>JAHLJS010000001.1:691046-1891046 GCA_038502445.1 Eremochloa ophiuroides | reverse complement strand
TTTAAGGCTCTGCTTTCAAAAGCACCAGTTCTCGTGCCCCCTATGAAAGAGAAGAATCTCTTGCTATATGTCGCTGCTACTAACCAAATTGTGATTGCAGCGATCGTCGTAGAACGGCAAGAAGAGGGGCACCGTTACCGGTACAGCAGCCGGTCTACTTCATTAGCGAGGTCTTGTCCGTGACCAAGACACGCTACCCTCAGATTCAGAAGCTGGTGTACGCAATCATTCTTGCTCGGCGCAAGTTGCGGCACTACTTCGAATCCCATCCCGTGACCGTGGTATCAAACTTTCCCCTCGGGGAGGTGATCCAGAACCAGGAGACGACTGGGACGATCGCTAAGTGGGCCATCGAGCTCATGGGTGACGGCATCACCTACGAGCCACGCAAGACCATCAAGTCCTAGGTGCTAGCGACTTCGTGATAGAATGGATCGAGACGCAGCTGCCACCAGTCCCGACCCAAGAGGAGTATTGGGTCATGTACTTCGATGGATCGATGATGAAGACTGGTGCCGGCGCTGGCATCGTCTTCGTCTCACCCCTTGGGGTCCGGCTCAAGTACCTCCTGCGGCTGCACTTCACGGCTTCCAACAACGTGACCAAATACGATGCTCTTGTCAACAGACTCCACATCGCCATTGAGCTCAGGATCCGGCGCCTCGAGGTTCAAGGGGACTCCCTGCTCATCGTGGACCAGTCATGAAGGAGTCGACGTGCCAGAACCCCAAGATGGCTGCCTACTGCAAGCTGGTGCGATTGCTCGAGAAAAAATTCGACGCCCTCGAGCTCAACCACATCGCGCGCAGGTACAACGAGGAGGCCGACGAATTGGCAAAGATCGCGTCTGAAAGGGCTTCGGTCCCGACGGGCGTATTTGCCAACGATCTCCACAAGCCCTCGGTCAGTATTGATCTCTCGGGGGGGCAAGGGGAAGGAGACCCCCGAGCCCCCGGGAGAACTCGGAGCGTCTTCAAACCACGGAAGCCCCTCATGGGCTGCCGACCCCTCCGACAAAGGGGAGCCACCCGAGACCCTGGCTGAAGCCGGCGATGGAGATTGAAGCCGAACTGGACAACGACGAACTAGATTGGCGCGAGCCACTGGTCGGTTGGCTCGTCCGAGGGATTTTGCCCTCGGACAAGACCAAGGCTCGGCGGCTGGCACATAAAGCTAAGTCTTTCACGATGATCGACGGTGACCTCTATCGACGGAGTCACTCGGGAGTCCTCCAGCGCTGCATCCCCTTCAGTTAGGGCAAGCGCCTAGTCGAAGAGATACATGCTGGAGCTTGTGGCCATCATGCTGCCCCAAGGACGCTCGTCGGCAACGCCTTTCGACAAGGCCTCTACTGGCCAACCGCCGTGGCCGATGCTACCGAAGTGGTACGCTCCTACGAGGGATGCCAATACTATGCTCGGTTGATGCACCTCCCGGCCCAAGCTCTCCAGACGATTTTCCTCACTTGGCCTTTTGCCGTGTGGGGACTGGATCTTGTTGGGCCCCTCAAGAAGGCTCCCGGAGGCTTCACCCACTTACTTGTTGCCATCGACAAGTTCTCTAAGTGGATCGAAGCTCGGCCGATCGCCCAAATCAGCTCGGTGCAAGCGGTGTTATTCTTCACCGACATTGTCCATAAGTTTGGTGTCCCGAACTCTAAAATCACTGACAACGGCACGCCGTTCACTGGAAAGAAATTTCTGGCCTTCTGCGACGAGTACCACATACGAGTGGACTGGGCGGGGGTAGCCCACCTAAGAACGAACGGCCAAGTAGAACGTGCCAATGGCATGATTCTCCAAGGCCTTAAGCCGAGAATCTTCAACAGGTTGAATAAGTTCGGCAAGAGGTGGCTAGCCGAGCTCCCGGTAGTGATATGGAGCTTAAGGACTGCCCCAAGCCGAGCCACGGGCGTCACGCCCTTCTTCCTGGTGTATGGTGCCGAGGCCGTCCTCCCCACGGATTTGGAGTACGGCGCCCCGAGGGTCCAAGCCTACGATGAATAGGGCAATCAGACTTTCCGCGAAGACGCGTTGGACCAAGTCGACTGAAGCTCTGGACATGGCCTTGCTACACTCCGCCAAGTACCAACAATCCCTAAGCAAGTACCATGCTCAGCGCATCCGAGGCCGAGCCTTCAGTGTAGGCAACTTGGTGCTGTGGCTCAGGCAGGACAACAAAGGGCCTCACAAGCGAACACCACCGTGGGAAGGACCATTCTTCATCGCCGAGGTGCTACGTCTTGGGACGTACAAGCTCGCAAACGAGAAGGGCGAGGTCTACAGCAACGCTTGGAACATTGAACAGCTATGTCGCTTCTATCCTTAAGATTCTGAGCATTGTACAATTTGTAAAATCTTCAAATCAATAAAAAGACCCGACTTCTACTCTTTTTACCTGATTTTTAGATTTTTGATCCGAGCCTACACTCGGGAGAGAAATGGTCTTTCATTTCATCGCGCATTAGAAAAGAGAGGATCGGCCTAACCTACGAAAGGCCGACCCTCCCTCGGGGGCTAGGACGAAGGGAACCCCCGGACTCCTCCGAGCCTCAACGATTTCGAAAACGCAAAAATTCCAAAACCCATTGAAATTTTTCTTCCTAAAACATGCTTCTCTCCTAAAACTAAGAGTGAACTTATAAGACTCGGAAGAGTAAGAGAAGCCCCAGAGGACAGAGCTGGCCGAGTCAAGGAGATCGCTTATGCCCCTGGGCTACAGCATCTCCCCTCGCCACTCCGCGTTCGAAGGCCAACTCGCGCTCAGAAGAAAACTTATAAGATCTACGCTCGGCAATGGGAGGAGGCTCGGGGAGAAACAACTAAACCTTTTTCCAAGGATTCTTCCTACCAAAGCTCCTAGGACTACGGCCGTGTCTACGCCGCTAAAGCTACGACACCCGAAAAAGTCCCTCGAGGCTCGATGGCCCGGGCACAGGATCGGCAAGAAAAAACGCCTAAGAAAAAAGCACAAAACGAATCGAAAACGAACATGCAAGCAAATATTTACATAAATATTAAGGCCACGAAGGGCCACATGTTTGTTCCTCCCAACCACTCACGAAGAGTTGTTTTTTACAAGGGCACTACGGCCCAACTGATCTTCATGGCAGGTCCAATGGAGGGAGTTCAATCTCGGCTTCAAAGAGGCCCGCCAGCGCTTCTTCGGGTTCCTTCATCGAGTCCTCCAGCGCCAGGAGCTCGGCATCGTCGGCCTCAAGGAAGCCTTTGCTGACAGGGCCAGCGTCAAAGTTCCCATAATGGGACTTCACGACCGCCAACGTCTTTTGGACGCCCATCAGCAGGGCCTCCTTGACCCGGCCACCGACGCTGCTGTAAAATGTCTCCAGTCGGCTCCGAAGCGAGACCCCCCGAAGGTTCCCCACCAGTGCCGATGGAGTCGCACAGCGCGCGCGCTGACCTCTCCAGCTCCAGGTGATCGGCCGCCTCGCCGTTATAAGCTGCCTGCAGAGCTGTGGGAGCAAAACAGGGAGGTGAACAAAGACGCAATAAGCAACCAAGATGAGCGGAACGAAAAGCACGACACTGCACATACCGCCAGCCTCCTCCCGAGCGCTCTGTGCATCCTACCGGGCCGAGTCCACCGTGCCAACCGCCTGACGCAATGCCAGCGGTAGAAGTCTTCTCGGCGGCAAGCTGACGGGCAGCATCGCGTTCCCTCGTCGCCTCAGCCAGGGTGCCCTCCAGCTCCTGCACCCATGTCGCCGAGGCAGCAGCTCGGCCCTTCGTGTCTTCGACCTCCTCCTTCAAGATAGTGTTGTCGACACTCACTTTGGTGAACTTGGAGGTCACGGTGGCGAGCTCGCTCTGGGCACGGGCAAGGGCTTTCCCCTTGAGGTCAAGCTGCTTCCAGAGCCCAAGCCCGCCGCGAAGGAAGCGGGACTTGTCCCGGGAGGTGTGCATAAGGTCCTAGAAAAGAGAAAGGAGCGGAGACGGTTAAAATGACACTCATACACAGGTAAAGTTACGAAATACGGAGGCTCACCTGAAGCTGAGCCGGGAGCTCCGTCTCGAGGACGTCGGCGATCGCACGGAGACCCACCGCCGAACTGAGCCCGTGCTCTTGAACGGCATCCCATTTGTGAGCCTCGAGGTCGTCCCGGAGCGAGAAGACGGGCGGTGCTTGAGGATCCGCCCGGTCCGCCCACTCCATCCGAGAGGCGGTCAACTCCCGAGGCGGGGGCTGCCTCGGTGCCAACGCCCAGGGGCCTTCCTTGCGAGGGGAGGAGCTCCTGCGTCGACATCCATGGCCGTCAAACCCGCGGCGGCAGGCTCCGTGAGGGCGGCATCAGCTGACGCTCCCGAGGCATCTCCAGAACTGATGACCGAAGCCTCGGGTGCCGACACTGGCGCTGTCTCCACGTCAGCAGCGGGCGAACCGGACCCGGGGGGACAGATTTCCTCGTCCATTGATCAGGCAACCCCCCCCCCCCCCCCGGCCGTGTCGTGACCCTGCACCTTTAGGACCTTCAGGTGCGAGACCTGGAGGTCCGACCCCGAGCACTTCCTGAAACAACAAAGGAAGGAAGGAACGTTCATAACGCCAGGATAGATCTCTGGCATAGGAAGTAACAGGTAAAATCACCTACCTCGTCTTTGGAACCACCCTCCTCCTCCTGGCCGCCCTCACGCTCGGCGGGACGACAGACAACGTGGGCCGCACCGCTGGCGGAGGAGTAGGCGCTACCTTGGCGTCAGGGCCAGCCCCGCCCTGAGGCGGGGGCCCTGCCGGGGCGCCGGGGGTCGTCTCGACGCCGCCGTCCCTCGGCGGGGACGCCTGAGTCTAGGAGGACCCCAACTCGAGGTCCGGCGTCTTGTCGCTGGGCAACTCCGACCCCGGCAGCGTCCTCTCTCCGCTCCCCCGCCTTCGGCCATCGCGCCGATCAGCGACGCATCGGAAGGGAGGGTGCGCCGGAACAAGGACCCCCCGGTCCCACCGGAAACAACCTGGCCTGGCTCGGGCGCCGGGTCTGAGCCCGTTCCGGCCTCTCCAGCGGGCCCTCGTGGCCGCTGGGTGGCGGAGCCATGGCTCCAATGGTATCGCTACCAGAGACCGTGCTTTCAGACACGGTCTCCGGCAGTTTTGCCTGGGCACTTGGGTCACAAGCCCCGGCACATCCGCCGACAGACGCCGACATGGGAGCCTTTCCTGGCTCGTCGGCGCCCACCGCGGGCTTTGTGGCCACTGCGGGATGATCCAACAGGATCATCAAATCATTGTCGTCATCGTCATCTTCCTCATCATCTTCGTCGGTGGGGGAATCCTCCTCCGGCTCACCCGCCGCCCTCTGGCGCCGGTGAAGCTGGGCAAGCTCGTCGGCTCTCTGGGCCTTCGTCCTCTTCAGGGCGGCCTTCTTGTCCTTCCTCGCCTTCTCCTCCTTGGCGCGCAAGCGGTTCTGGGTCCTCTTCAGCTGGTCCTCCGGGACAGGGGAGAGGGAGAGCTTCTTGGTCCTCGAAAGTCCCTGCGATGGAAGGAGAAGAAATCAGAAGAAGACCGGGGAATCACGAAGACGTCAACGCAAGCGGTGCTCACCAGCGTGATGAAGCCCGTGCGGGGGCGCATGGGCACCCGATTCAGCTCGTCCCAGGTATGATGACTATCCACCATGTACTTAACGCGACGCATGATCTCTCTTTCACCAATATTCTGGGGCAGCATCGCTGTGCCCTCCCACGACGCCCCAATCAGCATCTGGTTCAGCGCCAGCCTGCGCTCCATCAGTGGCAGTACCGTCCGCGCATGGAACTGCGCCACCACAGCGGCTCCCGTGAGACCCCGATCATGCAACACCTGGAGCGCGTCGAAGTAGACATTCAGATGCTTGGCCTCCTTAGCTGGGCACCCCCACTCCCACTGAGGAAGGGGAGCGGTGAACGCCCTTCCTGTAAACTTGGGAAAGGCATCCCCGTCATTGCGAAGGTAGAACCAGCCATGGTGCCAGCCCTTGTTGGAGGAGGGGGCCTTGCAGGGGATGTACGAGCCGGAGCGGATCACGAGACCGCAGCCCCCCGCGCATGGGATCTCCCGCGGCTTCTTCGCACCAGCCGCCTTGGTGTACCAGTCGAAGCGGGAGATGCGACGCCACAGGTTCTAGTGCGGGGGTACCCCGATGTAACCCTCGCACAGGGCGGCGTAAATCGACGCCTGTGTGAAGGAGTTGGGGGTGAGGTTGTGGAGCTCCAGCCCGTTGCTGAAGAGCAACGCCCGGCAGAAGCGGCTCGGCGGCGACCCGAGCCCGCACTCATGGTAGGCGATGAAGCTCACCACGTACCCCTCGTCGGGGTTCGGCTCGTCGTGGTCACACGATGGCACGACCCACTCCGGACGCTCCGCGTTGGTGCGAGGGTGTGGGAGCCCCAGCTCCACGAGTCGCTCCAGATCTCCTCCGTCACGGTGCTACGTGGCCACGGCTCCAACCTGAGAATGCCGACGGCGGCGGCAGCGGCATCGGTGGCAATAGGGGAAGAAGCCATGGCGAGCTAAAGACGAAGAGCTGTGGAAAAGACAACGATGTCGGCCGTGATGGCGCTTCTCACTCGGGCAAACAACGAGGGTGAGAAAATGGACGACGGATGCAGGAAGGCGAATGGCTGCGCAAGCGAATGGCTAGGGTAGAAAGAAAAAAATCACGATTTTTCCTTATATACCCAAGCGGCGAATCGTGTGAGATGCGGAGAATCCACCGCATTAACTGTGTGGGACCCGCCACGATCCCAGCATCGCCACTGGCCTCGCGCACTGAACCATCTCGACTGCCCCGAACCGTCGCGTCCGTCAGGTTTCATGCCTCAAAAGGTGAGCCGAATCATTACGCCCGTTCGCCTCGATTACGCCGATACATTCTCCTTCTTGACGAAGGAACCTCGGGCTCAAACACCCATTACGTTCCCAGGGGATCGAAGACTGGCCCACAGTGGCTCGAACAGTCGCCCCAGGGAAACCGAGTTAGGGACAGCTAGCAGATGGGTCACGAAAATGGCTAGTATCCCGACGCCCGAGCGTCACAAGGGACATCCCGTGCTGTGTCCAAGTCCCAGTAGCGAGTCGATTAAGTGGAATCCCTCCGTGGGAGGCATCAGGCCCTCGGGACCCATCGAAGGCACCCGACATCCACAAATTGATCATCGGGAAACATTTGGAGTGTGCTCAGGCCACTAGCCGACCCCCAACGAACGGGGCACGGACCTCCACTTGGACCAACCCGTTTGTAGCTCACCGGAAATGCCGACTTGCGCCCCAACGGGGAAGTTGAGCAGGACCAAACCTTCCTATTTCCAAAAAAAGAGCGTGAAGGTCAAACTAACAAAAAAGATAGAGAAGAACCCGATCGATCTCCGATACAAAAACGGAGGCTCGGGAACTTACCCTGCACCTTGGAAATATCACTGAACAACCTCCCTTTCACGATGGGAGGCTCGGGGGCTCCGTTTCCAAGGGATCACCTCCCCTAAATAAATCAAAGAACAACCGAGGACTCGCAATCAGGATTTTAAGCCTTTGGAGGGATATAACATCCCTCCAAAGCCTCGGGGGCTACACCCGGCGGGTGCGCTCGCGCGCACCCACCGGAGAAAATGACCTACACTTCTTCCCCTCAACAGGAAAAGCCAGCTTGAACCTGTGGAGGAGTGCCTTCACTCTGCCACAGGCTCGGGGGCTACTGTCGGGTACCAAAATATGGGGTACCTAACTTCGATGTAAAAACACATATTCGCAACACGGCCCAGCCCAGGCAAAGCCAGTGGAAGCCCACGAAGGCCATGCCTACGGAGGCCCATGATGACGCCGCATCAACACCAGCCTACCTTTGGGAAAGCGGCACCCTCGGGCGCTAATTTTCCGGTTCACCCAAGCCTCCCCAAGAGAGCTCAGGAAAGCGGTACCCTCGGGCGCCGATTCTCCGATTCGCCCGAGCCTCCCCGAGAGAGCTCGGGAAAGCGGCACCCTCGGGCGCCGATTCTCCGATCCGCTCGAGCTTTCCCATCCCCCTCGGGTGCGATCTTTCTGAAACATCCAATGCACAATCGACGTCAGCGGTGCAATCTTGGACCACAAGAGACCTCTCTGACCACTTTACAAGTACTGTCCTGTCGGGCAAAGATTCTCGACGCGACTGTGCTTCGCACGCGCATGACGGCCATACCTCTTGTTAGGACTTCACTAGCGACGGATTTGATGGACCCACTACGGCCATCCTCTTCCCAGTATGGTTTACGGTGCTCTGCCCCATTTCGCGCTGGGATCTACCAACTACGACTATGACAGTCCAAGCGCCTGACGAACGGGCTACGCAAGAATGGGAAAAGCACCTACTGCACTGTCCACTTGAAAGGACGAGCACACCTTCCATCTGAGCCCACCTAACCCTCGGGAAACACTGTCCAAAAGCCTGAAATGCGCTCGAGGGAAGGTGTCGCCCTGCTCCGTTCCATCACGCCTCCAGGAGTCCCAAGCCTTGGGAGACAACGCCCCGAGGTGACTCACTCTCTTGTCACGTCGTGCAGGAAGACAGCCATCAGGTGTGGCACTACGCCACGCCGTAATCACGACGACTATTGCCGCCTTGGAACTCACCATGATCGTACGAACCTCTACGGCCATACCCCTAGGACATGGAGACAAGACCGTAGCTGACGACAGTCAAACAGTGACAACAACTCCCAAGTGTAACATGCATGGCAATGTACACGCTGCCCTCGCCCCTCCCTTATGATTATAAAAGAGAGAGCAGAGGCCAGCCTTAGGACAAGTTCTCAAGCTCACGAGCTCTCACTCTCACACACCCCACTTCACCACACACAACAACAAGCAACTTGTATACACTTAGACACTCACAAGAGACTTGGGAGCACTTCCCTCCCTCGCTCAGCTTGTAACCCCTACTACAAGCACCCCGGTGCAAGGCAACACGATCCGTCTCTCCACTGAACGTAGGGCCCTCTTGGCCTGAACCAGTATAAACTCTGTGTTCCCCCTTGCACACCATCCGAAGCCTCAACCGCAAAACACAAATTCACTAGCCGGTGTTAGCACCCGCTAAAACTAGCACTGACAGTTTGTAATTGTGCATGACAACTGCCGTTGGGGCCTCAATCGGTGTACCTCGGCAACCCAAAGATATGGCGGACTTCAATCGCAACTACATGACAATCTTTGACGCACATGAGGTCAACTTGCATACTACTGATATGCTAGGCCGCTTAATACTTATTAAGGTCCCCGTGCAAGCTATCCCTGATGAGCACCCGTATTTCATGAATTGCGCCGTGATACAAGAAGCACTGGTGCAGCAGTGTCAATTCTTTGTCTCGCTAAACAATATCTCGCATTATCTTCGGGATTACCTGGTGCTAGCCTCATCTCCAACTGATGCACATGCCATCATGTGTGTATCATATATCGAAGTTGGTGTTCATGAGCTTGTCATCCTTCCATGGACATCCGACTATGGTGTCACTACAGTTGGCTTGAATCCCACCTTACCCACCTCTATGGTACAAGCAGCGGAACCAGCATCACCGCCAGAATATTACGAACCACTTAAGCTTGTCATTTATGGAATGTCACCACATCTTTTTGTGCAACCTTTCGTAGTACCTAGAATGTTCACGAACCTATGTCAAGTTCATGACGTCCAGTACAATAGAAATGATCTCACAATCCACATGCTCACATATGCTCAAAGATCAACTATACCTAGGGTTGCACATATCGAAGTCCGCAAACAGTCACCTTCCGGGGATTTCATGATGCACATATGGCCAGTTTGGATTATTACAGACTCACTACCACCGGGTGATCAACAGGAGGCCTGTTGTCCCGTGACTGGTAGATGCACTTACAACAGAACCATGTTGCATGTATGTTACACTGTTCCTTCTAACAATTGTCACTCTTACTACAGCCCTGCCTCCATATTGAATCCGATACACACTGTACCCACACAAGGATCGCGGAGGTGCGGGGACTTCTGGACATAGAGGTGCACAAGGAACAGGTCATCGGCAAGCAGGCACAGGTACAAACAGTTCATACATGGGTTTACATACGTGGGTTTACATATATACAAAAAACCTGAATTACGGGATGCACAGGTTACTTAATTGAGGGACCCTGCAATTCTTCATCAGAAGAAGGTTCGCCTGCACGCACCACAAGGGAAGCACCGAGACACCATAGAAGTTTCAGAGACACCACCTTCTTCAGAAGATGGTTCACTACTTCTGGAACCGGGTGTTGGATCACAGGAAGCAGCCTCACAGTGTGACCTCGAAGGTTCGACCCCACCACTTTCACGAGAATGGTACATTTATAGTTCAGCTACAATTATTATTTATACAACTCGTAAATTATACATGTAAATTATACCTAACATAACTCATTTAAATATGTAGTTACGAAGAATACTGAATCCAAGGATACATCATCCAAGGATGACGAGGCACATGTGGCAAAGAAAGCGCCAACCACTGAATCCAAGAATACTTCATCCAAGGATGACGGTGCTTGATGCATATGTGATCCTTTGTTTAGTTTGTTGTGAAACTTAATTATTATTCTGAATTATGGTTATCAAATTTGTGAAATTCGTGTGTATTTGAACTTGTTGTTGTGAACTTGTATTTGTGAACTCATGAATTTCGATGAACAATTTGTAAACTCATCAGTGAACTTGCTGCGGTATTTGTGAACCTCTTTTGTTCTGAGTTATGGGTCCGTGAACTCAGTTGTTGCGGTTGCATGGGCGGGAACCGACTTTTTAGGGCACCAAAATCGACTTTAGTCTCGGTCAATCTAGGAACTGGGACTAAAGATAACCTTTAGTCTCGGTTTGTAGTGTGAACCGGGACTAAAGTTGGCCTTTAGTCCCGGCCCCAACTACAATCCTGGACTAAAGGTAACCTTTAGTCCCGGTTCGTAGTTAGGACCGGGACTAATATCGCACGCGTATATATTAGGACCGGACCGGTTTTGTTTCATTTCAATCGTCGCCCCCCCCGCCGCCGCTTCGCGCTCACTCTCGCGCGTGCTTGCCGCCGGCCACGACCTCGCCGCCGTCTCCGAACTCTGTACCGTGTCCGCGCCGCCCGCGCCCAGCCACGGCCTAGCTGCCTTCTCCTCGGACCCCGCCGCTCCCTTCTCCGACTGCGACCCACCGGCCGCGCCCGTCTCCGACCCCGGCCACAACGTTCTCCGCTGCGCCCCGGTGATATATATTAATTCTTTACATTTTGCCTACAGCTTTACTGATCATGTCTGGGAGATCTTTAAACATATCATATCTTAGTGGATTCGGATGAATAGGGCAAGAAATTGTATATTTTTGACATGAAGTTTTTGAACAGTTTGTTTAGAGCTCTAAATATGTTTTTTAGGGTTCCAGATATATTGTTGGCCAACAGCCAACTTATATGGATTTTGATATATCATATATATGTATGAAGCAGAAAGGATTGTCCACAGCGGCTATGTAAATGCTTTTGGATTCGATTCAGAGGTTGTTAAAGCAAATTGGTCCTATCCAACCATTATAAGCAATTGAATAAGTTTGTGTAATTATATTGTCCAATATGTGTATATGTTTATAATGTAATGATTAACACCTATTATTTAGCTGAAAGAAACACTGTCCAAATTTGGTATTCGGACAGTTAATGTCAAAACCTTTCAAGTAGATAATGGCCAATTGACACAATGTCGGATTGACTTCCATCACCGCTAGGAATGGTAGAGGAGTTGTACAAATCTCAGAGGTCGATCGAACGGCGCTCCAGCCGAGCGTTGCACAAAAATATGCTACCATGGCATGTGTGACTAAACTTGCGAACATTGGATACACTCTACCTACACTATGCTCGTTACTCGTACAATGTATGAATGCAAACATGAATCATGACTCGCAGGGATTTTGTGCAAGGATCGCCTTAGCCAATCGAAATGATGTGGTAAGTCAAATTTAAATTCTTTATACCCACCTCATATATATTATATAACATACATTAATTTATGAACAATTGCATGTTCAAAATGACTTAACATACACAGGGTGCAGTGTTGAAGCCATCCTAAACCAGATAATATATCAATTGGGGTATGAATGGGACTACGCTCATGCAAGGCCAACACGTACAAGCGAAAGGTTCCAGGACAAGCTGGTTGCAAATAAGAGACTAGGATGCCGTCCTGCTCGAGCACCGTTTACTGTGATCAGTAGACCTTGTGCTCGTAGTTGTGAAGCAAGGGAGAGTGCACTGCTCAATGCTTTACTCTACATCAATGAAATATGCCTATACCACATCGGCGACCTACACTTCACTCAGCTGCTTGTGGCACATAATGAACATTTCAGAAATTTATAGGTAGTAGTTGTGTCTTGTATCGTTTATTTGAGAGCACTTGAACATGTTATGTGTGTAATAACTTCTAATCGTTATATGGTCCCATGTATATCAAGGTTTACTCGAACATGTTGTTTAAATTGTATGTCTAAGTTTCATATATACTTTTATTTTGTTATTTGTGCTTTGAAACTGTACTTTTGACACGTGTACATATTCATATATAGCGACGTAGAGCGTATTCAAAAACCTAATTTCAAACACCGACAACAAAAGAATAGAAAAGAACCAAAATAATAAAAAAAGAAACACTTTAGTCCTGGTCTGAGATACAAACCGGGATTAAAGACTGCAGGCCCATGACTCAGCTGGCCAGCCTTTTATTCCCGGTTGGTGTTACGAACTGGGACTAAAGGTCCCTCTTTAGCCCCGGCTCCACCTTTAGTCCCGCATCCGCCGTCCCGGTTGGGAAAACGAGAGCAAAGGGGTTTTCAACCGGGACAAAATCCCTACTATGTACGAGTGGAGGAAAACAACAACTTCACCCATAAAATTATTTTATAAAATGATGTTTGATAAAAAAAATTCATAACAGCTCACAAATAGTTTATTACAGCTCACCCATAAAGCTATTGTAAGCTACCAAACAGGGCTTACCTCGAGTCATGACTTATATCGTCTAAAATGTTATGAAGGAAAGTAAAAATCTGCTGCTATCGTCGTCCCAATTTTGGTAGATATATAATTAATGTACCACGGTCCTACAAGATATACTAGTAGCAGCTTGAATTTACCAGTCAAGCGTACAAAGAGTACACTGATGGAGAGAGTATTTATCTACTAGGTACGTACGTACCAGCAGTGGAGTTAGGATGCGATCCGATACGATAGGTACGAGTACGACGACACGTATAGTACGGCGGCGTAGGTTGTCTCAATGCATGCGCGAGGAGGACCAGCAGGGACCATCATGCAGGAGCCATGCATGCATGCATGTACAACACTTGTGTGTGTGACATTAACTGCTGGTGGAGAGTATATGAATATATGACGACGTACGACTAGTAGTACTGCTCTGTGATACAGTATACTCCGTACAATATACTACGCCGCCATTACTTGTTACTAATATAGCCCAGGGCCACCAATTTTTTAGAGAAATGCTATACATTTTTTATTTATGATTTTTTTTACAAGGCGTGCTGTGATGAGGTCGTCACTGGTGGTCAGATAAATTTGTTGGCACGCATGTGGTAATCCGCCGTGCGTACGTTAAAATCCAGAGCAAATTTGAAGAAAATCACGTAATAAGGTTTCGCCGTAACCCGTAACAAGGACGCGTGGTCGCAGTAACAGTCCGGAGCTCAAGCCGTAGAATCACTGTCCTGTAACGGACCTATTTATCGAGATCCAAAATATAAGACTTATTTATCCTTTTGGTAGCGTTGCAAAATATTTAATATTTATTTTCACTCTTCAATAATAAAACTCAAAAGACAACTATTTTTGTAAATAGATCTTAAAAGAAAAGATACTTAAATTTAGATTATACCTAGTCTAATATTTAAAATGGGTCTTCTATGACGATACCGATTTAGTCTTCCGTCAGAGACAGCCGTAGCTAGGGACAACCTTACCGGTCTATTATGGTCGCCCGGTAAGGATCGTTGTTTATTTGGGCTGTATGTTTTTTTAGCCAAATTTAGGCTGCACGATCCAAAAGTCTAGCCCAATAAGAGCAAACGTGCGTAGAGGCGGTCCATTCATTACACTAGACGCAAGCGCAGGCCCATCTCTTTTGCGGTCTCTTCTCCGATGCAAAAGTTCATGCATTTTGCCTCCAGTGACTCATCTTCATCGTCCACCTCTAAAATTTACCTCCAAACTAATGCATGATTCTACTTCTGATTGTCTCCGGGAAGGAGAAGGGGAGTGGGGAGCGAATTGCTGCTAATAACGTGTGGCAACATATACAGAAAACATATATTTGTAACATATATACACAAATATCTATACATTATCTCACAAAATATCTATACACAAAATGCCATGCCAACATTTGGTTAGGATGACATCATCTCACAAAATATCTATACACAAATATCTATCGAGATATTTGTAACATAAAAAACATATACAGTACACCGGCGGGAAGGAAAACTGGCGCAACCTAACAAAACCTGTTCCCTTCCAACGCTAGTAAAAACACAGCACATCAAAATCATCAGCAGCAGCCACCGCCGGCGGCGCCGCCTCTGACAAAAACCGGCCGGAAATTGAATCCACACTCTGCAGATACAGAGGAACACAGCAGCTGAGGGCTCGATCGGGGCTCTCTGCAGACGACTAGGGCAGATGGATGACATCAGAGCGCGCAGCAGTAGAACACCAGGCGGCTCCAAGCGGCGACGAAGGCCTTCGCCTTCCTCCCCGACCTGGCCCGCCGCCGCGTCGCCTTTGCCGCCGCGCCCTTGCCACCGCCGCCACTGAGCATCTCCCACATGACGTGCACGTCGCTGTACTCGCACGTGCGCACCTCCTTGCGCAGCCGCCACAGCCCTGCCGCCCCTGCAGCCACGGCACGGCATGGCCGGAGGCCGCCGCCGCGGTGCCACACCTGCTCCTGCGTGGCCAGCATCCTCTGCTGCCTCTGCTCTGATCGAGCTACCTGCTGCCTCTGATCGACCTCTCTGCTGCAGTTTGCTGCTGATACAGTGCCAGCACTCGGATGGAAGAAGTACTCCTATATAGGAATGGTGATGTGGGGCCCACTGGCCCTGGCCGTTATCCTTTTCCGGTGGGGTGCGGGGGAAAGAAACATCTGGGGGCACGTCAAAGTCTTGATACGACGACGACATCTTCATGACGTCATGAGCGTACGTACTTTATATATTCCTCGACGCCATGCTACTTTCGGGGTTTCAAAATTCTGCCATTGCTGTTTCCGTGCTCTTGCCGTTATACGTTACACATGCATCAAACTTTCTGTAAGACCGGTGTGCACGAGACTTTCTGTTTGCGGTGCGTGCCAACATCACAACAGAAAGTCTCTTGGTGTGCGCATCCAAGTGCCAACGAATCTCGGGCGTCCGATAACTACGTAGCTAGCTATAGAGGTGAGAGGCCAGAGCAAATATTATTTTATACCTTCTTATATTATTGAGGACCCATATGCTCGTTGGATTTAATATAGACCTGCCCATATTTTATTAAATAAAATTAAATTAATTCTAAGACCATATAAATGTTGTGTGCAAATGGTGGAGTGAATATACCTGATGACCAATATGTAACAGTCATGTTTATGATTGGGTTACTAGTAACTCCCAAGCATGATTATTGTGGTAACTCACATGATTATGGTTGTACTTTCCGGTAACTCTCCTGAGGTTATGATGTGAGTTACTAGTGATTGATAGACGCTTCATGATGCTTCATGGCGTCCGGGTTTATCCTCTATTTTCATCATCTATCTTTCGCTTCTATAAGTATGGTTGCTTGTATTCATCCGCGTACACGAGATACAGATTGAGCACCATTTGTTTTATATGTTGAGTTGCTCTGAGTTTCCCGTCTCGTAACTCTACGTGCATGGAGTATCAGGAGAGCAGGTGCCTCCGGATCCCTCGTCCGCGGGAGAACGTTACACGGGGTGTGCGGCGATTAGATTTGTAGGAAGCGATACCGTGGCTGCTCATCCTTCTCCTCATCGGCTAACTTCCGGGTGATCGCCATCTTCATCTGCTACTTCCTGGTGATCGCCCGTCTTCATTGACTACTTTCTGGTTCCCATTCGAGGGACTGCATAACGAACCTCTTCCTGCATCGACTGTGGTCTACGACTTCGAGCAACTCACTATGTCGACTAGTGTGAATGAAGACTCCGATGACCTCGGCGTGAAACTCTCGGCTGGGTACATTTCTCTATTTACAGTACTTATTGTTTCGATTGGCATGTCATTCTTGCATGTTGTAGCTTTCGTGAGTGATATACACACATGCATATTTGTCGTCACAAATCTGCTGTTATTTTATTTCTGGATTAAATTGACTTGGAAATTGCCCTAACAATGGGCCTCTCACGTATTCTCAGGCTACATGAAATAGATCAACTATAGTTCGTCACTAGTGATTACTCTCTCCTATTTTCTTTTCCTATTCACGTCATAATATCTAGCCAAATAACTAGTTGTTGGGACGCCTAGTATAGCCTGTTTAAGTCTCTGAGTGTTTGATTTTTTTTCTATCACGTGTAAAGATCCAGCATAGAGACGCATGCATGGCCGGGTGAATAGACCCATCGTCCATATAATTTACTAGTCATACCATAAAATATCTTATTTAAGATAAAAAATATGACTTAGCTTTTCGATTGATGTTTTGTCAAATCAAGAAGCAAGGAAAGCTATCTGATGGTTAAATGCTTTGGTAGATGGATACGTCCATACTTGATGATCAGCACACATGGAAGCAAGCCGTGCTTCAATGCTTGACGTGATCGGGGTGCACCACCAGCTTCTCCTCAAAGCAACCATCAACAATCCTATGGGGGCTTGAGTCCCCCCTCTCCCACCCCACCGGTAGATCCGTTCCTGATCAGGCGGTACTACTGCAGAGATGAATGCCATAGTTGTGTTCAACATTAGAGGAAGAAGGGTTTATATATGGTTTCTCTCCATCTCTTAATCGATTAAATTCTCACCAGCGCAGATGTTCATTTCTACGACCTTGTTGTTGGAGAGAAGTTGCAGGTTGGTCTCGTCTGCGGAGGCATTTGCCTGGTGGTAACGGTGCTCACGGCGCTAGCCGTGCACTATTACCATACTGCAGGTGAGACAACGTGTGTTCAGCATGCACTTGATGTGATGCGGCTCACTGCCTCCTAGGCGATATGCATGAACTTGAGCACGAGCTCGCCGTGGCACAGGCGCGGATGAGCATATTCCAAGGTCAGCTTACCTAGCTGGAGCGAAAGTGCGTCTTGTATAAGGAGGCATTAAGAGGTGTTGCATAGGTGGATAGCCTTGGTGGGAGGGTGATGAGCTGTCAGGTTACCCAATACAAAGAAGTGGCGGCACGTGCCCCCACTTAAATTCTAAGTTTTCAAAGAAAATATGCTTTTTTCATGTAGTTATATATGAGATATAGTTGATGTCACTCCCACGCTCTCAACAACCCCAACCACCTACTCTGAGATCGCAGCCGAAACTGAGGGCTAGAGGTCGCCGGCGGCGTTTGGTTAAATTGTCGTTATTCACAGACAGGTAGGCATTCATAGAAAAATTATTTTATAGCTGAAAAAAAATCTTAGGTGATTGCAGAAGCGAACGTGTGACGGAGACGGTTGGGATTAGACTACGTGGTCTTCATTCGTCTCCATCTACGTACGTGATCACGTACGTCGTACCATATACAAAAACGATGATCCGAGTACACTTACTCGATCCTGCTATACTACACAGCACGTGACCTTTGGGAAGAAAAAAAAAACTAGTAAAAAAAATATGGAGCGTTCTGTATCTCATGCCGACATGCGTGTACGTTACATGCCCAGCAGGAAGTCATCACGACGCGGTAACAGTAGCAGCAGCATACGTGTCTCCGCTGCACACAGCTCACTCAGGCCTCGTTCCTTTAGGGGGTCATTCTGCCCAGAAGGGTTTTAGGACGTGATTGCCGTGCACACAGCTCGCTTAACTTTAACTAAATTTGTTGAAAATTTTTCGAAAATAATATCAAAGTATTTTCTAGCTCGCTCTTTAACATTTCAAGAGTGTGTTGTCAACAAAAAAAAAATCATAAGTACGTGCAACATTTATCCTGACCAGGTTTGGAGCTATCTAATCGCATTAATGAATAATGAGACAGCGAGCGAGAAGGCTAGGATAGGACGTCGATCCACGTGCGGCGGAGTCCGCGGCGGCAGTTGGTAGCTGTTGTGGCGTTGGCGTGACGTAGCGGAGCCGGAGGAGGCGATGGTGGAGCAGCCAGCGCCGGATCAACATCCGGCGAGCCGTTGACGATGAGACGATGCGTGTATGCCAAAAAGCCACACTCTGTTCGGCTGGCTGGTATGGTACGGCTGCCTGGCTAATTGTACTGAGAGAAAAAAACTACTAAATAGCTGGCTGACGCTGGCTGGACCAGCCAGCCGAACAGAGTGCAAGTCGACGCAGACATTCACGCCACTATGGTCGGTGGAGATGCACGACGCGGGGACGTAATCGGCTTTGGGTACCAGATTAGTGACGACACCGGCTCGATGTCCAGCGACAACCACAGCCTGCTGGATGGAACAATGGCGTTCGGTGCCGTCGACGGTGCTGGGCTGTAGCTTGGTGTAAGGCATTGGCCGTCTTCATGCAATGGGCACCGCCGGCGCTACCATGGCTACCGGAGTTGGTGTCAGCTGCGCCACAGATGATGCCACCGAACGTCAAGACTGTGGTGCGGTGACCATTACGTCAATGCGACGGCGTGGGTCGAATCGTTCTCCCTGCAGACAGCTGTGCACCTCGGGTTGAGGCCTCCGTGTTCACCACAAAGGCGGTCATCGAGACGCTCACTGAGGACCTCGCGGAGATCTTCGAGATGACCTCTTTGGATCCGGTGGTGTGCAAAATTCACCCCCATTGTGATGGCACGATAATATGCCATCATTACCAATTGGAGGAGAAGTATAGCAGGACGGACCAATATATGATTCGCCATGTATTACCTTTGATTCCTTCTCTCTGATTGTCTTCCTAAAATCATAAGATCAATGCGAAGGGGAATGGAGAATAGGGAGCGAGGTGCTTGTTGACACTTGTTAACGTCTAAATTTTATTATTAATTATCCCTGCATTATACATAAATATCTATTAGAATAGGGTTATTACTAATAATTTCCACGAGTTTTAGTGAATTGTATATTTTCCAGGGAATTATCTAGAAAATCTTAAAAGAGGGATTAAAGTGCTTAATTATCACGAAACTTGAACGCGAAGGCAACATACGTCATCGGCAAGGTAGAAGCATCTAGAGGGCACCTGAAGCAACCGGGGCCCTACCACCTGACAGGTGGGGCCAGCCGGCGCCAAGGTGGGGCCGAGCGGCGTCTCCTAGGGTTTCTGGCCGCCGTCTTCTGAAGTCTTCCACAACCGTCTATGAGGAGTCATCTTAACCCTACGTTAAGTCGGTTTGATCCAACGGTACACATTCATCCCACCGGGCTATAAATAAAAGGCCAGACCCTCCTGGAGGAGGCGAGATCAAGAGCTGAATAGTCTAAAGCATTAGATAGATATCAATTAGATCTAGGCTAGCAATCAAGAGAGAGATTAGAGAGATAGAGTAAAGGAATAAAGATTCGGAGGAGTCCCAGCCTGTCGGAGCTTTTTCGTAACTGTATTCGTCTGGATTCAGCTCCCTCGCCCAGAGCTGCGTTCTGAGGTACTTTTGTATTCAACATTCTAATTCAATTAAGCAGTTGTTCTTATTTGTTTTTAAGTTTGCAACTCATATTGAGTGCTTTGATCTTGATAACTCCTAGATTGAAGTAGTAGTTTATAGTGTAGATGTGGTGTCTAGGCTATGATTACTTGTGAATGCCCCCTGATTGGCCGGATAGTGATAGTTCGCGTAGCTGACGGCTACGTTAATTCCTCTGTAGTCCACTTTCCGTTGATAGGATCGATAGGTATATAAGTACTTGGTAGGAGAGAACTCTGATTTCTGTTCTTATTCAGATTACTGTCCAGTTAGAACGGTATTATTCAAAACTTACCGGTTGTTGGAACTAGATAGTCACTAGCCATTTTCTTATTCTCAATATTCTCTGAATTGATTGTGCCATTGGGTTAAGAATCAATAAACTTAGTCAGTATCACCTACTGTTCCTTTGGGTTCAATAAACCGGGATAGTCTGGTGAAGTGATACATCAGTATTATATCTGTGCGCTTGCGGATAATTTGATAATAATAATATTTAATAGAGTACATTTAATTTATATAAACAAATATTTCTAGCGCCGTTGCCGGGGAACGATTTGCTGATTTTGACTTTAGTTTATCTTAATCTTGTAATATATTTTTATCTTTTACCTTTTTTAAATATAAAACCCATATCCCAACTTTTATATCAATACGGAGCACCATCGGGATCGTATCTCCAGACAAAAGAATCATCTAAACCTATTACATCATCTGGCTATGAGCTATGTCCGAAATTAATTAAGTTAGTTTAGAAACACATTTTTTCTGCTAGTTCTAGCGAAAACCCCTATTCCCATTTAACTGATTTTGAGCAGACATGTGCGTGTCTACATATTAAGGGCATGGCAGATGAAACTTTACAATGGAAACTTTTTTCGTTTTCATTAACGGGAAAAGCAAATAAATGGTATAATCGCCATGTTGAGAGTAGTCAAGGAGATTGGTAAGTTTTGCGTGCTAACTTTTGTCTTAAATTTTTCTCTATCGAAAAAGTCACTAAACTTCGTTTTGAAATTATAGAATTTAAACAATTAGATAACAAATCATTAGGCAACGCTTGGAACGTTTTGACGGATTTGTAAATTCTGGACCTAATCTTACTTTGCCAGAACCTATGCTTTTGCAACATTTGTTTTTAGGCCTTAATGATAAAAATAAAAGATACCTTAACTTGGCCGCGAGTGGAGCATTTATGCATATTACTGCTACACATGCTAAAACCATTCTTACTAATATCTTAAAATGATCTTCCTGAAGAAAAAGAAGAGTTGTTAGAAGATGAACTTTTATTAACTAAATCTAAACTTTTGTCTGATTCATCTCAACCTTTAGCTAAATTAGAATCTAAACTATCTAATGAGAAGGAGATAACTCCAATTTCAAATTTCATGCTTGAATTTGAGGATGAACTTTTTGATGATTATGAAAATACCTCATGTTATCATATAATCATGAAACCTCGAGAATCTATGAATTTTAAAAATTTAAATTTTTCACATCCTGCTGATTTAAAATTTCTTAGAGAAATAACAAGAGAATTGATTTTTGTTATGAGTAATGAGTGGTTGATAGAATCTGAACTTTCAAATGATATAATTTGATTAAATTCTTCTGCCATTACTATTAAATGTCAAATTGATGCATATCCTTTTGATGTCTTTTATAACCCAGTAGTAGGTATCAATATCATGTCTCTTACATTTGCTGAAAAATTCTTGAAAGATATGCCATTAATTCCTACAAATAAATTATTGAAAACTCGTTCAGGACATATTATTCCTAGTTTAGGAGTTTTATGTGCTCTTCCTATTGTGGTTAATGAATTCTGAATTTTGCTGAATTTTTATATCTTCGATGTTTGGAAATTTGATGTAATGATTGGATTACCAATAGGAAAACTTATGCGAGAAGGTTGTACGAGCAATTTAGATATTAAACTTAGGAAAGGATTTAATCTCTTTGTGTCTATAACGCATGCATTAAAAGCTAAGGTAGAGTCACTTCCTGAGTTAGATCCAATAGAAGAGGTTAAGGCTGTGTCATTTGAAGAATTTATTGAACCTGATTTAAAAGATGATACCCAGTTCTTCATTAATGAAGAGAAGGAGCATCCTATTGATCCTGAACCTCTGGATGAATTACTAGAGCCACTTAAGCCTCCTATTGAGTTTAAACAACTACCTTCTGATCTTAAATATGTTTTTCTGAATAATGATCAAAATTCTTCTGTGATTATAAGTGATAAACTTTCTGATGAAGAATCTTTTAGATTAATGACTGTCTTAGAAAAACATCGTGCTGCTTTTGGTTATTCACTCCAAGACCTTAAGGGGATTAGCCCTGTTTTATGTACCCATCGTATTCCAACCAATCCGAAAATTTCATCTTCTAGAGAACCCCAACGTAGGCTTCATAATGCGATGAGGGAAGTTGTTAAGAAAGAGGTCTTAAAACTTTTGCATGCTGGGATTATTTATCCTATGCCGCATAGCGAGTGGGTAAGCCCTGTTCAAGTTGTACCTAAAAAGAATGGAATGACCATAGTTCAAAATGATAAAAATGAATTAATACCCCAGAGAACTGTCACTGGATGGTGAATGTGCATAGATTATATAAAATTTAATAAAACAACAAAGAAAGATCATTTTCCGCTACCCTTTATTGATAAGATGTTAGAGCGTTTAGCAAATAATTCTTTCTTTTGTTTCCTTGATGGTTATTCTGGATATCACCAAATTCTTATCCACGCTGATGATCAAAACAAAACCACTTTTACATGCCCTTATAGAACTTATGCCTATCGTAGAATGTCTTTTGGATTATGTAATACACCTGCTTCTTTTCAAAGATGGATGATGTCTATATTTTCTAAAATGATAGAAGAAATCATGAAAGTTTTTATGAATGATTTTTCAGTTTATGGAAAAAACTTTTGATGATTGTCTAGAAAATCTAAATAAGGTTTTGCAAAGATGTGAAGAAAAGCACTTAGTCTTTAATTGGGAAAAATGTCATTTTATGGTTAGAGAAGGAATAGTATTAGAACATTTAGTATCTGAAAGAGGTATAGAGGTAGACAAGGCAAAAATTGAAGTAATTGAACAATTACCTCTACCTATTAATATAAAAGGAATCCGAAGTTTTCTTGGTCATTGCCGTTTTTATCGTAGATTTATAAAAGATTTTTCACATATTGCTAGACTACTGATTAACTTATTAGATAAGGATGTTCCTTTTGAATTTGATGATGCATGTTTAAAATATTTTAATATTTTTAAAGAAGCACTTACATCGGCACCAATCATTCAACCCCCTGATTGGTCTTTGCCTTTTGAAATTATGTGTGATGCTAGTGATTATGCTGTAGGGGCAGTATTAGGACAAACAAAGGATAAGAAGCATCATGCAATTGCTTATGTTAGTAAAACTATGACAGGAGCACAACTAAATTATGCAACAACTGAAAAAGAGCTCCTACCTGTTGTTTTTGCCAATGATAAATTCAGATCTTACTTAGTAGGAGCAAAAGTAATTATCTATTCTGATCATGCTGCTTTAAAATATTTGCTCACTAAGAAAGATGCTAAACCTCGTTTGATAAGATGGATTCTGTTACTTCAAGAATTTGACTTAGAAATGAAAGATAGAAAAGGAATAGAAAATCCAGTTGCTGATCACTTGTCTAGAATGCAATTTGAGAAACCTCAGAACTACTTATTAATGACTCATTAAGAGATGACATGTTGTTTAAAGTGACCAAGTTAGACCTTTGGTACGCGAATATTGTCAACTTTATGGTTGCAAGTTATGTACCACCAGAGAAAATAAAAAGAAGCTTATTTATGAAAGTCGTCTCCACGTATGGGATCCACCATACCTCTTCAGAATTTGCTTAGATGGGTTATTTAAAAGATGTGTACCAGTAGAAGAAGGCATGCAGATCATTCAGAAATACCATGCATCACTATATGGAGGTCATTATGGGGCATTCCGCACTCATACTAAGATCTGACAGAGTGTGTTCTTTTGGCCAACTATGTATGAAGACATCAAAGATTTTGTCCGGAGATGGGGATCATGTTAGAGGCAGGAAATATCAATGCAAGAGATGCTATGCAACTCACCAACAATATCCAGATCGATCTCTTTGATGTCTGGGGAATTGATTACATGGGACCATTTGTGAAATCAAGAAATTTGAATACATTCTGGTGACAGTTGACTATGTATCCAAGTGGGTAGAAGCTATGCCATGCATGAATGCTGATTCCAAACATTCAAAGAAGATGTTTAAAGAGATTATATTTCCAAGGTTTGGGACACCAAGAATGGTCATTAGTGATGGAGGAACACATTTCACTGATAAGAAGTTTTACCGATACTTGCAAGCTCATGGAATCCGTCATAATGTTGCTACACCATACCATCCTCAGACAAGTGGCCAGGCAGAACATCAAACAAACAGATCAAGAATATTCTACAAAAAACAGTAAATGAGATGGGTACTGCATGGAAAGATCGATTACCCGAAGCACTTTGGGCATATCGAACCGCCTACAAGATAGCCTTGGGCATGTCACCCTATCAGCTAGTGTATGGTAAGACCTGTCATTTACCGGTGGAATTAGAGCATAAAGCTCACTGGACTATTAAGAGATGGAACTTGGACTTTAAAGCCGCGGGAGAAAAGAGAAAGATGCAACTATCAGAATTTGAAGAATGGAGAGAAAATGCTTATCACAATTCAAAGATTTACAAAGAAAGAACAAAAAGATGGCATGATAAGAGGATCAAGAAGAAGGAGTTTGCACCTGGAGATAAGGTATTACTTTTTAATTCCAGGTTTAAATTATTCGGGCATGGAAAGTTACGAAGCCAATAGGAAGGACCATTTACGGTTGTAAATTCGTCGCCACATGGAGCGGTAACTCTACAAACACACGAAAGTACATTATTCAAGGTAAATAGTCACCAACTTAAATTATTTTTAAAACCATTTAATTTAAAAGTTGTTGACGGGTTGAACTTTATCCAATTACCAACTTTTTAGTCCTGTCATCGTCCGTTATGAAAAACTATCGCGCATCACAACCAACAGGAAGTAGTAAGAGTCTGGAGGCACCACGAGCACGGCCACCCCGAGAGGCCGCCATGTGGGGCCGGCCGGCGACCTAGTGGAGCCGGACGGTGCCCCCCTGCCCCCTTTCATCCCGTCTCTCGTTTCCTTGTCCTTCTGCACCCTTCCTAAGCACATTCCCATAGGATCCCGTCGCATGCGGATATTCTTTCGTACGAACCCTGTAGAGCCTAGATTTGATCTCATCCTGTCTCCTGTAAACCCATAGAAATACGCGCCTATACCTCCCTCAATTGTATCCCATCAATAGCCTCCTCTCTCCTCTAGAGAAACTCTCTAGTTTAGATCTAGCAGCAATGGCAGATGAAGCGGTCATCGGCGCTGACTTCGACAAGATCCCAAGCGACAACTCGAAGGCCATCATCTTCGCGCAGCCGAAGCCTCTCTCCATCATGCCACCGAAGCACATCGCTACAGTGCCTCAGCAATACGAGCAAGTCTACTACGCGCAAGCTCAGCCTGCTCTGCCATCACCACCCGCAAGACTACTGCTAGAAGACGGTACCAGGGAAAAGCAGATCGCTATTCCCAGAGGGACCCCGCTTCTTCCACTTAGGGACAATGAACGATTCCTGTCGGTCAAGACCGACAAAAACAGAACACTAGTATGTGCGAAATACACCACTGCTCGCCCTGCCATCAATGGAGTTCGTGCACATCCAGGCCAAGTCCGCTATACCGATTTCATACCACCTCCGCCCAAGAGATAGAGGGCTGCATCAGCATTAGCACTAGAGAAAGGTCCTAAACAACCTCCGCTCTCTCTATGGATTCTCAGTGAGAGGATTGAAGGCTTCTCTAATTCTATTGAAGGCTTAGAGAAGACTGATGATATGAGGACTAAGATTATGGGCGACATGACTAAATAGATAGGAACCAATGTCAAGTTAATCCGCAGTCTCAAGCACGACAAAGATAAGCTTGAAGAAGAGATTGAGAAGCTTAAGAAAGAGATCATGGATCTCAGAAAAAAAGGCAGCCTTAAGTTGCCCTAGTTATCTATGTAATAAGGCACAAGTGTGTTAGATTCAATTATATTATTAAGTCTTTTGGGTCATAAATTTTATTAAGATAAAGTCTAATGAGATAGGGCAGTCGTTAGCTTAGTCAGTAAAGCGTCTATCAAGTTATCTATTATTACTAATGAATAAAGCGCCTTATCTTTTATTAATATTAATGTTTTAGTATTTCTTTATCTACTCTACTCTCTATTTTTGGTATGCATGTTGTCTCCACATGTTGCGCAGAAAAGTATACAGGAAAACAAGTGTGGGAGAGGCACATCGCGACCACGGAAATCAATTCGCTCAGGAAAATCACGTAATTCGAAAAACAATCAAATCAGGACCACGCACAGCAAAGTGGGCCCTAACGGGCCATAGAGGCACGCCGCCCGGCGCCCTACCTGGGCCGGCCAGCGCCTCCCTCCCTCCTCTGCGTCCTCGCCTCGGCCACGGTCAGGTTGAGCCCAATATAGTATAATTGCATATGTTTCGATTCCTGTTTCGATCCAAATCAAAAATTCACATATTAAATCACTTTTAAAGAGAGGAAAAGACTGTTTAATTCATGACTTAAAAATAAATTGTATAACACTTTTCTAGGAGTCATGTCACTGTTGGAAACTATTTATAGGGACCCCATGATTGTTTAAGTTGTTGTGGAATACGAGATAGTACAATAATAAGAACTCAATCCTTGATGTTTTGTCTTTGGAGATTTTATTTCGAAAATTTAAAATAATTAGCTATACCTCTCCTTTGTGGTAAAGATAATATCCTACCAGAGCCATATATAGGATAGAAACTTTCGGCATATAGTGCTTATCTTTGTGTTGGGTTTGGCCAACCTTTTTATCCCGTTGAAGAAATTTGTCATATTTTCGAATCAGGTGCCACTTCCACATAAGCATTACTCTAATCCGGAGTAATAGCAAATTATTCCACTGAATTTTTTTCTCTCCTATACTGGGAGAAAACACCAAAAATAATCATATAGGATAGCCACCAAATAAATGCTCTACGTTTCGTTAAAATCTCTCGGTTACTAAATCCAAAAGAGGTATGGGCTATGCAAAAGAAAAAGAGAGTATAAAAAAATGGACAAGTGTCCAAAGAAATTAAAACAATGGGTACTTAGATGCTCGCCTCTAGAAAAAAAGAGGGAAAAGAAGAAGAAAGAGAACAAAAGATAGCTCATACTCTCTGGATAAACTCAATTGTTTAAAGAGAAATTTATTTTCTTAAGGAGCAAGATAGAATTATTTTTCACCATATTCCACCAAATAAAGCTTGATTCGATTATATGCCTCATTTCTCTGTGGATTCATTGTTTGACTTTACAATAAATGCAATACAAGTATGTCTTCACATTTATACCTACCTGAGATTCACATAAGATTTTTATAAATAGGATAAAGAAGGCAATATCATTAATGCCTTGGTAAGGATATAAAAATACCAGACATACCAGTGGTTCGAGAGTACTACAAAAGGAGAAGGTAAAACTAAGCGTTATTTGTAAAATTAACTTACCCTCCAATTGACTTAACTAAAGAAAAGAGAGTGATCTGTTTCAAACTGTTCTGTTCTCCAACTACTCAAAAATTCATGGTAGACATTTTAAATTCCGCAGTACATGTATGACTAGACTAGTTTTATGTAATATATTCTCAAGTTATGTTTTAAATGTTCCATTCTCTCTCTAAACTTTTATATCTTAAAACCAACCTTTTTCTCGGGACGAGTAAAAGTCTAAGTGTGGGGGTAATTGTTGACACTTGTTAACGTCTAATTTTTATTATCAATTATCCCTGCATTATATATGAATATCTATTAGAATAGGGTTATTACTAATAATTTTCACGAGTTTTAGTGAATTGTATATTTTTTAGGGAATTATCCAGAAAAGTTTAAAAGAGGAATTAAAGTGCTTAATTATCAAGAAACTTAAACGCGAAGGCAATATACGTCATCGGCAAGGTAGAAGCATCTAGAGGATACCTGAAGCAACCAGGGCCTGCCACCTGACATTTGAATGGTTTTAGATAGTTCAGGGGGTAAATTAGACCGTTTCATAGTTCGGGGAGTTAAGTGGTCACCACCTTATAGTTGGGGGAGGGGGTTGATGCAGACTTTTTCTCTTGTTATATTACCTATAAGTGCCTGTACTGTGTGCAATGCTTGCATCTATGTGCAGCTGCAATGTGTTGTGGTCTCCCTGCCGAGTTGAATTGGTGAGCACACAAAGATAGAGAAGTTCATGAGTCCATGGCATCCAATCAGCTGCTTGCTACTAGGCCTAGGCGCGCTAGCTTTTCATAGATACTAGGGAACGGCTGCATACGGCGTGACTCCGACCAGGCGCGGCCCGGGAAAAAATGAGGCCAAGTTCAAAACACTAAGTGGAGGCTTAATATCTAGTGTCATTTTTTTTAAATATCAATCTATACCTTATCTATTATACCTACTAATAAAGCGAGAAGATTTTCGGTCTTTTTTTTCGTCCACCCTTCCTAACTACCGGCTCAATCCACTCAATCCACCATGAACCTTAGAGTCTGTTGCTAAATCTATTTGAGCCTTATTTGATTTAAGATTGGGCCAAACCAATCTAATTTAATAAAATGACTATTTATATTCTAATTTGTACGGTTGGACTTAGAAGGTCTATATATTTTTAATGGACCATGTTTAAATCTTAATAAGACGTGTATTTGATCCGGTTTAGTTTTGTATGCCCGGTTTACATTAGTATCATATGGTAAGTGAGGGAGGGCAACCAGGTGAGATGCAAATAAAACAAGAGATATTCTGCTATGAAAACTCATATTTTTCTTGGCTTTTTTGGTAAAAAGAGATGTTGATACGCAAATCAAACACGCATAATAATTATTTTTTTCTAGATTGGTTACGAAACCAATTGAGTTAACGAAAAATTTATTTTGACACTCCAGCTGTAACGCACGGTCACTACTATTGAGTTGATAAAAATTTTATTTTGATACTCTTCCGTTGCAACGCACGGAACTAATAAAACAGGAAGATTTTCGGCCTTTTTTTTCCACCCTTTCTAAGTACCGGCTCACTCCACTCAACCCATCACAGACTTAGACTCTGTTGCTAAATCTATTTAGGCTTTGTTTGATTTAAGATTGGGCCCAACTAATCTAATTTAATAAAATGAATACTTATATGCTAATTTGTACGGTTGGACTTAGAAGGTCTATATATTTTTAATGGGTCATATTTAAATCTTAATAAGACGTGTACTTGGTCCAGTTTAGTTTTGTATGTTTGATTTATATTAGTACCATATGCTAAAGTGAGAGAGGACATCCAGGTGATATGCAAATAAAATAAGAGATATTCTATAAAAAAACTCATATCTTTCTTAACTTTTCTGGTAAAGAGATATTGATACGCAAGTTAAACACGTATAACAATTACTTTTTTTCTAAATTGGTCATGAAATCAATTGAGTTAATGAAATTTTATTTTGACACTTTTTAACTACAACACACGGTCATTAACGATTGAGTTGATAAAAATCTTCCGTATGGACACTTTTGCTAGTATTCTTGCCTTTTTTTTTCGTCTACCTCTTTTTGTTCTGGCTCCCACCCGTGCGGAATCGGTTTCTTTTTCGGTGGTTTTCGTCCGCCCTTCCGTGGTGACCGGCGATAGAATCCAAGTTTTGAGGGTCGCGGATAAGTCCTACAAAGCTACGACTTCAATCCGCGAAGGAGGAAGGGAAAACAATCCGTTCTCTCCTCTGCGCCGCCGACGTCGGCCCCGGCTACCACAGCCTTGACGACCCTCCGGCGCCGCCTCGGCCCGTCGGTCTCGCCGCCAGGCGGCGACGCATCCGCGCGCAGCAACAACCAGCAGCGGTCCGTCCTCGGTTGCCAGCGCCCAGCACGCCGTGTTGACCAGCGAGCTCTTGCCGTGGGCGCGGAACCCCGTGAATAGCACGAACGGCGGCGGTGGAGGGGCGTCCTCCATGGCGGCCCCGTCGCCGTCCTCGTCGTTGGCTAGGAGTGCCGTGAGCGCCTCGCGGTTCTCCCGCCAGAGCATGGCCACCGCGTCCAACACCGACACGCGAGCAGCACTCGCACTGATGCAAGCCCAGCCCGCCGTCTCCTTCCTGCTCCGAGCAGTTTTAATGAATTTATTTTGTTTGCTTCTTTCGACATCAATTTCTTCTGCTTTTTTTTTTTGCTATTTATCTTCCATTGTTTTTGGTTGGAACTGTATTACACGAATTTCTTCCGCAGCTCTCGATTAGTCAAGATCCGCTACCAACCAGGAACTGGTCCTGATCCGTTGAGATCCGTCGCTGATCTGTCGAAATCCGTGACCTAGGGACGCCAAACCATGGAGGCCACGGAGGAGCTGTCAGAGCTCACCGAATCCACGCACCAGGTGGAGTCGTCAGAGGCTCAGAGCTCACCGAATCTGTTAAGAATCTCATTACTGGACACTGGTTCTCCTGCGATTGTACTAGGACAATGAAATTGTAGCTGAGCCCAAACAGAGTTCAGCATCGATCACTCCATCCCACTATGGTGAGCCACATTAAACTGGATCTCCAACCTGTGCGATCTCCATATGGTCAGTGTTGTTTCAGTTCGATCATCTTCTAATGGCATCTGCCTTTATGTTTCACAGAGAACATGCTGGCAGGCCTGTGTGACCCATGAATCGTGATATTCACAAATTCGTAATTCCTTTTTTTTTCTCTTTGGCTGTAACAGCATAAACTATCAGCTTTGGAGACTGATGGTTGCTGTTGGCTTCATTGCTGTAGTAAGGTAATAACTTCCAACACTGCTTTGCTTCTCAACAGCTTCTTTATATGTATTTCCACTGTCCGATACAAGAATCACTGACGATGCAAGCATTGCTAACCGTTTCATGCCATACTCAAAGCCGTTAATATTTGTTGCGTGGCGATCGGTGCCTGGTGGCAGTCCTTTCCGTTCGTCAACATTGGCAGCTACTACCTCGCCGGCCTGCCCCTTGCAGCTATGTTTGGGTTCAAGCTCAAGCTCAATGCAACAGTAACAAAAGCCTGAAGGATGTGATGTTCCTACATGGTAGTATTGTCAGAGTACCTACCTCTTCATCATTATCAGCTTTTTTTCCTACTCTTATTTCCATACTCTGTAACATTTTTTCGGCTCTTGTCCGCCTATTCTGGAACATTAATTTGGGGAGGCTTTGCTAGCAGAAGAGAGAATACATGTGTTCTAAATGCTCCTAATGGTTAGTACATAGTCTGTTCTGTTAATGTAGAGAAAAAATGGCAAAATTTCTTCTGGTCTAGAATTTTTTTGTCTGGTCTCCGTAACTAATGCACTATTTGTGAAGGTTACTTTACTACTGCACTGGAGAAGCCGGTCTCGAATCATCAAATCTAATTCTTGGAATTGATTTCACCAAAAGCAATGAGTGGTTAGGTAGTGTTATTTCCGCAATCACGTCGTAGCTGTTTACTTCTACTGCATGTCTTTCTAGCAGCTTTACTTATAAATTAAGATCCTCCTGGTTATAAATAACTGCTTGTCCGAATTTTCCAGCAAGGCATTCCTTTAGAAGAAAATCTCTACATGCCATTAACGGCACCTCAAATCCTTATGAGAATCTTTATTATCGGGCGAACAGTTTCACCTTTTGATGATGATAACTTAGTACCATGTTTTGGATTTGCAATGATAACTATTCACAGATCTTTGGTCATTTTCCCATCATGACTTGAATTTTAGGAAATTGGCATGGTTCATAAATCAAACATGGCACCCTGTCCTAGCTTCTACACATGATCACTGTCTCCAGCTTCTACCAGAGAACCCACCCTGTCCTAGCTTTGAGGAGGTTCTTGTAAGGTATAGACAAATTGTACCACATTTGAACCTTTCAGGTAAAATAAGCTCCCTTTCTCTCTCCTCCTGTACTGTAGGTACTGTAATAAGACAGATTGAAAAAATATTTCAGTAATGTTATTGTGATGGCAATATTTTTCAAGTTTCTTAAGAGAAACAAGTCCTAAGTTTCAGAAAAAAAAACTACTGTACTAGAGCCTGTTTGTGCAGTCCTTGAACTCATAGCGAAATATTAGTGGACAGTAGCATTACTGGCAGTATTGGTATGTGGTTATGTATTTCTTATTATTTTGTTCAACTGTATGCAGGACAAACTTCTTTTGCACACCTTATTTATGCAGCAATTTCTGTCGTTGAAAATAGTAATTGGCAATACCAACATACCATGTCCTCGTGATTATAGCTGATGAACAGGTAACATGTTCATAATAGCATCAAAATACTTCACTAGAATTATCAACATATTTGACCTGAGCAAAAGTTGTTGGTGACTGCTGCTAATACAAATGATGGAAGATCAAGTCCACAGGAACAAGCAAGTATATAAGCAATTGTTGATGCTAGGTAAAATTCAGTTCATCATTTCTTAGAACTTGGTCTTGTGGTATTACTGAATCCTATGTGCTTGTCAGCCACTATCCTCTTTCAATAGTAATGGTTAGGATGGGGGATGGGCCATGGGATGCATTGTAATATTTTGATTATTGTATCTCTGAAAGAGCTTTTGACAATTTCCACGTGATTATAGTACTCCTCTATGATGTCGAAATTCTAAATCATTGATGTTCCTCCATTTATAGCAGTAACCTATACTTGTACCTATCTTTTTTTTTTTTTTTTTTTGCATAAACCTGCAAGCACATTGATTATTCCAGTACGAAAAAATATACTAACCTGAATTAAGTTTATTTTCCGCCATTTCCTTCTGAGTAGAATAGACTTGTGATGTAATTACAGTTCCAAGACTGTTGGTCTTCTGTGAATCCTATTGATGAACTATTGCAATCACTGATATTATGTTAAGATCAACAAGTAAGGATATCAAAGGAGGAGGCTGCATTTGCCCTTGCAGCTCTTAGGGAAATACATTCTCAGTATAAAGCAACTCAAGGCCTTCAGCCTCCAGAGTACCTCTTCTTACTCTGTTTTTTGTGGTTCTGAATTAGTTCCTTTGCATTGCGACCATTTTTATCCATTTGCTGATCTTGTATCCATTGTCTTTTTTGAAAGTAATGTATCCATTGTCTTATCTGAATTAATCTCCAAGAAAGCAAGCACAAAGGATTGGCTCTCCTAGGATTCTTCGTCCTCCAAATAAAGTTCTTGAAAATGATAATGTTGCAGCTTCACATCCTCAAACTGCAAGCTCAAAGTCAACTGGTATTAGCAAAAATGTTGCTGCCAAGCAGGTAGTAGGTGTGAATATTAACTTTATTTAGTAATTTCTTCTTTGTTGTATCAGTGGCACAGTGCCCATTCAAACTTCCACTTTAGCATTTGACGAGGCATTATTGATGTGCATCTCTTTTTATTTATAGTTCAACATATTTTGTAGGCTTGTCTTCTACTTTTTATTAGGAAACATATTCTCTTTTTATTTGTAGTTCAACAAATTTTGTAGGCTTGTCTTCCACTTTTTACTAGGAAACATATATTACCGAAGAAGAGGCATGTTCAAAGTAAGCGAGAGTACGTAGGAGGCATGCCACAGGAGATGGTAACAACGAGACTATGGGCCTGTTTGCTTTCTGCCCCAGGCAGCTTGCCTGGCGCCGGCGCTCCTCCCAGGTGTCTGATTTTCGGCGCCTGTGGACAGGATTGCTGGCTGGCGGGCAGCTTGCCTGGGAGGGCGTGAAGCAAACACGCCCTATGTCCGTGAGATAGGTAGAGCATAGATGAAGATGCAAATGGACCATTGTGTTTTGAAGAAAGAAATTGTGTTGATATGGATTCAACTTATTATCAAATTAAGATTTTGTATGTTTGTCTTGATCGAGAAATATATTGCCTGCAAATTGAGCATTGTATTTTGAAGAAAAAAATTGTGTTGACAGAATTCGACTATTACCAAATTAAAATTATCTTAACTGACTGACATTTTGTAGGAGTATATGTTTTGCCTTGGTTGAGAAATTTAATGCTTTTAAATTATCTATTTGGTACCCGTTGCAACGCACGGACACTTTTACTAGTATTACTTATATTAGAAAGTATAGCATCACTTGAAAAGCGATATTATTTTAGCATTCTTGGAAATGAAATCTTTAATGATATGTTCATATATTCAATCTTCTCCACACTCAAAAGATTGACTAAATAAAATAGGGGATGGGCAGGAAGTTTGTCGGGCGATCGCGTAGCGTCGTCAGGACGTTCTGATCTGGACCTGCATTCTAATTTGAGACTAATCTTGGTCTCCTCTCTGATCTGAGAGGAGGACTGAATCTCAAGCCCGAAGTCGAGGAGATTGAGAAGTGACGCAGGGTGGCAGAGCGGCGCTCTTACGTGCAGGAAAGAAGTGACGATGCAAATTGGAATGATACGGACTCTTTTTCTCCCACAAGAGTGCATTTATGGACAAAAAAAGAGGGATATTGGTTGATTTATTAATAAATAAAGCCCATTGTTAACTAACACATACTTAGGGTACTTAAACATGTTGGGGACCATGATTTTTGGGGGCCCAGTTGGGTCGCGCAGCCTGCACGGGCCTGAGAACGCATCTGCTCCGACGACTCACCAGCTAAATTAACTTGACGTGCAACGACCGTCAATGTGCCCATGGGACATTCACTTCCTCGAAGAATTATTAATCATAGTATAAGATGAGAAATATTAATACACAAAAAGGTAGCAGTCGTACGTCCAAGAGTCTCGATCGCATTGCCATCGCTTTCATTCGTGAAAGTCACTCCACATTCCTTCTTTTCCATGAGTAGTGGCGGCAGCAGTAGCAGTAGTGGAGGGATGGGTCCAAGTGACCGTCACTTGGAATGTGCCTGGGGCACCATATCATCCAGAAAGTCGTCAGCTGAAAATGACCGCCATAAGCTCGCTGTGCGTACGTCAAGGACTCGATTTGCCACACAGCTGGCGTCAACTAATGACCACTCAGTCTGCCAAGCACATATAGGCTTAATTACTTGGGTTACTATAAGAACTCGCAAAAATTAAACATATATGTGGATTTGTAGGATAGACCACTTGCATCCTACTGCCAGTGTCTCCCACTCAGATTAACGTTGGACGATGAATGCTTCCGTCGAGTCAATGCTACGGAAAGTAGTAGCGACTAGTGAGAATATACAGAACTCCCTTCGTATAGGATTTAGATGTTATTTAGGATAACGACACGGTCTTCAAAGTATGATTTTGACTTCATATTTTAATAAAAAGTATTATTGAAAATTGATATATGTATACTTTTATGAAAAATATACTTAAAGATAAATCTATTTATATAGTTTTCATTTTTTTTTTAAATTCAATAATTTAAAGATTATTCATGATTTATATTATCAATGTTTAAGTTATTTTCCGTATAGTATTGGTTGACGACCAAAACTGACAAAGACTGATGTTTGTGGGAAAGCTGGACCATTCGGTTTTACAGACTGGGCCTGTTTTTTTTTGATGAAAGTCCGAGTTTTTTTTTTTTTCAAATCCGTTACCGGCTTAGCGGCGTTCATTGATAAGAATGGAGTTGTTTAAAGATAAAAAAAATGAATGGAATTGTTTACAGTGGTTATACGAGGGCTTGACCAGGCACAAGCTGTGCCAGATCTCTGATTTGATCGGTGTTCAGTTCTATGAACACCTCGCCACCCGGCATTTACATGTTCAGTTTACATAACTACCATGGGAGGCGCGCTTTGCCGTGCCCGCCTGGGAAATCGCGACCGACTGAAAAAACGTGGGAAGCAAAAAAATTTAAAATAAAATATAAAAATAAAAAGTTGTAAACAGTAATAAACAGTACTCGCTGTATCAAAGTGCCACGTGGGCAGGGGGGTCGGGCTGCAATTTATGCAGCGAAAGATTTATTACTAATGTGAAAATCAACCACTTCACTACCTAGGCCCTGTTGGCCAACTACAACATCGAACGCACCAACCAACCATATTTGGAAGTCCGAGTTTGGTATTGAATTTTTACTACGACAACTTTGTGACTCCTAAAGAGGCAGAACATCATCACCAACCATATAAATATATAGTACCTTGTTTGAGCGCAAAAAGAAATTATTTCCCAGCTATAGAAGTATAGAATCATGGCTAAGCAATCTATTTTAATCTTTCTTGTTAGTCTTCTCTTCTTCATTCCTTTTTTGTTCCCTGATCCTGCTCCCTCCTTCTGCCCCCTTGTGTTTCTCTTTTGTAACCTCATCTTGACTAAGGATGGCAACGGGACGGGTGGAATGTCCGCGGACCCGTCCCCGAAACCCGCCAAAGAAACCCGCCCCGAACCTGAACCCGATTCAGGTAAAAAATCAACCCCCGAACCCTCCGGGGACCCGAAACCCGACGAGAACCCGAGACCCGGGTATAAGAAACATAATATCATGATACAAATCACAAAATTAATATATTTCTTGTATAAGTACATTTCGACGTGCAAAAATCACAGGCTCTGGTGCATCCGCGCATATAAGACAGCAGCCGAATCATCAAGCAGCAGTCGCAGGTTGCAAACAGCAGCGTACAGGTACAGCACAATAGAAAATTACATGTCCATCAACAACAGAAAAAAATCAGGCACAACAGCACTACAGCACGGTTAAAAATTACATGGCCCAAGGAAAGTGCACAAGCCCAACGGCAAGTCCAGAACACGAACACTGTCACTTCTGTTAATATACTTTGGGTTACAGCAGGTTGGGCTTGCGCTAATATGTGACATGTGGGCTTTCTTTTTTTTTGATTTCCTTCAAACTCGGGTCAAAAAAACCCATGGAGAAAACTTAAAACCCGCACCCGACCCTTCGGGTCCTCGAACCCGAAAACCCACGGGGAAAAATTGAACCCACCCCGCCTCCGTCGGGTCTAAAACCCACGGGTTTCGGGTCCAGACCCGCCCCGCTGCCATCCTTAATCTCGACTTTACTTTATTTAATATACAATGCCAGTAGGGGTATGCCCCTCCTGTTTCTTTCAATATATATCCCGGGAGTAGTTACTCCCATCTTTAAAAAACCACCTTGCGTATGTGTTCATACTTATTTATCACTTTGAGTATGTTTACATACTCATATTATGGTGCTCCAAATCTTCCTATGTAAAAAATTTAAGGGAGCCCATACTTTTTAATATATTACGAAAATGCCACTTACTGTAGTATATAAAATAAGTATGACCACATATTCGATGTATGCATGCATACTTGACAAATATACTACCATAGATGATCTATTATGATCATATACTTCATGCACATACACTTTATTCAATCATATATGCTTTAAATGCAGGCAATTAACGATATCAAATCCAACAAAAGATTAATTATTAGCACATTTATTTTTTACCTCTCAGAGACCTTAAATGTTTCTTTTTTCAAACCCTATATTGTTCTTCTTCGTCTTCGTCTCATGGTGAATGAGGACGTTCTAGCTAACATGTCCATACTAGAACAAACCAAATTGTGTCTGCTTTAACGGGTGCCTTCCAGGCACGTTCGTTGGTTTTCACGGTGAACCAAGAATGGCCGAATTAATTGGTCCCTCTATATACTTCTGTTGCAAACAGTGGTGGAGCTAGCGCTCAAAGCAAGCAGGGGCCAAACGGGCCTCAAGAACATACTACTACACGTAAGCATGGCACCATGAGCTGCCAGATAGCTAGCAAGCTTGTATGCAGCAGACATCAGTCAGTTAGTAAGGTATAATGTTATGCTGTAACAGACAAAACAGATATGCATGCAGCCATGCGAGTAGATTGTGAAAATATACATGCACTTACACATGACCAGTTATGTAACTTATGCACGGCAAGGGGGGAGTAGATTGTGAAAATATACATGCACTTACACATGACCAGTTATGTAACTTATGCACGGCAAGGGGGGAGGGCATGACCCCCTATGGCCTAACATAGCTGCGCCAGTGGTTGGAAATATAAGGTGGATACGGGTACCTCTAATCCCACCAAAGGTCTCTCCACAGGTGTCCGTCGACTAATGCTCAAATTAAAACCTAACTATAAAGCATGCATCAACTAGTCAGAATGTGCCACAAAATACAACATAAAAAGTGCTCTTAGACAATCAAAGCCAAATATTCCTAATTAGGATGAACTTTTTGCTAAATAGAAAGGAGTTTTAGATAGAAAAAATAGAGATACCATTGGAATGGATATCAAAACTAGGACACACACATATCAAAAGCCGTATCCATCACATTTAGGCTCCATATCAAATAGGTTGGTGGGTTCCTTATTTTGTTAAAAAAAAAAGGAATCACGGCCCTTAAAACCTACCTCACATTCGGCGCACCCCAACGCTCAGAGCCTTCGCAGAGGCGTGGCGCGCCGATGTGTGTCTTCAGCTCTTTTATAGAAAAACACTTGAAGACTTTGTAAATCAAGCCGCGCTTACATCTAGCCTGGATATACAGTTGAAATGTTCAACTATCTTTCGTATAACTCCTAACTCCAACTAAAATTTATTTCAAAGCGAAGAACAGAAAATTTAGAAATATGTTCATCTTTGCAGGACCCCTTCCCGTAGTCCAGCACCACCAACCCTAACTCCTCCCCTCATTCCTCTTTTGTTTGTTCTACTCTCCCTTCTGTCAATCACTGCTTCCTCGCCAATAGTCACCTCACGGCTCGCCATCACCAGTGAACGCCATTAGGGCGGTGGCCTGGCTTATAGTTCCAACGGTTTGGATCTAATTGTCCCAGGCTCCCAGTGGAGGCGGCACACGAGCATCTATTGGCTGGGGACGGGGAGGGAACAGGCGGCACGGCAGCATAGGCCACAAGTACCGACTCCCTGCTCGTCGGCCAACACATCCTCCCCCTTGGATGGCACCGCCGCCAAGCTGCCCGTCCTCTCGACCGCGTGGCCCATGCAGCCATAGAAAAGAGATCTGCTTCCGTGACCTCCTTACTCCTTGAATCTCATCCTTACCCCGATGCATACTTCCTTGGCTCACCTGGCTTGGTTCTGACTAAGACTAATCAATTGCTAAGGATAAAATCCTCCTAGAAGACAAGGTCGAGCATGATGAGAATTTGGGGAATCAAGACTCTCGATGATTCTGATTGCGGACTTGCAGTCCCATTTTCCTTTCTCGCTGCTACTGGAGACTCAGTCCTCCTCTAATTTGTGACTTCTCCGTTTTTGCATCATTTGTTGTCACATAGTCCTTCCTTCATCACACGAGGGCGATATGAGAAGAAGAGCGGGATGCTGGTGATGAATTCGACAATGGATTTGGTGAGGATGCAATATCACTTATAAGTATCCTCTCATGTTGATTTATTATTGTTCCGAGCTTTTGTTTCTAGATAAAGCTATTTTCTTTCTTTAACTAATTGTTTGAGTGTCCTATGCCCATATAACTTCTCTAGATCCACAAATCGTTTTGTGAATTCTGGTAGGATAATCTCCAGCAGTATCATCTGGTGAAGTATGTCATCCTTCTGGACTTTGTTCGGTTCCATTGCTTTTACTCTTACTATGGATCAAAATGGTTGTCCTATTTAGAGGCAATTGTGATTGTGATGAGATGGGATGTATGCTCTCAGTTTTCTAGAGTCCTGATATGCCTAAACAAGAAACCTGGAAGTGTTTCTTGTTCCATGCTGGTATTTCTAAATGAGACGGCTGCAAGACTGCATTTCTTATAATGATGATGGAGCAATGTTATATCTTCCATGGCCAGCTTCACGAATTATATAGTTAATATGATACATAATGTATTAGTTGTCTTCTAAAAACGTGTTGATGAATTAGCATGTAACTAGATCTTCTTGCATCGATTAACAAGGAAGGAGCATAGAGAGCAGAAATGCATGACTCGGAAGTAGGAAATGCATCAAATTTTCACATTTCTTAAAATTACCCCTCAACATAGAGGGTGTCGTCATTCCTGTCTGCCAATGATTTGTTTGTAAGATACAAACTATTGTTCACTATTTTAATTGACAGTTTCAAATCTTATTATGTTCATTTATGTACTATGAATATAGCTCTCCGTTATTATTACGAAAACATTTGCATGATATGCATCTTTTTGCATAAACAGGAGCTAGAAATTTGGAGATGATTGGTTGGCTTGTTTGCAAGCAGAAGTTGGCAGTATTTCATAGATGGAACACCCTAGAAGTTCTTGACAAAAAAAGTAGCTTGATGTCTTTTGCCCAGATAATTGTGTCATAATTGAAGGCCTTTTGTTACATTAATTTAACACATCAAAGAAAAGCTGCTTCATCGGGGTGTACCCGTTAATGCCATTGTTGATCATTAGTTTTGAGTTTTGTACCTAGGCCACTCTTTTGTAAATGTGTGGTCACATCGTACTATGTGTTTGGCATTGAATAAACCTGCTGCTATTTTAGTGAATGGATATCTTAGTGAAATGTGTATGGCCACAAAAAGTGTTCTCCTGCTTTTGTATTAGCTTCATGAACTGTTTTAACACTCTGGATTGTAAATTGGTATATTCTAAAGTATACAGAAAATTGATTGGTAGTAATGAATTTTGGTCTTGGCATGTACTATATGGATATGTAGATCTCTATGTAAAGCTCATGGTTATTGACACTATGTGTCTGTATTATATTACTGCTTCACAATCTAATTTGGTAGGGCGCCGCAAAGCACGCTTCCTTTTCACCAGCAGCAACAGCAGAGCCAAGACTCCCCGTTGATCCTCTTGCCCCAAACTGCGCACCACCGGATCCTCTGATAGATGGTAAGCTATTGCAGTTCCTAAAAATTTAATGCTTTGACAGACATAGAGTAGGCCAAGAGATTCCAAAGCTTTGCCTTGTTGTACCAACGGTCACTGTATTGTCCTTCGTGTGTTGTTGTTGCAGCTGTTAGTCTCTTGCTCGAGCCTGTAGACATTCTAGGTTAGTCCCGACTGCTAGCGTCTTGTTGGTTCATGTGGAACAGCTGAAGTTTGTTGTTGTTGTACAACTTTGTTATTTTTTCTATCCTATTAATGAAAAACAAGCAACGAACTGCTCTCGGAAAAAAAGACACACAAGCGAGTATTTATTCAAGCAGAACCAGAATGGTATGACAAGGACAGAAGGTGTGGAGCAGGGTCATTGCAAAGAGTCAGGGCTCAGGCTTTTTGCACTAGCGATGGCAGAGGTTTGGAAGCGGGCCAGCCGAGTATTAGAGGACGCAAAAGGGCAATGACCTCCACTCGCTCCAGCCTATGTCTGGTCGCTCATCAATCCTTTGTGCCGATGGCACAGCGCGCCCAGCTTAAGCTTATGTATGAGTTGGACTTCATCAATAGCCAGTCGCCAACGCCGAATGCAGCATTCACGGTTCGTTGACATGTTTGTATAGGACCTTCCGGAGTAGCTGATCAAGGCATTAAGGACTGCGACAAAGATGGGCCACAAGAAGCTCTCGAAGGCCCTAGCTTCAATGATGGCAGAGTCGGGACGCCCGAGATGGATACTTATTACAAAAGTTAGCACGTGTGCTACAATACCCAAAATTTCAACCGTCCAGCATCTAAACACAACCTTAGTTCTCTTTCCCTTTTGCTAGCTCACCCCTTAGGGAGTAATAAGCATAGGTTTCTCCTAAAACTCCTGCAACAGTCTGTTGCGAGAGGCGGCGCCTCTCACGCTTGTAAGATGTTGAATTCTGTAACTCGATATAAGGGAAAAAAACATGTTGTTGGATATATGGAGTATTCTCTGTACTCCAAAAGAATATAAGGGGGCCTGTTATTCTGAATTTAGAAATTTGTTATAGGTGTCTGCTTAGCATGGTTTGATCCAGTTTTTCAAAAGTGCCACTGCTACAATATATACCCATGTAGCAGAACTGGATGGACAATGTCATCTGCAACATACGGATCATACCTGGAAGCATCGCTACTGTGGAACTGTGCAAAGCAGCGCCCAACTTAATCGAGCCAATAGTCAATGAAACCGCGTTCTGCTCACTAAAATTATACAGTCTGTTTACTGGACCACGAACAAGTAGCTTTTCCTTTTTCAGTTTCTCTGTGTGCTCAAACTTTAGACTTGAGACTTCTGCAGCGAAGACCCAAGACCCAACTGGAGGTCGGTGCTCCACTGAGCCGTGAGATCAATCAAAGCATAACGTGCTCATACACCAAACGCCAACCAAACGCCAAACAAAGGTAGCTCGGCCTACAAAAATCAGGACAACCAAACGCCAACCCCAGGAAGCCAGACGAAGTCGAGACAATGGCACCACCGCGCCGCGTGAACCCGTGCACGCGCACCTCCTTCCTCCTTCTGCTCGCGCTGCTTCCCTGCTGCCTTGTGCACCGAGGAGCGGCCGCCCCGTCCCAGCCCGCTGCCGACGAGGCGCAGCTGCTGCTCCAGATCAAGAGGCGCGTGGGGCAATCCGCCCGTGCTCGCCAGATGGAACACCTCGTCCCCGGGCGCGCCATGCACCTGGAAATTCGTCCGGTGCAACAAGGCCAGGCGGGTCACCAATCTCACGCTCGCTAGCGCCGGCGTGGCTGGCCCCTTCCCCGAAGCCATCGGTGGCCTCTCGGCCCTGACCTACCTCGACGTCTACAACAACAGCATCTCCGGCGCGTTCCCGACCGCGCTCTACCGCTGCGCTTCGCTACGGTACCTCGACCTGTCCAAGAATAAATTCACCGGTGAGCTGCCCGTGGACATCGGCCACCGCCTAGGGGAGAATCTGACCTCGCTGTACCTATACATCAACGGATTCAACGGCACCATCCCGGCAAGTCTGGGCGCGCTGGCGAGGCTTCGGATCTTGTGGCTAGACGAGAACCCGTTCCTTCCTGGCGAGCTGCCGGAGTCGTTCAAGTACCTCGCTAACCTGGTCAGCCTCTCGGCATCGGGGTGCAACCTCGTCGGCGATTTCCCGAGACATGTGCTAGAGATGAAGCAGCTGGAGGAACTGGACCTGCCCAGTAACAATTTGACCGGAAGCATACCTGCGGGTGTTTGGAGGCTCAAGAAGTTGCAAGCATTGTGTCTGCACGGTAACAACTTCAGCGGTGATGTGGTGGTTAATGACTTTGGCGCGATGAGCCTGGAAGCTATCGACCTATCAGAGAATTATAAGCTTACTGGGGCTATCCCAGAAGTCTTCGGGACCTTGAGGAACCTCACAGTGCTGTTTCTCTTCAGCAACAACTTCTCCGGCGAGATACCAGTAAACATCGGCCGGTTGCCGTCACTGTCAGATTTGTGGCTTAATAATAACAGGCTCACTGGCACGCTCCCGCCAGACCTGGGGAAGCACTCGGACTTGATGAATCTTGATGCTTCTTACAACGAGCTCACTGGCACCATCCCGGAAGGTCTGTGCGCCAGAGGCAAGCTCAGGTCCCTCATTGCCACGGGCAACCAGTTGAACGGATCTATCCCGGCAGGCCTCGCAAACTGTACATATCTGGGATACGTGAATCTGGATGATAACAATCTTTCCGGAGATGTGCCAGAAGCTCTGTGGATGGCACCGCAACTGTGGCACTTGTCACTACAGAGTAACCAGCTCACCGGGAGTTTTCCAGCCATGATATCTAGCAACCTTACGACAGTGCTCTTACGCAACAACCAATTCGGTGGCAGCTTATGTTGGTGACGCTACAGCCGTTGCGCTCAAGAAATTAAATTCACGGCCGAGAACACCCAGTTCTCCAACCCAATACCAGGTAGTATTGGTGATGAGAGTACAATTCATGAGTACTTCAACTTGGCAATGGTGTCATCTAGATTGCTCTGTTCTCAAAATTGTATTTTTGGATCCATGAGCTAGGTTTTGGGTCTTATCAAGCCGTCTGATTAATGCTGATTAGTTATCTCATTCGAAATTCGACTTGGAGATATGACTTATAGTTACACCAATAAGTTTAGTGATCGTCCGATTAGGCGAACGACTAGGAGCAAAACGACTAGAAACATGGCCCATGGCCTGCATCTAAGCTATTTGGGCTCTTTTTTTTCACTCCAATTTACAACTTTCGTGATGCTAGAGCAGTTGCACTCAAGAAATTTACGGCCGAGAACAACCAGCTCTCTAGCCCAATACCGGCCGGTGATGGGAGTAAAATCCACGAGAGTAGAGTTCTTCAACTTGGCAACGGTGTCATTGTCATAAAAAATTATGTGTTTGGATCCAAAAGCTTAGTTTCCGAATCTTATCTAGATCCAAGTTCCGTCTGAATCACTGCTACGGCAATGCAAAACCACGCAATAATCCAGGAAATTACAAGGTTCACAGCAATCAACTCCCAGCAAAGCATAATGGGCTCATACCAGCATGGAGCAGTAGCATCCCAGCCGGGTCCAGGCGACGGCGGCCCTCATCCCCATCCTGGCCGGCGTCGTCGTCGCTGTACTCGCACGTGCTGGTGTCCTTCCACAGCCCGCATCCAAGGTAGATCACCACCAGCTTATCCGGCTGTGGAGCTTTGTGTATGTTGTGCTACCCTCTGCTCGATCGATCACCACCAGCAGCAAGAGCGGCGTCGCAGTCACCTGCATCGCCGTCAGTCTTTCCAACTGAGGGATCGTATCCAACGGCCACTTTAGTACCACAAGAGGCAGCAATCTTTATGAGGAAGTGATATCTTACTATTACTAATTAGAGATGTCAATGAAGCCTCCAAGTTAATTCTCACCAGACGCGCCAGAAAAAAGATAAAAACCTAGAAATTCTCACATTAATCAAAACCATCTAGCCATTAATCGAAAGACTCCACCTATCCATATCCATTAGATCTATTTTATTTTGTGTTAAATTATTCATCTCCATGATTATAAATGGGAAATAGGCAAAAATCTTTTTCCCGAAAAACAAACTTCACACGCAAGGAAAAATCTTGCCAGCCCGTTTGTTAATAAAGTATATTATCTGATATGGACTACAGCATGTCCTTGACGTTGAGTAATGTTGGTTAATCTTTTAATGAAAGAATAGATTAGAAGAAGGTTAATATATCGTTCACGTCCGTTTAACATACCAATGAAATCAGATCGTCAATATCCATGACATTTAATGTTGGTTAACCTTTAGATCAAAGAACTGAATAGAAAGTTAATATTTAAATAAAATATTAGATACAATCAATCAAACCTACAAAATAAGATATACATGTGCCGGATTAATGATAAAATAAAATAATTTTAATCATCCATGTGTGACCATGAATCTATCTGTTCGATGTCTATCTTGCTATTTTCATCCTTCATCATTTGAAATATTACTCAAAGTAACCTCTTAATTAATGTCTTAATTAACCAGCTTTGCCATTATCAAGAAAATTAAAAATAGCCCTCTAAATTTATTGCCTATCCTATTAACCTTGGACAATAGGAAAGATAATTTAAAGTGACCCTCTAAATTATCAAGTATAATGCCATGTAACCCTTATGTTTGCATTAAAATTACCCACAATGGTAATGGTAATATAAACTAAATTACCACCCTCAACCATCACAAAAATAAATCAAAATATCTCAAAAATGTACATTTAAATAAAAATATATATTACGAAATTTAATTCAAAATTCATAAAGTCCAGTGTATATATTTCGAAACCACACATCTCTACCACTATTAAATAAAAAGTAAGCATAATGCTTTGTTCCGTCATATAGAATAGGTAAAGATGTATGTGTTTGGAAAAAAAACTAATGATTAGTTTATCAAATGTAAAAAATATTTCTTTAACAAAACCATGAAGGACAATGATAAGTCGCTTTATGCTATATTAATACTCCATGGAAAAATTTTTTGTAATTTTTTGTTTTGTAAACTTAGACTTTTTCAAATATCAAATATTCATTTTTAATTTTAAATAGTACGGAGTTTTTTTTAATAAAATGCTACTACACTTATAACTCTTTAATATGATAAATTCAAAATCTTGGATGTCGTGGTGAAGCTAAAATGATTATTTGTAGTGTTGTAGTAACTAAAGGGTAGCCTAGAATCTAAAATATTTTGTAGCACTCAATATTTTTTTAATTACATAGAAAATTAAAATTTGAATTAAAATATAATAAGCACTAGACTTTCAATTTAACATGTGGACAAAGAATTAGGAGCCCTAAGTTGGAAGCTAAAATATAGAGGCATGATGTGTACAAGAACTTATATAACTTAAGATTAGGCTTGAACTAGATTACACATCATGCTAGAAAAAGATAATTTCTAGAGATTCTAACTAGAAATCCCAATTGAGCCTTCATGTTAGTCCTCATAAGATCCATTAGAAGAAGGAAAAGACAAATCACAAGACTTCTCACAAAAAATATAATACCATTGATTATGACAGCTAATGGATATATTCTTTTACAAAATTGCCTACCTCTGGTATTGTGTAAAATAATGTAAAGTAACCCATGAACCTATTGTTTAGTTAGCCACCTATCCCAATCGCATTAAGAAACATGATCTAAAGGGAACTTAAATTTACCTCTAATTATCCACATGCTACTATGATAGATAATGTACGCAACAATTAATTCTGCATCTAAATTACCAATTGAGTCAATATTCAGAAAATTAAAATCCCCTCAAATGTACAACTGAACTATCATAACTGAATAGGGACCACATAGTATCCATTGTGGGTATTGTGTCAGAAAATAAAAATGTCAAAAACAAACAATTTAATATAAGTAATTTTTATTAGTTGGCAATGTTATTCTAAACGTTAAACGGTAAACGATCGGGCACCTATCGTTTAGCTATTATTTCGGGGCAAAACAAGTGTTAAAATGGTCACGGCCATTTAAGTGGTAAAAAAAACTGATTAAACGGAAGCGGGGTATTGTGTTGCATTTAAACGTGTTTAAATGCCTAAATGGTCATTTAAGCAAACAATGCATAAAATTCTGTCCCGTGCGGAAGCACGGGTTGAGTGACTAGTGGTAACTAATAAAAGGCAAACTGTTATTGCAAACTAATGAACAACACCGTTTGTTCTCGTGTGTTTTGGCCTGTAGTAATGAAGATCAGGAGCACGTAGATGACTGGTTACAGATCTCTGCAGAGAATGGTGTCACAACACAACTAAAGGGTAAACTGTGGTTGGCAGTGTATTTTGGCCTGTAACAATGTTCAGGTGTACTGAAGATGACAACTATTCAAAAGCTAATGCTGCAGACTGGTTAACAAACTTCGTACTTTGGGATTGTACCTATAATCTGAATGTTCTATGTCTAGATTGAGCGAAAAAAGAGAGATAATGGTCCTGCTGAAGCTTAATGGCATTCAGGCAACTAGTTGTATGATGTGTCCAAATCTTAGTGATTCAACTCTGTTCGGCTGGCTGGTCCAGCCAGCCATTCAGCAGTGTTTTTCTCTCAGAACAATCAGCAAGCCAGCCGGACCATACCAGCCAGCCGAACAGAGTGTATATCTGGCAACGAAGATATGACGGAACAACCAGAGTCACCAAACAGTTCAGTCTGATAAATCTTGCTACCACTCCAGAAACGAGGGCAACACAGTTAAACTCTTGACAAGGAATAATCAAGTATTCTAGATTCATAATCCAGTAGATCGTATGACAAAATGATCTCATGATCAAGATGTATCTAAGTAAGAACAGGACGCCCACCATGAACTCTCCAGCCAACCGAGCGTAATGGGAATCAAACGAGCTCCATGATAATTAAGCATTTGGTGTGCCAATCAGTGTACCCCATTTTCATTGGATGTTGTACATCATCCAACGTACTGGACAGACAGGCATTTTGCAACCGTTAACTGTCTTTGCTTTTCAAATAAACAAAGCTGCAGAGATGCGCAGTTAAAAGCTGAAAACAACAGGATTACATTATCTCAGTATGCAACATCTTATTATTACATAGTAGTTCGTACATAAATTAAAACTTAAAAAGACAGCTTAAAAATAAAAATATACGAGGACATCACAGAAACAAATTCCGGAGACTGCAGTTCACAATTGTTCGTATCAAGAATGATAGACTATAAGCCAGAGAATGAAAACATTACCACGCTCGCCTCATAATCAGACAGCCAATTCAGATTCAGCTGCAGGTTGGAGTTGGACTGATACCACATTACCACTGCCACTACCAGTAAGCAGAAATCCGATGCAGCACACAAAAGGCGGGGGTATATTTATTCGAGCAGAACCAGAACGAAACAAGAAGGTGGTGCGATCTGCACGGCAGTTGGAGACCAGGAGCAGGGTCGTTGCAGGGAGAGTCAGGGCACAGGCATCTCGTGGTAGCAGGCAGCATCAAATGGGAACGGGCTGGATTTCGCTGGAAACAATGCAAGAAAAGAGACGAGCTGTAAGCATTAAACATGCACACTGACAACAAACTACGCTGAAAAAAGAAGGAAAATTTAGCTTATGGTGCGCGAGCAGGAGCAGGACTGATCTGACCTGTCGTCGGTAGTTGGGAACTCTTCAGCGTCAAAAAACTGAGGTTCGGTTGCTTCCTCTTCAACACTGCATCCGACGACATCCCCCAGGTCATGGTGCCTTCGGTCCATCATCAGCAGTCGCAGCAGGGGCTTATTGAGGTGTTGGTTGACTTGCGCTTGCAGCATATCAAGCCCTGCCACCATACCGCGGTAGCCAAGTACAATCTCCTTGAGCCTTGGAAGGTGCTCGATACCAATAATCCCTGACTTTAGCCTGGAATAATTGATCTGTATGGTTTCAATGCGGGGCGAGGTGCCCTCCTCAAGCCTCGTCGCTGTCAATTGACTCGTTTTCGAAATAACAAGTTTCTTGAGACGTGGGAATACTCCAGTTTTGAATGTTAGTTTCTCCCCACTATATGCACAATTAACAAGCTGAAGGAGCATAAGGTTAGGCAGCGCCCCAAGTATCTCCAAGTCCTTTAGGTAGGTCCATTGTAAGCACATCTTCACCAACTGTGTAAGATTCCCAAACCAATCGGGTGTCGTCCCTATCTTTCCAAACAACTTTAGGCTCCTTAGCTGCGGGGGAGGGGAGAGATCAGAAGAAACTAGCCACTCAAGTGTTTCCATACCATCCACGAGGACGGAGCGGAGAGAGGTGAGCTTCACAAGCGCCTTGCGAAAGGCCTTGCATTTTTCCCTTTGCTGCTCCTCTTGTCGTCACCCTTAATTTTCTTAGCTGGCTTAGTTCACCCAACTCTTCAATTGCTTTCGTACTAGTGGCCTTAAGATCAACAACCTCTAGGATCTGCAGCGCTTTTAGGTTGCTCATTCCTCTTGGCACCCGCACACCTGGTACTCGTATATGAAAAAAGGTAGAGAAGGCCAGGTGTGTCTCAGCAATTATTTCACTACGGTCTTCAGAATCAACTACGGGTGTGAACACTTTGGGTAGGCACAATACCTTTCCCATACAATCCAATGGTTCCTCGTTGTCCAACCAACCAACATGTTCTGTAAATTTGCTACAACGGAGGCTTTGGAGACTCTGGAGTTTAGTGACCTCAGTTGGTAGTGATGAAATACAACTGCCTCTTAGGTCCAAGACTTGTAAACTCTGCAATTTTCCGATAGATCTGGGAAGTGCATAAATATTTGAATGACCATATCTTGAACCAACATACTGAGCATTCACATATTTCAAGTGGCGCAATAATCCTATGTTGTTGATATCTTTTTGTGCGATTCAGTACTGTGCATCCTTCAAATCCAAGATTCTTAACATCCTGTTGACGCCGAAACGAGACAACACACAGTAAGGTGTTAGATCGCACAGTCGCGTACGAAACGAAACAGCACAGGAGTAACACACCTGCGAAACCCGGCCTGGCCGGTTTCAGAACCCGGCCGAGCCGCCTACCCGGCCTGGCCGACTTTGATAGTCGGCTGGGCCGGTTTCCTCGGGTTCACCGAGGAAGCTAGGGTTCCGGTCTTCTGGTCATCGGGACGACTGTCTTCAGCAGCAGAGGATGTTTGGTGGTCGATGTAGCGCCCGTCCTTCGCCTGAAAACTTCCGAACACCCCTCGAAAAGATCCGCGGAGAGATGCACGTAGAGGTTGCCCTAGGGATCGCGGAGATCACCTAGAACGCCGACGAAACTCGCGGAGAGTCGAGCCGAACAGCAGGATAGAGATGAACCACCGCGAGAATCTACTTGGTAAATGTGTTTTGACGATTGGATGGTTAAGATCTCAATCGGCCATGATCCTCTCATATATATAGAGGGGGTGGTCTTATCCCAGTAGGAAACACGTATTTAGGCAAGTCTCTAAGTTTCTCACGTCCAAAAACTACCAAAAACAGATTAGATCTATTAATCGGCTCGGACTCTGCCAAACCCGGCCAAGCCGGGTCCAAACCCGGCCAAACCGGTTTTCACGGGGCCTCTCGGGGCACCACGTGGCAGCCTGCCAAAAGTCGGCGCAGTGGCCAAACCCGGCCAAGCCAGGTCACAAAACCGGCCGGGCCGGTTTTCGCCAGCCAGCACAGATTCGGGTGCAAACATATGCCCCCCTGTTTTCAGGCGAATTCTCTGCATATGAACCTGAAAACAAATAACTAAGCAGCAACGATACTTAACCCAACAGCTGTCTAGTGACTAAGCGCGATGCATACATCGGCCATATTTGTTCTAAGGGCGATACATGTATCGGCCATTGCTTGGAGAGCTTTTAAGCTTCTTGCCAAACACTTGGAAAGTATTTTTTTCAAATACCTCCCGTTAATTGCCCTTGGGAGACGATCACCTTGCAACGTCTCTAGCATATATGAATTTTCGAATATCGCCTTGATCACTTTGTAAGGACCTTCCCAACTAGGCGACCACTTGCCGAACTTATTGCTCTTTGTTCCAATTGGTATTATAGTCTTCCACACCAATTTTCCAACTTGGAACGACTTGATCTTCACTTTCTTGTTATAAGCTCTAGCAACTCGGACCTTTTCTTTTTCCATCTCCTTTAGAGCCGCTAATCTTTTGTCAGTCACCTCGTCAATATTATCCATCATCAAATCATGATACATAACGGCAGACAAGTCATTTTGCTTAGTGAGCCGATATGCATTTAAATTCACCTCGACGGGTAACACATCCTCTTGTCCATACACTAGCTCAAAAGGAGTAACTTTTGTAGCACCATGACGAGATATACGATGAGCCCACAGAGCCTCTGATAATACCTCGTGCCACCTTCTTGGATTATCCTCTATCTTCTTCTTGATAAGCTTAATCAAGGTCTTGTTACTAGACTCAGCCTGGCCATTGGCTTGAGCATAGTATGGAGATGAATTGAGCAACTTAATCTTATATGATTCGGCAAATTCTCGCACCTCTTTTGATATGAAAGACTTCCCCTGGTCCGTAGACAAAGTCTGAGGAATGCCGAATCTATGAATAATATGCTCACTCACAAACTCAATCACCTCCTTATATGTCATATTCTTCAAAGGCACCGCTTCGGTCCACTTAGTAAAATAATCTGTGGCCACCAACACGAAGCAATGACCCTTTGAATAAGAGGGATGAATTTGACCAATGAAGTCTGGTCCCCAACCACGAAAAGGCCACGGTTTGATTATAGGATGAAGCATTGCAGCAGGCACTAACTGAATATTACCAAACCGTTGGCACTCCTCACATCCTTTGTAGTAGCGAAAACAATCGGCTATCATAGTAGGCCAATAAAAACCAGTCCTTCTCAAAAGTCATTTCATCTTACGAGCCGATTGATGCGTACCACAAACACCTTCATGGACTTCCCCCATAGCCACTTTAGCTTCACCAGGTCCCAAGCACTTGAGCAACAAATCATCGGCGGTCCTCCGATAAAGCTCATCATTATGCAAAGTGAACTTAAATGCAATCCGCCGAATACTTTTATCGGCTTTAGTGCTGGGATCTCGTAGAAAATTTAACAAGCGAGTCCTCCAATCCTCCAAATCGGCCTGCCCATCAACTTGGCACAACTCTGGCCGATTTGGATCAAAGCCGCAATATCCGGCCGAGCCGGCTTCAACACCCGGCCTGGCTGGTTCCTGGTCAGAACCGGCCTGGCCGCCTTCTGTACCCGGCCTGGCCGGGTTTGGTCCAGAGCCGGCCTGGCCGACTCCTAGACCCGGCTGGGCCGGTTTCCACGTACCTGCACTAGAAACCAGAAAAGATGTTTTGCACCGGCTTTAAATCTTTATGCCCACCACGTCAAAACCTGATGCTCGCTGAGCTAACATATTGGCTCTTGAATTTTCATGTCTCGGTATGTGCCGAATTTTAAATTCGGCAAAAGAAGCATTTAAATCAAGACAAGTATCAAGATGAGCATTAAATGATTCCCCTAAACATTGGCATTCACCAGAAACTTGTTGCACCACTAATAAAGAATCACCATAAGCCTCAACATGTTTTACTCCCATGGAATTCAACATCTTCAAGCCGCAATAAAGAGCTAAATATTCAGCTTGATTATTAGTGCAATAATTTTCTAATCGGTTTGACACATCCATCTCAGCACCATGTGGTGAAATAATAACAATACCAACACCTTGGCCTTGTTTGCAAACCGATCCATCAAAATAAAGTTTCCATAGAGTAAAAGTTATGTAATTGACCTCATCTCCTAAATCAATTGCATGCTCAACAATAAAATCAGCAAGAACTTGACCTTTCATGGCTCTCAAAGGCTCAAAAGTCAAGTCGTATGCCGATATAACATATATTTAATTACATCGGCCTGCCAAGCAACAATGCACGTACTAGCTAACAAGTAATGTCTCATCTTAGTACAAGCAAAGTATAATGATAAGCATAATTTTTCAATATGGGCATACCTTGTCTCAGGATCAAGAAGACGACGACCAATATAAGCAATAACATACTCCTTGCCATCATCCTCTTGAGTCAAAACCGCACCAATTATTTTTTCTTCGGCAGCAATATATAATTTAAAAGGAACTCTTCTCCTTGGAGCACGAAGAACCGGTGGCTTCGACAAGTATTCCTTGATCTTCTCAAATGCCTCTTGTTCCTTTGCCCCCCAAGCAAACTCACTCTCATCTTTCAATCTCAATATGGGGGTGAAAGGAATAACTTTCCCGAACAAGTTAGCAATAAATCTTCTCAAGTAGTTCACCTTTCCCAGAAACTTTTATAAGTCTTTTTTACATGCAGGCGCCTGAACTTGCTTGATACTCTCTATTCTCTTGGGATCAACTTCTATGCCCTTCTCATGAATAATAAATCCCAAGAACTTGCCCGCCGATACACCAAAAGCACATTTAACTGGATTCATCTTTAAACCATACCAGCGCATCCTCTCAAAAGCAAGACGCAAATCGGCCAAGTGAGAATTATTGGCAGCCGATTTGATCACAATATCATCAATATATACTTCCATGACCACGCCAATTAAATCATGAAAGATTAAGTTCATAGCACGTTGATAGGTAGCACCGGCATTTTTCAATCCAAATGTCATGACAATCTACTCAAATAATCCAACAAACCCAGGACAAACAAAGGCCATTTTAGACGTGTCCTCTTCGGCCATAAATATTTGATTGTAACCAGCGTTACCATCAAGAAAGCTAAGAATTTTATGTCCTAAAGCATCATTAATAAGCATATCAGCAATAGGCATAGGATATTTCATCTTTTGGAGTGGCTCTATTCAAATCTTTAAAATCAATGCAAACTCTAATCTTGCCCGATCTTTTCTTTTCAACGGGCACAATATTAGAGATCCACTCCGCATACCTGCATGAGCGAATAAATCCCGCTTCCAACAACCGATTAATTTCTTCTTTAACGCGGTCGTAAATTTTAGCATGAAAGAAGCGAGGATGTTGCTTATGAGGCCGGAATCCAAGCTTAATGGGAAGCCGATGCTCAACAAGCTCTCGGCTCAATCTGGGCATCTCATTATAGCTCCATGCAAAACAATCAGCATAATCTTTAAAAGCGCGATTAATTCAGCTTTATAATCGGCTTTCAAATTTTTATTAATGAACGTCGGCCTTGGTGTAGAACCATCCCCAATGTCAACTTCTTCCAATGGGTCGGCCGACGTGAAACCTTGGCCCAACTTATTGAGCTCATCAAAATCATCAATTGTTTCACAGACATCGGTCATAGAAGCCCGATATTGATCCACACGATGTTTCAAGCATTCAACATTAGCATCCATTGCAAAAAATTAATTACACGATGATATTGAGCCGATTATCAATCGGCTTCAATGACACAGGCACAAATCCTTCCTTAGTGACACTAATAAACTCAACGCCAGACAAGTCATGACCAGATAAGCAAGCAATACCATCGTGCCCCGAGCGAAGGAGCATCGGCCGTAGCAATGGAGGCCGATGAATCAGCATGAATAACCTCAACTTGATCCCTCACCCATTGAATTAAAGTCTGGTGCAAACTGGATGGAACGCAACGATTGGCATGAATCCAATCGCAACCAAGGATGAGATTATAGCTACCTTGTACCTCGGCGACGAAGAACGCGGTTGCCAATGTTTTGCTGCCGACAGTCAACTCCATTGTCGCTACGCCCAAAGCTGGAATTGGCTCGCCGCCTCCAACTCCGGTGATCGTCATGTTGGTCTTCACTAGCTCCCCCTCCGTGCCGCCGAGCTTCTTGTAGAGCGAATACGGCATTAGATTGACAATCGTGCCGCTATCCACCAACATATGATGAACCAGCGTGCCGTTGATATGCCCCTTGATATGGAGCGACCGAAGGTGGTTGACGGAATCCTCCGGCTTCTTGAAGACGGCATCCTCGGCGGCGAAGCAAAATTGAGCCGTCGTCGAACCTTCATCTTCATCGATTACATAGTAATCGGAAGACAGGTAAACGACATTAAGTTCGGCGCGCGGTGGCGTCGGCTCATAATCGACCATCTCCTCATCTTCTGCGTCACCAGAACCTGCAACAACAAAAGAAACAGCAGCGACAACCGATTCCAGTGAACCGGCGTTGGCGGCGGCGGCGGGAGACGAAGCCGCAAAACCTGGCCTAACCGGGTTTGACCCGGCCTGGCCGGCTTCAGGCAGACCCGGCCTGGCCGGTTCCTGGGAAACCCGGCTGGGCCGGCTCCGACTCGGCCTGGCCGGTTTCTGCGACTTGTGCAGACTTCGCTTCTGGCAGATCTTTCTGCCCAGCAACCTTCTCTGCAGATTTTGCGAAGCACGCCGGATCACTTCCTTTCTGAGTTTGCGGAAAAATTGGGTGTGCGGCATTGAAGATTTCCTCTCTCATTTTTTCCAACTTCTCCCGCTTTTGCTGAGTTTGGCACGCTCGCTGTAACTTCCGCCGCTGCTTCTTGGTCAATCCCGGCGGGCACCACTTCGGTTGCAAATATTTTGGATCAATCGGTTTCTTCTCCACAACCTTAGCGGCGACCTCCGGAGCGGTGGATGATGGCTCCTCAATCCTCATCGGCTCGTCGTTGTCAATGATAGGCACCTCTTGAGAGCCGATAAGAATTGTTGCCGAAGGTGCCTCCTTCGGCGGCGGTGCAGTAGGAGCAATAGGAACAATGGGAGACTCCACGATCCTCTTAGGCACATAGACTTGTCGCGGTGGAGCCTTCTCTCTTCCATCAACAATCACCAACCTCGCTGGCGGCGGCGGGAGCGACGCCCCTTGGCCGCCGTAGCCCGATTGACCGTAGCCCAATCAGCTAAACACCGATGATGAAGACGCTCCGTCCATCGGCTGCTGCTGCATGAGGAAGGGATACGGCACGAACACCCCGTTGGGGCCCCAATGCGGCTGAGGTGGAGGTGGGGGACCCCAACGAGAGACGCGAGGTCGAGCAACCTCCTGCGCCGGAGACGCTGCCGGAGCCACCGTCATCTTTTTGGGTTGCTCATCTCGCCTTGGCAGTGTAGCCTCTCTTTTTTTATGGGCCGATTCTGGGAATCGGCCTTTTTTTGCCGGTACTTTTTCATGAGCCGGTCAAACGTGCAAAGCTTCTTTGGAACGAACTTCCCCTTGTTTGAACTTGCGTTCGTCTTCCAAGTGCCAATTTCTGGATGCTTTGAGACGAACGTCCTGATCACGTAGGCACCACCAGCGCTGGCAGCCCTGGGAGCAGCAGAGGAAGAAGAGTCGCCACCCCCGACAAAACTGGCCGAGCCGGCTACTGTGCCCGGCCTGGCCGGGTAGGCGCCAGAACTGACCCGGCCGGCTTCTGTAGGCGGCTGGGCCGTGTTCCCGGCTGGGCCGATTTCTGGAATCGGCCTGGCCGGCCTCTGCTGTGCCGCTGTGGCCTCCCAGCGCCGCTGCCGAGATAAGTACTGCGATGACCGTGCAGAGATATTCAATTTGGTCTTGCCGTCTTCGTCCTTCTCAAGCACCACTTGACGCCCCGAAACTTGTTTCGGTGCCTCCCGTGGTTCGCCGATAATCACGTTCTTGCCTTGCGTGGTGTCGGCTTGCTCTGGATGAATCAAAATAGCGGGATCCCCTTTCTCGATGACATTCATCGGAAAAGGCACTTTGTCAACCATCAGCTCAGCTAAGTTCAATCGTTCTTCGTTGAGGGCCGATTGTATCTGTCGACGAAAATAGTTGCAATCATTAGTAGCATGACTAGAAGAATTATGAAATTTGCAATACGCCCGTTTTTTCAATTCTTCACTAGACGGCAAGGTATGAGTAATTCTAATATTAGCGGTTCTAAGCAATTCATCAAAGATCCGATCACATTTAGAAACATCAAAAGTACATTTAATTTCATCCTGCCGATTTTCAGAAATCGGTTTCAGAGATGGACAAGAAATTCTTTTTTTATTTGGAGACCAAACAAATTCAGCAGAGTTACACTCTTAATTCTCATCGTCCTCAGTTGTCAGAGCATTCCAACACGGGTCCGATAAGATTTCTTGGATTCACTTGCTAAACGAGATTCTATAGTAATGCCCTTTTGCAATAATTGATTAATGCTATAGAATTCATAGTGCTCCAATTTCTCTCTAATATTAGAGTTCATACCGTTAAGAAATAAATCTGCCAAATCTCTATCAGAAATATTCAAATTAAAGCATCGGTTCTTAACGTCCCTAAAACGTTTAGCATAATCAAGTACGAAATCACACCCTTGACGAACCGATGTGAGATGTGACAGTTTAGTTTCTTGAACACCAGTAAAGAAATAGTTATAAAATTTTTCCTCCAAATCATTCCAGGTACTAATTGAATATGGTGGCAATGAAGAAAACTATGCAAATGCTGTACCAGACAAAGATAAAGAAAAACATCTAATTTTCATGTAATCATAAGCACTAGCTTCTCCTAACTGAGTCAGATACATACCAATATGCTCCCTAGTGGTTTTACTATCATCACCATTAAATTTCTGGAAATCGGGCATCTTCCACGCAATCGGTGCCCGCAAAACATCATAGGTGGAAAGATATGGTTTTTGGTATGAGCTCTGAATAGGCTTAATGGTTATCCCCAGATTTCTCTCAATGGATTTAGTCATCTCAGCTTTGAACCGATTTACGATAGCGTCTACATCGGTCTTGGAGAAATCGGTGACCACATTGTTAGCCACTGGAATCTGACTAGGTGACGGCGGGGGATTAGGTAAAATAGTGTTACGACCCGCCGATGGCCTAGTCAGATTCACCTGTCTAGCTGAAGAGCTAGCCATGCCGTGATCGGTTCTATCGGTTTCATGCGCCGAAGGACCCGATTGAAGTTGGCTAGCTATAGCAAAATCAAGTTGATTTTCATAAAAATCGAAAGGCATACCAAATTTAGGTTGATTATCAGGATCTGAAAGACCAACTAACTTTTCCTCAATTTTAGATATGCGCTTGCCGATTTTAGCTTCGAATGCATCAATAGAAATTTTAATTTGCTTACCCATATCTTCAACTAAATATGCAAGACCATCATGGGTAGTAGTAGAGGGGTTCTCATCATTATTTACCTTAGCCTTGAGCTTTTCCTCCTCCTTAGTAGCCCTCTCCGCTTCGGTCTTCCCGCCTCCTCCGCCGGATGAAGAAGACGAGTCGCCGAAGTTAGGCTTGGAGAGTTGGGTGACCTTGTTGCGCCGGTCCTTAGTACAGCTATCCAGGAAGGCTTGGGTATTGGCAGCAAGCTTGGCCTCCAGCATTTTTCGGAGCTCCTCAGGAAACTCGTCGATAGTCTTGGGGCGGACGACGTTGTCTTCATTGATGTTCTTGTCGATCTTCTTTCCATCGTCGGCCGCCATGCCGCTAGTAGATTGGATCTGGGATTAAGCCTTCCTCCCCACGGAGTTGCCAAAAAGTATGTTGACGCTAAAACGGGACAACACACAGTAAGGTGCTAGATCGCACAGTCGCGTACGAAATAAAATAGCACGGAGCAGCACACCCGCGAAACCCGGCCTGGCCGGTTTCAGAACCCGGCCGAGCCGCCTACCCGGCCTGGCCGACTTTGATAGTCGGCTGGGCCGGTTTCCTCGGGTTCGCCGAGGAAGCTAAGGTTCCGGTCTTCTGATCGTCGGGACGACCGTCTTCAGCAGCAGAGGACGTTTGATGGTCGATGTAGCGCCCGTCCTTCGCTGGAAACTCCCGAACACCCCTCGGAAAGATTCGTCGGAGAGATGCACGTAGAGGTTGCCCTAGGGATCGCGGAGATCACCTAGAACGCCGACGAAACTCGCGGAGAGTCAAGCCGAACAGCAGGATAGAGATGAACCACCGCGAGAATCTACTTGGTAGATGCGTTTTGACGATTGGATGGTTAAGATCTCAATCGGCCATGATTCTCTCATATATATAGTGGGGGTGGTCTTATCCCTGTAGGAAACACGTATCTAGGCAAGTCTCCAAGTTTTCCACGTCTAAAAACTACCAAAAACCGATTAGATCTATTAATCGGCTCGGACTCTGCCAAACCCGGCCAAGCCGGTTTTCACGGGGCGCCATGTGGCAGCCTGCCAAAAGTCGGCGCAGGGGCCAAACCCGGCCAAGCCGGGTCACAAACCCGGCCAGGCCGGTTTCGCCAGCCAACACAGATTCGGGTGCAAACACATCCTCAACTCGGGTGAGCAAAGTGAAGTTGCATGCTTCATTGGTCTCTCACCAAAGGTAGTTAATGATCGGACACAGCTCCAGTCCACTCCAACATTTGTGCAGCTCTTGCCATGGTATGCCACATGACGGAATTTCTCTCCAACTACTACTCCAGGCACATTATCTTCTGTTGAGCAAACAAAATTCTCCTCTCTTGATATGGAGACTATTGTATCACGCACTATATCATGAACCCGGCAGCTCTTAACAACTCCTTTGATATTTACTCTTGCTGGTAGAATCATGCTTCGGCTGATTAGCTCCTGAAAGTAACGTTCTCCAACTTCCTCAACTGTTATTCCAACCTTGGCTGTAACCAGCCCCTCTGCAATCCATCTCTCTACCAGACGCCTTCTTTCAATTTCAAAGTCTTCAGGAAAAATGCTTAGGTACAGAAAGCATGGCTTGAGATGGGATGGCAAATTACTGTAGCTGAGGGTTACTATCCTTCTCACAGGTTCGAGGTTTGGGTTGTTCTCAACCTCTGAATCGAGTTGGCTATAAAATTTTGCCCACTCGTCTATCTTCTTACTAGCAAGGATGCCTCCAACTGTGAGAATAGGCAGTGGTAAACGACCACATTTTTCCACCAACTGTGTTACTGTTGTCTTCAAATTCTCGTCCATGTCTTTGTAAGCTTTGTTCTGCGCCTTCCTTAGTAGCAACTCTATTGCATCATTTAACTGTAGGGGTTCGAGATTGTAGACATGAGATTCAGTGGAACTGCATACAGTTGCTACCTCAGCATTACGTGTTGTTACTATGATCCGACTACCTTTGTTGTTGGTGCTCAGAAAAGCAATCCCATTAATCCAATTCCAGTCTTCAAAGGTCAACAAGTCATCAAGAACAACAAAGTACCTTTTATGTTGTAGCCCTTCTTTGAGACAGATGGCAAGGCCATTGACTGTACGATTGAAGCATTCCTTCAACGATTCTTCAACCAACAGTTGCCTAATCATACTTTGGAGAAGCTCTGTCTTCGAAAATGATTGTGATACAGTGATCCATGCACAACAAGAGAAGTTCTTCGCAACATCTTCCTTGCTTTCATATATCTTGCTGGCAAGAGTAGTTTTACCCAAACCGCCCATGCCGACCACTGAGATCACACGTGCATGTCTATCATCAGCACGAACTTCTTGTATCATCTCAAGCAACTTCTTCTTTGGTTCCTCAAAGCCTACAAGCTGTGCTTCATCAATGTTGGTAGCCGAGTGGTTGCGAATATCTTCCAAGTAGGACTGTGTCTCATCCATGCTGTTGTTTGCCTCTGTCTTGATTAAGTTGTAGCGTGTGTTCCTGTTGCTCACTTCTTCAGCTCTTGCCTTGAGATTGCGAATCTGGACAGCAATCCGGTGACGGACTTTGAGCTTCATCATCTGTTGTAACAGGCTTTGTTTGCCCACGTGTACTGTGAACTCATCAAGGCAATCTTCAATATCATATGACAGATCTCGTACTTGCTTTGCCCAGACCTTCACCAGTTTATCTTTTTTCTTGGTTACTTCAGGGGCCACCAGGAACGCTTGCATAGCTTCTAGCTCATCTTTCATGAACCTGCAGTCAAGCAACATTTTGAATAAATTTAATCTTTTTCAACTTTTGGAGAAATTGTTAGTGCCAGGAGAAATTTCGTTCATATTTCACATTTTGTGCTTCTTTACTAAAAATGATTCTAAATTATTATTACACATAAAAAATACTTCTCACTCTCTGACACCCTTTTGGTGTGGAAAAACACACTGGATTCATTCTAGGAAAAATATGACAGCCAATCATTTATATTAGCAGCTCCCTAATGTCGTCATTTATGATCAAGAAATAGTTTTGTTGTGCGTTTGCACTGTGAAAATAAAACAAGCAAGCATGGATAATATATTTTAATCATATATATACTCTCATGGAGATAAAGCAAGGCAATCAGTAGTATTGTATCTGGATTCTATGGGGTATGTTTGGTATCATTGCTAGGTTTTGGCAAGTTATTTGGTATCAACATAGCTCAGCTAGCCTAGCTTGGCCTGGCTGACATGAATAACGAGAACCTTAGCTTGATGAGCCGATTTGCCCGTCTGGGGCGTGCAACGAAATACTCATGTAGCCCAAAGGTACTTAGTTATAGAGCATGGGTGGCCAGGTTGGCTAATCGGTTAGGAAAATGGGGACTGAGTTAGAGAACATAGACGATAGAGGTGAACTGGTGGAAGGTCGTGGTCAATGGTGGTGGAAGAACCCGTTGCCGCCATCGAAGATGTAACCCACGCCCTAGTACACGGGAAGGTTTATTCTCTTTGATGATTAAAATCCAAACAAAAGTGCCCTTTATATTATAGATGCACCTCCTAATCTACAAACTTGCCTGATAAATCCTCCTAATTTCACTCCTATCACCACCATCTTGATAGGGATGATGCCGATGTCGATCTAGCAATGGCTTGGGCTGGCTTGTTGCTTAGAATGGCGGGGGTGTTAGCGTCCCTCAAAGAAGTCGACAACATTTCTCTCCTCCACGACAAAAACTCGTCCTCAAGTTGTAACTCTATGTAGCAGTCCTTGAAATTAGCGAAAGGCTCCCACATTGCATCAGCTGTAGTGTAGCCCTCTCAATGGACAAAGAGCTGCCATTGGCCATGGTTGACAAACATGCACAATGTTAGTGGGTGTCGGAATCACACGGCCATTAAGCAAGGGAGGGAAGGACTATTTCTGTTGGTGGAGCGCCCTCATACTTTTCGATGAGGATGACATGGAATACAACATGAAGCTTGGCTTTCTTCGATAGCGACAACTAGATGCAAAACAAAGCTCGAAGGAGATGTTCCAAGTAAAGGAGCTCTTGAAGATCTTGAGGAAGCTCCATCTTGGAGTTGGTGTGGCGCTGAACTTCATAGAGTGCCAGATCTAGCCATGCAAGGAGAAAGTCATCTCTACGTATGAGTACATGGGAGAAGAGAAATCACTTGCAAGGCGCCATAGAAAATAGACAAAGGTGATCTCTATGCTCGTGCCAAAGAATTCTTTGCCAAGGGTAATCTGCATAGCAACATCAGCGAGTTAAGGGCTTACAACATAGGAGATGCCTAACTGGAGGTAACGATTCCCATTGATGTAGCCAACTACCTTCATCAAAATTGTTAATACTGATGGTTGTGTAGACCATCCATGGGCCAGACCGTGCGCCAATCTTTTTAGAAGTGCCAAACGACACTTGGTCATCTGGCATCGACGCTCGGTCGACCAGGAGGTTGAATGAGCCAGGAGATGATGGGTGGTCGCTCGATTGTGAAGACAAGGAGGATGCCTTGAGCCCCAGCTGATCAAGACACAGGAAAGAGGTGGTCCATGAAGAGATGCTGTCAAAGAAGAGAAGACCGGCTGCCCCACCAAAGAGCTGTGGTGGGTGTCAATTAAAGAGGGCGTGAGCCAAAGAGCGACGCTTAGCGCACTGCTAGTTAGCGGATGTGATGAAGACATCTAGTCGGTAGTGGCACTATCTGAACCTGAAACTCTCTGGCCAGTCATCATAACAGTGATCATGAGTGTCGCAATCATCTTGGCGATATTCCTTGTCCCGGCGTGGCTAGCGATCACGCCAAATGGTGATGACTTTGTGGTTAGCTTCCTTGGCATCAGCGTAAGCATTGGCTGTCTGTAGCATCTTGCCATTGGTTTGTGGCTTTTTCTGAACTAGCTTGTTGCATAGATCCAGAAGATGATGCAGTCTATGAATGAATGTGGAGATGGAATCATAGCTAACATTGGGGATGGAATTTCTCATCTCTGAGAAATGCCTAATGTAGCTGTGCAGCCATCACTAGTTTTGGTAGACTCTCTCCAAGCCATACTTGGTTCCCAACTGGAGGTACATGGTGGTGTAGTTCTCAATGAACTTTTTCTTGAGGTCATCACAAGATCCAATGATATTGCGTTCTAGGCTCGTAAGCCAATTCATCGATGTTGGTGCTAGCATGACAAGCTGATAATTTGCCATGACATCTCTATTGTGTAGAGATGCAGGTAGTGCTCGGGGTTGACCTCGCCAATGTACGGATCAATCCCCATGATCTTGAATCTTGGAGGATGTTGGACAAACAATAATGTTGTTGTGGAGGGATGAGGTCCTTCGGGGTTCACGTTCTAACGGCTGAAGCGACGTGGTGTCCAATCACTGGAGCATTGTCCTGCCCGATTGCCATGTAGTAAATAGGGTTACCATGCTCAATGTCGTACCCCTGGTGGTGCTAGGCTTTCGAATGATGGTAATTATAGACCTGATTATTGATATGATGTCGCATGTCACGTCACTCATAGCGATTACGAGTGTCGCCCATATATGGCCCACCGACTTCTTGGTTGGCATGAAGTGGTCAACAGGCTTGGTTTTTTCCTCCATGAGGAGCGGGGTTGACAGTGTCACATTGGAGATCGGCGAGCTCCTCGGGACCCATGGAGTAGCACTTTCCACCAATGCGGTGAGAGTGATTAGGGAGTCAATGGCGACTGTAAGACAAAGTAGTGGAATGGGAAGGGGAGACTTCATTGTAGAGTTGATTGAATTTAACTTGGGTGGCCATGAGGAACTCTTTAGCCTTGATGATCTCCAGTGTTGAGTCTTTCGAACTCATAGGCAGCCATGGCTAGATTAGCATTTGGTGTCCACTCAACTGTCTAATCACCAACGCGAAAAAATTCTTCCTAGTGATTGCATCATAGAGGATGTTTCCCTTGAGGTTGGACAGCGGCATGCCTCTGGCATTATTAGCATCACTAGTAGGAACGCGGTGCACGGCCGCATTTTCGCGATTAGCGTTTTTGACCTCTCGAGTGGAGCATTGGAAGGTAGTTTCCTATTGGGGGTCTGTGGGGAGGGTGTCATCAGGGATTCTTGGTTGTAGTTGTTGACCATAAATATCACACCAGTGAAACGTCTTAGAGGGCGTGGGTCGCTGGTAGCTATCATAGTGCAACTTCTCGAAGACGAACCAGGAGCTTCATCTAGAATGGGGGAAGAGAATCCTCCTAAAGCAGAGTGATCTGCACCATGTTGATCATCGGAGCAATTCAGTCGGTGACAGGTGAACCGGGTTCGGAGAGGTCGGTGTTGTTGCCCCCGTGAAAGGTCCTTGTCTTGTTTTTGTAATTGAGTAACTTAGGTGGACTAATTGTATTTAATGTGGGATACACAGGTGATTAGTCCACGGGTACACTTGTGTGAGCAAATATACCATAGAGGTTGAAAAAGCTTGGATTTGTTGCTTAGCTCACACATGTGATGATGGAGGAGCTTAATGCATAAGACATGACATGGTGTCATTTGGCTGAGTGGAGAAGATTAAGATAAGACTTGGCATTGATGGACCGTTTGCAAGTATGAAGGGCAAGCTAGTGGGCTTGGCACCGATGGACCAACACAACGGTGCAAAGCAAGCAAGTCGAGGATCGATGAACCAAAGGCCATGTGATGATATGAAGTGGATCATATCATTCTTGAATATGAAGCCAAGTGTTGATCATGATCATGAAGGCTTGATGGAGTTGGTGCATGTGTTGCATCAACATCGATTGTGGTTATGGAGATGGAATGGAAATGCGCAAGGCAAATGTATAACCTATAGGGCATTTCATTTCAGGTTGAGTAGAGAAGTGCTTGACCGAGTTTTGAATAGATGGTCGTACTATAAAGAGGGGCAAACATGTTTGGATATAGGTCATCTAGTGCCACTCGAATGATCTAACATCATGTCATTGCTAGGATTTAAGTGGCAAGGCAAGAGCAAGTAAAATCCTTTGAAAAATGTTTTAAAAGCTAGCACACATGCACGTGATGATGTATACTTGGTGGTGTTAGCACATTTGCAAAGGTGAAGTGGTTTGGATCGAACGGAGGTGAAAAGGACGTCACGAGGGTGATCGGACGCATCTGGTGGAGTACCGTAGCCTTAGCTAGTGAAGGCAAGGCGACCAGATGCTACTGTGAAAGTGACTGGATGCGATCATATCACTGTTCACGCATCCGGTCATGATGCCGTGTCAAGTTGCACGCTGAAGAGAAGTGACCGAATGCTAAGTTGTGTCCGATCCAATAACTGTTTGAGCTCTCGAGGAGCTCTTTGATATGTGACCTAACGCGGTGCTCCGGTACGTCCAGTCAAGCAGTAGACGGGTCCGGTGCAAGCATGGAAGGAGCACGTGAGTTAGCTATTGCACAACAACAACTATATAAAATGGTCAGGACACGTGGTGCTCTCTAAGCGATCGGAAGCAGTCGATTGGACGTATCTGGTGCGACTAATGGTGCATCCGATGCACGCGCAGTGAGCCTATTGAAGAGGGTAACAACTTGATTTGGTTGTGGGCTATAAACCAAGCACATGTCGGGTAAGGCCGACTAGCTGAGCACCCTTGAGCCTTTGTGATCTATTTAGGTGTGCTTGGAAGCCCCCTAACTCACTAGTGCGCATATCGATCATCGGATTCATCGCTAGTGAGTGATTCTAGTGCGGTGATTTGAGAGATTGCATCGAGTGGCACTAGTGTTCATGTTGCAAGCCGGTGGTGCTTATTACTCTTGGAGGTTGACACCTCCTAGACGGCTTAGTGGCTTATGGCTCCGTCGGAGCATGCAAGAATATTGCGCGTGGCTTCTGAGAAGGCATTGTGAGGGGTGTTGTGCTCGCCCGTGGGGATCCCAAAGAGCAATTCTTGCTGAGCGTGTCATTAATACCTCACTCGAGGTAGTTCTTGTGGTGCCCTAGTGTAGGGCTTGTCTAGTGAACGCCAATTAGCCACCGAACCATGGAGTGTTGGTATACACAATGGGGACTAGCTTGGTGGCAACCAAGTGAACCTCGGTATAAAATCACCGTGTTAACTTGTCTACTCTTCTCGGTGGTTTGCATCCTTTATACACAAGCTTGTTCATATTGTTTATACTATGCTTGTGTAGTTGCCCTTGTGATTAGTTAGCTTTAGTAGCTTGCTAGTCTCCTTCTTGCTAGTTAAACGTAGGAGTCATTGCTTACTAGTTTGTTTATGTAGCTTTGCTAGTAAGTAGCTTTGCTTAGCTTGTTTAGCTAAGTGGTTTGAGCTCCTTGATTTGGCTCCTGTAGCCTTGTCATTGAGTATTGCTAATGATCTTGTAGCTTTGCTAGTGAGTAGCCTCCCTTAGTTTGTATAGCTAAGTAAGTTGAGCTAGTTGATTTGACTCGTGTAGCCTTGTCATTGGGCATTTCTAGTGAGCTTAGATGGCTTTGTGCCTTTGCTTAACTTGATTGTGTAGGATCTCTCATGGTGCTACAAGTACTAGTTGCTTAGGTTTGTGTAATCTTACTTCTAGGACTGATTAGGAGAGCTCTAGCTAGCCTGGCACCTTAGTTGCATAATTAGTATCTTTTAAGGTTCTTGAGAACTTAGATAGAAGGGTCTAGTCTTGGCTAGATCGATAGTTTCAATTCCTCATTTGTTTCAGCTAGCCGATGTGATTAATTTTTAGAAAGGACTATTCACCCCCTCTAGTTCGCCATCTCGACCCTACACCCTAATGTGGTGTTGGATCTACTTGGAGTTGCGGCGATGTATGGTGCTTTGGTAGAAGGCACCCGCACTCCTCAACACAAAGGGATGAGGCGGTGCGATGCCCTCTGCTGGGATTTCTCGATCGGCATTCAGTCGATCCAGCGCAGGGAGAGTTTGGCGGCATAAAGTACGTCTCTAAGGCGTTGCAGTCATCTCGAGGACTTCATCTTGCCACCTTGGATGACGTTGGCGCACGGAGGGCTAAGCCATTGCTGCAGCTCAGTGGTGGAGTGCAGGGTACTTGTCACCCTTAGGAAATTGATCTGAGACCGACTCCATGAACGCCAAGCATTTAGCCAGGCGATGGCTGACCCGATCAATTAAATCAATCATATCGGTGTTGTTGATGGATCTGTTCGCTCGACATGAAGCCGAGTGACGGACGTCGTGGAGAGGCCACAGGATCGGATCTATCCATGCCATTGTCAGAATGATCAGCGCAAAATTATCCTACACCATCTCCATGATATCCCCTTCACCAGCAGAGTTAATCAACCATGTAATGGATCTAATCGCGAAGCACTGACCTGGCTAGGGTGAAGACGCAGAGCTCGGGTACAACACCATTTGGCTCGCCATGAGATCAACTCACACACCCCTGCCTGGCACACTAAATGTCGACAGAATATTGTCGATAGTCCATTGAGGGTACGGTTATACCCATAATGGTATATTTGTATGGTGAGGTGCACGTGGCAAGGAACCAGATGAGAACTCAAGCACAGAGACACATGTTTTAGACACGTTCAGGCCGTTACTTTGATGTAACACCCTAATCTAGTGTTTTGGTGAATTGGATGATTGAATGAAATGAATTGAGGGGTCCCCTGCCTGCCTTATATAACCAGGGCGCAGGGTTACAAGCCCATCAGATCTAATCTCCTTGATTTACATAATCATTGTTACCTGGAAATATTAATTAAAAATATCCAAATAGATTGATCCGATCACCAGGATGTCCTACAGATGCCTTGCAGTGCACGATGACTGGTGCTCAGCACCACAAGCCTTGATCTCGTAGGCTAGGCTTCCTTGGTGGGGCGGCCCATGCTAGCACCGTGGGTACCGGGAGGGGTTATCCCCCCACAATCATGCCTTTAGCGACAAGATGGTCAAGGACAAATCCCCCTGTCGGTGCCAGAATTAGCAGTTCGGCTAGTAAACTTATGTTTTGTGGTTGAGATTTCGGATGGTGTGCAAGGAGGAACACAGGAAGTTATAATAGTTCGGGCTAAGAAGGCCTTACGTCCAGTGTGAGAGTCGGATCGTGTTGCCTTGCACCGGGGTGCTTGTAGTAGGGGTTACAAGCTACGGCGAGAGAGGGAGAGGGTCCCAAGTCTCTTGTGTATGTGAAGTGCGTGTTCGTGTTCTATGGCAGTAGTGTGTGTTGTAGAAGGCGTGAAGTTGAGTTGCGGGTGAGTGATGTTCTCGTCTCCTAAGGCCGGCCTCTGCCCTCCCTTTTATAGTCACAAGGGAGAGGCGAGGGCTACAAGTTCATTGCTATGGGAGTTACACTTGGGGTGGTGGTGACTGATGCCTGTCGTCTGCTACAGTCTTGTCACCACACTTTGGAGGTATGGCCGCGATCATTCGGACATTCTTGGTGAGTTCCAAGGCGGGATTCAGTCCGCCAATCGGGGTCGTCGTGGTTGGAGCATGGCATGGCGTCACACCCTGGTCGCTGTTCCACCTGCATGATATGATGAGAGAACGGGTTTCCTCTGGGACGTTGACTCCCGAGGCTCGCGACTTCTCATCCCAGTCGGAATGGGATAGGACGGAACGGCAGAGACGTTCTCCCTCAAGCGTATTCCCTCTCATGTGCAGCGCTTCTCGAGGGATTGGTAGGCCTGGATGGAGACGTGCCCATTCTTTCAAAGGGACAGTACAATAGACGCCTTTCCTGCTTCTACGCGGCTCGTACGTCAGGTGCTCGGTCTGTCGTAGTCGTAGTTGGTAGATTCCGGCGCAAAACGGGGCGTTGCACTGTAGGCTAAACTTGAGGAGGCGTGGCGGTTGTGGGTCCGTCACATCTGTCGTCAGGGGAGCCCTGACAGTTGGTACAGCCGACGTGCGTGTGCGAAGCACAGTCATGTTGAGAGGTCCGCCCGATGGGACGATGCTTGTAAAGTGGTCAGAGAGGTCCCTTGGAGTGAAAGATCGCTCTGCCGATGTCAGCCGGGCCTCGGGCGAATCGGAGAGCTTGCGCCCGAGGGGGCTGGTGAGAGTCTCGGGCGAATCAGAGAATTGCACCTGAGGGAGCTGGTGAGAGTCTCAGGCGAATCGGAGAATTGCGCCCGAGAGAGCTGGTGAGAGTCTCGGGCGAATAGGAGAATTGCACCCAAGGGAGCTGGTGAGAGTCTCGGGCAAATCGGGGAATTGCACCCGAGGGAGCTGGTGAGAGTCTCGGGCGAATCGGAGAACTGCGCCCAAGGGAGCTGTTTTCCCGAGCCCTATTCGTGGAGGCTCGGGCGAAGGAGAATTGCGCCCGAGGGGTCGGCGCGTCTGAGAAGATGTCCTGTCGATGTGGTGGGCCTTGTACAATTGGCACTGTCGTGGGCCTTTCTTCACAGGTGACTTTTGTCGTGGGCCTTGGTTAGGTATGCCTGGGCCGGGCCTTGCCCGGAGAGTGTGTTTTTGCCTGGGCCGGGCCAGTCTTCGATCCCATGGGAATGTAACGGGCGCCCGAGCCCTAGGGTTCCTTCGTCGAGAAGGAGAATATCGTCGGAATCGAGGTGAAACAGGTGTTTAATGATTTGGAGGCTTTTGAGGCATGGAGCCCAGCGGACACGACGGTTCGTGGCAGTCAAGGCGATTGCGTGTGCGAGTCCGGCGCGATGCGGGGGATCGTGGCGGCCCCGCGCAGTTAATGCGGCGGATTCGTCGTTCTTGTTTTGAACCGTGGCTTAAGTATAAAAGAAAAAATCGCATCTTTTCTTTCTACCTTAGCCATTCGTTGCAACTGCTCACCTCTCGCCTCCTCGCCGTTCGCCTTCTTGTCCTCATCGCTCGCCTCTTTGCCTCCGCTCGCCGTCCAAGCGCGAACCACCGCCGCCGCTGTTTTCGTCTTGTCGCGGTCGTCCCTTTTCTCCTCCGCTCGCCATGTCTTCTTTCGCTGGTGCCAACGCCGCCGTTGATGCCGCCGCTCTCGAGGTGGAGCCGTGGCCCCGGAGCTTTGTGACAGAGGCGGATCTAGAGCGGCTCATGAAGAAGGGGCTCCTGCGCTCTCGTACCGACGCTCAGCGCCCGGAGTGGGTTGTGCCGCCGCGCGACCACGACGAACCACGCCCCTCCGAGGGGTATGTGGTGAGCTTCATTGCCTAACACGAGCGCGGACTCGGGTCACCGCCGAGCCGCTTCTGCCGGGCGCTCCTCTTTAGCAACGAGTTGGACCTCCACAACCTCACCCCCAACTCCTTCTCCTAGGCGTTGATCTTCGTCGATCTCTGTGAGGGCTATCTCGGGTGCCGCCGCATTGGGATCTCTGGCGCCATCTCTTTCGTGCCGACATGTACACCAAGGCGACTAGCCTAAAGCAGCCGCGGGAGCTCCCGCACACAGGGGGTTGTGGCTTCATGCTGCGCTCCACCGACTATATCCCCTGCAGGGTTCCCTCCTCCAACAAGGGTTGGCACAACGGCTGGTTCTACCTCCGCAACGACGGGAACGCCTTCCCCGAGTTCACGGGAAAGGTGCTCTCCGCCCCTCTTCCGCAATGGAAGTGGGGGTGCCAGGCCAAGGACACCAAGCAACTGGACCTTTACATCACCGCGCTTCAGACGCAGCGGGACAAGGGCCTTACAGGGGCTGGCGTGGTGGCGCACTTGTAACAACCCTAAAAATCCATACAATCTAAAAATCCCAACCAATTAAAATTTTTCATTTATTTATTATGAAGACCCATTTTTCTTGTGCAAGCATATAGGTTTCATTATGAATTTGGTAAATAAAGGAGTGTAGTTTGCATTTTAATTCCATTAACATAGAATAATAACTTATGCATCACATTTGGGATTTATTGCAATTTATGTTTGTATTTACTCAATATTTAAAATGGGTAATATATGTATATATACACTAAAATGAAAATAGAAAAGGAGAAAGAGAGTTAGGCCAGCCATTCGGCCAGCCGGTCTGCTAAGCCAGCCCAAGCCAGCCCGGCCTTCCTCTCCTCACCTCACCCACGCGCGGCCCACGTTGCGGCTCGGCAGCGCGCGCGCGACCGGCACACACACGCTCGCGCTCGCTGCCAATCCGGGCCCGCATGTCAGCCGCTTTCCCCTTCCACTGTTTCTCTTCTCCGTGAAGACGGTGGCCGACCGGGTCATGCGAATGGCGTGACCGACAGCGCCACGCATGGCAGAGCCCTGACCCCGCTGTTCCCCTCCTGTCCCCTCCTTTCATGGCCGCCAAGCGAACCCGCGCCCATCCGGAGCCCTAGATCCACTCGAACTACGGCCCTTCGATCGGTCGAGCGCGATCAGGACCGTTCGCCATTGGAGCTGGCCAAGCTCGCCTATAAAAAGGAGCTCACCCCGAAGCCCTACCCTCATTTCCCTCGCCGCCACCGCAGCACAGACCGGCACACTGCACCAAACCGAGAGAGAGAGAGCGTAGGAGAAGGGCGGAGCAGAGGAGGAGAAGCTGCCGGAGCGCCGTCGCCGCGGAGCACGCCGGAGCCGGACACGGAGGAGAAGCCCGAGCTGCGGACGAGGAGCGGCACGGCACTGCGATCGCTCTGCACGGCTCCGACTCGCCACTGCACCGCCATCCTAGCTTCACCGACACCACGGTGAGCCACCGCACGCCATGTCCGAACCTTGCCCTGCTTTTGCCATGGTGTTCCGCCCACGGGACGCACAGGCACGAGCCTTTACCGGCTTAGGAAGATCACCTGCACCATGCACTCATGCGATCGGCCGAAACCCCCGGACTACAAGCTTGCTAGACCGAGAATGCAGCACGACGCGTTCTCGGCGGAGCGCGCTCACCACCGACGCGTTCCGACGCCGAATCACCCGTTCCGAGCAATCCGACTAGCACCCGTATAGGTTAGAGCGTCGTGGAGCACCGCCACGACCCCTTGAGCTAGCTACGCGGATCTAAGCGCTAGAGGAAGCCTGAATCGCCTTGGCCGCGTGCGCCGCGACCTTACCGGAGCGCCGCCGCGAGCCGTCGCCAAAAGAAGGTCATGCCATGGCTAAAGTTCGCCACTAAAGTGTTGTATGCTTCTCTGGCCTCTCCAATTTGACAAGACCGCATTCGATTGAACCAATACACGGTCGTAGCCGCGTTGCCGCCTTCCGCCGTCGTCGGCGACACGCCGCCGCCACAACCGAGCACCTTGGAAATCTCGGTAGCCAAAATTGGTAGTTGGTATACCATCGCCATAGACCCTGGATGCGTATACATCTCCTAGAAGACCTCCTTAGCTCCGCCGGAACCTCATAGTCGCGGCGACATCGCCGCCGACACGATCCGCCTCGCCTAAATCCGTTCCGAGTATCCCCGATCGCCTCGCGCTGCGAAGAGAGGCCGACGAGGTTCGCCAAGTCAGCCTCATCACCGCCGCGTAGATAGCCGAGCCCCGAATCATGTCTGTCGCCTTGGCTACGTGCGCCTCCACCTCGTCGGAGAACCGCCGTATGCCGAGGGAGAGAAGGAGGCCATACCACGACTCTAACCCGCTACCATCTGGTCGGACGACTGCCTGAGCACGCCAATTGGGGAAAGCCGAGCCCTGTCTTGCCGAAATATGGTCATCGCCGCCCTGTCATCGTCCGCCGCACCAGAGAGACACCGCCGCCTTGAACAGACGCCCTGGAACCCTGCTAGCACCAAATCTCCGATTCGCCCGAGCCTCCCCAGGAGAGCTCGGGAGAGCAGCACCCTCGGCGCACCAAATCTCCGATTCGCCCGAGCCTCCCCAGGAGAGCTCGGGAGAGCAGCACCCTCGGCGCACCAAATCTCCTGATTCGCCCGAGCCTTCCCAGAAGAGCTCGGGAGAGCGGCCCCCTTCGGCGCCCAAATCTCCGATTCGCCCGAGCCTCCCCAGGAGAGCTTGGGAGAGCGGCCCCCTTCGGCGCCCAAATTTCCGATTCGCCCGAGCCTCCCCGGTAGACCTCGGGAGAGCGGCCCCTCGGCGCCCAAATGTCCGATTCGCCCGAGCCTCCCCGGTAGACCTCGGGAGAGCGGCCCCCTCGGCGCCCAAATGTCCGATTCGCCAGAGCCTCCCCGGTAGACCTCGGGAGAGCGGCACCCTCGGCGCACCAAATCTCCGATTCGCCCGAGCCTCCCCGGGAGAGCTCGGGAGAACGGCACCCTCTGCGCCCCGAATTTCCGATTCGCCCGAGCCCTGCCGAGCTCCGCCGAGCTACGCCGAGCTCCGCCGACGCCCCCCCGACCTCTGAGAACCACCCCCGACCTCTGAGAACTACCCCGACCACCGCCGAGCTACCCCCGACCACCGCCGAGCTCCGCCGAGCTACCCCCGACCACCGCCGAACTACGCCGAGCTCCGCCGAGCTACCCCCGACCACCACCGAGCTCCACCGAGCTACCCCCGACCACCGCCGAGCTACCCCCGACCACCGCCGAGCTACGCCGAGCTGCCGACGCCAGCGACTCTCTGGGAACCAGCATCGAACACCTGGTGGGCGACCATCGGGTTTGTGTTCTGATGAGGCGCCACATGCCGCACTACTGGACCCGCGCGCCATGTGGACCAATCCCGAGCTGCCCCAGATTAACCGACCAATTTTTCCATTTTTAGAAAATAGGATAATCTTTGGAAATTCGTAACTTATTCATACGATGTCCAAAAATTGCGCACCATATATCAAAATTCTCAGAAAAATGGGATCTACAATCTAAGACTATGTTTGTGTGCATTTGGCTCTTTATTTTATTGGATTTTTCTGAAATACTCTATAGGAGTCGCTGACGCGACTATTTCGTGTTCGATTTCAGAGCCGGAGGAGGATCTGACTAAGGAAGACGACCACGAGTACTTTTAGGAGCTAGGAGACGACTACGAAGGTGCCACGTCCCACCAAATCCTTAGATCCTATTTACGCATTGCAAATGACATTGTTGCTATTGCTTTATGATTATGTATGGATTGGTTGCATGGTAGTATATTTGAATTCCCTGCCTTGATAAGACTTTACCCTGCTATCCGCTGTTAGGATAGCTGCTGCTTAATTTACTGTTACTCTTCCACTACTTTCTACTTGCTATATGCTTTGTGGTGGAATTGGGACGGTGTATAACTGATTATAACCACTGGGAGAGAGTGCTGCATGCGTCTTGGGTGTGTGGTAAGGGTTGATGTCGACCAAGTGGGATGTGAGACAAGCCCATGGGGCAAGTCGTGTCAGGGGTGCAACCTGGGCATCCCCAAGTGAGATACCTGTGGCGGGTAAAATTGTTGAGGAGGTTCCGGGTGGGATAGCCTTGGTGGTTTAAAGCCCGTGGACGGAGGTGCTGTGATAGCACGGGGAGAGTATCCCCTAAGTGGAGATGCCTGCTTGGTCACAACCTAGGATCTGACTAGTGACCGGAAACATCTGGATTCCCTTGCTACTCACTCGCTTCTGATGGGCGGGAGACGGCTGGACTACTTGGTAGGGCGGTGCCACTACTGCTAGGTTGAGAGGTGATAAGGGTGGACGGTGACGGATGGCAGATTCCCGTACTGTTCTAGAAGCGCAGTACCACTGATGGGGCCCGGTACTGCGTCTTCCAGTCTCAGCATGACGGTGTTGGATCCGGAATATCCCAGGGCTGAGTGGTAGGGTGGCATCGACCTAGGCAAGCAAGCACTCGGAATTCTGCCTAGATGATTGTACAGCATCGATGATGGCTAATCTTGTGAGTAGTAAAACCTCTGCAGAGTGTATGGTTGATCGATCGATACATAAGCCAACTCATTGGCTAGTGGACCTTTCCTAATGTTTCTGCAACCACTATTAGATGAGAGCATATTCTTTTCTCCCCCTGGATAACATTTTTCCGGCAGTGTACCCGTTGTGGTAGTGTGCCGCTGAGATAGGCCCGAGAGGGAGTTGGGCCTGTCGAATGAGAGTGAGGTGTGGGTATGTGAGGTGTGGTGATGGGAAAAGGGATGATGGTGTTAACTGGTGATAAAACTTGACTAATTAAACATTGATTACAGCTGCATAGGAAAACCTCAGCCTATAGGTCTGCTTGTATAGCCTTGCATCCACTTTCTACAAAGCAAATGCTGCATAGGTGGGCTCCGTGGCCAGTACAAATCGTACATGATAAATTTGCTGTCAGGTGACGAGAATGAGTACAACTTCGAGGGAGATGATGACGAGGAATAGGGTCACGTGCTACACTCAAGTTGGCCGTGAAGGATGTATCGCTTCCGCATCTTCTAAAGCTTCTCTGAATGTTGATTCCGCCAATGTGGCTTTAATAAGTGTTTATGTAAGACTTAATTACCGTTGTATGGATCCTGGTGTCAACTGAGATATGGGTAATTTTATGGATTGTCCCAAGCAATCTGTTGAATTACAATTCGAGCCTGTGAATTTCCCTTCACGGAAATCGAGGTCGTTTCAGTTGGTATCAGAGCCATACTTGACTGTAGGACGAGACCCATAGAAAATGGACGTTAGAATAGGAAGCCAGACTCTCTTTCGGTTATATTACCGACCTTGCATTCACTTTTTATGCAATGGCTTATCTAATACAAGGACCTGCTAATCCGTTTCTTGAAAAATTTACAGATGACCAGCCTTGGACCACCACTTCGTCCACTGCACGACGGTACTATTGAGATCCCGATCAATGAGAGGAACCATGGCGGATTTGCCATGGTACTACGCCAGGTGCTGGAGGAGCTGGGAGCACCGTCTGACCAGATCCAGTACTTCAGCCGAGGGAAGCTTGTCGAGGCTGAGAGGTTTGAAGGACCTGTCACTACCAGAGTTGAGACACCCGTCAGCCTGACCCTTCCAGGAATGCCGGTTTTTACTGACTACACTGCTGGAGAGACTGTGGAGGACGGAGTACAGTCTGTCTCCCGTAAGGTACTACGCGCAGTTGTGTACACAGCATACGAGTACCTTAAGGGGACCCACTTCCGTCTGCTACCTCAGGCCTTGGAGCTGCACCCTGACCCCATCCAGAGGATTCTGTACACCAGCCAGATCGTTCAGGCCGAGACTGACCCTTGCCTACGCACAGTGGCCCACCACCTCCAGGAGCAGGACGAGTTCATCAGCTCATTGGAGCAAAGGAGGCGGCGTGACCGAGCACGCATGGCAGAGGTCGAGGACAGTTTGCAGAAAGGGACTCAGACCCTGGAGAGTTTGAGCAGAGCAGTCACTGACTTGCAGTTGGAGATGCAGCGCCGTGATGAGTTACACCGAGCCGAGATCGCCGACTTGCGAGACAAGATCGGAGATTTTGGGCTTCGCAATGACTACCTGAACAGCAGAGTGTTGGGATTACAGAGGAGGCTGGACGACAAGGAGAGAGCACTTGCTGAGAGGGAGCAGAGGAGCAGGGACAGAGTAGTCGAGATGATCACGTTGCGTTCCAGGATCAGGGAGTTGGAAAAGCAGCTGGAGAAAGCCGAGGACAAGTCCACCCGCAACCAAGGGATTCTGATCGACCGCGTGAAGATGGTGGAGTTCCTAAAGGACAAGCTACGGAGGACAGAGACAGCTTGGAAGCAGTCCGACGCCAGGAGAGCTATTGAGGTCCGGAAGGTACAGAGTTCGCTTCCCCCACTGGAGATGGTGAAGCCCCGGGAGGGAGACTTCCGCATACCACCCACTACGCTCAACCTGGGAGCGTGTCCAGTCTCTAAGGATACAGGAGATTGAGGCCACTCCAGAGCTAGCAGTAGCACTCGACTATGTCAAGCGCCTGACCATGACCGACGACGAGATCGAGGCAGAGGACAGCCGCATACCCGACGCCGTACTCGATCCTTATGCACCAGTAGCTTATGGGACCCTGCGTGACCCTTAGACTAGTGATACCATGAATTGTCCTGTCATTCGCTATCTGCGCATAGCACGATCTTCTTAGCAGCTAGGAACATCCTTTATCTAATAATAACCATGTGATGAGTGACATTTGGATCTTACGCTTCTTATGGTTCTTTATGCTTCTTTGGTTGAGTGTAGGATAGCATGAAAAATGTTTTAATTCATTTAAATCGTTGAAAATATCTAACTTCTACTTAAACCACTATAAGATTATTACTGCACTGAGCACGTACCTGTAACCCCGAGAGCAAACCCCATCCTAACTAGCTCGCCCTTAGGAACCTTCAGAAGCGTTCACATATGTAGGGGAGTGATAATCACAATCGAGGGACTTGACTTTCGAGCTGACCTAACCCTACTACCCTCCAATAGCTTAGATGTCATCTTAGGCATGGACTGGCTAACCAAACACCGGGGAGTGATATCTTGTTCACCTAGATATGTTCAGGTAACCCACCCTTGGGGAACAGCTGTCCGATGTGTACCCCAAACCGAGAGAGTCCAAGCCCTCCTATGTGCCCTGGAGACTAAAGCAGATAAGACAGAGCTGACATTCAGAGATGTGCCAGTAGTCTGTGAATTCAATGACGTATTTCCAGAGGAGTTACCAGGAATGCCACCGGATAGAGATGTGGAGTTTGTTATAGAGCTGATGCCAGGAACTGCACCGATTGCCAAAAGACCCTACAGAATGTCGGCTGATGAGTTGAAGGAACTCAAGAAGCAGCTGGGAGAATTACTGGAGAAGGGCTTCATTAGGCCTAGTGCTTCGCCCTGGGGATCTCCCGTTTTGTTTGTCAAGAAGAAGGATGGCACGATGAGGATGTGCATTGACTACCGGAATCTGAATGCGGTCACAGTCAAGAATAAGTACCCATTGCCCCGCATCGATGATCTGTTAGATCAACTGACAAGGCCAAGTACTTCTCGAAGATCGATCTCCGATCAGGGTACCATCAGATGAAGATCAGGGAAGAAGATATCCCGAAGACTGCATTTGTCACTAGATATGGACAGTATGAGTGCACAGTAGTCTCATTTGGACTCACTAATGCTCCAGCATACTTCATGAACATGATGAACAAGATCTTCATGAATGAGCTAGACAAGTTTGTGGTGGTATTCATTGATGATATATTGGTTTATTCAGCCACAAAAGAGGAACATGAACATCATCTGAGGACTGTATTGGAGAGGTTGTCTCGCAACCAGCTATACGCCAAATTCTCGAAGTGCGAATTCTGGCTTGAGGAAGTTGCTTTCCTTGGACACGTACTGTCAGGAGAAGGAGTCGCGGTAGACCCAGCCAAGATTGAAGCTGTGAAAGAGTGGGAACAACCCTGTAATGTGTCAGAAATCAGAAGCTTTTTGGGACTTGCAGGATACTATCGCAGATTTATTAAGAATTTCTCCAAGATTGCAAGACCCATGACCAACTTGCTGAAGAAAGAGAACAAGTTTATATGGACTCCTGAATGTGAGAAGAGTTTTCAGACCTTGAAGGAGAAGCTCACTACTACACCTGTACTAGCCCTGCCCGATATTCACAAAGATTTTGTTGTATATTGTGATGCCTCTCGGCAAGGTTTGGGCTGTGTACTAATGCAAGAAGGAAGAGTGATAGCTTATGCCTCAAGACAGTTGAAGGAACATGAGCAGCGATACCCGACTCATGACCTAGAACTTGCAGCCATGGTACATGCACTCAAGATTTGGAGACACTATCTGATGAGCAACAAGTGTGACATATACACCGACCACAAGAGCCTGAAGTACTTCTTCACACAGGAAGATCTGAATATGAGGCAGCGCAGATGGCTAGAACTCATCAAGGACTATGATCTTGAGATCCATTACCACCCAGGGAAGGCTAACGTAGTCGCTGATGCACTTAGCCGCAAAAGCTACTGCCATACCCTCATCACCAAGTCTATGCCGTCTGAGCTCAGGAGAGAGTTTGACGCGTTCCAGCTCGAGGTAATCTCTTATGGCATGCTAAATGAGCTTCGCGTCGAGTACAATCTCACCTCACGGATCCGTGAAGCGCAAAAGAACTATCCTGAGATAGACTATATCCGTGGTTTGATGAAGCTGGGAAGAGGCCCCGAATACCGAGAAGATGAGCAGGGAACTGTATGGTACAAAGATAGAATCTGCGTACCGACGGATTCAGCGATACGAGAAGAGATTCTGTCAGAAGGGCATGACTCCAAATATTGCATTCACCCAGGGTCAGCCAAGATGTACCAAGATCTAAGGAAGCACTTCTGGTGAGAGAATATGAAGGCAGACATTGCAGGGCATGTAGCCCGATGTGACACTTGCAGCAGAATCAAGGCCGAACATCAACGACCAGCCGGCCTACTACAACCCCTCGCAATTCCAGAATGGAAATGGGAATGCATTTCGATGGATTTTATCGTTGGGTTACCCCGCACTGAGAAGAAACACGATTCGATTTGGGTGATAGTCGACCGTTTGACCAAAGTCGCTCACTTCATTCCCATCAGCATTGGCTACGATGCCGAACGGCTGGCGGATTTATACATAACCCACATTCTGAGACTACACGGGGCACCCACAAGCATAATATCTGATCGAGGCTCACAATTCACGTCTCGATTCTGGCAGGCCTTGCACAAATCCATCGGAACCAATCTGGACTATAGCACGGCTTATCACCCACAAACTGACGGTCAAACAGAAAGAGTGAACCAAATTCTTGAAGATATGCTCCGAGCTTGTGTGATAAAATACAAGACCAGTTGGGAAAGCTGCTTACCCACGCTGAATTCTCATACAACAACAGCTATCAAACAAGCCTCAAGATGTCACCGTTTGAGGCATTGTATGGGAGACCCTGCAGGACCCCGCTAATGTGGTCAGAACCCGGAGAGAGGGCCTTCTTTGGCCCTGCTAAGATTGTAGAAGCAGAGGAAGGCGTAGCACAGGTCAGAGAAAATTTGAGAATTGCACAGAGTAGGCAAAAGAGCTATGCAGATAGAAAACGTAGAGAGCTTGAGTTCAAGGTTGGGGATTATGTCTACCTCAAGGTATCTCCACTTCGTGGCACCGTCAGATTCCACGTGAAGGGGGAATTGGCACCAAGATATGTTGGGCCATACAAGATCTGTAAAAGGGTTGGAAAGCTTGCTTACAAGCTGGAACTACCGGAGGAATTATCTGGAGTACACCCCGTGTTCCATGTCTCGCAATTAAGGAAGTGTTTGAAGCTTCCCGAGGAGCAAGTTCCTATGAATGCACTAGACTTGCAAGACACACTTGAATACAAGGAACATCCGATCAAGATCTTGGCACGGGATACCAAGGAGACGCGGAACAAGACTATTCCGATGTGCAAAGTACAATGGAGCAATCACACTAAAAGGGAAGCTACGTGGGAGAAAGAATCGGACTTGCGGATTATGTTTCCTTACCTCTTCGATGGGTACGTTATCTCTGAATCTCGAGGTCGAGATCCTAATGAGGGGGAGGACTGTAACAACCCTAAAAATCCATACAATCTAAAAATCCCAACCAATTAAAATTTTTCATTTATTTATTATGAAGACCCATTTTTCTTGTGCAAGCATATAGGTTTCATTATGAATTTGGTAAATAAAGGAGTGTAGTTTGCATTTTAATTCCATTAACATAGAATAATAACTTATGCATCACATTTGGGATTTATTGCAATTTATGTTTGTATTTACTCAATATTTAAAATGGGTAATATATGTATATATACACTAAAATGAAAATAGAAAAGGAGAAAGAGAGTTAGGCCAGCCATTCGGCCAGCCGGTCTGCTAAGCCAGCCCAAGCCAGCCCGGCCTTCCTCTCCTCACCTCACCCACGCGCGGCCCACGTTGCGGCTCGGCAGCGCGCGCGCGACCGGCACACACACGCTCGCGCTCGCTGCCAATCCGGGCCCGCATGTCAGCCGCTTTCCCCTTCCACTGTTTCTCTTCTCCGTGAAGACGGTGGCCGACCGGGTCATGCGAATGGCGTGACCGACAGCGCCACGCATGGCAGAGCCCTGACCCCGCTGTTCCCCTCCTGTCCCCTCCTTTCTTGGCCGCCAAGCGAACCCGCGCCCATCCGGAGCCCTAGATCCACTCGAACTACGGCCCTTCGATCGGTCGAGCGCGATCAGGACCGTTCGCCATTGGAGCTGGCCAAGCTCGCCTATAAAAAGGAGCTCACCTCGAAGCCTACCCTCATTTCCCTCGCCGCCACCGCAGCACAGACCGGCACACTGCACCAAACCGAGAGAGAGAGAGCGTAGGAGAAGGGCGGAGCAGAGGAGGAGAAGCTGCCGGAGCGCCGCCGCCGCAGAGCACGCCGGAGCCGGACACGGAAGAGAAGCCCGAGCTGCGGACGAGGAGCGGCACGGCACTGCGATCGCTCTGCACGGCTCTGACTCGCCACTGCACCACCATCCTAGCTTCACCGACACCACGGTGAGCCACCGCACGCCATGTCCGAACCTCGCCCTGCTTTTGCCATGGTGTTCCGCCCACGGGACGCGCAGGCACGAGCCTTTACCGGCTCAGGAAGATCACCTGCACCATGCACTCATGCGATCGGCCGAAACCCCCGGAACTACAAGCTTGCTAGACCGAGAACGCAGCACGACGCGTTCTCGGCGGAGCGCGCTCACCACCGACGCGTTCCGACGCCGAATCACCCAGTTCCGAGCAATCCGACTAGCACCCGATAGGTTAGAGCGTCGTGGAGCACCGCCACGACCCCTTGAGCTAGCTACGCGGATCTAAGCGCTAGAGAAAGCCTGAATCGCCTTGGCCGCGTGCGCCGCGACCTTACCGGAGCGCCGCCGCGAGCCGTCGCCAAAAGAAGGTCATGCCATGGCTAAAGTTCGCCACTAGAGTGTTGTATGCTTCTCTGGCCTCTCCAATTTGACAAGACCGCATTCAATTGAACCAATACACGGTCGTAGCCGCGTTGCCGTCTTCCGCCGTCGTCGGCGACACGCCGCCGCCACAACCGAGCACCTTGGAAATCTCGGTAGCCAAAATTGGTAGTTAGGTATACCATCGCCATAGACCCTGGACGCGTATACATCTCCTAGAAGACCTCCTTAGCCCTGCCGGAACCTCATAGTCGCGGCGACATCGCCGCCGACATGATCCGCCTCGCCTAAATCCATTCCGAGTATCCCCGATCGCCTCGCGCTGCGAAGAGAGGCCGACGAGGTTCGCCAAGTCAGCCTCAGCACCGCCGCGTAGATAGCCGAGCCCCGAATCATGTCTGTCGCCTTGGCTACGTGCGCCTCCACCTCGTCGGAGAACCGCCGTATGCTGAGGGAGAGAAGGAGGCCATACCACGACTCTAACCCGCTACCATCTGGTCGGACGACTGCCTGAGCACGCCAATTGGGGAAAGCCGAGCCCTGTCTTGCCGAAATATGGTCATCGCCGCCCTGTCATCGTCCGCCGCACCGTAGAGACACCGCCGCCTTGAACAGACGCCCTGGAACCCTGCTAGCACCAAATCTCCGATTCGCCCGAGCCTCCCCAGGAGAGCTCGGGAGAGCAGCACCCTCGGCGCACCAAATCTCCGATTCGCCCGAACCTCCCCAGGAGAGCTCGGGAGAGCAGCACCCTCGGCGCACCAAATCTCCGATTCGCCCGAGCCTCCCCAGGAGAGCTCAGGAGAGCGGCCCCCTTCGGCGCCCAAATCTCCGATTCGCCCGAGCCTCCCCAGGAGAGCTCGGGAGAGCGGCCCCCTTCGGCGCCCAAATTTCCGATTCGCCCGAGCCTCCCCGGTAGACCTCGGGAGAGCGGCCCCTCGGCGCCCAAATGTCCGATTCGCCCGAGCCTCCCCGGTAGACCTCGGGAGAGCGGCCCCCTCGGCGCCCAAATGTCCGATTCGCCCGAGCCTCCCCGGTAGACCTCGGGAGAGCGGCACCCTCGGCGCCCCAAATCTCCGATTCGCCCGAGCCTCCCCGGGAGAGCTCGGGAGAACGGCACCCTCTGCGCCCCGAATTTCTGATTCGCCCGAGCCCTGCCGAGCTCCGCCGAGCTACGCCGAGCTCCGCCGACGCCCCCCCGACCTCTGAGAACTACCCCGACCACCGCCGAGCTACCCCCGACCACCGCCGAGCTCCGCCGAGCTACCCCCGACCACCGCCGAACTACGCCGAGCTCCGCCGAGCTACCCCCGACCACCGCCGAGCTCCGCCGAGCTACCCCCGACCACCGCCGAGCTACCCCCGACCACCGCCGAGCTACGCCGAGCTGCCGACGCCAGCGACTCTCTGGGAACCAGCATCGAACACCTGGTGGGCGACCATCGGGTTTGTGTTCTGATGAGGCGCCACATGCCGCACTACTGGACCCGCGCGCCATGTGGACCAATCCCGAGCTGCCCCAGATTAACCGATCAATTTTTCCATTTTTAGAAAATAGGATAATCTTCGGAAATTCGTAACTTATTCATACGATGTCCAAAAATTGCGCACCATATATCAAAATTCTCAGAAAAATGAGATCTACAATCTAAGACTATGTTTGTGTGCATTTGGCTCTTTATTTTATTGGATTTTTCTGAAATACTCTATAGGAGTCGCTGACGCGACTATTTCGTGTTCGATTTCAGAGCCGGAGGAGGATCTGACTAAGGAAGACGACCACGAGTACTTTTAGGAGCTAGGAGACAACTACGAAGGTGGCACGTCCCACCAAATCCTTAGATCCTATTTACGCATTGCAAATGACATTGTTGCTATTGCTTTATGATTATGTATGGATTGGTTGCATGGTAGTATATTTGAATTCCCTGCCTTGATAAGACTTTACCCTGCTATCCGCTGTTAGGATAGCTGCTGCTTAATTTACTGTTACTCTTCCACTACTTTCTACTTGCTATATGCTTTGTGGTGGAATTGGGACGGTGTATAACCGATTATAACCACTGGGAGAGAGTGCTGCGTGCGTCTTGGGTGCGTGGTAAGGGTTGATGTCGACCAAGTGGGATGTGAGACAAGCCCATGGGACAAGTCGTGCCAGGGGTGCAACCTGGGCATCCCCAAGTGAGATACCTGTGGCGGGTAAAGTTGTTGAGGAGGTTCCGGGTGGGATAGCCTTGGTGGTTTGAAGCCCGTGGACGGAGGTGCTGTGATAGCACGGGGAGAGTATCCCCTAAGTGGAGATGCCTGCTTGGTCACAACCTAGGATCTGACTAGTGACCGGAAACATCTGGATTCCCTTGCTACTCACTCGCTTCTGATGGGCGGGAGACGGCTGGACTACTTGGTAGGACGGTGCCACTACTGCTAGGTTGAGAGGTGATAAGGGTGGACGGTGACGGATGGCAGATTCCCGTACCGTTCTAGATGCGCAGTACCACTGATGGGGCCCGGTACTGCGTCTCCTAGTCTCAGCATGACGGTGTTGGATCCGGAATATCCCAGGGCTGAGTGGTAGGGTGGCATCGACCTAGGCAAGCAAGCACCCGGAATTCTGCCTAGATGATTGTACAGCATCGATGATGGCTAATCTTGTGAGTAGTAAAACCTCTGCAGAGTGTATGGTTGATCGATCGATACATAAGCCAACTCATTGGCTATGGACCTTTCCTAATGTTTCTGCAACCACTATTAGATGAGAGCATATTTTTTTCTCCCCCTGGATAACATTTTTCCGGCAGTGTACCCGTTGTGGTAATGTGCCGCTGAGATAGGCCCGAGAGGGAGTTGGGCCTGTCGAATGAGAGGTGTGGGTATGTGAGGTGTGGTGATGGGAAAAGGGATGATGGTGTTAACTGGTGATAAAACTTGACTAATTAAACATTGATTACAGCTGCATAGGAAAACCTCAGCCTATAGGTCTGCTTGTATAGCCTTGCATCCACTTTCCACAAAGCAAATGCTGCATAGGTGGGCTCCGTGGCCAGTACAAATCGTACTAATAAATTTGCTGTCAGGTGACGAGAATGAGTACAACTTCGAGGGAGATGATGACGAGGAATAGGGTCACGTGCTACACTCAAGTTGGCCATGAAGGATGTATCGCTTCCGCATCTTCTAAAGCTTCTCTGAATGTTGATTCCGCCAATGTGGCGGTGTAATAAGTGTTTATGTAAGACTTAATTACCGTTGTATGGATCCTGGTGTCAACTGAGATATGGGTAATTTCATGGATTGTCCCAAGCAATCTGTTGAATTACAATTCGAGCCTGTGGATTTCCCTTCGCGGAAATCGAGGTCGTTTCAGCACTTCCACGCGCGAGTGGTGCTGCCGTTGATGGAGCGCCGATTGGCACTGAGCGAGATGTTGGCGGGGACATCGTGGGAAGGCACGGCGATGATGTCCCGGAACATTGACGACGACGAGGTCATGCGCCGCGTCAAGTACATGGTAAGCGGCCACCCTACCTGGGAGGAGCTGAGGCTGGTGCCCATGCGTCTGCGCACGGGCTTCATTGCGCTGGTGAGTGCCGCTTGCGTCGTCGTCCTTACGATTCCCCTGTCCTCTTCTAATTTTTTCTCCGTCTGATGCAGGGCCTTTCGAGGACCGGGAAACCCTCCATGTCCTTTGTCCCGGAGGACAAGCTCTAGCGGACCCAGAACCGCCTGCGGGCTGAGGTGGAGAAGGCGAGGAAAGACAAGAAGACCGCCTTGAAGAGGGAGAAAGCTCGGAAAACCGAAGAGCTCGCCCAGCTTCGCCGCCGCCAGAGGGAGGCGGGGAGCTGGAGGAGGATACGCCCACTGAGGAGGACGACGAGGAGGAAGATGACGATGATGACGATTTGATGCTCGCGTTGGACCAGCCCGCTGTGGCCACAAAGCCCGCGGTGGGCGCCGACGAGCTGGGGAAGGCTCCTATGTTGGCGTCCGCCGGCGGAAGTGTCGGGGCTCGTGGCCCAAGCCCCCAGGCAAAATTGCCGGAGACCGCGTCCGGAGGCGCGGTCTCTGGCGGTGAGACCGTTGGAGCTAGTGCTCCGCCGACCAGCGGACGCGAGGGCCCGCTAGAACGGCCGGGAACGGGTTCAGACCCGGCGCCCGAGACGGCCAAGGTCACTGGCAGTGGGACCGAGGGGCCCCTATTTCGGCAAACCCTCCCTCCCGACGCGTCACTGGTCACCGTGACGGCCGAAGGCAGAGGGGCGGAGAGAAGACACCGCCGGCGTCGGAGCTGGCTGACGCCGGGACGCCGGATCTCGAGCTGGGATCCACCCAGACCCGGGAGTCCCCACCGAGGGATGGCGGTGTCGAGACGACCTCCGGCGTCCAGGCAGGGCCCCTGCCTCAAGGCGGAGCTGACTGCGACGTCGAGGTGCTACCTACCCCTCCGCCGGTAGCGCGGCCCACGTCATCCGCTGGGCCTGTCGTTTCGCTGAGCATCGGGGCGGCAAGGAAGAAGAAAGCAATCCCAAAAACTAGGTTGGTAGTTTTTTCAGTCGCTCTATTACCGATTTTCGTTCTCATTTCACGAACGCCCATCTTCTCCTTTCTCGTTTCAGGAAGCGCCCGGGGTCGGACCTCTAGGTTTCGCACCTGAAGGTCTTGAAGGTGGAAGGCAGTGGCACTGCCGGGAGGGGTGCCCGGTCGCTAGATGAGGAGGTCCCTCCTCCCGCGGGCCCAGTGATAGCGTCCGAGGGACCCTCTTCGGCGGGAGTTGCCCTGTCCGCGGCCGTCGCCGCCGCGCCCGTTGCTTCGGCTGCCGTCGTGGAGGCCGCTCAAGCACCGATTCTCGAGGCTCTAGTTGTCGCTTCTGGGGATGCCTCGGGAGCGTCAGCTGATGCTGCCCCTGCAAGGCCAGTAGTCGCGGACGTGGCGGCCATGGATGTCGACGCGGGAGCCCTTCGCGAAGAAGGCCCTTGGGCGGTAGCGCTGCGGCAGCCTCCGCCCCGGGAATTGACCGGATCCCAGATCAAGTGGTCGAACCGTGCAGACCCTCAAGCGCCGCCCGTCTTCTCGCTCCGGGATGATCTCGAGGCTTCCAAGTGGGATGTCATTCAAGAGCTCGGGCCTAACTGGGCAGCGGGTCTCCGGGCTATCGCCGATGCCCTCGAAACGGAGCTTCTTGCCCAGCTTCAGGTGAGCCTCTGCGTCCGTCGGATTATTTTGCGGCTTCGACCGCGTATATGTGTGGGCCTTAACCGCTATTGCTCCTTCCTTCTTTCTAGGACCTCATGCACACCTCCCGCGATAAGTCTCATTTCCTTCGCCGCGGGCTTGGACTCTGGAAACAACTCGACCTTAAGGGGAAAGCCCTCGCCTGCGCCAAGGACGAGCTCGCCTCCGTGACCACCAAACTCGCCGAAGTGAGTGTTGACAGCACTATCTTGAAGGTGGAGGTTGCGGATGCAGAGAGTCGGGCTGCCGCTTCGGCGAAGCGGGCGCAGGAGCTGGAGAACATCCTGGCCGAGGTGACCAAGGAGCGCGACGCCGCCCAAAAGCTCGCGGCTGAGAAGGCTTCCACCGCCGAAGTCTTGGCCAAAGATCTGAGTGAGACCCAGGTGGCTCTGACTCAGGTGGTCGGCACGGTGGACTTGGCCCGGGAGGAGGCACAGAAGGCTCAGGAGGAGGCCGGTGGTTTGTGCCGTGTCATGTTCCCTGTTTTGTTTGCCTTGGGTGTTTATTGCTTGTAATTTTCTCCACTTTCTTGTTCTGTCACTGCAGCTCTGCGGGCGTCCTATGACGGCGAAGTCACCGACCACCAGGAGCTGCAGAAGGTGGCGCGCGCGCTGTGCGACTACCTTGGCGCTGGAGGGGAACCCGGAGTGGAGCCCTCGGGGAGCTCGCTCTAGAGCCAACTGGAGGCGCTTCACGGCCACGTCGGCGTCCAACTAAAGGAGGCTCTGCTGACGGGCGTTCAAAAGACGCTGGCAATGGTGAAGTCCCACTACGGGAACTTCGACACTGACCCCATCAGCGAGGGCTTCCTCGAGGCCGAAGATGATGAGCTCCAGGCGCTGGTCGACTCAATGAAGGCCCCTGGAGAAGCGATGGCGAGCCTCTTCTAGGACGACGTGGAGCTCCCCCTCTGAACCTGAACTGAGAGAAAGAGAGAGCCGAGCCATCGAGCCCGTTTTAAGAAAAAACTTCATGAGAAACAAATATGCGGCCCTTCGTGGCCTTTGATATTTATGTAAATATTTGTTGCACATTTGTTTTTCAATTCATTTTCGTTTGGTGCTTTTCCTTAAGCACTTTCCTTGCCGATCCTGAGCCCGGGCCATCGCGCCTCGGGGAATTTTTTTTGGGCGTCATAGCTTTAGAGGCGTAGACGCGACCATAGTCGCAAGAGCTTTGGCGGAGGGGAAGCTTGAGAGAAAAGGTTTAGTCGTGTCTACCCGAGCCTTCTTCCTTCGCCAAGCGTTGATCTTATTAGTTCTCTTCTGAGCATGAGTTGGCCTTCGGACGAAGAGTGGTGAGTGAAGATGCCGTATCCCGGAGGCGTAGGCGGTCTTGCGGCTCGGCCGGCTCTCCCCTCTGGGGCCTCTCTTGTTCTTTCGAGTCTTATAAGTTCGTGCTTGGTTTAGGCGAGAAGGACGCTCGGGAGACAAAAAATTTCAACAGGTTTTGAAATTTCAGGTTTCGAATTCGTTGAGACTCGGGGGAGTCCGGGGGTTCCCCACGTCCTAGCCCCTGAGGGAGGGTTGGCCCTGCCTAGGGTAGGGCCGAGCCTCACTTATGCTTTGCGAGTTCGTAAAATCATTAAAAATCATACGCGAAAAAGGGACGAGTCCTTTATTGATCTCCAGATTTTATAGGATGTACAATGCTTGAAATTTTAAGGGTAGAAGCGATGTAGCTGTTCGATGTTCCAGGCATTGTTGTAGACTTTGCCCTTCTCGTTCACATGCTTGTACGTCCCGGGCCGTAGTACCTCGATGATGACGAATGGCCCTTCCCATGGCGGCGTCAACTTGTGGCGTCCCTTGTTGTCCTACCTGAGCCGCAACACCAAGTCGCCTGCGCTGAAGGCTCAGCCTCGGATGCGCCGAGCATGGTATCTGCATCGGGACTGCTGATATTTGGCCGAGTACACTAAAGCAATGTCCCGAGCCTCATCAACCTGGTCCAACGCATCCTCTCGAGAGGTCTGATTGCCCTGTTCGTCATAGGCTCGGATCCTCGGAGTGCCGTATTCCAAGTCCGTGGGGAGGACGGCCTCGGTGCCGTACACCAGGAAAAAAGGTGTGAACCCCGTGGCTCGGCTTGGCATAGTCCTCAAGCTCCATATCACCGTAGGGAGTTCGGTTAGCCACCTTTTGCCGAACTTGTTTGACCTGTTGAAGATTCTCGGCTTGAGGCCTTGGAGGATCATGCCGTTGGCACGTTTCACCTAGCCGTTCATCCTTGGGTGTGCTGCTGCTGCCCAATCCACTCGTATGTGGTATTCGTCGTAGAACGCCAGGAATTTTTCCCGGTGAACTGCGTGCCATTGTCAGTGATGATAGAGTTTGGGATGCCGAATCGGTGTACGATGTTGGTGAAGAACAGCACCGCTTGGGTCGAGCTGATCTGTGCGAGCAGCCGGGCTTCGATCCACTTGGAGAACTTGTTGATGGCGACAAGTAGATGGGTGAAGCCCCCGGGCGCCTTCTGGAGGGGACCGACAAGATCCAGTCCCCACACGGCGAAAGGCCAGGTGATAGGGATCGTCTGGAGAGCTTGGGCCGGGAGATGCGTTTGCCGAGCGTACTACTGACATTCTTCACAGGAGCGTACTACCTCGGTAGCATCGGCAACGGCGGTTAGCCAGCAGAAGCCCTGCCGAAAGGAGTTGCCGACGAAAGTCCTCGGTGCAGCATGGTGACCGCAGACCCCAGCGTGTATCTCCCCGAGCAGGCGTTTGCCTTGACTGAATAGGATGCAGCGCTGGAGGATTCCTGAGGGACTCCGTCGGTAGAGATCACCGTCGATCATTGTGAAGGACTTAGCTCTACGTGCCAGCCGCCGTGCCTTGGTCTTGTCCGAGGGCAAGATCCCTCGGACAAGCCAACTGACCAGTGGCTCGCGCCAATCTGGTTCATCGTCGTCCATCTCGACGTCGACCTTTGTCGCCTCGGCATCGATTTCCATTGCCTCAGCTTCGTCGCCGTTGACTTCAACCTCAGGTTCGAGCTGCCCTCCCTCGGCCGTGGGGCTGTCAGCCCCCGGGGGACCTCCGGGGTCCGACGGTGTCTTAAGCCTTCCCGAGGGCTCAGGATTTCGTTCCCCTTGCCTCCTAAGGGTTCGATGTTGACCGAGGGCTTATGCAAATCATTGGCAAACACGCCTCGGGACCGAAGCCCTTTCAGATGCGATCTTTGCCAGTTCATCGGCCTCTTCGTTGTATCTGCGCGCGACGTGGTTGAGCTCAAGGCCATCAAACTTCTCCTCCAGCAGCCGCACTAGCTTGCAGTAGGCGGCCATCTTGGGGTTGTGGCACGTTGACTCTTTCATCTCCTGGTCCACTATAAGCTGGGAATCTCCTCGAACCTCGAGGCGTTTGATTCCCAACTCAATAGCGATGTGGAGCCCGTTGATGAGAGCCTCGTATTCGGCCACGTTATTGGAGGCGGCGAAGTGTAGCCTCAGGAGGTACTTGAGTCGGACCCCGAGGGGTGAGACGAAGACTATGCCCGCGCCGGCACCTGTCTTCATCGTCGACCCGTCGAAGTACATGACCCAGTACTCCTCTTGGGTGGGGAGCGGTGACAGTTGTGTTTCGGTCCACTCCGCCACGAAGTCTGCCAATACCTGGGACTTGATCGCCTTGCGCGGCGCGTAGGTGATGCCGTCACCCATGAGCTCGATTGCCCACTTGGTGATTCTCCCGGTGGTCTCCTGATTCTGGATCACCTCCCCGAGAGGGAAGGATGATACTACAGTCACGGGATGAGACTCGAAGTAATGTCGTAGCTTGCGCCGAGCAAGGACAATTGCGCACAACCAGGTTTTGGATTTGAGGGTAGCGTGTCTTGGTTTCGGACAAGACTTCGCTAATGAAGTAGACCGGCCGTTGGACCGGCAGCGCGTGCCCTTCCTCCCGCCATTCCACGACGATCACTGCACTCACAACTTGGTTAGTGGCAGCAACATATAACAAGAGGTCTTCCTCTTTGGTGGGCGGCACGAGAAGCGGTGCTTTCGAAAGAAGAGCCTTAAGCCTATCGAGGGCTTCCTGGGCCTCGGAGGTCCAGGTGAAGTGCTCGGTTTTCTTCAGCAGCCGGTAGAGAGGCAGTCCCTTTTCACCGAGTCGTGAGATGAACCGGCTCAGAGCTGCGAGGCACCCCATCAGCTTTTGCACGCCTTTGAGGTTGCGGATCGGTCCCATATGTGTGATGGCAGATATCTTTTTCAGGTTGGCTTCGATGCCACCCTCGGAAACGATGAACCCGAGGAGCATGCCTCGGAGGACCCCGAAAACGCACTTCTCGGGGTTAAGTTTTATGTTTCATTTCTTGAGGCATTCGAACACCTCTTCTAGGTCGGCTACCAAGTCGTCCGCCTTCCTAGATTTTATCACAATATCGTCTACGTAAGCCTCAACGGTTCGCCTGATGAGGTCCCCAAAAACTTTGAGCAAGCAACATTGGTAAGTCGCGCCCACATTTTTGAGGCCAAACGGCATGGTTACGTAGCAATATGTGCCAAAAGGAGTAATGAAAGAAGTTGCTAATTCGTTGGACTCTTTCATGCGAATTTGATGGTAACCGGAATATGCATGAAGAAAACAGAGTCGTTCACAACCAGCAGTAGAATCAACTATTTGGTCAATGCGAGGTAATGGAAATGGATACTTAGGACAAGCTTTATTTAAACTAGTGTAGTCTACACACATTCTCCATTTTCCATTCTTTTTCTTAACCAAAATAAGATTAGCTAACCACTCTGGATGGAAGACCTCCTTGATGAATCCGGCCATCAAAAGCTTCTGCACCTCCTCCCCGATGGCCCGGTGCTTCTCCTCGTCGAATCGGCGCAGGCGCTGCTTCATCGGCTTGGACCCGGCCTGGATGTCCAAGGAGTGCTTGGCGACCTCCCTCGGGATGCCTGGCATGTCCGAGGGACTCCAAGCAAACACGTCGGCATGCTTGCGGAGGAAGTCGACGAGCACGGCTTCCTATTTTGGGTCGAGGGTGGAGCTGATCTTTAGCACCTTGCCATCGGAAGACCCAGGGTTGAGGAGTACCTCCTTCACCTCCTCGACGGGCTCTAAAGTGCCCGTGGTCTTCCTGGGGTCGGGGACCTCCTTGGCCAACTCTTCGAGGTCGGCGATGAGAGCCTTGGACTCCACCAGTGCGTTGGCGTATTCACAGCACTCGACGTCGCACTGGTAGGCATGCTGGTAGGAGGCGCCAACGGTGATGACCCCCTTAGGCCCCAGCGTCTTGAGCTTAAGGTAGGTGTAGTTCGGGACCGCCATGAACTTGGCGTAGCATGGCCTCCCGAGGATGGCGTGGTAGGTGCCGCGGAAGCCCACCACCTCGAACGTGAGGGTCTCCTTCCCGAAATTGTCAGGAGTCCCAAAGTAGATGGGCAGGTCGATTTGCCTGAGGGGTTGTACGCTCTTCCCGGGCACTATCCCGTGGAACGGGGATGTTGCTGCCCGAAGGAGAGAGCGGTTGATTCCCATGGAGTCGAGGGTCTCAGCGTACAAAATGTTGAGGCCGCTGCCTCCGTCCATGACGACCTTGGTAAGCCACGTGTTGCCGACGACCGTGTCGACAACAAGCAGGTAGCGTCCCGGCGACGGGACGTGATCCGGGTGATCGTCCCGGCTGAAGGTGATGGCGTCGAGGGAACAGTCGAGGAAGCGCGGCGTCGCTGGTCCAACAGCGTAGACCTCCCGATGCTCGCGCTTGCGCTGACGCGGTGTGGGAGCAATTCCAGGCCCGCCAAAGATCATGAGGCACTTGTCGACAGGTGGGAGTTTGGCGTAGCTGGTCACGATCCTCATGAGCTCGGTGATGCTTGTGGGAGTTTGGCGTCCCAGCTCATGAACGAGCTCTTTGCAGGTCGTCCCTGCAGCGAAGGCTCCAATGATGTCAGAGTCGGTGACCTGGGGTAGCTCATTGTACTGCATCGAGAATCGTCGGATGTAGTCCCTGAGGGACTCGCCCGACTTCCGCTTGTAGCTGCGAAGGACTCAAGAGTTGCCAGGGCGCACATATGTACCCAGGAAGTTCCCTACGAAGACCTTGACTAGATCACTCCAGTCGAAGATCATCCGAGGGAGCAGGTGTTCTAGCCAAGCTCTGGCGGAGTCGGCGAGGAACAGCGGGAGGTTGCGAATGATGATGACGTCATCCTGCGTACCGTCCAATTGGCACGCAAGGCGATAGTCCGCCAGCCAAAGCTCGGGGTTGGTCTCCCCTGACTACTTGGTGGAAACTCGGCCCTCTGAATAGCCTGGCTGAAGACGCGAGGACCCGTGGGCTTGGGTGAGGGCGCGTGGTCTTCGTCGGAGTCGTAGCGTCCTCCCCGATGGACGTTGTAGCCTCGTGCGGCCCCATCGATCTTTCATCGCCCGCGGGCCTGGAGGATGGCACAGACATCGATGTCCTTGCCAAGCCGCTGGTGAACCGACGGGGCTCTTGGGGCCTCGGGATGCACCGAGGCTTCTCATTCATGGTGCGCCGGGCCGCCATGTTGGTAATCCTCGGCGCCGCGGTGTCGTGACGCCAAGATTTCCGCCTGGAGGACGGCTGCGTCCTCCAGGAGATCCTTGAGCTGGTTCCTGAGCTGTCGTGCCTCCGCAGTGGAGGGCTCAGGCATGCTCCGGAGGAGCATCGCTGTCTCCGTGAGCTTCCGGTTAGCTCGAGGTGCAGCTCCGGGTGTCGCGGCCCCATCATTGGCAATGATTCGAGCTTGGACGTCGCGGGCTCGGAGTCGCGCTGCTCCTCCATCTCCCCGCTCCTCCTCGTGCTCCAGCGCGGCGCGCAGCTGGGTGAGGTGCAAGCGGTCCTCATCCATCCGCGTCTCCAGCTCCCGGAGTTGCTCTAACTCCAGGGACCGGTGAGCGGGACGGGATGTCCCAGCCCCCGTGTCTCACGGGGGAGAGGATTGCGGGGGTCGTGGAGTCGTCGTAGGCGGAGTGTGTTGCTGAAGCTAGGGCTCCAGCGTCGGGGCATCTTCCCAGTCATCTCCTGAGTGAACGTCCTCCAGCAGGCCTTCCTCGGGGTGCACCAAGTGGTAGCACTCCCGGGAGGGGTCGACGTAGGACTGATCGGAGTCGGTGACGATGCTTGGGGCGTTCTCCCACGAGTTGTCGTGGCACGTGGTGAAGTCCACGTTCGCCCAAAACTCGTCATCGTCGTCGCTGCCGAGATCCCACCTCGACGGCGAGACTCGGCTATAGTGGTGCCACCCTTCCGAGTACTCCGGAGGGGTAGGGCTGCCGGTGGAGTCCGTCTCCCTGCCGCCGTACATCCTAGGAGTGCTACTAGGAGAAGATGGCAGGGAGACATCATACTCGCCAATGAGGTCGTCCCTTCACTCGAGACGATGAACGGACGTCGTCACCAAGTCATGCAATAGTGCACGAATGGCGCGGACGTGGTCGTTTGCAGCATTACGGAGCCCGAAAGGAAATGGTGACGGTGTCTCCGGCCTTCCCCAATGGGGGCGGAGGGAGATCTCCGGTGGCACCGTCGTCGTGCCCCCGCCCGGCCCCTGGGCAGCGGGCAGGTGAACGACCGCTACTGTCGGCGGTGGTGGTGCAGCGGTAGCAGGCGCAGAGGTGGTGTCCCCTGCTGGGGGCACCTGGTGGGCTGCGTTTCTAGTAGCCATAGTCGGGTTGGCGCGGTTGCGCCTCCTCCTCCTAGATCAGCGGGGACGACGCGTGGCGTTCCCTCCATCCCTTGAAACAGGTGGAGGTGTTGCCAGGGTCCTTTCCTCGGCCACCTGCTGGGCCAAGGTCAGGACGATGACACGGGACTCGGTCGAGCGGAGGTTCATCTCGAGACCGCGGCCAGTGGCCACAAACTCGAGGCTCCCAAAACGGAGCACCGTGCCAGCAGGAAGCGCATGGGAGCTGGCAGCCATCCAAAACCTGAGTCAACACACAAAAGGCCCCTACCTGGCGCGCCAACTGTCGGTGCTAGAATTAGCAGTTGCTAACACCGGCTAGTAAACTTGTGTTTTGCGGTTGAGATTTCGGATGGTGTGCAAGGAGGAACACAGGGAGTTATATTGGTTCGGGCTAAGAAGGCCCTACGTCCAGTGTGAGAGTCGGATCGTGTTGCATTGCACCGGGGTGCTTGTAGTAGGGGTTACAAGCTACGGTGAGAGAGGGAGAGGGTCCCAAGTCTCTTGTGTATGTAAAGTGCGTGTTCGTGTTCTATGGCAGTAGTGTGTGTTGTAGAAGGCATGAAGTTGAGTTGCGGGTGAGTGATGTTCTCGTCTCCTAAGGCCGGCCTCTGCCCTCCCTTTTATAGTCACAAGGGAGAGGTGAGGGCTACAAGTTCGTTGCTATGGGAGTTACACTTGGGGTGGTGGCGACTGATGCCTGTCGTCTGCTACAGTCTTGTCACCGCACTTTGGAGGTATGGCCGCAATCATTCGGACGATCTTGGTGAGTTCCAAGGCGGGATTCAGTCCGCCAATCGGGGTCGTCGTGGTTGGAGCATGGCATGGCGTCACACCCGGTCGCTGTTCCCCCTGCATGATATGACGAGAGAACGGGTTTCCTCTGGGACGCTGACTCCCGAGGCTCGCGACTTCTCATCCCAGTTGGATGGGATGGGACAGAACGGCGGAGATGTTCGCCCTCGGGCGTATTCCCTCTCATGTGCGGTGCTTCCGGAGGGATTGGTGGGCCCGGATGGAGACGTGCCCATTCTTCCGAAGGGACCGTACAGTAGACGCCTTTCCCGCTTCTGCACGGCTCGTACGTCAGGTGCTCGGTCTGTCATAGTCGCAGTTGATAGATCCCGGTGCAAAACGGGGCGTTGCACTGTAGGCTGTACTTGAGGAGGCATGGCGGTTGTGGGTCCATCACATCTGTCGTCAGGGGAGCCCTGACAGTTGGTACGGGCGACGTGCGCGTGCAAAGCACGGTCGTGTTGAGAGGTTCGTCTGATGGGACGATGCTTGTAAAGTGGTCAGAGAGGTCCCTTGGAGTGCAAGATCGCTCTGCTGACGTTAGCCGGGCCTCGGGCGAATCGGAGATCTTGCGCCCGAGGGGGCTGGTGAGAGTCTCGGGCGAATCGGAGAATTGCGCCGGAGGGAGCTGTTTTCCCGAGCCCTATTCGTGGAGGCTCGGGTGAATCGGAGAATTGCGCCCGAGGGGTCGGCGCGTCTGAGAAGATGTCCTGTCGACGTGGTGGGCCTTGTACAATTGGCACTATCGCGGGCCTCTCTTGACAGGTGACTTTTGTCGTGGGCCTTGGTTAGGTCTGCCTGGGCCGGGCCTTGCCCGGAGAGTGTGTTTTTGCGTTAAAATTGGGTACCCCATACTTTGGTGCCCGACAGCCCCATTACGACCATTGATGAGATACCAGTGATTGTGCATGGACCCTAACGACATCGCCAAGACGATTTCCAAACTCACTATAGCCGGTCTAAGTTTTTCATCTTGCCGTTCGATTACCCTCACAAATGCCCCAGTGACTTTCCAAGATATGATGAATGATCTTCTTAAAACATTGATCCACCACAATGTATTTTTTATGATATTCTTGTGTATGGCTTTTCTTAGGCTAAGCACTTGCAGCATGTGAAGACCATGCTACAATAGATGCCCGACCACCATCTCTACGCCAAATGTTCCATGTGCTTCCTTGGCGAGTCCTCTGTGGTGGAGACGTGGATCTAGACAAAGTGAAGATGGTGGAGACGTGGCCGCACTTGCACACAGGCGCACAATACATGCTCTGTGTAGCTTCCTAAGGCTCAGTAGATATTACCGAAAGTTCATCGCCGACTATGGTGGTGTGGTTGCCCCTTTGATGGGGCTCCTCAGGCGCAAGGCGTTCACATGCATAGGTGGGATAATTGGTGAGAAGAGCGTAGTGGTGTGGGTAGGAGTAATTGGGATTTAGGCACAGAAAACAAAGTATAGTGAGTAACAGGTAGAGGGTCGTGGTTGATAGCAACGGCGTGCCAGCAGTAGAAGAACCCAGCACCACCGTCGAAGACAAACCCGCGCCCTATACGCGCAACATTTATTCTCGTTGATGATTACAATCTAAACTAAAGCACCCTTAATAATTTACGTGCACCTCCTTATCAACAAATTTGCCTATCAAATCTTCCTAATTTCCCTCTTGCCACCACCATCCTGATTGACATGCCCAGACGTATAAAAATCATCTTCATCCAATGTCGTATTGAAGAGTTATCATTTTTCAAAATATCTTAGTTTGAAGGGTATTTTAGTATTTTTGTACTGGTTAACTGATGGAACAGATGGAAAGGCCAAAAAAATATAAACAAATTTTGTTTTGAAGCCACATAACAAAGTTTGATAGAAACATAACCAATAAATTAAGCCACGCTACTTTTGGCACCAAGGAACTGATTCTCTCCGTATACAATCTACTAGGTAGTGTAAGCTGACTTGTGTGGGCCTCTGTAGTAGATTGTATGATGACCACGAACAGACTTTTCTGTGCTACTACATACTCCTATACGTTTAAATCAATATTCTTCAATCCTTCTATTCTTCTTTTCCCCCCTCCATGTAAAATTGTAAATAAATAAATAAACACTTCTGAAGAATCCGAGTAACAAAGTATCCATACGGCATCATGAAGGAGGAATTATATTTCTTCTTAACTTTTTTTTATTTCACGTCAGCATCCACCACCACCAATATGGGCGTGTTTGGTTCTCGTTTGTTGGAGCCAGGTTAGCATCTGTGTAGTCAGGCGCTGGAGGGCCCGGATCTCAGAATGTGGCATCGCCTTGTTTGGCTCGTGTTTCTGTGCATGCAAATCTCCTGGCCGAACATGATTGGTTTGTCCTTTCCTTCCTAGTTGCCCCGTGCATGCGGCAAGAGAGAAGAGTGCGCGAGCGCGCACCGCACGAGCCAGGCTGTGGAGAAACGGATCTCATTTTCGTTTCCCGGGAGCCAAGCACTGCGGCGGTCTTTGCATGCATCGAACCAGGCTCAACTCAGCATGCAGGTAACCAATCGTCCTAAAGCTGCATACCATCGACCAGGTCAGGACATATCCGATCAACCAAACAGGCCATATATTCCCTGCCGAGCACTGCAGTCGTGGCGGATGTTCCCCTAGGCCGTGGTGGTCTTGACCCCGACGCGGCCTAGCCTGGTGACGGCACCGATGAAGGCCAGCTCAAATGTGACATGGCTGCGGGCCAGCGCTTTTTTATGACATAATCCCTCCATTCTTATTTATTAATCGTTTGACTTTTTCACTCATAATTTAAGTAATCATCATTGTGTAAAATTTGTTTAAACTATTATTTTTTTATGATCTACTCTATTAATAAAAGTTCTTTAAGGATAATTTAAATTTACTTTTTTCATGTAAATTTTGTAATAAGATAAATGGTTAAACTTAGGGTTGAAAAAGCAAACGGCCTATACATTAGGACGGATTAAGCACTAATCTAAGCAAGGAGCTGGACGGGTCGCCTTTGTCATGTTCGCTTGGTACTCGATGCCCTCTGACCGCACCGCCAGCCTGTCCTCAAGCACGCCAAGTGCGCCTACGGCGTGCCCACGGTGTCATACTACTTAGGCCATGTCGTGTTCATGGCACATGGCTACGGATCATCATAAGGTCTTCCAACCACGCCCTACGTGGCTTCTTGGGCCTGGGAGGTTTCTACTGCCGCTTCATCCGTGTTAATGGCGCGACGACATTTACCAAGGTCCTAATCAAACAACACAACTAGAATTTTAGACTCCTAATGAGGTGGATTTCTCTTAGACCCCGTTTAGATTCTTGAAATTGAATTCATTTTAAAAATCATAATTTACACAAACGTAATGTGATTGTATATAGATTATGTTTGTATATTATTATTGGCTATACGAGAGAGATACTTATATGTTGTATTTTTACCGTGTGGGAGTGAGTTCAAGAGCATGCTATAAATTGCAAAGTAGAAATATAGCATGGTGATCTATAGAATCAAATTTCACCTCCCACCCTATGAATTTGATGTATGCTAATGTCGGGTACCAAATTATGGGGTACCCAACTTCGATGCAAAAATACATATTATCAACACAGCCCAGCCCAGGCAAAGCCAGTGGAACCCCGCAAAGGCCGCGCTTACGAAGGCCCCACGACGATGCTGCATCAACGCCAGCCTATCCTTGAGCGTACGGCACCCTCGGGCGCCAATTCTCCGATTTGACCGACCCTCCCCGAGAGAGTTCGGGAAACCGGCACCCTCGGGCGCCAATTTTCCGATTTGCCCGAGCCTCCCCGAGAGAGCTTGGGAAAGCGGCGCCGATTCTCCAATTCGCCCGAGCTGCCCCATCCCCCTCAGGCGCAATCTTTCTGAAGCATCCAAAGTACAATTGACGTCAACGGAGCAATCTTAGAGCAAAAGGGACCTCTCTGACCACTTTACAAGCACGGTCCCATCGAGGGGCCCCGTGACACAGCTGCACTCCGAACGCTCACGTTCGCCGTACCCACTACCCCATCTCCTCTGGCAGGTGATCTGACGGTCCTACTCCTCCCACGCCGCTACAGGAACGGTCAACCGTACGGCCCCCCTGGGTTGATGAGGGGACTCGCCAACTACGATGGCGACTGCCATGCCCCGACCGCACGTGTGACGCCAGGAAAAGGGGAATGACAGTGGTTCGGTAAACCCGGGGGAATGGGTAAGCCTTACGATCAGACTCGCATACCCCCTGGAAAGTACGTCACGAGGAAGAAGGAGCACCCGAGGGAGGACACTCCTACCGCTCCGTCCCATCGCGCCCTCAATGGCACCAGGGTCTCCCGAGCCTCGGGAGCTTATACTCAAAGGTCAAACTATCTACTCGTTACACTGTGCAGGGTCGGATGTGACGGCATGACGTAGAGCCACGCGGTAGACGATGACCAGCACTGTGAAACGCTTTGGAACTCACCAATGGAACAGTGGTGGATCAGTCGAATGACCAACGCCATACCGCTGAGGCGTCAACATGAGGGCGTGGCTGACGATAGCCACTCATCACCGACTCCACCATGACGAGCACTGTAACCACAGGGCAACACATGTAACTCTAGCCTCTCCCTTATAACTATAAAAGGGAGGGCAGAGGCCGATCACAGGCAGGTTCTTCACTCTCACATTCATCCACCACCAGACATATAAAACTCAAGAACACACACGAACACTTATACCCACAAGAGACTTGAGAGTCCCTCCCTCTCTCGACTTGGCTTATAACCCCTACTATAAGCACCCCGGTGTAAGGCAACACGACTCGATCTCACACTGGACGTAGGGCACTTATCATCTGAACCAGTATAAACCCCGTGTTCCTCCTTACACACCATCCGTGATCTCAACCGCAAAACATAAATTTACTAGCCGGTGTTAGCACACGCTAATCTAAGCACCGACAGCTAATATGTGAACTTTGGAAAGTGGTGCAATGTCACATTTTAAGTGAAATGGCCTAAGTTGTTAATTAGATTTCAATTCTTCTAATTCCAAGGATCCAAACGGGGCCTTAGTATTTTGCTATTCAAAATCTAATATAAATTTTTCTCACAAAGCGTCTTTCAGTGATATTCCCATGTGCTATAACTAGTGGCAGTGTTTACTTACTAAATAAAAACACTAGGAGAAATCCACCACTTGGTAGTGAAGAGTTCACCTAGATAGCGGACATGACTAGACTTGGGACTTGGGCCGTGCCATTTTAGGGCGGGCCGTGGCACGGCTCTAAGCACGGCACGACACGAAATATTTTGGACCATGCCGACATAATCCGAACGCGAGGGCCGTGCCTAGCATCTTAACTTGATGGGTTACATGGTCCGGCCCGAATATTGAACTGTGCTTGGGCCGACACGACACGAAAATAGCATTTAAGCATATTTACATTGATACATTGTATTTTTCTAGATTTTACTATATTATCTCTCATCTAACTCTTGAATAGATTATGAAAATCATTGAAACTTTTATAAAAATAATACACTCACATAATATATATTTTATATCATGAGCATGTACGAGAGGACCATGCCGGCACGGCCCAAGTCCCACCTCTAGATGCGACCACCAAAAAGGCCGATTTAGACATTGCACAGGCTTGGTATGCATGGGCTTGCGCTGTTATATGCCTTTTGGGTCTGAAACTGTCTCCTGTGTATACACATTGCACAGGCCGTTCAAATTATGGGTCTCCAAAAGTTAGGATTTAGACAAACCGATGGACATGAGAGGTATACCATCGTTTTTTAACTTGCTCGATCGAGTGACTACAAGTCAGCTGACACTCTGTAGTAGTCTAGTAGATGTATATGACATGAACAGAGCTTCCAGTGCTACTACATACGTACTCCTATACGTTTAAATCAATATTATTCTCCAATTCTTCTATTCTCCTTTTTTCCCCCACCATGTAAATAAACACATCTGAAGAATCCGAGTAACAAAGTATCCATACGGCAGCACGAAGAAGGAATTACAACATTTCTTCTTAACTTTTTTTAGTCCACGTCAGCATCCACCATCACCTATATATTATTCTCAGCCGAGCACGGCGCAGTCGCGGCGGACATTCCCCTGGGCCGTGGTGGTCTTGACCCCGACGCGGCCCAGCCTGGTGACGGCGCCGACGAAGGCCCGCTCGAACAAGGCGCGGCTGCGGGCCAGCGCGTCGACGGTGGGCCTGGACCTGGGGTCCGTGTGCAGCACCTGGTCCGACGCCAGCAGGCCCTTCCCGGCCTGCAGGTTCCGGAAGTACTGGTTGTCGAAGGTCACCGGCGTGACGGCGTCCATGGCCACCGCCACCCGCGGGTCCGCCCCCGCCGCCGGGCACCACGCCGCCAGCTGCGCCGCGTACCCTGCGTCCAGCGTCGCGTCGCCGCCCCGCAGCCTCGCCGCGAACGTGCTGCAGTGCGCCAGACCCACCGTGTGCCCGGCTGCATGCATGTATATGTATGCAAGGAACTAGTGGTTAGTGTGCTCGTCGTCGGTCATGGCCGCCGGCGGCGGCAGTTGCATGTGCAGGAGGTTTGTCTGTCTGAATCTCCATGGTTGGGATGTGGGGTGTTTCTTCTTCTACCTTTGATTGATGAGTTTTTCTATGACCAGAATTTGAGATTTGTCCTAGTGAAGTGGGTTTCTCATAATATTTTGTCATTCAAAATTTAGTAGTGTATAAATTTTCTCTACTAAATGTCTTCTCATGTGTTATAACTAGTGGTAGTGTTTTACTATTAGGGAATCCCATACGTCTGGTAGTGTTTCTAGATGATGTTTTGTACAGTGGCTGGCAGCAAAAGGTTTGCAGAACGGGAAAGCGAAGCATGGATTGTTGTGCTTTGATCATGTGCGAGCTTGCGGGATTTGGGCATGGCGGAAGGAGTGGCGACGGTTGCGTGCGTGAGTGTGGTTGTCTGATTGCCAAGCATAAGCAAGCAAGTAGTTATATATGTGGTGGGGAAAGGTTTTGTAGGCTTATTAGCTTTTCAGATTCAGAAAAAGTGCTAGCTACATGCACTTGTTTGTTCTGTTCTCAGCAGAGAGCCAGAGACGACGAGATGACCCCTGATGATTGAGGTCGTGCCGTGCGTGCAATGTGTATAGCTAGCGATGATGGATGGATGAGTTCACGTGTAAGACCAGAAACCATCAGAAACTAACGTACCTGAGAGTGCGATCATGTCGGCCTGCGACAGCCCGTTGGCGGCGAACATCTGATTGAGCTGATCCAGGTTGGAGAAGGGCGCCGGCAGCCTCCCGTTGACGCTGCCCGCCGTCGACCTCAGCCCGTCCAGCCGACCCAGCTCCACCGCGTACGACGGACCGCCGGCCTGCACGCCGCCAGAGAGCACGAATTCAGTTTCCATGATTTCGCTTGTAACTGCATGCAGCCAGTACCATGTGCGTAGCGTACCAGCGCGATGGCGTCCCTGGTGGCCATGGCGAGGATGTCGGCGCACGACACCTTGCCGCGGCACCCTGGCGCGGCGTCGACGGCCGCCTTCGCCCTGATCACCGTGTCGAAGCCGTCGCCGGCCAGGGACAGGTTGATGGGGTGGTCCTTCTCCGCCGTGTTGTTCGCCGTCGACGCCACCATCACCGACGCGTCGCAGCCCTGCAGGTTGAGCCGTTGAGGTCGACGGATTATTGATCATGCAGCATATATATGGTCGTTGTCATCGCACCGCCGCCTCATACGATCTGCAACTTGATTTTACCTCGACGAAGCAGTCGTGGAAGAAGAGGCGCACGGTGGCGCCTACGGTGGTTGGTGTCTGCTGGATCTTCCTGGCCACCACGCCGCGGACGATCGACTCCACGTTCGGGCACACGCCGGCGTAGTACCCGCGCCGGAGCTGCGCCTCGCCGCCGCCCACCGCCGCGAGCAGCATCAGCGCCCAGAGCAGCGCTGGCGCCGCTCGCCGCACGATGCCTCCGCCGCCGGCGTCCATGCTGACGTACTACGCTGCCCTTAGCTATCTAGCTTAGCTACGTGCCACCAGAGCAATGGCACGCCTTTCGTTGCCCGTCGCTCTAGCTGCCAGCGAACAAAATATGGCCGGCGTCGATCGTGCGACCAGAGGCTACCTATACACACACACACACACACACACACACATATATCCATTTCAGTTTGCAAAGAAAACTGCAAATAAATCTAGGGCTATCTAGCTGCTAGTGCACTTGGTGTGACGACGCAAGTGTGCTCACTACGATACGACGACCATGCTACGACACAATATGGCCTGTGGCGGCATGGTGGTGGTGGCCACAGGGCACACCCTACAGGGATAAGATAAGGTCACTTGCTAGCTATAGCAACAATAGTATTATCCTTTGCTTCTTGGCACTAGACGACTGCAAAGGTGATGAACTTTAATTTCTCACTTATCTTATATTTTAGTTGCCTGATTTTTCTTAATGTTCACGCAACATAATATTATAATAATACCATTTTTTTTACTTAAAAATATTGTGAATTTCCTCTTGTGAGGTGTCCTTTTAATTATATTTATTGGTTGTCTTTAATTTGTATTAATTAGTTGTCTAAAATTGTTGCCTAAAATTCCAAGCACCTCAAAGATAATAACTCTTTGCATCTCAAATAGTCTTTATTAGACTTACTCTCTAAATCCTCGTTTAGGGAAGTACTCCCTCCGTTTCAATTTATAAGTTGTTTGACTTTTTTGGCTCCAAATTTGACCATTCGTCTTATTCAAAAATTTGTACAAAATATCACTTTTTTTTGTTATGACATATTTTATTAATAAAAGTTCTTTAAGAATAAGTTAAATTTAACTTTTTGCGCCATTTTTTTAAATAACGAGTGGTCAAACTTACTTATAAATTGGAACGTTTACTTAATTGAACAAAAATTTGTCTCTATATCTTTGCACCTTCCAACAACTCGACATATCTTGTGCACATTCGAGAATCAACCCTGCTCTATACCAAGAAATCAAGAATAAAGGACGTAGATATCTACTAAAAAAACTACCTGATCCAGGGAATTTCTCATAAAAATCTCTATTCTTGGAGTTTGTTAATTTCTGCCCATGCATGGTTGGCTGGTTGGTGTCTACTGTGTACTACACTTGTCTTTAGGTGCGCAAGTAAGAAGATGGCATGCATTTCTTCGTCGCCGTACTTCATTCCTGTTTGGTTCCTCCGAGCCTGTCGTTTATATGCTTCTAGCTAGGGTAAAATTAAATAGCTAGTCTTGTAGGTCTTTATTTATTTCGGCCATGTAACAACAATAAATTGAGCTGTCACACTTTGTATATAATATATTTATAGAGAGAGAGAGAGAGATGGGTTTAGGGGGTGTTTGGGATTGTTTTGGTTTTCCTCATATTAAAGAGATTCATTCCACCAACTCCGTGCATGGCCCATGGAGTTTTTTTTTTTTGAACCATGGCCCATGGAGTAGGGATTCCTCTATGAACTGCGATGATGTTGCATGGTTAGGGTTTTCACATATATATCTAGCAACTAGCTTATATGTACAAGTGGTTTATAATTTTTAAAACCTTTTTCTGCTATTTTTTCGTTAGTTATGAGTGATAGTATTGCCATTTTATTGTATTTTAATATGAATATAAATAGGAAGCAATGAAGTTTGTTTGTCGCATAATACAGTAGTTATTTTTTTACATGTCGTATTAGGTTTGTTCTTAAGTTTTGAATATTTGTATCTTTGACCGTATTTTTTTTAAAAAAATATAGATTCATGACATAAGAATTACGATTTTTTAGATTCACTATGAAAATTATTTTCACAATATTTAATTCATAAGTTGTAAAACTGTAAGTACTTTTTATAATAAATGGTTAAAAATATTAAATTTGACTTATCAGGACAAACTATGTGTAAAAGAACCGGAGTACGTTAGGTCCGTCATCATTTTTTTCGGAATTGGGTTTACCCCATGGGTACATGCATAATTTGAGTACTCTGTTAAGTTGTCTTAATAAAAAAAATTAACTCTACTGTATTACAGAATGGTGGGAGTATATTTGCTACACCCCTTCAATTATATTAGTACGTTTCTTGAGAACGCTCTTGAATTTTACATAAAAAAAATACGAGTGGACATGGACTTGTGCGCGCAAAACACTCCATTTGTGGATTTATGGAACTGATCGATCTGTTCACTCATGTTCGTTTAAAAAAAATGCCATAGACGACTCTATTTCTCGCGTCTAGAACAAGGAGCCTAATGCTTGGTACTGATTTCTCTTAATCTTTTAATGAAACATATGTGAACGGACACTTTCTCTTGGGGAAAATTAATTATGACCAAGACAACCACCTGTACTTCCTGGTTCCTGCCGTCTAGTGCCAACACCGATCAACTTTGCGCTCTATGGTTGGTGTGGACTGTCTTTCTGTCTATTGTTTCAGAACTATTGATACATATGCATCTCTTCCGGTGCACATTGCTCCCTATTAGGAATTTAGGACCTCTCAGCCTGTCGTGTATGTATATATAAGTATGTTTGTAGCTGTTGTCCTATAGCTAGTCTTGTAGGCCTCTTTATTTGTTTCTGCCTTTTGACAAGAAATTGATCGAGCTGTTGCAGTCTCCTCTAGTACATATTTAATTTGCTCAGAGAAAGGAGGATATGTATTCCTTTATTTTATATATATATTAGCAGTTAGCAATTAGCATTGCGTAGAGCATGTAGATGTGACAACCTATAGCTCAAGTAGTGACCTTTATGTTTGCACTACTACTCCATATATGCCTCCCTCCACTTGCTCAATATGTGCTTTCTCTGCCCATTATGAATGCACACGCGATGGGCTATATATAGATCGAGTATAATGGTATAGGAATAGGATATGGCTGTTGCTCACAAGGACCGGACTAATACTATGGACCGTCTATCTGACCGTGGAGTCGTCGGCACTGGTTTATCGAGCCGTCCACGTACGGCACGCGTAGTGATTAGTGATCTGTGGGACACTGGGACGTTGCGACAAGGACGTTCGCATCGCATGCAATTGCCAGTGGAACTGAAACTGAAAGTAACAGCTATCTCAGCCCTGCTGATCGACGGTCAGAATAATGTCAAAGACTGACTGACAGTCTCAGGTTGGTCTCAACTGCAGGTTCATGTAAACGGACACTATCTCCATCAGGGGATTAATTTTTTTTAGCGAACGTGCCAATCTGGATCACGTATTTTATTAAGAGGAAGTAGAGAACACCAAATCCGAGTATAAGGAACAAGGAGACAGAAGACAACAAAGAGCCGCACAAGTCCGAACAAGAACACAAATAAAAAAAGAACAGCAAGAAAAAAGGTACGGGGACCTCCAACTCATCCCAGCTAGCTGAGCCTGATACAAGAGAACAACACAATAGTAGCCAACAGTAAAGTCAAGCCATGAAGACGGACCAAGACGACCACATGTACTTCCTGGTTCGTGCCGTCTAGTGCCAAAACCGATCAACTTTGTGCTCTATGGTTGGTTGTGGACTGACTGTCTGTCTGTCTTTCGTCTCGGAAGTATTGATTTCATCTTCCTGTGTTCATTGCTTATATATGCCTCCCTCCACTTGCTTAATTAATGTGCTTCTCTGCCCATTATGAATGAACGCCGCTTAGTGTATGTGACTCAAGTTATGTGACTCGGCAGCCAGGGTTCGACCCCCTACCCGCACGCTCTCCGCTCCCCTGCAAGTCTGCGACGAAAGAAAGAAGGAAACGCCTCCCTCACACCCTAGCCGCACCCCTCCCCCGCGCAGACGTTGCCCGCGCCGCCGTCGCCCCTCCCTCGCGCAGTCGTGGACGCTCGCCCGCGCCGCCGTCAATCCCAACCACAGGGAAGGAGGATATGTCGTCGTCGTCTCCCTCTCCGGCGGCGGCGGCCGCGGCCGCGCACCTGGATCTGGACGGCAACCCTATCGCGCCCCTCACCATCTGCATGATCGGCGCCGGCGGCTTCTTCGGCTCCCACCTCTGCGGGAAGCTCATGGCTGAGACGCGCCACATCATACTCGCTGTCGACGTCTACTGCGACAAGATCCGCCAACTCGTCGACCCCTCGCTGCTGCACCTCGCTGGCCGCATCTCCTTCCACCACCTCAACATCAAGAACGACTCCAGGCTCAAGGGAGGTAATGTGCCGCTCCCTGCTCGGTTGTGGGTGGGTGTGTGCTTGCCTCGCCTACCCTCTGTGATTTTTGAGGTCCTCGGATTCATACCTGACTGTTGTGGCTAATTTTCTTTTGGCGTGAAGGAATGGCTGCTTGGAACACCCCACCCGGACGTCCTCCCAGGGCAGCAACAAGGCCGGGCGGACGGCGAGGATGGCCGAGTCACCCACCGGCCTCAGCCCCAAGGTCGACCGCCGCACGGCGCCCAGCGCCGAGAGAGGTAAATAGGCGACACCCCCCTCCCCCCCCCCCCCCCCCCCCCCCCCCCCTGCTTGCTTCCCTGCTGCCACTAGATTTGGAGACTCCGATTTGCGATGATTTCCTGTTGGGACTGTAGCTAATCCATAGTAACTGAAGTAACTTGCAACTTGTAAGTGCTCTCCTTTCTATAAGGGAAATGTTATTTTGATAACCACTATCATTTTTTATATTCTGTATGGTTAGTGCTCCATCATTTTTTTTGCCTGTACAACTTTTGTTTGGTTCTCAAGTATTTCTTAATGCTCACACTTTCATGGCACTCTTAGGATAACCTTGTGATTTTCTTATTTGCTAACTTCGGATCAATTCTTTCTGCAGTTGCCTTGGTTAATGTTAGCTTACTGACAAAGATGGCTGATAATGCCAAAGGGGGATCTGGTGCCTATACGATTAATCTAGAGAACTTCAGTAAGCGGCTGAAGGTATTCTATGACCATTGGAAGGAGCACAAGTCTGATCTATGGAGTCCGTCTGATGCTATTGCCATTGCTACCCCACCTCCTTCTGACGATCTTCGCTATTTGAAATCATCAACCCTGGATATTTGGTTACTTGGATATGAATTTCCAGAAACGATAATTGTCTTCATGCCCAAGCAAATACATGTTTTATGCTGTCAGAAGAAAGCAAATCTTATTGGGACCCTCAAGAAGGCTGCACATGAGGCTGTTGGTGCTGACATTGTGTTGCATGTGAAAACCAAGGATGGTGATGGTGCTGACTTGATGGATGACATAGTGCAGGCTGCTCGTAGTCAATCGGAATCAGACAAGCCAGTTGTTGGACACATTGCCAAAGAGGTACCTGAGAGTAAGGCTGCGTTTAGTTGAGAAAAAGTGAAGAAAAAGTGCACTGTAGCACTTTCGTTTGTATTTGACAACTTTTATCCAATCATGACCCAAGTAGACTCAAAAGATTCATCTCGAGATAGACAAGCAAAAAGTACAAACATGCAACAGGTGCTACTTCATTTAGTGCTCCATGCAGACGGAAAGTACAATCGATGTGATGGGGAGAGAGAGGGAAAATTTTCAAACTAAACGGAGCCTAAGCTTCTTGAAACATAGACAGAAAAGTTATCTGGATCAGGCCTGCGACTTGCAGATGTAACAAATGGCTTCTCTGTGCTCTTTGCTGTGAAGGACACTTCAGAGGTTACACCTGTGAAGAAGGCAGCTTACTTAACTTCATCTGTTCTAAAAAATTTTGTGGTTCCTAAGTTAGAGAAGGTTATCGATGAGGGGAAGAAAGTCTCACACTCATCGTTGATGGATGACACAGAGAAAGCTATTCTTGATCAGCTCAAGGTCAAGGTGAAATTGAAGCCTGATAATGTTGATATATGCTACCCTCCAGTCTTTCAAAGCGGGGGCAAGTTTGATCTCAAGCCTGGTGCATCTAGCAATGACGATTACTTGTATTATGATTCAGCAAGTGTTATCATCTGTGCAGTTGGTTCCAAATGCAGCAGTTATTGTTCAAATGTTGCTCGGACATATGTTATTGATGCTACCCCTACACAGAGTAAAGCATATGGATTATACTATTGATAATGTTCCAAATACAGCAGCTATTGATAATGTTCTATGGTATGGATTATACTATCCAACTCACCAACCAATTTATTATAGGGGCATTTTTGTCTCAGCTAGAAGCGTTCTAACACTGTCTGCGTTTAGAGCGAAGTGTTTGTGTGACAGCTCAAGGGTCAAGTGGGAACTTCCCTCACTTTCTGATGGGGCACAGGTACTACCTGGTTTGGTTGGAATGCAAAGACAGTAAAGCTGGACAAGCGAAAGTTGATTGTAACTTTCTATGCTCCCAGTATCTGATCAGTTTGAGCAGTAACTGTATGTGATCATACACTTAATCAGTAACTGTAACCAGTCAGTTGTTACCGGCTATATTCAAATCACACAAAATATTTTTTTCAAATTTCATTCGGTTGAGATAGTAATTGTTTATTGAGCCAACTGCTTAAAGCAATATGTTTTGATGAGAAATAGAATTGATCTATGATTTTTTTTAATATCAGACGCTTTTTGTTTGAATATATTAATCTGGTGAATAAATTGTAGTGTACCAAACATTTAGCCTTCTAATTGTGGTACACAGTCGCTCTCGTCAATCTTTTGTCGTTCATTGCCCAGATATTGTTGCTTGGGTTGTGGCAATGTGGCATTAAGGTTGTCCAGTATAGCATTCCCTTGTAAATTGTGTTCCATTGAATTGTGATGAGAAGATGGAACTAAAGTTGTGCTTCTATAGATGGATATTTGCTACTTCACTTGATTAGCCGACACAATACCATAGTTTCATATATACCAATGTAAAGCCCTATACTTCGCACCCAAGACTTCATCGTCTTTACATCCCGTCATGGCATGTATTGCTCCATCAGGGCCTATAGTCGCCAATTGCATTTGTCACTTCGTCTCGTGCTGAGATTGTTGCCATGTGCTGAGGTGGGCCATATTTTGATAATAATAGTATAACATGTTTAATTTTAAATTATTATGATATTTTGCTTCTGATGTAACGCACCGGTATAATTCTGGTGCAGAGTTGTTGAGCCTGCGACACCGCACTCTTTGTTACTGTGAATTTTACGAACTTTGCCTTTTAGATTAAATCTTACTTTAATGTTGATTTTTAATTTCACAGTATTATTATCTTATCGTGCGATCCGTATGTTTGTAGCACAAAAGTTTAGATATCCCGTAGCAACGCACGGCCACGCTTCCAAGTATATATATATAGGGTAAATTTTTTTCTACTCTGTGCAAGTAGTTACTCCCAGGTGAATGTATGTATGTATGGGTTCTCCACTCGGCACAATATTCATTAGCGGGTTATGATATGAGTGGACCCGTTAAGTCAATGGACAAAATTAAATCGGTTCTATTTTTAGCTATTTCTATTGGATGTCACGGATATGACTCATTTATTTATTCGCGTCATCTACTACCATCGAAGAGAGATGGAGGTCATCCCGTGCGATAGGCCGTGCCTGGCGGCGGCTGCGGCGGCAGCCCGGCCGGCGGCGCGCGGCCATCCCTCCATGGCCGGCGGCCTGATCTGAACTGCATCAGCGTGCGGTCTCCACATCAAGGGATAGCAGCTTCGAAGTCGGCGCCGGCCGTGTTCGTGTCCGTGCCCCTTCCCTTCCGATGGCGGCGGCGGCGGCGGGCTCCCAAAACCACCGACGGCCCTAGCTGCGCGTGGCCTGACCCGCTGGCAACCGACGGCCTCGCCCCGCTCCTTCCCCAACAAGGCGGCGGGCAGACCCGCCCCTTCCTCGACCTTCGGCAGCGCGATGTCGCTCCCCATCTGTGCGGCTGAACCACGCGCATGGTGGCCTGTGGGCAGCATTCCCTTCCCCGGACGGCGGCGGCACCAAGGCCTGCAGGGGCTGGGTCTCCTCTGTAGTGAGCAGGGTAGGCGCCGTCTCGGCTGCAGGTTTGTTCTTCAACGCCTTAGTATCTGCACATACTTTTCAGATTACATGTTCCAGTTTATAATTCTTCAACGCCTCTAGTATTTGCTGATACTTTGAGATTATTTGTTTCAGATTATAATGTCAGTTGATCGCCTAGTAGTATTGCGGCAGCGGCGTGGTGCTCCATCAGTTTCAGATCGGATCAGAGATTATGGTGCTCCATGTACTCGACGAACGGGAGTAGGAGTAATACTACTAATTTGCTGACTGATTCTACTTGAATACTACTAATTTGCTGATTACTGAACCACATGATTTCTCTCACTGCTGTCAGGTGTTGTTACTGGTCCAAGAATCGTTGGCACTCGCAGGATGAATGTGCATGATGATCTCTTGATATATTATTCAGAATTAGCGTATCTAGACAGCACATGTTTCTGTACAGTATACATCAAATATATGTATATACGCATGCTCCCTTCTCCAAAAGTATATACGTATACTCCCTTCTGAAAACGTATGTAAATACTCTGATGGTTAAATACGTGAATGTATACACATATACTCGGGATTGTGTGGTTCTCCTTTTTAAAAGGTATGCGTAGATACACACATACAAACTTTGTATTTAAAATGTATAGAAAAATCTACAACAAGTATGCGTACATACTTCTTTTAATAAATATTCCTTCCAAAAAAAAAAGTATGCGTATATACTAATCTACACTTAAAACACGTCTGAGTATGTATACATACTCTAGCGACAAAAAATGGATTCAGGACCAGACCGAGAATGACGGCAACAAAGTAGCAGATAATATTACTTTATTGGATACCTTAATTATTTCAACCAATTAGGCACATGCTAAATTGGATCCAACTGAAGACATGCGGATCCGTTATTACCAGCGTTGTTGTCCTACGTATAGTACAAAATAGATAGGGAGTAGATATATATATATATACTTATCTCTACAACTAATAAAACTAAAGAGGAGGCAGCTCTTTGGTGCGACATATTTTTGGGGTCGTCCGTCCGCCTCCTCCTCGTGCGATCCCCGCCTCGTCGTCCTGTCATCCCCCGTGCAATCCCTCTCGGCCTCTCCTCCCTACTCCGTCAATCACGGTCCTCTGCCTCCCTGCCCTGCCTTCCCCCGCTTCCGTGCGATCCATATCCTCCTAGATCCCGGACGCAGCGCGCCGCCCCTCGTGACGGCCGGTACGCGACATGGGAGGGTGCCACACGAAGCCGCTCACTCACGATGCGGACGGCTCGCCGCCGTGCGCGGCGCCGGCGACCCTACCCCCAGGCTCCGCCACGCCTGGGAAGAAGCGCTGTGCGGTGTCCTGTTCTTCGCGTTCTCCACGCCGAGCCCTAGCCCAGCGCACCACCTCTTCGACGGCTCCGCGGTGTCGCCGCGCAAGTCCCCGGCTCCTGTGGGCTCCGCGCCTACCACCCTGTCCAGGTGGCTCCTGAGGCTTCCCTTCCCACCTCCGTTGCCCGACAAGCACATCCGGGCGGCGCTCGCGAGGCGCCATGTCCCGTCGCGGCCGTCCATCCCCGAGGAAAGTGGCGGCGAGGGGGAGGGCAGCGGCTGTGGCAGGGGCCTTGACAAAGGGTTTGGGTTCAACAAGGGTTTCACGGGCAAGTATGACTTGGGGGATGAGGTCAGACGGGGGCACTTCGGTTACACCTGCGCTGCCACGGTTAAGAAGGGCGTGTGCAAGAGGGAGTCCGTCGCCGTCAAGGTCATCCCCAAAGCAAAGGTGATGTGCAGCTTTCGCAATGCCCTACTCTGGCACCTTTTTTTCCCTTGTTGTGTGATATAGACACCGCATACACATGCTGTCTTTGTGGGAAAATTGACCATGTGAAAAAATCGAGATGTTGTCGATTTACTGATTGCTATCGTGAGATTACATACTGATTTCGAACAAAATATTCATAGAATCCTTTGGTGACATTTTATGGTTCTACATTCTGGATTGCAAACACCTTACTGCATGCCCATGAGGATGGTTAATTTTTGTTCTGTGCATCCTGTCCTTTTGGGTACTGGGTAGCATATTAGCACATAAGACTTTCTGCTGCAAATGTGGCTATTCTAATCTAAGTGTCTAATGATAAGGAGGTGTATGAAGATGGGCATTGTTTGCTGCTTGGGAAACTTACATCTGATGCTTTGGAACCACCAGTCCAGAAGACTTCAGTCACATATCTTTTGTGCAAACTGATTAGCTCCATCCTGGCACCAGAAAATACTCTCAGTTGGTCGTCAGCTGAACTTGGCTCATTACATGATCGTCTTTCTAACAACAAGAAGGTATGAGCGCTTAGAAATGGACGTGCACCAACTTAGAAATGCATTGCAACTATTCTCTAAAACTGAAAAACAATTGTAGACCACAGAAAACAGTATACATGGCTAACTGCTGCACTGTTACAGTTTAATATGAGTGACCCCTACTATCTCTCTCCCCTCTTAATTAAAATTTCTCGTTTTGAGAGTTTAGAAACACTGAAGTGGAACTACATCGCTTTATCAGCACTTCTGTTTACTGTATGTAAGCTGTACTTTGTGCAGGTGACGGGACCATGGCACCGGAAAATGAAAGCTTAGATACAAAAAGGATTGAATGCTTCGTTTTGGTCTCATATTGCAAGTAGTGCTGTAATGGTAGGTTACTTTGCTCTGTTGCTTGTATTGGCTAAATTACTAAGATTAGTAGTGTACACTGTACACAATTGAGAGGAGGGATATGTTTTTGTGGTTAAACGAGGCTGAGCTCATAGAAATTCACAGTAGAAAATTCTTGACTGAGTTGAGTGTAACGCTGATATGTTTTTGACGTACAGCATGCTTTTTCTGTCCTTTTTTTTCAATCACAATGTGCTGAACACAGTTTGTGCTTTGTTAGGATTCGTCATCCTCTCTCATGCTTGCATCCATCTGGCATTCTGCTTGCATCCATGTGTTTTGTTATTCTTGGTTTAACATCTATATTTCTGCTTGCATTTGTAGGTGCCTGCGATTTGTTAACTGTAGGGCTAGAGACATTTGAAACAGTACCAAGATACTCCACATGCATGCAGCTTGTGGCATGACATGATGAAATAAGAAATTATTATTGGATTATTGTTATAATCCAATAATACAACATCCAGCTTGTTATAATCCTATGTTTTTTTATTACCTTCGATAGTGCCATAAATCATCTTTATTTTTTATTAACTTATAACATTCTTTTTTTCCTTCTGTTCATTTTTTCATTTGCTCTATTTTTTATATTTATTTCTGGCTATTTTTTCAGAGAGCAGATCACTAAATCAGGAGATTGCTCAGTACCTTCTTGATGACACACAAAGCCCTCTGGTTTCTTCTTCAGACAAGAGGTTACTAATGGCCAGGGTAGACTACCTCTCATCTGCCATGCCAAAGCCCTCATTGCCTGCTATATAAAAATCATTTCAACTCATGTTTGGCGGTTCTCCTTGCATTGTAGCATGAAGGTACACAGCATGCACATGTTGCTAGAACAAAGGTAAATATCTCCTTTTGATCCCTGTTGCATTGATGCTCAATCTAATTTTCTGCGGGGGTTATGGTTAGATTGATGTCACCTGATGAGAATTTAACGTACTAAGTCATGATCCATTGTCTGTAGTTAGCATTTTTGTCTATTTTTGGATCATGACTACATAGCGCTGTTGGTGATTTGTTCAGTTCGTGTCCCAGTTCAGTGATTGTTCAGTTCGTGTCCCAGTTCAAAAGAAATAAACTCATTAGAGATACAGTGACCAATACCAAATCATGGTGCTTGTCAAAAGCAGTGTCAAAACTCCATGCCTTGCCATCATAGATGCAAGATTTGCAAATGCCGACTCAATTTCTTCTTTTACCTAGAAATGAATAAACTATCAAAATCACCGGTAGCAATAGATGGTCAAAAGCAGCTGTAAATGTTTCTCAACTGTTTAGTTTTGTGTCACCAAAGTTAATCCTGACTATAGAGATTGTCATGACCTGGCACCCTTCTCTTTTTCTCCTTTTGTTTTCTATTGAACCTGTGATTTAAGTAATCTTATATGACAAGAACATGGATGAAATTATCCTCTTCCAGCTGTCCACATGGACTGAGAGTTCCTCTCAGTAGTCTACAAATGCTCCATTTTTATCCAACAACTTTCACTATGCAGATGTGACATTTCTGTTTGTGATCTTCGCTGCCTCCACCTTTTCCAAGCATCATATCTCGTTAAGTGTTATTAGTAAAAGTACTTTATGTGGTAATATTCATATATAGATGCCATATATATTAGCTAATTGCATTTGCAACTGAACCATAGTATCCATCTCATATCATGAAAAGGGATATCGAATTCAGTAGTTATTAGTGTCCCATATAAACATATGTTTTAGTTGAAGAAACCATGTGAAAGATGTATGGAAGACAGCTTATCTGATTTAATTCATTTTGTTGTGCTGCTCAACGCACACATGTTTCTTCTTTGTCAAACACTTATAGATGGACTAATCTGTAATTTTGTAATGTAAACTATAAATTACCCTGGCTGGTCACAATTTTACAATGCAGAAAAGATGGCATATATGAAGAAAATATTTTGTGGATGCATCGACAATTGATGAGGCAAGATAACTCTCTGACTTTATGTTAGCCAAGACAGTACATTAGTGTTGTGTGCTGGATTATCAATGTCCTTGCTAGAATCAGGTAATAACCAAGGGAAACTTTTCTTAGATAGAAAGCCAAGGGGTTGCAATATTTGATTCCCTGACTTATGCCCATCATAAGTGAAATTTACGGATGCCAACCACATATATCTAACATTCATGAAATAGACCCATAACTTTGAACGAGGTGACGAGGTACAATGATGTTGAATTTTTTTTTAGAGTTCAAGGGCAGAAAGCCCCGGCCTTTCAATTAACATCAAAAGACCATAAGTACAAAACAGCACAGAATACTCAAGTTTTAGTGCGTCTACCTGGAATTACCGAACACAAACGAAACAGCTAGAATCAAAACGAAAACTGAAGGACCCACAACCTCTAATTTGTATACCATTGATGAGTCTGGGTGTTTGGGGAACTTGCCCACCTGCATAGGAGGCCACACTCACAGGGATTTCATGCCCAAATTCTCTCTAGGTCCAACACAGATTTCGATTGCTACTTGATCTGTGCAGTTCTTCTTAGAAAAAACATCATTGAACTTTATACTTGAGACACAGTTGATCACGCTAATGAAAGCCTTTCAACAAACAATAATTGATCCAGCGTGTGCACCTAAACCTTTAGATACGCATACTACAGTTTAAGTTTCAGACAGAAGAGAGGGAGGGAGGAGGGAACATATAGTGATCTGCAAAAGTGAAGTATAGCGAAACTGAATCGTCAGCTTCAAACAAGAAAATTAGCTAAAGGAGTAATTTCTTTGGGCAGATTTTTTTATGGGCACCCTATTTGTTGGTGATAGTTCAATTTTGGAAGGATTTCTATATGAACAGTAATTAGATAAATTTTGTATTGGATCCATGTGGCATATTAGATCCACTTCAAACCTGTTACGTCTGACTTTCTTGTAGGACCTTTCGTTCCAAAATTTTATATAGGATACATGTATATCAGAGCTTAATGATTGTCCGTGTTGGTGTGCAGAATCTTGGAGAGAATGATTGCGGGGCGGGTGGGTAGACTTCCCACAGCAAGGAATTTGCATGAATAAAACTGTTTCGACGCCAAGGAAGTATGGTGAAATATTCTAATTGTTCATCTTTCAGCATTAAGACTCATGTAAAAGTAATTTTATGAACATCAAACTCGATCATCATTTTTTTTGTCTTTTTTCTCGATGGAACGTGCGAAGATCTTGGCGCTCCCATGGAAAAGGTCTATACAATAGAGGTTGTAAGCTTGCAACGCCGCGTTCTCTGTAACTATGTTAATTTTACAAATTTTGTTTTTTTCTGGAGTAAATGTCACTTTAACATCAATATTTAATTTTATGGTATTATTATTATTTTATCATGCGATCCGTGTATGTTTTATTAAAAAATTTAGTCGTCCCGTAGCAACGTACGGACACGCTACCTCGTAACCTATAGGAATAGGATGGTTGTTGCTCACAAGGACCGGACTAATAATATGGACCGTCTGATCGTGGAATCGTCGATCGGCACTGGTTTATGGTGCCGTCCACGTAGTGATTAGCGATCTGTAGGACACTGGGACGTGCGGGACAAGGACGTGCGTAATAATGTGCACAATTGCAAGTGGACTGAAACTGAAAGTGACACCTATCTCTGCCCAGTCAGAATAATGTCAAAGACTGACTGGCAGTCGTCTCAGGTTGGTCTCAACTGCAGGTTCATGGAAAATACTGTAAACAAAGTGGTGCATGATGAGCCAGCAGCCACTTTGTGACAAGGACAATAGTTCGTTTGTTATTGTTTCCTATATCTGCCGAGGGAAAGAGGATTGTTAATGCTTCATTAAGCTAGAGATGGACGGAAGTGTGACAGTACTGTGTGGACTACAGTAGGACTGGAAATGATTAATTGATACCCACGCCAAACACTAGCCTCCACATTAATTCCCTATATACAGGAGAGAGAACAGTGAAGAATAAATTCATTCTGAATCTATACTATAAAAGAGCGAATAAAATGAAAACAGTCTCTCACCTAATTATTTCATACCCACCTTAATTTTTATCCTTTAGATCAACTTCATACTCAGATCCAATGTCCCATCTTAATCTGACAAGTGGTCCCAATCAGAAACTCTTTTCCATCGATAACTTTTCTTGTGTGATTGTAATTCTTTTTTCACCCGCACCAAACATACCCGCCAGCGGTTGTTTTTTTTGCCCTTCGCGTCGTCTTCGGCCTTCGCGTCGTCCTCTTCCTGGAACGGTGCGGTACGGTTCCAAGCACCCCCTCGCTCACCAGTTGTGGCTACGGTTGCAAGAGGCGCGGCGGCGGTAAGCCTGCTGAAACGACCTCGATTTCCACGAAGGGAAATCCACAGGCTCGAATTGTAATTCAACAGATTGCTTGGGACAATCCATGAAATTACCCATATCTCAGTTGACACCAGGATCCATACAACGATAAATAAGTCTTACATAAATATTTATTACATCGCCACACTGGCGGAATCAACAATCAGAGAAGCTTTAGAAGATGCGGAAGCGATTCATCCTTCACGGCCAACTTGAGTGTAGCACGTGACCCTATTCCTCGTCATCATCTCCCTCGAAGTCGTACTCATTCTCGTCACCTGACAGCAAATTTATCAGTACGATTTATACTGGCCACGGAGCCCACCTATGCAGCATTTGCTTTGTGGAAAGTGGATGCAAGGCTATACAAGCAGACCTATAGGCTGAGGTTTTCCTATGCAGCTGTAATCAATGTTTAATTAGTCAAGTTTTATCACCAGTTAACACCATTTTCCCTTTTCCCATCACCACACCTCACATACACACACCTCGCTCTCATTTGACAGGCCCAACTCCCTCTCGGGCCTATCTCAGCGGCACACTACCACAACGGGTACACTGCCGGAACAATGTTATCCAGGGGGAGAAAAGAATATGCTCTCATCTAATAGTGGTTGCAGAAACATTAGGAAAGGTCCATAGCCAACGAGTTGACTTATGTATCGATCGATCAACCATACACTCTGCAGAGGTTTTACTACTCACAAGATTAGCCATCATCGATGCTGTACAATCATCTAGGCAGAATTCCGGGTGCTTGCTTGCCTAGGTCGGTACCACCCCACCACTCAGCCCTGGGATATTCCGGATCCAACACCGTCATGCTGAGACTGGGAGACGCAGCACCGGGCCCAACCAGTGGTACTGCGCATCTAGGACGGTACGGGAATCTCTCCATCCGTCACCGCCCACCCTTATCACCTTTCAACCTAGCAGTAGTGGTACCGCCCTACCAAGTAGTCCAGCCGTCTCCCGCCCATCAGAAGCGAGCGAGTAGCAAGGGAATCCAGATGTTTCCGGTCACTAGTCAGATCCTAGGTTGTGACCAAGCAGGCATCTCCACTTAGGGGATACTCTCCCCGTGCTATCACAGCACCTCCGTCCACGGGCTTCAAACCACCAAGGCTATCCCACCCGGAACCTCCTCAACAACTTTACCCGCCACAGGTATCTCGCTTGGGGATGCCCAGGTTGCACCCCCGGCACGACTTGCCCCATGGGCTCGTCTCACATCCCACTTGGTCGACATCAACCCTTACCACGCACCCAAGACGCACGCAGCACTCTCTCCCAGTGGTTATAATCAGTTATACACCGTCCCAATTCCACCACATAGCATATAGCAAGTAGAAAGTAGTGGAAGAGTAACAGTAAATTAAGCAGCAGCTAACCTAACAGCGGATAGCAGGGTAAAGTCTTATCAAGGCAGGGAATTCAAATATACTACCATGCAACCAATCCATACATAATCATAAAGCAATAGCAACAATGTCATTTGCAATGCGTAATAGGATCTAAGGATTTGGTGGGACGTGGCACCTTCGTAGTCGTCTCCTAGCTCTTGGAAGTAATCGTGGTCGTCTTCCTTAGTCAGATCCTCCTCCGGCTCTGAAATCGAACACGAAATAGTCACGTCAGCGACTCCTATAGAGTATTCCAGAAAAATCCAATAAAATAAAGAGCCAAATGCACACAAACACAGTCTTAGATTGTAGATCTCATTTTTCTGAGAATTTTGATATATGGTGCGCAATTTTTGGACTTCATATGAATAAGTTATGAATTTCCGAAGATTATCCTATTTTCTGAAAATGGGAAAACTGGTTGGTTAATAGGGGCAGCTCGGGATTGGTCCACGTGGCGCGCGGGTCCAGTAGTGCGGCGTGTGTCGCCTCATCAGAACACAAACCCGAGGGTCGCCCACCAGGTGTTCCATGCTGGTTCCCAGAGAGTTGCCGGAGTTGGCGTAGCTCGGCGTGGCTCGGCGGTGGTCGGTGGTAGCTCGGCTGTGGTTGGGGTATCTCGGCGGAGCTCGGCATAGTTCGGTTTAGCTCGGCGGGGCTCGGGCGAATCGGAGATTCGGGGCGCCGAGGGTGCCGTTCTCCCGAGCTCTCCCGAGGAGGCTCGGGCGAATCGGAGATTTGGTGCGCCCGAGGGTGCCGTTCTCCCGAGGTCTCCCGCGGAGGCTCGGGCGAATCGGAAATTTGGGTGCCCGAGGGTGCCGTTCTCCCGAGGTCTCCTGCGGAGGATCGGGCGAATCGGACATTTGGGTGCCGAGGGTGCCGTTCTCCCGAGGTCTCCTGCGGAGGCTCGGGCGAATCGGACATTTGGGTGCCGAGGGTGCCGTTCTCCCGAGGTCTCCCGCGGAGGCTCGGGCGAATCGGAAGTTTGGGCGCCGAAGGGGCTGCTCTCCCGAGCTCTCCTGGGGAGGCTCGGGCGAATCGTAAATTTGGGCGCCGAAGGGGCTGCTCTCCCGAGCTCTCCTGGGGAGGCTCGGGCGAATCGGAGATTCGGTGCTTGCAGGGTTCCAGGGCGTCTGTTCAAGGCGGCGGTGTCTCTCCGGTGTGGCGGTCGGTGACAGGGCGGCGATGGCCATATTTCGGCAAGACAGGGCTCGGCTATCTAGCGGCGGTGCCGAGGCAGACTTGGCGAACCTCGGCGGCCTTTCTTCGCAGCGCGAGGCGTCCGGGGGTACTCGGAACGGATTTAGGCGAGGCGGAACCTGTCGGCGGCGATGTCGTCGCGACGGTGAGGTTCCGGCGGGGCTAAGGAGGTCTTCTAGGAGATGTATACGCGTCCAGGGTCCAAGGCGATGGTATACCAACTACCAATTTTGGCTACCGAGCTTTCCAAGGTGCTCGGTTGTGGCGGCGGCGTGTCGCCGACGACGGCGGAAAGCGGCATCGCGGCTACGACCAAGTATTGGTTCAATCGAATGCGGTCTTGTCAAATTGGTGAGGCCAGAGAGGCATACAACACTCTGGTGGCGAACTTAGCCATGGCATGACCTTCTTTTGGCTACGGCTCGCGGCGGCGCTCCGGTAAGGTCGCGGCGCACGCGGCCAGGGCGATTCAGGCTTCCTCTAGCGCTTAGATCCGCGTAGCTAGCTCAAGGGGGGTCGTGGCGGTGCTCCACGACGTTCTAACCTGTACGGGTGCTAGTCGGATTGCTCGGAACGGGTGATTCGGCGTCGGAACGCGTCGGTGGTGAGCGCGCTCCGCCGAGAACGCGTCGTGCTGCGTTCTCGGTCTAGCAAGCTTGTAGTCCGGGGGTTTTGGCTGGTCGAGTGAGTGCATGGTGCAGGTGATCTTCCCGAGCCGGTATAGGCTCGTGCCTGCGCGTCCCGAGGGTGGAACGCCATGGCAAAAGCAGGGCAAGGTTCGGACATGGCGTGCGATGGCTCACCATGGTGTCGGTGAAGCTAGGATGGCGGTGCAGTGGCGAGTCGGAGCCGTGCAGAGCGATCGCAGTGCCGTGCCGCTCCTCGTCCGCAGCTCGGCTTCTCCTCCGTGTCCGGCTCCGGCGTGCTCCGCGGCGGCGGCGCTCCGGCAGCTTCTCCTCCTCTGCTCCGCCCTTCTCCTACGCTCTCTCTCTCGGTTTGGTGCGGTGTGCCGGTCTGTGCTGCGGTGGCGGCGAGGGGAAATGAGGGTAGGGCTTCGGGGTGCTCCAATTTATAGGCGAGCTTGGCCAGCTCCAATGGCGAACGGTCTCGATTGCGCTCGGCCGATCGAAGGGCCGTGGCTCGAGTGGATCTAGGGCTCCGGATGGCGCGGGTTCGCTTGGCGGCCAAGAAAGGAGGGGGACAGGAGGGGAACAGCGGGGTCCAGGGCTCTGCCATGCTGTCGGCTGTGGGACCGGGGTCACGCCATTCGCGCGACACCCCCGGCAGGCGCGTCGCCTTCGTGAGGAAGAAGAACAGTGGGGGCGAGAGTGGCTGACAGGCGGGGCCGGGTTGGCAGCGAGCGCGAGCGCGAGCGCGTGTGTGCCGGTCGCGCGCGTGCGCTGCCGAGCCGCGACGTGGGCCGCGCGCGGTGAGATGAGGAGAGGAAGGTCGGGCTGGCTCGGGCTGACTGGCTGGCCGAACTCTCTTTCTTCTTTTCTGTTTTCAGTTTAGTGTATATATACATATATTGCCCATTTTAATTTATTGAGTAAATACAAACATAAATTGCAATAAATCCCAAATGTGATGCATAAGTTATTATTCTATGTGATTGGAATTAAAATGCAAACTACACCCCTTTATTTACCAATTTCATAATGAAACCTATATGCTTGCACAAGAAAAATGGGTTTTCACAATAAATAAATGAAAAATTTTAATTGGTTGGGATTTTTAGATTGTGTGGATTTTTAGGGTTGTTACAGTCCTCCCCCCTCATTAGGATCTCGACCTCGAGATTCAGAGTTAACGTACCCATCGAAGAGGTAAGGAAACATAATCCGCAAGTCCGATTCTTTCTCCCACGTAGCTTCCCTTTCAGTGTGATTGCTCCACTGTACCTTGCACATCGGAATAGTCTTGTTTCGCGTCTCTTTGGTATCCCGTGCCAAGATCTTGATCGGATGTTCCTTGTATTCAAGTGTGTCTTGCAGGTCTAATGCATCTGTAGGAACTTGCTCCTCGGGAAGCTTCAAACACTTCCTTAATTGCGAGACATGGAACACGGGGTGTACTCCAGATAATTCCTCCGGTAGTTCCAGCTTGTAAGCAAGCTTTCCAACCCTTTTACAGATCTTGTATGGCCCAACATATCTTGGTGCCAATTTCCCCTTCACGTGGAATCTGACAGTGCCACGAAGTGGAGATACCTTGAGGTAGACATAATCCCCAACCTTGAACTCAAGCTCTCTACGTCTCCTATCTGCATAGCTCTTTTGCCTACTCTGTGCAATTCTCAAATTTTCTCTGACCTGTGCTACGCCTTCCTCTGCTTCTACAATCTTAGCAGGGCCAAAGAAGGCTCTCTCTCCGGGTTCTGACCACATTAGCGGGGTCCTGCAGGGTCTCCCATACAATGCCTCAAACGGTGACATCTTGAGGCTTGTTTGATAGCTGTTGTTGTACGAGAATTCAGCGTGGGGTAAGCAGCTTTCCCAACTGGTCTTGTATTTTATCACACAAGCTCGGAGCATATCTTCGAGAATTTGGTTCACTCTTTCTGTTTGACCGTCAGTTTGTGGGTGATAAGCCGTGCTATAGTCCAGCTTGGTTCCGATGGATTTGTGCAAGGCTTGCCAGAATCGAGACGTGAATTGTGAGCCTCGATCAGATATTATGCTTGTGGGTGCCCCGTGTAGTCTCAGAATGTGGGTTATGTATAAATCCGCCAGCCGTTCGGCATCGTAGCCAATGCTGATGGGAATGAAGTGAGCGACCTTGGTCAAACGGTCGACTATCACCCAAATCGAGTCGTGTTTCTTCTCGGTGCGGGGTAACCCAACGATAAAATCCATCGAAATGCATTCCCATTTCCATTCTGGAATTGCGAGGGGTTGTAGTAGGCCGGCTGGTCGTTGATGTTCGGCCTTGATTCTGCTGCAAGTGTCACATCGGGCTACATGCCCTGCAATGTCTGCCTTCATATTCTCCCACCAGAAGTGTTTCCTTAGATCATGGTACATCTTGGCTGACCCTGGGTGAATGCAATATTTGGATTCATGCCCTTCTGACAGAATCTCTTCTCGTATCGCTGAATCCGTCGGTACACAGATTCTATCCTTGTACCATACAGTTCCCTGCTCATCTTCTCGGTATTCGGGGCCTCTTCCCAGCTTCATCAAACCACGGATATAGTCTATCTCAGGACAGTTCTTTTGCGCTTCACGAATTCGTGAGGTGAGATTGTACTCGACGCGAAGCTCATTTAGCATGCCATAGGAGACTACCTCGAGCTGGAATGCGTCGAACTCTCTCCTAAGCTCAGGTGGCATAGAGTTGGTGATGAGGGTATGGCAGTAGCTTTTGCGGCTAAGTGCATCAGCGACAACATTGGCCTTTCCTGGGTGATAATGGATCTCAAGATCATAGTCCTTGATGAGTTCCAGCCATCTGCGTTGCCTCATATTCAGATCTTCCTGTGTGAAGAAGTACTTCAGGCTCTTGTGGTCAGTGTAGATGTCACACTTGTTGCTTATCAGATAGTGTCTCCAAATCTTGAGTGCATGTACCACGGCTGCAAGTTCTAGGTCATGAGTCGGGTATCGCTGCTCATGTTCCTTCAACTGTCTTGAGGCATAAGCTATCACTCTTCCTTCTTGCATTAGTACACAGCCCAAACCTTGCCGAGAGGCATCACAATATACAACAAAATCCTTGTGAATATCGGGCAGGGCTAGTACAGGTGTAGTAGTGAGCTTCTCCTTCAAGGTCTGAAAACTCTTCTCACATTCAGGAGTCCAGATAAACTTGTTCTCTTTCTTCAGCAAGTTGGTCATGGGTCTTGCAATCTTGGAGAAATTCTCAATAAATCTGCGATAGTATCCTGCAAGTCCCAAAAAGCTTCTGATTTCTGACACATTACAGGGTTGTTCCCACTCTTTCACAGCTTCAATTTTGGCTGGGTCTACTGCGACTCCTTCTCCTGACAGTACGTGTCCAAGGAAAGCAACTTCCTCAAGCCAGAATTCGCACTTGGAGAATTTGGCGTATAGCTGGTTGCGAGACAACCTCTCCAATACGGTCCTTAGATGATGTTCATGTTCCTCTTTTGTGGCTGAATAAACCAATATATCATCAATGAATACCACCACAAACTTGTCTAGCTCATTCATGAAGATCTTGTTCATCATGTTCATGAAGTATGCTGGAGCATTAGTGAGTCCAAATGAGACTACTGTGCACTCATACTATCCATATCTAGTGACAAATGCAGTCTTCGGGATATCTTCTTCCCTGATCTTCATCTGATGATACCCTGATCGGAGATCAATCTTTGAGAAGTACTTGGCCTTACTCAATTGATCTAACAGATCATCGATGCGGGGCAGTGGGTACTTATTCTTGACTGTAACCGCATTCAGATTCCGGTAGTCAATGCACATCCTCATCGTGCCATCCTTCTTCCTGACAAACAAAACGGGAGATCCCCAAGGCGAAGCACTTGGCCTAATGAAACCCTTCTCCAGTAATTCTCCCAGCTGCTTCTTGAGTTCCTTCAACTCATCAGCCGACATTCTGTAGGGTCTTTTGGCAATCGGTGCAGTTCCTGGCATCAGCTCTATAACAAACTCCACATCTCTATCTGGTGGCATTGCTGGCAACTCCTCTGGAAATACGTCATTGAATTCACAGACTACTGGCACATCTCTGAATGTCAGCTCTATCCTATCTGCTTTAGTCTCCAGGGCACATAGGAGGGCTTGGACTCTCTCGGTTTGGGGTACACATCGGACAGCTGTTCCCCAAGGGTGGGTTACCTGAACATATCTAGGTGAACAAGATATCACTCCCCTGGTGTTTGGTTAGCCAGTCCATGCCTAAGATGACATCTAAGCTATTGGAGGGTAGTAGGGTTAGGTCAGCTCGAAAGTCAAGTCCCTCGATTGTGATTATCACTCCCCTACATATGTGAATGCTCCTGAAGGTTCCTAAGGGCGAGCTAGTTAGGATGGGGTTTGCTCTCGGGGTTACAGGTATGTTATGCTTACGCGCATATGCAGATGAAATGTATGAACATGTAGCTCCCGAATCGAACAGAACTGTAGCCATGTTACCCTGAACTAGGAACGTACCGTACACAGCATCAGGTGCAGCTTCAGCTTCCTCAGCGGTCATGTGGTTCAGTCTTCCTCGGGTAGCAGATCCCCGGTTCGGTGTGCCCTGTGCAGCTGCTGGTGCGCGGTTGAGGTCGGGGCACACAGCCACACGGTGTCCAGGCTTTCCGCATCCGAAGCAAGTGAAGGGCGCACTGCCTGCTGTAGCTGTCGCAGGAGCCTTCCAATTGCTTGTCCTTAGCGTGTTGGTAGCGGGGGCGGGTGTGTTCTGCACAGCTCGAGTCGGCGCAGGGTAGGTCTGAGCGGGGCGGTGATAGTTGCTGCTGTTGGTACCACCACGGCTCGTTCCCGAAGAGGGTCCCTGGCGAGTCCGAAAAGACGGAGGTGCACCTGTTCGCTGTCTCTGAGGTGGAGCAATGCGAGCGGGTCCCTCAGAGCGGCGCTTCTTTCCCTTGTTCTGGGCCTCGAATTCCAGTCGTGCTTCCATGCGATCCTTCTCAATCTCAATACAGCGGTCAATCAGCTCACGCAGAGTGTAGCTCTTGTTCCCTGACAGAGCCAACCTGATCTTGGTCTGAAGTCCCTTCCTGTAGTAGTACATCTTTTCCTTCTCGGAACTCACGCAAGACGCAGGTGCGTAGCGGAGCAAGCAGTTGAAGCGGGTGGTGTACTCGTGGATCCGATCAGCTCCCTGGGAGATGTTACGAAACTCATTCTCCTTGGCCTCCATGACTCCCTCAGGAATGTGGTGGCCACGGAAAGCCTCGGTGAACTCATCCCAGTCAATGCGGGCTGGATCCTCGTGAGCGCTGGTGTAGTTGTCCCACCATGCCCGTGCAGCACCGGTCAGCTGGTGGCTAGCAATCCCAGCACACTCCTCGTCGGAGCAAGTGGTCAGGTCCAGCTTCTTCTCCATCTCTTTAAGCCAATCGTCGGCAGCGAGGGGATCGCAGTCGGTCCCGTCGAAGGTAGGTGGCCTCAGCTTCAGGAAACCCTCCAGTTTCCTTTGGAAGTCATTCTGGGGTGGCCCGTGGTGCCTGTTCATCCCAGTAGCTATGGCATTCAGCAGCTGGGTCTGCTGAGCCATCACTTCCGCCAACGTCGGTGGCGGCGGCGGTGGCGGTGGCGGAGGCACGTTCTCGCCTTGTGGTGGCGGATCGATCACCGGCGGTGCATCCTCTGCCCGGCGCAGCTCTTCTTCCAGGTTAACTCCAGCACGTCTGCCAGCTGGGCGTCCACGGTTGCGACCACGCCCACGTCCTGGCGCAGGCGCTGGGGAGGGCTGGCGGTTCTCCAGGCGCGCGGAACGTCTCATTGACATCTGAAGTTATTAGGTACGTGCTCAGTGCAGTAATAATCTTGTAGTGGTTTAAGTAGGAGTTAGATGTTTTCAACGATTTAAATGAATTAAAACATTTTTCATGCTATCCTACACTCAACCAAAGAAGCATAAAGAACCATAAGAAGCATAAGATCCAAATGTCACTCATCACATGGTTATTATTATATAAAGGATGTTCCTAGCTGCTAAGAAGATCGTGCTATGCGCAGATAGCCAAATGACAGGACAACTCATGGTATCACTAGTCTAAGGGCCACGCAGGGTCCCATAAGCTACTGGTGCATAAGGTCAATGGCCATTTGATCGGGATCTTAATAGTGCCATCGTGCAGTGGACGAAATGGTGATCCAAGGCTGGTCATCTGCAAATTTTTCAAGAAACGGATTAGCAGGTCTTTGTATTAGATAAGCCATTGCATAAAAAGTGAATGCAAGGTCGGTAATATAACCGAAAGAGAGTCTGGCTTCCTATTCTAACGTCCATTTTCTATGGGTCTCGTCCTACAGTCAAGTATGGCTCTGATACCAACTGAAACGACCTCGATTTCCACGAAGGGAAATCCACAGGCTCGAATTGTAATTCAACAGATTGCTTGGGACAATCCATGAAATTACCCATATCTCAGTTGACACCAGGATCCATACAACGATAAATAAGTCTTACATAAATATTTATTACATCGCCACACTGGCGGAATCAACAATCAGAGAAGCTTTAGAAGATGCGGAAGCGATTCATCCTTCACGGCCAACTTGAGTGTAGCACGTGACCCTATTCCTCGTCATCATCTCCCTCGAAGTCGTACTCATTCTCGTCACCTGACAGCAAATTTATCAGTACGATTTGTACTGGCCACGGAGCCCACCTATGCAGCATTTGCTTTGTGGAAAGTGGATACAAGGCTATACAAGCAGACCTATAGGCTGAGGTTTTCCTATGCAGCTGTAATCAATGTTTAATTAGTCAAGTTTTATCACCAGTTAACACCATTTTCCCTTTTCCCATCACCACACCTCACATACACACACCTCGCTCTCATTCGACAGGCCCAACTCCCTCTCGGGCCTATCTCAGCGGCACACTACCACAACGGGTACACTGCCGGAACAATGTTATCCAGGGGGAGAAAAGAATATGCTCTCATCTAATAGTGGTTGCAGAAACATTAGGAAAGGTCCATAGCCAACGAGTTGACTTATGTATCGATCGATCAACCATACACTCTGCAGAGGTTTTACTACTCACAAGATTAGCCATCATCGATGCTGTACAATCATCTAGGCAGAATTCCGGGTGCTTGCTTGCCTAGGTCGGTACCACCCCACCACTCAGCCCTGGGATATTCCGGATCCAACACCGTCATGCTGAGACTGGGAGACGCAGCACCGGGCCCAACCAGTGGTACTGCGCATCTAGGACGGTACGGGAATCTCTCCATCCGTCACCGCCCACCCTTATCACCTTTCAACCTAGCAGTAGTGGTACCGCCCTACCAAGTAGTCCAGCCGTCTCCCGCCCATCAGAAGCGAGCGAGTAGCAAGGGAATCCAGATGTTTCCGGTCACTAGTCAGATCCTAGGTTGTGACCAAGCAGGCATCTCCACTTAGGGGATACTCTCCCCGTGCTATCACAGCACCTCCGTCCACGGGCTTCAAACCACCAAGGCTATCCCACCCGGAACCTCCTCAACAACTTTACCCGCCACAGGTATCTCGCTTGGGGATGCCCAGGTTGCACCCCCGGCACGACTTGCCCCATGGGCTCGTCTCACATCCCACTTGGTCGACATCAACCCTTACCACGCACCCAAGACGCACGCAGCACTCTCTCCCAGTGGTTATAATCAGTTATACACCGTCCCAATTCCACCACATAGCATATAGCAAGTAGAAAGTAGTGGAAGAGTAACAGTAAATTAAGCAGCAGCTAACCTAACAGCGGATAGCAGGGTAAAGTCTTATCAAGGCAGGGAATTCAAATATACTACCATGCAACCAATCCATACATAATCATAAAGCAATAGCAACAATGTCATTTGCAATGCGTAATAGGATCTAAGGATTTGGTGGGACGTGGCACCTTCGTAGTCGTCTCCTAGCTCTTGGAAGTAATCGTGGTCGTCTTCCTTAGTCAGATCCTCCTCCGGCTCTGAAATCGAACACGAAATAGTCGCGTCAGCGACTCCTATAGAGTATTCCAGAAAAATCCAATAAAATAAAGAGCCAAATGCACACAAACACAGTCTTAGATTGTAGATCTCATTTTTCTGAGAATTTTGATATATGGTGCGCAATTTTTGGACTTCATATGAATAAGTTATGAATTTCCGAAGATTATCCTATTTTCTGAAAATGGGAAAACTGGTTGGTTAATAGGGGCAGCTCGGGATTGGTCCACGTGGCGCGCGGGTCCAGTAGTGCGGCGTGTGTCGCCTCATCAGAACACAAACCCGAGGGTCGCCCACCAGGTGTTCCATGCTGGTTCCCAGAGAGTTGCCGGAGTTGGCGTAGCTCGGCGTGGCTCGGCGGTGGTCGGTGGTAGCTCGGCTGTGGTTGGGGTATCTCGGCGGAGCTAGGCATAGTTCGGTTTAGCTCGGCGGGGCTCGGGCGAATCGGAGATTCGGGGCGCCGAGGGTGCCGTTCTCCCGAGCTCTCCCGGGGAGGCTCGGGCGAATCGGAGATTTGGTGCGCCCGAGGGTGCCGTTCTCCCGAGGTCTCCCGCGGAGGCTCGGGCGAATCGGAAATTTGGGTGCCCGAGGGTGCCGTTCTCCCGAGGTCTCCTGCGGAGGCTCGGGCGAATCGGACATTTGGGTGCCGAGGGTGCCGTTCTCCCGAGGTCTCCTGCGGAGGCTCGGGCGAATCGGACATTTGGGTGCCGAGGGTGCCGTTCTCCCGAGGTCTCCCGCGGAGGCTCGGGCGAATCGGAAGTTTGGGCGCCGAAGGGGCTGCTCTCCCGAGCTCTCCTGGGGAGGCTCGGGCGAATCGTAAATTTGGGCGCCGAAGGGGCTGCTCTCCCGAGCTCTCCTGGGGAGGCTCGGGCGAATCGGAGATTCGGTGCTTGCAGGGTTCCAGGGCGTCTGTTCAAGGCGGCGGTGTCTCTCCGGTGTGGCGGTCGGTGACAGGGCGGCGATGGCCATATTTCGGCAAGACAGGGCTCGGCTATCTAGCGGCGGTGCCGAGGCAGACTTGGCGAACCTCGGCGGCCTTTCTTCGCAGCGCGAGGCGTCCGGGGGTACTCGGAACGGATTTAGGCGAGGCGGAACCTGTCGGCGGCGATGTCATCGCGACGGTGAGGTTCCGGCGGGGCTAAGGAGGTCTTCTAGGAGATGTATACGCGTCCAGGGTCCAAGGCGATGGTATACCAACTACCAATTTTGGCTACCGAGCTTTCCAAGGTGCTCGGTTGTGGCGGCGGCGTGTCGCCGACGACGGCGGAAAGCGGCATCGCGGCTACGACCAAGTATTGGTTCAATCGAATGCGGTCTTGTCAAATTGGTGAGGCCAGAGAGGCATACAACACTCTGGTGGCGAACTTAGCCATGGCATGACCTTCTTTTGGCTACGGCTCGCGGCGGCGCTCCGGTAAGGTCGCGGCGCACGCGGCCAGGGCGATTCAGGCTTCCTCTAGCGCTTAGATCCGTGTAGCTAGCTCAAGGGGGGTCGTGGCGGTGCTCCACGACGTTCTAACCTGTACGGGTGCTAGTCGGATTGCTCGGAACGGGTGATTCGGCGTCGGAACGCGTCGGTGGTGAGCGCGCTCCGCCGAGAACGCGTCGTGCTGCGTTCTCGGTCTAGCAAGCTTGTAGTCCGGGGGTTTTGGCTGGTCGAGTGAGTGCATGGTGCAGGTGATCTTCCCGAGCCGGTATAGGCTCGTGCCTGCGCGTCCCGAGGGTGGAACGCCATGGCAAAAGCAGGGCAAGGTTCGGACATGGCGTGCGATGGCTCACCGTGGTGTCGGTGAAGCTAGGATGGCGGTGCAGTGGCGAGTCGGAGCCGTGCAGAGCGATCGCAGTGCCGTGCCGCTCCTCGTCCGCAGCTCGGCTTCTCCTCCGTGTCCGGCTCCGGCGTGCTCCGCGGCGGCGGCGCTCCGGCAGCTTCTCCTCCTCTGCTCCGCCCTTCTCCTACGCTCTCTCTCGGTTTGGTGCGGTGTGCCGGTCTGTGCTGCGGTGGCGGCGAGGGGAAATGAGGGTAGGGCTTCGGGGTGCTCCAATTTATAGGCGAGCTTGGCCAGCTCCAATGGCGAACGGTCTCGATTGCGCTCGGCCGATCGAAGGGCCGTGGCTCGAGTGGATCTAGGGCTCCGGATGGCGCGGGTTCGCTTGGCGGCCAAGAAAGGAGGGGGACAGGAGGGGAACAGCGGGGTCCAGGGCTCTGCCATGCTGTCGGCTGTGGGACCGGGGTCACGCCATTCGCGCGACACCCCCGGCAGGCGCGTCGCCTTCGTGAGGAAGAAGAACAGTGGGGGCGAGAGTGGCTGACAGGCGGGGCCGGGTTGGCAGCGAGCGCGAGCGCGAGCGCGTGTGTGCCGGTCGCGCGCGTGCGCTGCCGAGCCGCGACGTGGGCCGCGCGCGGTGAGATGAGGAGAGGAAGGTCGGGCTGGCTCGGGCTGACTGGCTGGCCGAACTCTCTTTCTCCTTTTCTGTTTTCAGTTTAGTGTATATATACATATATTGCCCATTTTAATTTATTGAGTAAATACAAACATAAATTGCAATAAATCCCAAATGTGATGCATAAGTTATTATTCTATGTGATTGGAATTAAAATGCAAACTACACCCCTTTATTTACCAATTTCATAATGAAACCTATATGCTTGCACAAGAAAAATGGGTTTTCACAATAAATAAATGAAAAATTTTAATTGGTTGGGATTTTTAGATTGTGTGGATTTTTAGGGTTGTTACACCTGCCCCGCGTCCACAACAGCCGCGAGGGAGTTTGCAGTCTTCGTGGCAGCCCGCCTACTGCGCCTAGCGCCGCATGCTTTTGCCGGGTTTCGCGGCAGCCCGCGTAGCGCCGCATACATCGCCCCGCGAAGAGAGAGAGCCGGTGCCGGGTGCCGGCGAGGGAGAGGTACTGGGAGCGCGCGCATGCTACAGAGAGTGCCCTGCTTGAGCTCCGTGGCCGAGGCAATCGAACGCGACGCCGATTGCCGCGTCGCAGTCTCATACGACGCCGCACCACGAGGCGGGCATCCAGGAGAGGACTGCATCAGTAGGGCCCACTTCGGCGGCGGGATTTGGGGCGTCGAGCGGCGGGCGTGGTTGCTGGTTCCGGCCGTGAGCGCCGCCTCGGCAACCGTTGCGAAGACTCCCGGATCCGGTGAGGAGAGCGCGGCAGCAACAGCGGATGACGGCGCGGCGTTCCACCCCGGCGGGTCGACCTCGGAGGCGGCCGCAGGGGCCGACGACCCCGAGCGAGGCGGCGGCGCGGCCTTCCTGGAAGCCTTCCTCTCGCAGTTCCGTGATGCCCTTCTGATCTGGTGCAGCGCCGCCACGTGGTCGACGGCGACAGCCACGGAAAGCAGTATGAGAACGCAGTAGAACGAGCGCGACCTACGCCGGCGGCCGGCATGTCCCTGTCCTCGACCCATGGCTAGCCTGCATCTACGCCGGCGGCCAGCATGTCCCTGTCCTCCACCCATGGCTAGCTGCGAAGCAGGATGCTGCTTTCTCTGTTTGTGCTCCTTCCTTGGCACTCGTGGCTTCGCGTCGTCGTCGTCGTGGTGCGCGTGCGGTACGGTGCCGAGCACCCACGTGTTCCTCACTTCCTCCTTCGCCGAGCAACAGATAGACTACACGGACGACGAACGATGGACGGTGGGTGGCCATGGTCCTCGCTCTTGGCTTTCATGGTGGCGCATGATGGCCTGGACGGACTACAGTCGTGTGATGTGAAACAGAGAGATGGGAGGTGATGAGAGGGACACGACTAGACTGACATGCTATCGTGAGACCTGAAGAATAGTAGCAGATGTTCTACTATAGTTGTACTCCTTGATTTTACTTCCTCCATCAAAAAATTTTACCCAACAACATGATTTACATAAGTTTGACTAATTATTATTAATATGAAACTGTAAATAATTATAATATTAAATAAATATTATTAGATTAATTATAGAAATATATTTATATAATAAATTAATTTAGTGCCATAGTCAAACGTGAACTATTTATCTGACACGTAATCTCGTACACGGGGAGGGCTTTGACAACACATTTGTACTGTTTCTACTGTAGTTATCTCCCCTTATTTTACTACTTCACTGCATGATGAAACAACTGCATTTTTTCAGGCAATTGATGAGCACAGCGACATAGGGAGGGCTTTGACAACACATTTGTAATGTTTCTGTTGTAGTTGTCTCCTCTTATTTTACTACTTCACTGCCTGATAAAGCAATTGCATTTTTTCAGGCGATTGATGAGCACAACAAGTTTTGAGTGCCTATAGTAACATGTGCACAACTCAGATTAGACCCATGGATGGAAATAGTATCATGCAACAACGTAATTTGCATTTCAAGAACTTGTAGAAAAAAAAAATGATTACATTCGGCTTGTAACCTTATAAAATAGATGACATAAACATCTTTTGTTGATTGTTGCTTGTTTGTCTTTTTTAGTGGATCAAGAAAAACGTGAAAGTAAAAATCAACGAAGTCGAGAGAGCTATGATGCGTTGTCTAATGATAAGAAGAAAGAACTCCTTGCTAAAAGGCGTGAATATCAACGCAATCGAAGGACTCAATTGAAGGCAGAAGCCAAATCAACCAAATTAGTTGAATCATCTCAATTCATAATTAACCAAAAAAACATTGAAGGTTCCTTTCATAGTATCTCGATTTGGACTCATGGATATTATTTGTGTTGAATTTACATTATATATACTTAATATTTTATTTGTAAGCCTTGTTCCAAATAAATGTGAACAAAATTCCAGTCGTAAGAGAAAAAGGGAAATCAAATTAGATGCTGCATTGCTTGAGATAGAGCGAGCTAAAATGCGTGAATATCAGCGTAATCGTCGTTCCTGTTTGAAGGATACCAGTAACACAGGGAATGGTATGATGGTTACCTACATTCAAAGTTGTGATTTATTCTACATTAAAAATATATAAAAAAAACTCTCACTGTTCAAAGTTGTGATTTATTCTACATTAAAAATATATATAAAAAACTCTCACTGTTGTATTTAGTTCATGTAAAAAATCATCCTTAATGGTTGTACAATTTTCCACTGCAGCAAGGAAAGAGCAAATCATTTCCGATGTGTCATTGCCTAACGACAAGAAAGATGAAGCTCGGATTAAAAGGCGAGATTATCAGCGTAATCGTCGAGCCCGTTTGAAGAGTACTAGTAACACAAAACATGTTTTTTATTGTTTAGTTCTTTAATATTTAATATTATAGCATGATTATCGATGCAATTTCTAAATTTTGCTAAAAAACACAAACTCTAAATTATTATATTATTTGGCTCTTTAATATTATATGTCTGTTTAGTACTATATATATAATGTCAAACATGTCAGGCATGATAGTAATGTTCCCTGATAATCCTAATTGTTTTAGGTGTTGAGAAACGTATATATCAACGTGCTTATCGTCCTCAGCAAAAAAATGGTCAAAATGTTAATCATAAAACTTTTGATTCTGGCATTTGGGAACCAGAAGATACATTGCATGGAATCGAGGGTATGTAAAGTTTAAAATGTGTAATTGCATGTATAAAAATATATTGTATTTATGTAATGAGTAATGGTTTATTAATTTGTTTAATAGAAAATGATTTAGATGAACGAAACCCATGTGAAGATGGCCCTGATAACTACGATGATGATGAAGCTAGAGTATTTAGCAATAAAGGTGAGCTTGTGAGGACCACATATATATATATATATATATATATATATATATATATATATATATATATATAAAGCATTTATATTCATGCAAGCTTAAAAAATTGTGATATACGATTGCAGATTTTCAATACGAGTGTACTATAGAACCCACAACAAGAATAAATGGACATGATCCTTATGACTTTGTGTATGTGGGTCTTCCTAAAACCCATCATGTCTTGAAAAAAGTGCAAAGCTGTTATTATTGTCATGCAAAGAGGTTCGAAGGTGAAGGTCCTGCATTTTGTTGTCGGAATGGACGGGTTAATATATTTATTCCAGAGGTGCCAAGTGAGCTTCGTCGATTGTTCACAAGTCAAGTTGACAGTGATGCGAAGTATTTCAGAAGAAACATTCGTTACTTCAACTCACACTTTTCTTTCACCAGTATGGGGGTTTCCATTGATCGTAATTTGGCAACAGCGAAGGGTACTGGCATTTATACATTTAAAGCTCATGGCCAAATATATCACAAGTTGGATCAACTTGTGCCTGGTGTTCGGGGACCGCGCCACATGCAGTTGTATTTTTATGACACAGATGAGACTATGCGTCATAGGATCAAAAGGTCTCCACACCTTGACGCTCATGTGATACGCACTATATTGAACATCATGCAAGACAATCCATATGTCCAAGTATTTAAGAGTCTTGGCACTATTACCAACCTGGATAGCTATACTATTGCGTTAAATACAAGTATTTCTGTTGACCAAAGAAGATACAATGCACCTTCAATGGAGCAAGTGGCTGCTATATGGTTTGATGGAAATGACCCACAACAAAGGTTTGAGAGAAGCATAGTCATTTACGGAAAAGAAAATCAACCTCATTATATAAGGCCGTACTATGGATGTTATGATCCATTAGCATATCCTATGTTTAATCCTAAAGGTGAAAGTGGTTGGGAGGATAAGAAGATTTTATATCAAGACGCACCTCCATCAAAACCAAAGAGAAAATATACTAAACTTGTACTGAAAGGTAATTTTATTTGTTATTTGCATAAACAAATTTGTTAACCCAAAATCTTGTTAACAACCAAATACTAATTTTCTTTGTTTTATATAGGCCCAACACTTGTTAAATTCAATGATGTCTCAGAGACAAATGTACATGGAGAAGAAGGTTATTTTCTTTGCAAAATTTTAATCAAAATGAAATATTATAATTATTATTTCTTCTCAACATCGTGATGTTAAGACAAATGTACACGAAAGAAAGGTTATTATCTTTGCAAAATTTACCTATTTAAAATATGTTGTTTCTTCTTAATTTTTTTTAAAATATATTATTGTACCTTATTAACATGGTAATGCTAACTTTGGTAGGAACTGTTCAAAGGGACGACAATGATGATGACAATGAAGGTGAAAATGATGGACAAGGTATAATATTTTTCAAACATTAAATAAACTAAAAACATCATGAAATAAGTTTCATTGGTTGTTTTGAATAAAAATTCCAGAATCACGGCGATACGTCATTGCTAGGGAATATGTATGTTTTAGGCTACAGATTCGTGAAGGAGAATTTAATATCATGTTTCATGGCGGGAGGCTTTTCCAGCAGTGGGCTGTTGACATGTATATCAAGGTGGAGTCAATGCGTTTAGACTGGTACTCAAAACCGGCACACCAAGATCTAATTCGTGCTGATCTATACCAGGTTACATGCATTTAAGTTTAAAGTTTCCTTTTTCTATTTTCAAACCCATAAAATACTGAAAATATTTTAACTCATTTCCACTAGGGCCTTCTAGACACTCTCGAAGCTGGAGAAGCCCGTGCATCACAGACTGGTCGTAGAATCGTACTATCAAAAGATTTTCCAGGAAGTGATCGTGATGTGCATTCAAGATATATGGATGCCATGGCACTGGTTACACGATATGGAAAGCCAGATTTTTTTGTGACAATGACATGCAATCCATACTGGGATGAGATAGTAGAACAATTATTACAAGGTCAAACGCCACAAGATCGTCCAGATATAGTGGCAAGAGTATATAAAACAAAGCTGCGAGACCTCCAAGATTTCCTTCTTAAAAAACATCATTTGGGCAGGGTCGCTGCATGGGCACATGTCACTGAGTTTCAGAAAAGGGGATTACCACATGAACACTTCCTTTTGGTTATGAAAGAAGAATGCAAAGTACGTAGTACTGATGATTATGACAAATATATATCAGCAGAGCTTCCTGACCAAAAGAAATATCCAGAATTGCATAGACTTGTGTGCAAACATATGATGCATGGACCATGTGGTGTCCTCAACCGTAGGTGCCCATGTATGATAGATGGTAAATGTCGCTTTCATTATCCCCGTGACTTTTGTGAAACCACAAAGCAAGGACAGAACTCATATCCAATTTATAGAAGGAGAGATGATGGGCAAAAAGTGAAAATAAGAAGGGAATGGTTGGACAACAGATGGGTTGTGCCATATAATCCAATCCTCCTTATGAGGTATAATTGTCATATAAATATAGAGGTTTGCTGCAGCATAAAGTGTTGTAAATATTTATACAAATATGTCTTTAAGGGCCACGACCGTGTTTCCTTTTTGCTAAACCAGCCTCAAGCAAATATTGATGGGCAACCACAAGTTATTAATGAGATTAAGCAGTATAGAGATGGAAGGTGTATAACAGCCATAGAGGCAATTTATAGGTTATACGGTTTTCCTTTGTATGATATGTCACCTTCTGTGTTACAGATGCAAGTTCACCTTCCAGGACTGCATATGGTTGCCTACAAAGCTACGGATGATTTGAACAATGTTGTGCGAAATCCTAACTCTCAAAGGTCCATGCTTACAGAGTATTTCAGCACAAACATGTATAATTCTGATGCTCAAAAGTATTTATATAGAGAGTTCCCTGAGCACTTCACTTGGATAAAGTCAAAAAAATTTTGGAAGCCTAGACAAAAAGGTAGCCAGATTGGAAGACTGGTGTATGCCCATCCTGCTGAAGGTGAGCGATACTATCTCCGTGTACTTCTAAATCATGTGAGGGGTGCTACTTCCTTCAGGCATCTTAGAAGTCGACATGGAACTACATATGCAACATTTAGAGAAACTTGTGAGGCCTTGGGCTATGTGGATACTGACAATAGCCTAGATGACTGCCTCACTGAATCTGCACAATTTAAGATGCCTTGTGCTCTAAGGAGGCTATTTGCAACTATCATTGTTTTCTGTGAGTGTGCTAATGTCCGTGCACTATGGGATAAACACATTGAGTCAATGTCTGAGGATTATAGTCGCTTAAACGGCTGCTCCAAAAGGGTTGAGCAAATGGTGCTTAGAGATATATATACATATGTTGAAGATATGGGTAAGGACATTACAAAGTATGGACTTCCTGAACTAGATGCCTCAGGTAAATTGATAAGTATAAATATTTGCGAAGTCTTTCCTTTTATGTTCCTAAAAATTGTAATTACCTTAACATCATTAACAACAATTTGATGTCACTAAATATTTTTAAAAAATATTGTGTCTATTTATTAATTAATTGTTTAATTAGAAGAGGTGTCAAGGGACCATTATAGAGAGCTTACAGAAGAACTGAAAATTGGATTTGAAGAGGAACATCTGAAAATGATAGAAACCCTGAATAATGAACAGAGAATTGGGTTCAATTTGATTATGAATCATGTGGAGAAAAAAGTTGGTAAGGTATTTTTTGTTGATGGACCAGGAGGAACCGGCAAGACATATCTGTATAAGGCTTTGCTTGCAAAGGTGCGCTCCATGAATCTTATAGCAGTTGCTACAGCCACATACTTTGTGCGAGAATATGCAGGAGCTGGAGCCTGGAGGGTAGCCTATCCGCATCCGCACCGGCCCGTCTGTAAACACGAATGGTAAAAGGCGCAGCCCCACTCAATAGAAACGGCATCCAGGAGAGGAGCTGCTGTGTGCCTCCCTGCATCGCGCAAGGTGAAAAGAGTAGGGCCCACTTCGGCGGCGGGATTTGAGGCGTCGATCGCACGGGCCGGAGGCCCCGAGCGAGGCGGCGGCGCGGCCTTCCTGGAAGCCTTCCTCCCCGACTGCACGACATGGAGGTGGCCTGCACCGAGCTCGCCCACCGGCCATGGAGGCGCCCCGTGCGAAGCTCGCCCGTCGGCCTTGGAGGCGCGTGCTCCCGGCGATGCTGGCACGTTTCCTGGAGGCGCGGCGCAGGCAACCGGCGGCTCCACTCTCATCTCCTCCTTCCCGGCGGGACGACCCGTCCTCCGCGGCTTCCTCTCCGGCGCGCCTCCTCCCTCCGTTGGGTTGCGTTTTTTTTATATATTTTTTTCCAAAATTAGAAAAAACTCTCTCCCCATTGTAGATATACTAAAATTTTGTGATCACTATCTTTATATTTTTATTTTTATTCATCAATTTTAATTTTCTATCTTTATATTTTTATTCATCAATTTTAATTTTCTTATCTGAAAAGCCACATGTTTCAAGCTAGTACAGTTACTGAATTTGGTTCAGCTTTTTGTACAGAACTATATATATGCTGCAAGAGAGAAAAATGGTGTTTTTATTCTAAGGGAACAATACTTGGCAGATGAAGCTGAAAAGAAGGTACTTACCACTTATGAGATATTAGATTGTGCATATTCTAAAATAACATGACGGAGGAATTCTTCAGGCCATGTCAGAGAAACTGGATCATTTGGAGCTTATTTTGGAATCAAAAGATAAGGTATGCCTTTAGTTCAGTTAGAGTATCTGTAGCTTGCTGAAAAAATAATTATATAATTCGGAATCTGTAACTGTACCAGCAATTAGAAGAGCTTGAAGGACTCTATGATTCTCAGAAAGTTCTGAGTGCAGTTCTAAGTGATCAACTTCAGACATTACAGGTGTGTGTTGTATACTTGTATTGTCATATTTCTGTCATATAATTGATTATGTTTGTATTTACAACTTCTCATCCCTTTTTTTTTTTTTGCAGAAAAGAATTAAGGAAACAGAGTGCACCCTAGATCTTGAAGCGAGATACATCAAGGCAAATAATACTATTAAATCAGGTTAGATTTGCCCCTACAAAGCATATCATAATGAAGACTTCATTGATTTCTATATGAGTTTCCATATGAAATGTGTTGCATAGGCTTAAATTTGGTATTTTGGAAAGTTAAATATATGTTACTTGGAGATGATCTCTTTTTCCTGACCTCATACTTAATTGCAGGAGTTGACAAACACCATGTTTTAGGGAACAGAAAATGGGAACTCTTCTTATTGATATATTTACAGCATATTTTTTTGGTAGTTTTCACGGGAACTACATGTCACTTGTTTATACTTGTGTAAACGTAATGACATCCTGATACTGCATGATGGCTATTGATCTAATGGCCGACCGGTGCTTCATGTTAGTCGTCGGTCAGCATTTGTGCTTCAATTTTCTTGTATTTCCTGCAAGGAACATTTCTATGTACAATTAATATATTTTCTTCTAGTATATATCATTGGAGCTGTGATTGGATTAAATAAAACTATTGACTGTACCTGTGTCACATTTCTAACACATCTCTGTAGACAATATTTTTTGTGCTCTTTCTAGTTGGGTCAATATCCTTGTTTGTGTTGGTTAAAACCCATGTACTCTTACGAGAAACACCTCTTGACAGTGCCACATACAACTGGCCATGAGAAAAAACAGGTACAGGGAGATAAACACCAACATTTGGAATTGTTTGACCCTGGGCTTTATTTATTGTCATTGCAAAACTCAATCTTATTGGGAACTGCTTTCGCTTAAACTTGAATGGCAATGAAAGGTCTTCAGATGGGGACATGGGAATCCTGGGTATGAATACTCTCGTTCCTGCATGCTGCCCATTTACTATTTCAGCATCAATTGAATTGCTTTGAAATCCTCTAATGATCAACCTAGTGCCATTGCAAAGGCCATTGTGAGGATCAAGATTACGCAGTAGGATAACTGGGCAGTCTTTTTTAACTTTAAGTTCATGGGGAGGCAAGCCATTAGGTGTAATAGAATTTAGAAAATCAGGAGGGTAATTGTTCCTTGTGTCATCATCCACAGAGTCAAAACTGTAGTATACTTTCTCATTTCCAGGAAATCTCTCGATCATTATTGCGTTCACTGCATCGACATGCTCATTTGTTGTAGAAAGGATCGCACGTTCGCGCATATAATCAGCAGAGGTGTAATTTGCTTGAAGATTGGGAAACACCAGTTTGATAAGGCTGTCAATTAAATTATCTTTTGAACCATCTTTTTTTGCATTCTTACTTGAATCTTGGCTCCATTCCACGACGATATCATCTGGCAAATGAACATAATCATCATCAAATGTTTTTTCAGTTCCATTGCCAATTCTTAATAGGTACTCCGCAAACCAATTATCATTTTTAGCTCGCATGTTTTGGGTAAGCTGGATCCTTTGAACACTGTCCCAAATATATGACTTCAGTAGAGTAGCATCTGTGATTTGAGCTCTTGTACCTCGTGTGACCACGGGAAGAACTTGCCTAAAGTCACCTCCAAACAACATGACCTCTGAATTACTTGGGATGCCTGTGCCCACAAGAAATCTCGAAGCCAACCATTAATCGTAATGGAACTCTGCGCAAAGTTTCCCCCTGTGATAGATTACATAGATAACTCACTGTTTATTGTTTTGTCGTATATATCATATATAAAGAAAGACCTTTCAGCAATGCATGCAACCCGAGTAATACTAACTACCATGTTATTAGATTACTTTTTCCTTCATAAACATTGTAGATAATGTATCATCACAGACTTTGATTAGCACGGAAAATCAACACCCTTGCCGACCACGCTCACATCGACACGCTGCTGCACACATGCAACTCCTAGGTACCTTGTTTACTTAGTGTTAGTAAACTATCTAAATTTATAAAACCAAAGCTAACTCCCATATTTCCTGTAACTATTAAAACTAAATGCACATACATTTTCATATTCATACTAAAAATAAAAAGTATCCTTACCTAAAATTAAAAAAACCATGATAACTCAATATTTATTTTCATATAAATAATTATGTTGCAGGAACCCAGAAATGCAAAAGAGACCATTCATTCAGATTTAGATGAATGTAAAGCACAAACTAAAGACATTCGAGCTTCACCAGAAAATCAGAAAAAGAGGAAGCACAACCAAATATCTGATTCCAACACCACTGAAGAATTACATAATATGAAATTTGCAGAGCTCTATAAAAAAGACAAGCCAGAACCTTCTCGGCATAATAAACCAACAAAATGTAGATCTGATTTAACGGTTTCAAAAGGTACGTACCATCTAATCCTATGTCATCTTTTATATGTTGTTATTATTATTATTATTACTAATTACTAATTTTCCAAAAATTACAGACTATATTTGTGACGAACAAGATGACAAAATTATAGAATCAATTAGATATTCCCAAGACAACAAGATGGTAGTGAGAATGGGGGATGACATATTCCTTAATTTCTTCCTATTTAAATGTTTATTGGACCCTGCTGCCCACTTATATGATGACGTAAGTTCAAATATATTATCCAGTTGACCTTTTTACATATCTAATAACTAATAATAATAAACATTCCTTAAGTAATACACTTAAAACTGCAGGTCATGGATGCATACATCAGCCTCATTAAAGCCAAACAAGAACTATTATGCAAAGAAGGAACAACTATTTACCTAGAGACTACACTTGGAACGTCAATCCTCAATCGTGATGGAAAGTATTGGGGAGAAAATAAACCAAGTACTAGAGATGACCATATTGTACAAAGGATGAAACAATATACAAGCCATGATCTGGTAAATACTAAACCCCTGTGTACAATGAACCATATGCAAATGTTCCTTGTTTAACATATAAATAATATATTCTTAAACATAGGTATTTATCCCAATTAACATTACAAAATGCCACTGGTACCTTGGAGTTATCAATGCTCAAAAAAGACAGATACAAGTTCTAGACTCCCTTGGATCAATGAACAGAAGAGATCTAACCTATGTTGTGAGTATTTGTAACATTGCTTATTCAAATTTTCAAAAACCAATATAAAATAATCACATAGACAATCGAATCATTGTTTTAAATACAGGTACAAGGAGTGCAACGCCAAATTGAAATAGCATTGCAAATAACAAAATTTGAAAACTGCAAATGGAAGGACCTCAAGGTTGCATCATGGCAACAAGTTGAAATATTCAATACAGCAACACAAAAAGACAGGTGAAGTTTTATTTACATATAAATACATTATTTAAAAAACTGACCCCAAAAATCTGTTCCTGCAGTTCTTCATGTGGTCTTTTTGTATTAAACTACATGGAGTATTGGACAGGAGAACGACTGACAAACTCCGTCACTCAGGTATATATCAAAAAAATATAAATGCATGATTATATAGATAAAATATCAAATAAATATTAACATAACTATACTTCTTCACAGGAAGACATGGAAAACTTCAGATTTAAGTTAGCAGCAATATTATTGGATTCTCCATTTAACATATGCAAATACAAGGAACAAAAACCAAAGAAGAAGAAGGAAAAGGAGGAGATCTAAATGACTGTGATAATAGACGCACCTACGCAGGAGGAGCATGAGTCACTATCACCTATACCAAACAATAAATTTCATACCATGTCCTATGAAGACATAACTTGTTCATTGGTGGAATATTTGCTGTGCACAAATGACGAGGAAAATTTAAGGTATGTCACACACCAAAATTTAATATTATGCCTACATCCATGTTTTGTTAACCATAATTGACATTCAAGTGCCTAATGAAATATATATGTTCTACAGGAAAGAATGGGTGCGAAGCTCTGCTCCACACAAAATAACAATAACACTAGCTAAAATTAGAAAAATTCTTGATCTAAATAGCCGTATGGATATTGATTGTTTCAACCTAGGGGTGCGGATGACAAATCTCGATGAAAAAAGCCAACCATATTGCCACTTGATAGACTTGAAACTCAGTGTATGTCTCTCATCAAATAAATTATAATATTACAAATTCTGTATCCTTATCTTCATATATTAACTTATCTTCTAATTACGAAGTGAGTCATACATGTCGTGTCAAAGCCGAACCTGATGACCTGCAAAGCATATTTCAAAACTGTAATCTAAAGGAAGCTAATTCATCTTCTTGGTTACTGGTGCCTTTTCATTACAAAGAAGAATACAACCTATATTCATTTGATATGAAAAAAAGAACAATAACAATTATGGATCCAGCAACAGATAGAGTAATACCCATTAAACATAACAAAAGAATACAAAAAATTGGAAAATTTTTTGATAAAGCCATGGAATTATTAGATGACAAATGGAACGACGATGTTTATGATTGGACTACTTTATTTCCAGGCTATATTCCAAAAACAATAGACAAGTAAGTCTATTCTAAACATTGTATAATATGCAAACAACTATTTAATAATAATATATTCAAAATTACTTGTTACTAAGCTCTATCATATATGCAGGAAATCAACGGGATATTTGATACTAAACTTCATGCAAGCGTGGAATGGTTGAGGATTTGTTTCAAACGTGTACACGGTAAGAGCTACTATTTAACAACATATTAAACTAGACAAGGTATTTAAAATATCGTCATTGGTGTACTCTAAAATAATCATTATTACAATTTATTTACAGGATACAAAACTACTCAGGATTAATTTCCTCATCAATATATTGAAATACAAATGGAATGAATGCAGAGAGAACATCGACGAAGAAATTAAAGAGTTGCTTACAAGGTTGACATCATTTACTGTTTGACAAGACCTCTCTTGTTCTCAGCAAATGCCACAAAATATAAGCATAGCGACATTATATTAAGACAACTATTTATATATTAGATTCTGGATGTATACCAATAGGGAGCTGTACAGCAATTGCAACAATTGTATTCCTATTTCGTGGTCTAAATACTCTAATATTGCTACTAAAAGCATGGTTTGTGTCAGCTCAGCAATTGCAACAAATGTATTCCTATTTCGTGGTCTAAATACTCTAATATTGCTACTAAAAGCATGGTTTGTGTCAGCTCAGCAATTGCGACAATTGTATTCCTATTTCGTGGTCTAAATACTCTAATATTGCTACTAAAAGCATGGTTTGTGTCAGCTTTATGACTGCATCGTACTACTACTTTTTAGTTTTCAGAATTCAAACTCAGAGTTGCATTAAATTGTTATATATACACTTTGATTCTAGCCACATTTGTGTCCTCTTTTAATTGTGGCACGGCCAAATGAAATGGTGGAAAAACATTGCTTTTGTTGCATGATTTAGCTGCTCTTCACCACTTCTTCTTACAATGGAGTTATACTAAAATAATGAATGTATACAGGTATGTTGCTATGATATAATCTTCTTTACACAACTTTTTTTCTTCTCTAATTTGTACCTAACTGAAACCTTTTGTGTTAGTGGTCACAAAGCAGCAATTTCAAGTTGCATACACAACTTTTACGAAACCTAATCCCAAATATAGAAAGAATCTATATTAAGATATATTAAATGATGTTGTTAGTGTTTATTTGATTATTTTTCTATGCAATAGTATTTATTTGTATATAGGTGTAAGGTGTATGTCTCAAATTCAAATTAATCAATACAAGTTTAACTCTACGCACATATCGCCGGAACACCAGTAATTTTATAAAATTAAATGCACCAAGAAAAATAGCTCTGTCCAATTTTATAGTTGGAAAAAAAACTTATCTAGCTCTAAATAAATTTTATTAATATTTCACTATCTGAGTATAAGTAGTACTTAATAAAACACATACATGTGGCACGTGCGTGACGCATGTGCATGTCCACTAGTTAGCTAAAACAGTCAAACGTTTACTTATTATATACAGTACGTTTATATATATGGAGGTGAGAAACTACTGGACCTCTACACATTATCTACAAGTGACCAGACAAGTGCCTTTGGCCTTTTGGCGCTACTGAAAAAGCATAACAAAACACACTACCATCTCTGTGCTTGCGTTGCGTTGCCTAGATTGACAAGTGGGTCCTTTATTACGTCTTCATCCGATCCATTTCATCATATCCATCCATGCCCCAATTATTCATCCATTCCCTTTGGTCAATCAATTGAGCATGGCGCAGTTCCGTCGGATATTCCCTTGGGCGCCCGTCTTGACCCCAATCCGGCCCATCTTCGTGATGGTCCTCCACAAAGGCCCGCTCAAACGCGACGCTGCTCCGCGCCAACGCGTCAACGATGGGCCTGGACCTGGGGTCTGTGTACAGCAGCTGGTCAGACGCGAGGAGGCCCATCCCGGCCTGCAAGTTCTGGAAGTACTGGTTGTCGAACCCCCGCGGCGTGACCACGTCCATGGTGACCGCCACGCTCGGATCCACGCCGTCGGGGCACCACGCCGCCAGCTTCGCCGCGAGGCTCGCGTTCATCGTCGGGTCCGGCGCCGCCGCGGATCCGCGCGGCGAACGTGCCGCAGTGCGCGAAGCCCACGGTGTGGCCCGCCGACAGCGCCACGACGTCGGCCATGGACAGCCCGTTGCGTGCGAACAGCGCGGTGATCTGGTCGAGGTCGAACGTCGGCGGCGCGAGCTTGCCGTCGACGCTGCTCGCCGTGACATCCCGTCGAGGCGGCCGAGCTCGACGGCGTGGCCGTGCCGCACAAGCTGCTAGGCTTCCACCACCGACGGTGACCCCATGGCGCTGCTGCTGCAGGCGCTGTCGACTCCGGCCATGCCCAGATCCCTCTCCAGATTGCGCTGCTCAAGGTGTCGCTCTGATGTCTGAACCAGCGTCCGCAGGCCGCCGCGAATGCCAAGTCAGACCACGGGCACGCCGGCGTAGCCGACCGGCCAACGTCAGCCGTGAGAGAAGAGAGAGAGGGGATGGATAGGGAGGACGAGAGCGCGATGTGGCACGGAGGAGGGAAGGGATGGGGCTGAGGACGAGCGGCGCCCCGCGACCCTGCGACTCAGGTGGAGGCCGCAGATGAGCATGATGCCGCCATGCTCTGCATCTCAGGTACGGTGCAGGCCAGCGTCGATTGCCACGGAGGCCTTGCGTGCTTCGTTTTGTTTCTGGAAAGTGGTCAGCGGTGGAGGAGCGATGAGGAGCAGTGCCGCCGTCACCGCACGAAATACCCATACCCATATATTTTGCCCAAGTATCCAATGGGTACGGGTAAAAGGAGTTGATATGGGTTTGGGGAAGGTGCGGCCTGGGCATGGAGAACGAATGGGCGTGGCCATATCCACCCAACGGCAACATTAACTCCATGCCTCCCCTGACAAAAGTGCCTCTGGCATGGGACCCTAGAATTCGCATCCTCATATTATTACTAGGCTATCTGCAACAAGTAACCTATACGGAGACCCAGATCTAGAAGAGAACTCATTTGCAAAGACATTCTCTTTTAAGTATCGTTGTTGTTAGGGAAGACTAAAAAAAGAGTACCCAAACATGAAATGTGTATTATATTTTGGGTATTGTTATTGAAGATAACCTATTACTAGGAGAAGTGCTCGTTGGAATGGTGCTCTTGTTATCACTGATCTCCACACTTATTTGACGTCTACCGTGCTGGTTATCTAACATCAAAAAATAACTATAGACTTTTATTTTAGATATAATATCTATAAAAGTATAAGTACACACTTAGATCGAATCATAGAATCGCACACTAGTATAAAACATATTTATCTCGATGGTGCCATTTTTTTCTACAGACAGTTTCTCGTACCGTGCGCCAGTAAAAATTAAACGGAGGAAAACTACCCGTAAAAAATACATCTTTACAGCAGCAGCAACAACAACGCATACGGTGCAGAAACTGACCTCCAAAGTAGCATAATATACCTTTATTAGCCCACAACACCAACAACCTACTGCATGTGGATGCACAAGCGGTCAGAAGAATTCCACTAGGAATTAAGAAGGCAAGAGAATTTTTGGGCATGGTCCGGAGAACGTCACGGCATATACTCAGTCCGATCAACCTATCGTCTTCTGGTGGAACAAGAAGTGCAAGAGCGCGGGATCATGGAGCAGGCGCCACCTCTCACTCAGCTGCTCTTAATGACCCCCACTGGCAGCGACTATGGAGATGCAAAGTGCCACCCAAGGAAAGGGTCATCTGGTGGAGAGTATCCCATGACTTCATACCTTGCAGAGCAAATCTCCACCGTCGACATATTGAGCGGATAGCAGTATGCGGCTTCTGTGGCAATGGTGAGCAATCTACTTACCATGCATTGACACAGTGTACGTACGCCATCATTTTCTGGGAGAAGCTCAAATCCCTCACGGGTATCAAACTCCCTAGACTAAACCGGAGATCCTGGACAAGGGACTTGTTGGATACCTCTTTTTGTAAAGAGGGGGACCGAGAAATGATACTGTGCGGTATGTGGTCGCTCTGGAACTCCAGAAATGAGGGACATGGAAAATCACCGATAGAACCAAGGCTGGCAGTGGAATGGGCGATGGAGGCATGCTTTCACCTGTCTGCAGGATACCAGAAACCAGAAAATGGGAGATGCTCGACTCAGCAAGATGAGAGATGGAGGAAGCCGGATGAAGGCTTTTTGAAAGTCAACATAGATGGGGCCTTTATGCAAGACTCATGTAAAGGAGCAATTGGAGCAGTAGTGCGCGATAGCGCAGGCCTTTTGCGAGTGGCCTCTGCACGCCGTTTGAGCTCAGTTGGCTCAGCCTTATTAGCTGAAACAGAGGCCCTTAGGGAAGGAGTCCGTCTAATTCCAGAAGGTACTCAAGACCATATTATAGCCGAGACAGATTGTCAGGTGCTTGTTTCTCTTTTGGGCAAATAGAGACAAACATCGCTCAGAAATCGCAACGATCCTGAATGAAGTTGAAGAGCTGGTGGCAAGCTTCGCGTCATTCAGGCTGGTACATACAAGACGTTCATCGAACCATGCAGCCCACTTATGTGCCCAACACTCTTTAGTCTCTTTTGATAATTTTGTTTGGCAATCTCCCCCTAGCTTCTTGCAGAATAGTCTGCAGTTCGATTGTAATAGTTCACCTTAATGAATGAAGCTTTTGTTCCCAAAAAAAAGCCCACAACACCAAGACACATACTCGAACAAACAACTTGCTACATAGGACATGATAAGATGAACCAGAAATGGTTGGGCGCAACCAATAAAGCTAGTGCCGTTGCGGTGCATCTCTAGGAGCTTGAGGAACCTGTCCATGCCGCTACGAGTCATCTCCAGCTTCCCGCAGTGCAGAGCCTGAGCGTGTCCATGTCATCGTCACCAAAGAGCAAATTCTTGGAGATCCGGAGCAGGAACACCAGCGTGACACTGACATAGTGGGTGCCCGGGTATTGCCGGGCATGCCCAACAATTTTGCTAACAAGTTAGTAGATATTAGGTAATTACATATTATGTATAGTATGTTTAAGCTTTAATCTTCATCTCAGCAGCTCAAATTTCTCATTTCCCCTGTATGTTTCCCTTTGTTATGAAAGAGCTCTAGTTTGTACTTCGTACTGCATGTACCTTTCATTTGTGCTATTGTGGTATCTTTCAACTAAGTACTTTGTTGGCTTGGGAATACCCAACATTGAAATCCTGGATCCGCCACCGAGTGTGTCGTCCATGTTTGCTGCTGACTCCTCTGCGTCCCTCCACGTCGCTCGGAACATGTGCGCCACCACCACAAGATGCTGCGACACGGAGGTTCCATAGCCACAGCCGCAGCACGGCAGCGGCCAGGTTATTTGGAAGGCAACACGCTCCGCCTTCGTGACCACACTACAGACCTCCATGACCAGGCAGTGGGGGCCTCCAGCTGCTCCTCCACGCTCCTTAGCTCACTGTAGGTGGTGCTAACATTGGAGGAGATGGTGCGGTCGACTATGGCGCCCGCCGTGGCGGACGTGACATTCTCTTCCATCTCCTCCCATTTCCGCTTCCTGCATGAGGACGACGACAACATCGAGAACACGAGCGTGAGAGTGGGCTTCTGCAAGCCTGATGAATAACCTGGTGGTTCACCTCCAATATATAGCAGCTAGCAGTGAGTTATTTGATCGTCACAACTCACGATTACATAAGTTGTCTCTAAAGCATTTTCGCTCTGTTCGCTTGAGCTTACCAGGCAGCATCAGCTAGTCATTCAGCAGCGTTTTTCCTCTCATAACAATCAGCCAGCCAGCCGAACAGAGTGAATATAATGATATACTCTTTGCTGCTTGTACCAGTTCTATTTCTCTTTTCAATAAATTTTCTCAGTAGAGGCTCCCGAGCTTCTCCTGTTCTCAAAAAAAAATATAATGATATACTCTCTCCGTATAGAATTTAGATATCGTTTAAGATAACGACACAGCCTTTAAAACATGACTTTAACTTCATATTTCTATAAATATATTTATTGAAAAAAGATATATGTATACTTTTATGAAAATATATTTGAAAACAAATCTATTTATATAGTTTTCATATTTCCAATCTCAATAATTTAAAAGTTATTCATGATCTATATTCTCAATATTTAACCAAAACTTTTTTTCAAAACTGACACATCTTTTCCTATACGGAGGAGGAAGTAGATACAAAAGAATATCACAATTTTAGGCAGGTTGGCTATTAAAATTGGAATTTCTGATGACAAATAAGCGGGCTCTTTGGTTTAGCTCACAACAGCTTCTCGAGCTGTTGTGAGCTGTTTTATTTGTCAAACATCCTTTTCTAAAAGAGCTTCATGGGTGAAGCTATTTTTCTCCCTCTCTCATAAAAGGATGAGTTGCCAATGAAGTTGTAAAAAGTAGTTTATGCTAACTTTCTCCCTTATTTCTCTCTCCCAACCATGCATGAAGCTGCTGGTGAAGATGTTTTGCCAAACAACATTTTCAAAATATTCACCAAACAACTTACTCATGAATCCATTTTATAAAAAAATAGCTTTACTTACGAAGCTGAGCTATACGGAAACAGACCCTATATTTACCGATCTCAGCAATGAGCAGGTTTTATCTGAATCTTATCGCTGATAATTTTTTCCGTCACTACCTAGAGATGTCCGAACATTATAGGCCAGCCCCGCCGGTACGGTTTGAGCTTGCTTATTGCTTGTCTCCTCGATTCCCTCGTGCCTGGTTGCCATGGAATTGAACAAGAGTTGGCAATTTGGCATGGCGCGCGAAATTGCATGGACACCTTCGATGCACTTCCAGCAGGAATGCAGGATGAAGCTATAGTCCATTCATGGTTCAGGAGCGGCGGATTTCCCAAAGGCCAGCGCTGGAAATCGGCATAGTCATAGTACTAACCGAAAAGAAGGTACCTAGTGATGAGGACTAGCTACTGGATTATATTTGTTCTGTTGCAGAACTTTGCATACGAGAAAGAGGGAACGACTAACGAGCATACATACATCATACATGTCGCTGAGAAAGAGGCAACGATCGACCAACGAGCATACATACATGTCACTGAGAAAGAGGCAACGACCAACGAGCATGCATGCATGTCATATAAGACGTAGTAAGAACAAAGGATGCCGTTGAGCTAGGCACGTGAGGAAGACGATCGCCACAAAGGGAAGTGTTGGGCCCCACAAAGGAAGACGATCTAGCTTGTGGGCGGTGGGCCTAGCTCCCCGCAATGCCTATATGTAAACGCTGATCGCTCGGATCATTGTCTCCCGTCACGTTTTTTTTCGACAGAGACTTTGTTTCCATTCTCCGAGATGTCCACCAACCCTCAGGACCCGAATTTAACACACTTTGTTTTTGGACGATGCTGATATTTCCTCTTCGCCTATTTGGCCAAGAGCTGTGACTGCAGGTACTCACCTCCCTGGCGGTATGGATGCCGCCCCTGGGACCCCTGGCGCCCCTTCACCCGATGCTCCTCCCGCCGGCGGCATAGTGCCTGACACGCTGTCAGGTGCTGTCGCGGCGCCCTCAGATGGTGCCCCTTCCACCGGTTCGACTGGTGCTGCCGCCCCTAGCGGACTCAGCATCCCAGGTTGTTGCCAGCGGCGCCGGACGGACCACCAGCCGCACCACCATGATGGCCCCGGAGACGATTGTCCCTGTCACTAATGCGCACAGTATGCGCACCCGTGGCAAGGACGGTTTTCGGCAACCCATGGATCACCTCAATCTGCACGCGATGGCTGCGACTCCATATCCAGTACGTCCGTTCGTGGTGCTCTTTCGGATCCGGCCTGGCGTCTTGCTATGCAGGCCGAGTTTGATGCCTTGCAGGAGAACAACACCTGGACCTTGGTGCCTCGCCCCCTGGCGTCAACCTTGTCACCGACAAGTGGGTTTTTCGTCACAAGTTCAAGTCCGATGGCTCTCTTGAACGCTACAAAGCCCGGTGGGTGCTTCGCGGTTTCACACAGCGTTCCGGATATTAACTATGATGAAACCTTCAATCCAGTTGTCAAGACGACAACCATCCGGATGGATACTAACTTTTAAACTTTAATACTTTCACATTTACTCATTCCATCACAGATTAGTGCATAGAGCATGCTTCATCGTCACGGTCAATTGCCGATAGATTTGACAGCTACAACACACCTTTCTGTTCTGAAACAGTTACTTAACTTTTGGGCCATATATTTGTCCAGGAATCATATGCTTTCCCTTAAACCCATACCGGCTACATGTCCTCTGAACACGTTGGGTGGTAAGCCTTTTGTAAGCGGATCCGCGAGCATCTTTACAGTACTCATGTGCTCAAGACTTATAATTTGATCCCGGACTTTATCCTTCACAACATAATACTTTAAGTCAATGTGTTTGGCAGCACCACTTGACTTATTGTTGTGAGCATACTGTACTGCTGGTTCATTGTCGCAGTATAATTTCAGTGGTCTATAGATGTCGCCAACCACCTTTAAACCGGGTATGAACTTCTTTAGCCAGTTCACCTGCCCAATGGCCTCATAACATGCAACAAACTCGGCATATATTTTGGACGATGTAGTGATAGTTTGTTTTGAGCTTTTCCATGAAATAGCTCCCCCAGCGAGAGTGAATATGTATCCCGACGTCGACTTTCTATCATCTCCCGCATAATCAGAATCTGAGTACCCCAATATATTTAGTGATTCTGATTTTCTATACGTTAACATGAGGCCTTTTGTTCCTTGCAAATAACGCAATACCTTCTTTACTAAATTCTAGTGTTCTATTCCTGGTTTACATTGAAATCTGCCAAGTAACCCGGTTACAAATGCTAAGTCAGGGCGCGTACATACTTGAGCATACTGTAAGCTTCCGACAGCTGAAGCATATGGAACCGTTTTCATGCAATTGATCTCATATTGGTTCCTGGGGCATTGATGATCACCATATCTGTCGCCCTTGACTATAGGAGCAAGTGAGGGACTACATTTGTGCATACTGAATTTCTTTAGAACTTTTTTAATGTATGTCTTCTGTGACAGTCCTAATACCCCTTTATTTCTATCTTGATGAATCTCGATCCCTAGAACGAACGACGCTTCACCAAGATCTTTCATATCAAACTTTGAGGACAAAAACTTCTTTGTCTCCAGTAGTAGACTGACATCACAACTAGCAAGTAAGATATCATCCACATATAGGATTAGGAAGATATACTTTCCATTCTTAAATTTTGAATAAACATAATTGTTCTCAACATTTTCTTGAAACCCAAAACTTTTAATTGTACTATCAAACTTCAAGTACCTATTGCCTTGAAGCTTGTTTTAACCCATAAATCGATTTCTTTAGACGGCATCCCAATTGTTCTTTACCCTCCATGACAAAACCTTTCGGCTGTGCCATGTAAACATTTTCTTCTAAATCCCCATTGAGGAATGCCGTCTTTATATCCATTTGATGTAACTCCAAATCGTAATGTGCCACCAATGCCATTATAATTCTGAAGGAATCCTTACATGAACTAGAGAAAAGGTCTCATTATAATCAATCCCTTCTCTTTGCGTAAAGCCTTTTGCCACAAGTCTGTTTTGAATCTTTCTATATTCTCTCGGGAGTCATATTTTATTTTGTAGAGCCATTTACAGCCTACTGTTTTGGCTCCTTTAGGAATTATTTCCAAATTCCACAATTTATTATCACTCATTGATTTCATTTCATCTTCCATGGGTGCACGCCACTCTGATGCATGTTCGCTTCTCATGGCTTCTTCAAATGAGGAGGGATCATCCTGCATTTAAATTCCTCTATTTGATATACTTCATAGTCATCAGGAATAGCAGACCTTCTAACTCTTTGAGACCTTCTAGGGGCCTCCACATTTGGTACATCTTCTATTTGAGGCTGTGATTGCTCCCCCTCAAGTGTGGCAACCTATTCTGTATGATTTTAGACAACAGGGCCCTGATCCTCATTTTGTGTTACCATAGGAGGGACAATAACAGGTGCTGGCACCACAATGTCTTGCATCGTCGGTGTAGCAACAACAGGTAGCGAGAAAAATGGCTCCTGAATCGGATTGGGCGCATAGACCCGCTTCTCATCAAAGTCAATTTCTCGAGCTACCGTGCTCCCCCTCATCATTTCGTCCTCTGGGAAGATAGCATGTCTCGTTTCTACAAACTTTGTATATCTGTCTGGACAGTAGAAACGAAAACCTTTCAACTTTTCAGGGTAGCCAATAAAATGGCAACTCACTGTTTTGGGGTCCAGCTTTCCAATATTTGGGTTAAATACTTTTGCCTCAGCAGGGCTCCCCACACACGCAAGTGGTTTAGTGAGGGAACTCTTCCTGTCCACAACTCATACGGTGTTTTGGGCACCGACTTACTCGGTACCCTATTGAGAATGTGAATGGCTGTTTTTAGCGCCTCCATCCACAGACTCAATGGCAATGTACAATAACTCATCATACTTCGCACCATATACATCAAGGTGCGGTTGCGTCTTTCAGCAACTCCATTCTGCTGACATTCACCCGGCATCGAATACTGGGCTACTATGCCATTTTCCTGTAGGTACCTCGCAAAGGGTCTAGGAACTTGGCCATATGGGGTATGCCAACCGTAGTATTCACCACCACGATCGGATCGGACTAACTTAATCTTTAAATTGTGTTGGTTTTCAACTTCATCTTTAAATATTTTGAATTTATCCAATGCCTCTGATCTATTTTTAATTGGACTTTAAATATTTTGAATTTATCCAATGCCTCTGATCTATCTTTAATTGGATAAATATAGCCAAAACGAGAGTAATCATCCGTGAATGTTATGAAAGAATCAAAACCATCCACACTTTTCACAGGAAAAGGACCATAAATATCTGTGTGGATAATCTCTAAAATTCCCGCGCTTCGTTTGGCACCTTTCTTTATTGTCTTTACATATTTTCCTTTAATACATTCTCTACATTTCTCTAAGTCAGAGAACTCTAATGGAGGAAGAATTTCATTCTTTATTAATCTCTCTATCCTCCCCCTCGAAATATGGCCTAAACGACAGGTGCCATAATTTCGACGATTCATTTTGAGTTCTCTTACATTTTCTATTTTCATTTGCAGACGAGAGTACGCTTTCATTATTGCACGCAACGTTCCCATTATCGCATACAACATTCACATCATCACGCAATATTAACAAATAAAGCTTATCATGTAAGATAGCATTACCAACGCATTCATTATTAAATGTTATCTCACATTTGCCATTTCCAAAATGGCAACCAAAACCATCTTTGTCCAAAGCGGAAACGCTAATCAAATTTCTATTCAAAGAGGGAACATAAAGAACATTTGTCAATAAAAGTATGAAGTCATTGGGAATCGCCAGAGGAACATCGCCAACAGCTTCAACATCTGCTAGGACTCCTATTCGCGACTTCAATGTGTCTTTCATTTCTTTGCGTAGTTCTCGTCGAACGGAATCCCTGCAAGGAATTTGCAACATGAATAGTTGCCTTTGAGTCAATCCACCAAGTACATTTTGAATAATTCACATATAGGGATTCATTTACAAACGTGATAACGTTCTCACCTTTGTTTGCCATGATCATCTTTAGGAACTTGGGATAGTCTTTCTTGTAATGTCTCCTTTTCCTTGCAGTAAAGGCATTGATCTTTATCCACTTGAAGATTCTTTTGCTGATGCTGAGGGGGCTTGCCCTGCTGGTGCATTGGAGCCTTTCCCTTCCAGTTAGGATTAAAGTTCTTTTTCTTGTTCACATAGTGGATAGAACCACCATTTGCAACCTTAATCCTTTCCTCCTCTTACACACACATGGCAATGAGCTTTTCCATGTCCCTATTTTTCAGGCTAAGGATTGTAGTTGACAACAAAAGTGTCAAACTCTTTTAGCAAAGAAGCAAAAACCAGATGGATAAGGAACTGATCCTTGATGCCCAAATTCATTGGCTTTAGCTTATTTGCCAAATTGCTCATTCTCAGTATATGCTCTCTAATGCCACTGCCACCTCCAGTGTACCTTTCTGTGACCAACTGTTTAATCAGCTGGGTAGCATATGTCTTTGAAGAACCAGTGAACTGATTCTTTATCTTTTCAAGGTACTCAGTGGCTGTGTCACACTTTGGGATTGAGCCCTGCGATTGCAGACTCAATGGTGTTCTCTATCACTGCCAAACATTTCTTGTTGGCAATGCCCCATAGCCTATGCTCAAGTTGATAGGCCTCCACTTTGGACTGTTAGTCCCTTTCTTTAGTCTGCCAAGCAGTATTAGCCTCATGAGCTCCCCTCACCGGTTCCACAGGCTCTGTGGGACATGGTATGGAGACAATCCAATCGACCTCAGGCAATAATGAAGGCCATGTCAATCTTTTTCTTCCATTCAACATAGTTGTCACCTTTGAGAGGAGGGATATCCTTAACGACAGCCTATCAAGGAATATCCACATGAAATTACAATTCATAACAATAAGAACATAATAACAACAATAATAATTGCATGCCCTAATTCCAACGTTGGTCAAAAAATAAAACATACAATTATTTATGTATTAAATCTACATCACCGTTGGGCAGAAATAGAGATAATACATAATCAAAGCCATTATCATCATAATATTGTAATTAATCAACGTTGGTCAGAATAATAACAATATTATAATGCACAGAAAAATATTACTTTATCACCTTTTCTTTTAAAATTAAATTCTCCCGTTGGTTCGAATTTCATAGTAAAAGAGAAATACAATTAACTTTCACAGCAGAAACATGTAACAATTACTTTAATAACCATAATTTTCAGAAGCATATAAAGCAACATTCAATAATTCTATGAACAAGATTATCAGTTGGACTAAAAATGTTCAAAGAATATAATACATGTAAACAAAATTGCTTCTGGAAATAATAAAACAAACGCTGTACATTTGGCCATTCGGCCTACCCGCGCACCAGCGCTCCAGCGAACCAGGTGCACGCGCTTCCTATTTGCAAATTTTTTTTTTTTTTGGTTTGCTTTCTGCTGTAAGCGGTAAGCCCGAGGCCCAGCAGCATTTGCTGCCCCATTTCAGAGGCAGCGCGCGCTGCTGCGTTCCCAGGCCGTAACCTGGGCCTAGGCCGCGAAACCAGTCGCCCGCCAGGGCCAAAACGCGGCTTGCGCGCGCACTCTCCATTCCAGCCGATCACAGCCGTTCATTTCAATCAGGACGGCTAGGGAGTAAATTTCGCGAGTATAAAATCTCTTGCAGCGGCTGTAGCCCTAACCCTTTCCATTTTCACGTGTCCTTCTCTCTCTGTATAGCCGCATGGCGGCTGAGGCTCTCGCCTCCTTCTAGCTGAGGTCGGCGGCGCCGATAGCACGCCGCCCGAGACAGCGGCTCCGGCGAGCCCTTGCCTTTTCTCTTTCTACTCTTGCCCTTACGGCGCCACCCAACAGAGTAGCAGCCGCGGTGGCCCTATGGCCGACCGGAGGAGGAAACGGACAGCGCCGCCGCCGGTCTTCTCGCCGGTGCGCGCGCCCGCCGTGAGGTGGACGCGCCGTCGTCGAGCGGGCCAGTGGTCGCGCACAGGTTCCGAGCGCGCACTGGCGTCTCGGCCTCTTTGCTGCATGCTGTCAGAATGGCAGCGCGGTATTTCCATCCGCGTGACGATGGTCGCTGCGGTGTGAAGAGAACCGGTAGGTTCCCGTCTGGGCACGGTTTGAACATCCCTCCCCCAGATCCGTTCGTTTCTACTAGGGCATCCGCTGTGTGGTAGTCGAACCGAACTGACACGGTCCTGACACAGTTGAGCAAAGTTCGCATGCTCCAGTGTTGCATTCCGATTTCTGCTTCAAGAAAATAATAAACAACTCTGAACTACCATGTTTGATGGAGCTTCATGGCATGTGCACAGGCTAAAGCGGACTGCATGCTATATTTTATTCCCCATGGTTCGACCTTGGCAGATGAGTCGCTTTTGCTTCTGACAGGTAGAGTTCGAACGCTCCAATGTGCAAAGTTCGATTTTCACACCTCTCGGTTCGCTTTTTCTCTCACACTGGAGCTGCTCTTAGGGTTAGGTTTTCTTTTCCATTTCAATCAGAAACCGAATCGATTTTGTGCTTTTCTTTTTCCACTCTAGATCTACACTGCTAGATCTAGGTGTTTGATACCATTGTTAGTCTATTAGGTCTATCTAGGCATTGATCCAGTGGGGTAAACAATATCCATTCAGTGTAAAACAAAGTAGAATGAGAGTAGATCAAGGAAGGTGGGAGTACATGTGTGTTCATACCATCCAAGGGGAGAGGCTTGGAGGTGCTCGATCCGGATCCTGACGTGGCCATCGCAGGTTCGTTGATGACGATCTGCGCACGGGCAGCGACGTTCGGGGAAGAGGGTGAAGCAGTGGCGACCGCCGGAGCAGTGAGGTTGAGGCAGTGCAGCGAAGACGGTGGCGGCAGGCTGGTGGCGATCTCGTCACTTGCTGCGCCCCTCTTTAGATCGGATTAGGGTTTGTAGGTGGGGAGAGTCGGCTCATGGTGAACCTCGTACTGAGAGCCGCCGGCCCCCACCTCTATTTATGTTGCGTAGTGTGACAGGGGCCCTCCAGCCATTAGTGGGCTGGGCGCCCCCGAACAGGGCACGAGTCAAGGCCCGACTGGGCCGTTGGGCCCAAATCGGTTGAGAGATCAATCCAACATTGGGAACAACGTGGCGGGTAGGCAATGGATTGGAATACTTTGACTTTGGCGCCTAACTCTTGGTGTCTACTTTTCGCCTAATACACCTGCGTTTCGGTTTAATAGGAAGACTTCTCTGCGCAAAATTTCAACATGAACCCCTGAACAAAGCTGAGCCGTGTAAAATATATATGTGTAAAATATACATGCATAAAGTTTTCAGGTTCACCGTGTAGCTTAATGCTAAAATTGCTGACTCACACTAAATTTCTTTAGGGTTAATTGGGTTTGTGCTATTATAAATTTACCAATTTTGAAGCGTGCATCATTACTATTTAAGAAACTATGCCACTCCCAAATCATCTCAAGGGGTACATAATGGCGTATCTCAAATACTTGTAGAGTTCCAATGGCAGTGGCATACTTTCTTAAATATTAATGGTGCGCTTCAAAAACAGTGAAGTTATAATAGCACCGACCTAATTAACCCATTTCTTTATGGGTACCAAGGATTGATAACTGCAGATGATAATGTTTCTTTGTGCTTGCAGTCAGAGTTGTCTTAATTGCTTCTTGTACGCAGCCACCCCTCACCATCTGCAACATCTGGTGGAGGTGGCCACTGTCATTGGGCATTAGTTATCACTCTCACAGAGCAGGGAAGCTTATCATTTGGGGAAGAGATTAGCAAGGCTTCTTTCTCCTTTGAGTTTATCTGGCAGACTGTGTTGGGAGTATGCTCTAAAGATAATCATAGAGATGATTGTATTGCCTTATATCCATGATATGTTATGAGTTTAACTGAATTTCCTATAAAAGACAACTTGTATTGATTGGTAATTATGTGAATTGTTTGTGAAACTGTTTTACTTGTTTGGTAATTCTAAAGTTGTCCCTGATCAAAGTTTGTGTAAGACACAAATGAATACTAGATCAGCACATTATGAGTTGATGACTATGTTTCACAAGTCATGAACATGGAGATGTTAAACTAATAATGTGGGCACATGTATGACATGTGGCTTGGATTGACCCAACGTGAGATGTTATTATTGTCTCTATTCACATCATATACGTTAAGTCCGTAGACCTGAGATTGTTGTGTGTATTCAAGATGTCAAACGACCTATTTAGGGGCTATCAAACGCTACTCCGTAACAAGGTAGTTATAAAGGTGGCTTTCGGGTTTGTCGAGAAACATGCTGTGAGACATAGACAATCAAGATGGAATTTGTCCCCTCTCTATGTCAGAGAGATATCACTGGATCACTCGAATGATTGGACCAACAAATGCATGGCTTGTGCTTGGGTTAAGTGTTAACCCCACGAGTTGGACCATATATCGTGTGGCAAGGGAATAACATGTATATGATTTTTAGGTGGTTCGTCTGATGTGATCTTTGCGTGCGCATAGGAGTTGTCACGCCTTACTAGAGGCCGCTATCAACTATTGGACGAGTAGGAGTACTCGAGGCCATGTCTATGTATGCGTGAACCCATAGGGTCGCACGCTTAACGAGCTAGAAGCCTAATTCGGATTGGACCAGAATTAGACTAGGCTTAGGATTTCTAATGGGCCTCCAACTCGGGAGCATATTAGGGACGCCTATATAAACAAGGGGAAGGGCAAGGCCAGGTTGAATCACGCCTTTTGGCAGCCGCCGTCGCCCTCCCCACGCTCGCACTGCTCCTCGCGGACCTAGCAGTTCGGAGGCGCAACGCTTCCTCTCTGTACATGTGGATACCTTGGAGGTGCTGCATCTGGAGCATAAGGACGAACTGCACGAGAGGGATGGGCGGACTGGACGACCACGCAACTGCACGGCACTGCTGCGACGCGTACGTCTACATCAAGACGTCTTCCACTGCACCTGCGCGTCTAGTGGTAATCCCGTGATCTATAACTAACAGTTGATCTTGGTTTATGAGGTTAAAAAATGTTGTCGTCCGGCTAGCGTAGCTTCCTCATAACCCAACAGACTGGTCAAGGAGAAGATGAGTGATCATCTGGTATGGAATTGCAACTGTCTCCAAATAAACTTACGCCTCTTGCAATCATGTTCAGTGAAGCTCTACTTTTTTTTCAATATATATATCAATGTCTCTTGTATTTTCCCTTTGTACAAGGGATTTTGTGTATATTTACACAAAGCTGTTGTTAGGATCAGTTTGCTCTTCTGCCTTTGATATTTTCCTATATCCTATTGCACATTTGCACTTTACAACACATGAGTTCATCTTCTCTGCTGATCACTGTTTCTATGTTGAATCCACAGAACCATGATAACCTTGGGAACATGAATAATGGAACATGGATGGCCTGGTCACATCACGCCAAGGACTTTTGGAAGAGCCCTAGGGGGACAGTGATTCGCATTGAGGTGCTCGTAGTAGGGGGCTTGTATCATCCTTTTATTCATGGCCGCCTTTGGGTACCGGCGTCGCCAAAGTAGAAACTTCTTCATTCAAAAAGGAGTCTGGGGTGCGTATACCCTTGTCCTACTACTTGTTATCATACACACTTGGTTCAATGCAATCTTCAGCTGTGAAGAGCAGCATGTACCCTGTTTGGGCCGCATCCCTCAATATCTTGCTTAGTTGTGCAGACTCGATCACAGCTTATAGTGTTGATGACAATAACCAAATCATGACACGGATGTATCAGAATTTTCTCTGTTATGCATATGCGTCATTACTTTTCGGTGCTGTCTCGTCAGGCTCTGATATTGTCGCAATTATATATCTTGCTTTGTTAGCTTTTGGAAATCTATGCATAGATTGTCAGCGTCTCAACTGGCAAGCCTATCATGGAACTTAAATAAAACAGTTGCCGACTACATGTATCAGGAGCATGCCAAGAGTGGATCATCTTATGATCCAACCAGCATGAAAGGTTACCATTACCTTGTTGACTGGCCCCTCCACAAGTCAACTTTGGATGCTCGAACGTCGTATGGCACACAGTTAACTGCAGATGCTGCTCAAGTCATTGACATAGAGAGGATATGGTTTGCAGAGACAAAGCATTAATGTTAGAATATATATATATATATATATATATATATATATATATATATATATATATGTGTGTGTGTGTGTGTGTGTGTGTGTGTGTGTGTGTGTGTGTGTGTGTGTGTTGTGCGTGTGTTTCTATTGGGTTTGTGCATGGTATAGCCGGCCAGCCCATATATGGTTAGAGAGATATTAGGAGGAGATCTCGGAGTCCTATTTCCATAAGCTACCAGATCTCCTCTCCTATATAATTGTACATAGGTCTCTCTAATCAATCAATCTACTATTCCACGCAATCCTAATTCTTCCCACGCCGAGTACGCTTGCCCCCTCCACCGCCGTTGAAGGGCTGAGGTGGCGCCTGCTGCCGCTGCTGTGCAGGCGCGGCTGGAGGCGCAGTCGGAGCAGAAGGTGGGCGCGAACTGAGAGATGGTCCTGTAGCGGTGGTGGTGAGAGCAGTAGCTGGCGCCGTCGCCTCCATGTTGAGCTCCTCGAGAAGGAGGTCGTTGCGTGCCTGCAGGAAGGTAGGGAAGGGGTGCCCACGACGAAGATGAAGGCCAATCACCTTGAACCGACCATTCAGGCCACGGAGGAGGTTGAGGACGAGCGTGCAATCTTGAATGGGCTCGCCAAGGTCACGAAGAGCATCGGCCATGCCCTTCATCTTCCTGCAGTAGGTGGAGATGTTTTGGTCGCCTTGCTTGAAGTTGCGGAACTCCGCGTCGAGATGGAGGGCACGGGTCTCGCGATTCCCGCGAAATTGTGACTCGATGGCGAGCCACGAAGTGCGAGCAGTATTTCCTGGCTCGATCACAGTCTCGGCAAGAGCATCGGTGATGGTGCCGGTGATCCAAGTGCGGACAACGCAGTCCATGCGGACCCAGTCCGGGGAGGTGGGCGCTGTCACATCGGAAAGCACATGACTCTCCAGGGAGTAGCGGCCAACGACATGGAGCAGGGCCTCGCGCCACCGGCTGTAGAAGCTGGACGAGACGTCGAGGGTGAGCGGCACGAGGAGGCGGATGTTCTGCACAGCCACCGCCTGGCCATGCAGATTGATCAGGGCAGCAGCTTCGTGCTGCAGCAGGGCATCCCAGAGAGACGGGCCGTCACCGGCCACAGAATCGCGTTCGTCGTCGCTGGAGGCTTCACCATCGTCGTCATCGCTGCCGGGCAGCGGTTGGGTCGCAGCACGCTCAAGGTCTGCGCGAGCCAGGGCGGCACGAAGACGGGCGTCGGCGGCGTCGCGCTCAGCCTGGGCGGCGGCGGCCACGCGCTCTGCCTCTGCGACGTGGGCGAGGGCAGCGTCGTGGCGCGCCTTGGCTGCGCGCGCGCGTTCCGCCTTGGCGAGGTGCGCAGCGTCCTCCTGCGCGCGCTTCTCCTGAGCAGCCGCGGCGGCGGCAGCCGAGGCGTCGGGGACGGCGCCAGAGGCCCCGCTGGAGGCCTGCGTGGGCTGTGGAGCGGGTGGAGGCGAGCCAGCCATGGTGGGTGCAGCGGACAGCGCGCACGGGAAAGGCCGGCGAGCGTCGTGCACAGGAAGGGTCGTGGATGGAAAAAAATGGGAATACCTAAACTCGTGATACCATGAAAGCAATTAGGATTGCGTGGAATAGTAGGGCCAGCAAACACCAGCGGTTAGCCCGCTACTCCAGGAGCTTTGGGGCCCTCCGACTGGCCCAACCTTCATCAACCATGGGGTGGGACCATCAACATGTGGCCTGGACCCCGCCCACCGACGCTGCCCCACGCCCACGCACTTCTGGCTGGTGTACAGCAGCCCACCGGTGGCCAGCAAGTACCTCAGGCGCTGCTGGCCGATGCCTAGCAGGGCTGGGGTGTCCACCCCAGGCGTGCAGCAGTAGGCAGTACCACCAGCCGGCCTGTACAGCCCTGCAGTTCCAGGGTGGGATGCCTCCAGTTTGGCGTCCAGCTTCCAGACGATGTCGCTCCAGCAGCCCCCATCCACCAATTAGTACTTTGACTCTGGGGCATCTAATCATATGAGTTCAGACGCTGGTAACTACTTCCCCATCCTCCACATTCATCTTTTCCATCTCATATTGTTGTCGGTAATGGGCATCTCCTTCCTGTTACTTCCACTGGCGTTACCACTTTACTAACAATCTTCTTCTTAATAATGTCCTTGTTTCACCTGGCCTTATTAAGAATCTTATTTCGGTTCGCCGGTTTACTTCTGATAACAACTGTTCTATGGAGTTTGACCCTCTTGGTTGTTCTATGAAGGATCTTCATTCTCGGAGGGAGATCGTCAGATGTTACAGCTCCGGTCCTCTCTATCGACTGCAGCTTTCGGAGTCCGCCTCTGCTCTCCTCGCCGCCTCCAGTCCTTCCCTTTGGCACCAGCGTCTTGGTCATCCTGGTCATGAGGTCCTGTCTAGGCTAGCACAGTCATCCGCCATCCCATGTAATAATAATCCTAGTCATACACTTTGTCATGCCTGCCAGTTGGGGCATCATACTCGTTTACCTTTTCATGCGTCTACCTCCAGAACCACTCATATTTTTCAGTTAATACATTGTGATTTGTGGACATCACCAATTCCAAGTGTTTCTAGGCATAAGTATTACCTTGTTGTTCTCGATGATTTTTCGCACTATCTCTGGACTTTTCCACTACGGCTAAAGTCTGACACCTTTTGCACCCTATCTAATTTTTTTTGCCTATGTTACCACACAGTTCAGGTGTCACCATTCAGGACATACAGTTCGATAATGGCCGCGAGTTCAACAATCACACTTCCCGCACCTTCTTTCTATCTCATGGCGTCCAGTTACGCATGTCCTGCCCATATACATCCTCACACAACGGTAAGGCTGAACACATTATCCGCACTATCAATAATGTTGTTCGCTCCCTTCTGTTTCAGGCTAGTGTCCCAACAGCCTACTGGGTTGAGGCTCTTTCCACCGCCACACTCCTACTTAATATTCTTCCAATCAAGGCACTCAATTTCTCAGTTCCCCATACGGTTCTCTATGGGGCTCCTCCATCCTATGAGCATCTTCGTGTTTTCGGTTGTCGCTGCTACCCCAACCTTTCTGCTACTGCCCCCCACAGACTCGCTCCCCGCTCCTCCTTGTGTGTCTTTCTTGGTTACTCTCCTCATCATAAAGGCTACTGCTACCTTGACCGGTCTTCCAACCAGATCATCATTTCCCGGCATGTTGTCTTTGATTGGTCCTCATTTCCCTTCTCAGAGGACAACACTCGTCCCTCTCCCCAGGACTTCGAGTTTTTGGACTCTACTAACCCTGTGGTGGCTCCCCCAGTGCCATTATGTTTTTTGCCTGCAGGTTCTTCCAGCGCCGTCACCGCATAGCCACGTGCAGGCCGCCCGCCCCGGGAGCAGCGCCCCATGCTGTGCTGCTGCTCCTCTGGTCCCTGGCGCCCCCTAGCCTGCCAGCGCCCAGCACGGTTTCCCCGCTCGGCATACCCAGCCCGGCAGCGGCTGGCCCTGCAGCATCACCACCTCGCCCGACTGGACCTCCGCCCTGGCTTTCAGCGCTGGGCTGGTCACGTCTACAGCCGGCGCCCTCAGCCTCCTCTTCCTGCCTTGGCTGCCCGGGCGCCGGTGCCACCAGTTCGCCTGACGTACAGCCGTCGACCACGGCCTCCCCCGTCACCGACGGCGACTCCGCCGCCCTATGTCACCGCTCCTCTCCCTCCTAGGGCGGTTCCCATCGTCCCTATGGCCAATCAACATGCCATGCGGATGCGTGGGAACGCTGGTTTTCGACAACCGGTTACACTTTAGGTGACCGCACTGTCCCCAATTCTGCGGACATATCGGGCCGCCCTTACTGATCCTCATTGGCGTGCAGCTATGCAGGAGGAGTTCTCGGCATTACTTGCTAATCACACTTGGGATCTTGTTCCGTGACCCCCGTGCTCCAATGTGGTAACTGGCAAGTGGATCTTCAAGCACAAGCTCAAGGCAGATGGCTCTCTCGAGCGTTATAAGGCGCACTGGGTTCTTCGTGGCTTCACACAGCGCCCTGGTATTGACTATGATGAGACCTTCAGCCCTGTTATGAAGCCTGCCACCGTTCGCACAGTTCTTTCCTTGGCAGTCTCCCGCAATTGGCCAGTTCACCAGTTAGATGTGAAGAATGCATTCCTCCATGGGACACTCTCAGAGACTGTCTATTGCGCCCAGCAAGCTGGCTTTGAGGATACCTCCCACCCAGACTTAGTCTACCGCCTGAATCGGTCTCTATATGGCCTGAAACAGGCGCCTCGTGCTTGGAACAGCAGGTTCGCATCCTTTCTCCTACAGTTGGGTTTTATTGAGGATAAGACGAACACATCTTTGTTTGTCTATTCTCGAGGTTCAAAGACTGCCTACCTCCTGCTATATGTGGATGATATTGTGTTGATTGCCTCCTCAGCGGATCTGCGCCAGCGCATCATTTCAGCTCTTCAGCGTGAATTTTCTATGAAAGATTTGGGAGAACTCCACCACTTTCTGAGCATGCAGGTACAACGCACCAGTGGTGGTCTTTTCCTGTCCCAACATCAATATATGCTAGATATCCTAGACAGGGCTGGTATGGCAGATTGCAAGCCTTGCTCCACACCAGTTGATGTCAACCCTAAACTTTCCGCTGAAGGTGCCCCAATTGCTGACCCTACAGATTTTCAGAGTCTAGCAAGAGCTTTGTAGTATCTCACCTTCACACGACCGGATATTGCTTATGCAGTGCAGCAGGTGTGTCTTCACATGCATGATCCACGTGAGCCTCATCTTGCAGCTTTGAAGCGCATTCTGCGCTACATTCGTGGCACCTTGAAGTTGGGCTTACATATTAGAGCCTCTAGTGAACCTAATCTTGTTGTCTACTCTGATGCGGATTGGGCTGGATGTCCTGATACTCGTAAATCCACAGCAGGTTATGCAGTGTTTCTAAGGGATAATCTTATCTCCTGGTCCTCCAAGCACCAGAACACGGTCTCTCGCTCTAATGCAGAAGCTGAGTATCGTGCGGTAGCCAATGCCGTTGCAGAAGCCTCCTGGATACGACAGTTGTTGTCTGAGCTGCATACACCTCTGCGCCATGCCACTTTGGTCTACTGTGACAACGTCAGCACTGTATATATGTCTTCCAATCCTGTTCACCATCAGCGTACCAAGCACATTGAGATTGATCTTCACTTTGTTCGAGAACGAGTGGCCCCAGGTGCTGTCCGCGTTCTTCACGTTCCAACGACGTCACAGTTCGCCGACATCTTCACCAAAGGCTTGCCAACTGCAGTCTTCACGGAGTTTCGGTCCAGTCTCAACATTCGCTCCATCGACGCTATGACTGCAGGAGGATGTTAGAATATATATATATATATATATATATGTGTGTGTGTGTGTGTGTGTGTGTGTGTGTGTGTGTTGTGCGTGTGTTTCTATTGGGCTTGTGCCTGGTATAGCCGGCCAGCCCATATATGGTTAGAGAGATACTAGGAGATCTCGGAGTCCTATTTCCATAAGCTACCAGATCTCCTCTCCTATATAATTGTACATAGGTATCTCTTATCAATCAATCTACTATTCCACGCAATCCTAATTGCTTTCAATTAAGCCAAGAGCTTAAGGAGACATGCTTTTCCTTCTCTCTTTTTCATTTGTTGAGAAGGCGCTTCTCTGGGTTTGCATGCTATGAATATCCGCAGCAGAAGACTCATGATTTTGTCTTCAAGGGGCTCCTCGCAAGGAATGAGGCTGATACCACTGACTACAACAGGGCTTTTAAAGTGATTGAGGTTGAGTTAGCTTTTATGTATTATTTCTTCTTCACCAAGTACGCTGTTCTTTATTTTGGATCTAAGTCTTGGATATTTTGGTCCTTAGCTTCAGCCAGTTTAGCAACTTGCATATCTCCTTGGGTAGCCAAGATGGCAATGACGACAATCTCCTCAGATATGGATGGTTCTGCTGTACTGAACACCACAACAGCTGATGCTGTTATAACAGTCCTGATACTAGCATCCATTGCATTGCTTGAATTGGTACAACTATTGATTTACTGGACGACCATTCGGGGCAGAGTATCCTTTGTTTGCCAGTATGTCCGAGAACAAGCGTTGAATGCAAGAGGAAGCTACTGCATGAGATTTAGAGAGATCTTTGCTAAGATTAGTGTGTCTATGTCATACAAATACTACTATTGTTACAAGATTGGGCAGTACTCATTAGTTGAATCGGTGAGATACGATGCGAGTTCATGGATGGCAGGTGTTGATGTCCCATTCTCACGAAAATGTACCAGGTTTTTCAAACTTCTAGACTTGTCAGCCTTTGATCATAACATGCACAAATTTGCATTGCGTATCCGCAAGAGACATGGGAAACCTGTGGAGTTGCCTGCAGAGATAAAAGAGGCTCTTGTCCAGTCCCTTCAGCGTACCGATGGCAAACTAACGAATGGAGAATCATCATTGGTGTCCAATGGAGCTCACCACCTCTTATGGGCTTGCAGGCATGACATGTACTCAGACTTGAGCAGAAGATGCTCACAGGAAAACGAAAATCAGGCACACGTTATTTTGACTTGGCACATCGCAACATGTTATTGTGAGATGGCAACATTGAGATGCCTTTCCCCTAGACCTGTGGGAGAGCTTAAGTTCAACCTTGATGTCGCCACAAAACTGTCCAAGTACTGTGTCCACCTGGTGGTTTCAGTGCCAATGTTGCTTCCTGGGCACCACTATGATACAAGCCGTGTTTTCGACGCGGTTGCAGTAGAAGCCACACAATTTCTGCCGGGAGACAAGTATGAGGCCATGAGAAGTCTGCCTGAATCGCCAGATATGTCAATCTTCTGTATGGGAGTGAGACTGGGGAAGCAGCTGGAGGAGATGGAAGAAAGCGCCCGGTGGAAGGTGCTGGCTGATTTCTGGGCAGAGATGATGCTCTATGTGGCGCCATCGGACAATGTGAAGGAGCACATCGAGTGCCTGGCAAATGAGGGAGAGTTCATAACACACCTATGGCTATGGGCATTGCTCACCCACGCAGGCATCCTGCAGAGGGGTCAAAAGAATGTGACTGACATAGAAAACGCAGGAGCTGATCCTGCAGAGGGATCAGGCGACGCTCCTGTCGCCATGCGAGCTCCTTCCCTTGACACTTGAAGACAAACAGGCTGCCCCTTCCACCTGTGCCACTAATCAACCAACAGCAAATGGATACTCTGTAATGTAAGTGTTTCTCCATTTCTTTGTTGAAACTTGAAACAGGCAAATTTCTCTGACACGGCTGTTTTACGTGTCTAGTTTTACAGTTGTATGTACATATTCCATGTTTTGTTTGAGGAGATCATATTCATATCTTCATCCTATCTCCAGTTACAACTTTTGCAACAAACCTCTACCATTCTCTCTAACCTATCTCCAGTTGCAACTTGCAACAAACCTTTTAACTCGTAATTCAACTCACAAGTTCTGTTATTTTCAGCCATACCAATAAGAACTAAACCATTTCACTTTCTTTTAATATGCAGGTTCTCGGTAAACTCAATCGAAGGGGCTTGTAACACGCATGTGATGGTGACAGAATGATACTAATAGTAGTTTTTGATCATAGAAGCAGCGATATTGTTGGGTTTGTAAACTTGCCTGCATAATTGCAATTTATATTCGTGGTGTGATTTCGTGACTGGTGCGTGCTTACTGTTTGGAAGGTCTTGTCTACATGTTTCCTTTGTACTTCGTGTTGCTTGCTGCTGTATGGTAATTGTTCATTCCCTTCTTGTCTCTGTCAGTTGTTTCGAACAATAGTACTTGAATATCATGTACAAAAATGCTTGTCAGTGAACCAAATGACGACTTCACAGTATACAGCTACTCATAATAAGGGTTTAAATGTGACAACCCACATATTATATCTTGGCTTCCTTTACTCTGGTGTCCTCATGCATTCTGTACACCAGCAATACAAGTTTTGTTTCTGAACTAGCACAACATTGTGCCATTTTCATTGATATAAAGCAGAGATCTACATAGTGTCATACTGTCATTTGGACAAGAGAAACAACTAAGAATAAAAAGTCGAAAAGGCTCACTCTCCTGAAATTGCATACCCTCTTTGATCTTGGACAAGAGTGACAACAGTAATTCTGTCAGTCGTCTCGTATTCCTAACTACTGCAGTTGGGAAAAAAAAGTCTCCGACATTAGCCCCATGGTGGCTGCAGAGTGTGGAGAAAGTGGCCTCAAGACGACTGAAAACGCCAAGGCCTTGTTTTGGTTCAGCTGTATTATCTGCCCTTGTAGACTGCTGTACCTCACCTGTGTCCGCAACATTGAACTGAGAACAGTTAGCTCATCAACAATGTTGACAGACTATAAAACCGAATTTCTCGGTCTTGATGTACTGCTTACGTGCATTGATGCCATTGTGGACAGAAAATCTCTGCACTGCGTTATCAGAATGTGTTCTTGAATGAAAACTCTGGAGAGTTGGGACACCAAGACATTTGTCCGGGCTAACTGCAGAAAATGGCAGACCATTCAGACTGAAAACAGCCGCATGCATTTTCAAGGTCCAGTTGTGTAAATGTTATACGATTCAAAAAGAATTGGAAAGGGAACTTATATGTATAAAATCAGCACCTTAGGCAATTGAGTTCTTGTTGAGTTTCCTAAAGTATGCATGACATCAACTGCAGAGCTAAGAGCATTTCTTATTCCTTGGATATCTGCCTGAAAATATAAGATCTTAATTTCTGAACTGCAAACCAAGGTGACGAAAAATTTCTGCCTGTTTTATGAAACACCAACCATTGCTCCATTGGAAACAGGAAGGCGCAGGACGGTAGCAGTCAGAGCCTGTGTTGTTCCTGACAGAGAACGAGCATGATCCCTCTCCAAAAAGGACCATTCTTCCAGGTATTCCATCTGCATGTTGTAAGTTTACCAGATTTTGTCAAAAGAACGTGTACTCAAAACGAATTTAGTGTCATAAATTAGTGATTAGTTACTCCCTGCAGGTCCAGCGGGGCAAACCGAGTGTACGAGCTTTCGACTTTTAAGATAGGAATTATAGCTGATCTAAGTATCTTGATGAGCCATATCATGACCATTTTAATTTGCAAGCTAGTACAGCTTCACAAGTCCATGTTAGTAATTATACTATCTGATTACTATGAGCTGATTTTAACTACATTTTTTACAACCTGTCTTACATGGACATATGTTGCTAAGGAGGGCAGAGCCGATTGTATAACACTAACACCCCTAGTGTGCTATGTGCCTATGTGCATGGCACATCATTGTAACTCTCACTTTTCTCGATCTTAATACAAAAGATGCGCAAACTCTTTGCGCATTCGAGAAAAAAGCAATAAGTCAAACAGACAGCTCTGCTCGTGACCAATCATCAAAAATTGCATATTACTCTAGGTTTTTTATGCATAACTAGAAATGAATGCCAGTGCCAGGGAACAAATGGAGATTGACTGTACAAAGGAAGCAAAGGATCAGCATGATATTCTTACATGTCCTCTCAGAATTGCCATGACTTTGCAGCTGTTTCGAAGCAACTGGAGCTGCATCTTTCTAATGGCCACAGATTTGCGCATCCTCAGGATAGAAATCAACGCGCCACACAAGTTTTTCTGTCATGAAACATTCAGAACCATCAGCTTCTTTGTTACCGAAACGCAGCATCAACAGCAATCAAATAATGATCGAACAATTCCCTCAAAAAAAAAATGATCGAACAACAGACACGATGACCACCCTGTATCATGTCTGAATTTTCTTTCAATTTACGAACAGAGAGAGGATATGATGTCTGGCTTATAATCGCCGCTTGAGAGCATATGCGTGAGAAAAATATAGTGAATATTTCACAAGACCAGGGGTGAAACTAGCTACGTTTGAAATTAGGAGTGAAAATGTACACCTTAAAAAGATTAAAATAATGAGCGTGTCTAAATTTTCATTCCCCTTCTCTCATATGTACATGCAACAAGAAAACAAAGCAACCCTCTCTAAGGACCAGTTTGGTGTAGCTCACAACAACTTCACGGGAGCTGTTGTAGGAAAGATTATCTTCACAAGGTTAAAAAATTAAATTTAGCTATAAAAAGTAGGAAAAATAGAAAACATGTAAAAACTTCCCAAAACACAATCGTTTTTCTTTTGCGAATTATATGAGTACAGACGCAGACTCTCAAGTCTCAACACGCATGCACATTCACCCTACGAACACACATACGCAGTGGCAGACCTAGAGATTTTCTAGAACCTGGGCGAACATAACAACTAATATCAAAGGCGTGTTTGGTTCACGCCTTCGCCTGCTGAGCCGCAATGTGGGCGACGTCTAAACTTCGACGCTCGATTTGCTCAACAAAAATTTGGCAAAATGTGGCGCCAAAATAAACTATGGAGTTGTGATCGCGCCGTGGCCCACCTCAAGTGCAAGCAGCCAACCAAAGCGCGCCAAAACTGCGATGCCAAAGATGTGGTGCGTTGCAGCACCGTGCGGGACGCGAACCAAACAAAGCCCAATTTTTATACAGATATATAGATCAACTACCTACTAATAGAAGCAAAGACAATAATAATATAGATACCTTTTGAAAATAATAAAGCTAACATTAAATACATAAGTGAACGAGCGTACATTAAAAATTAATGTTCTAGAACTGGAAAAGTACGCAAAGGTTTTGTAGTAGATTTTTGGTCAGAACTGTAACAGACTAGTCGATCTTGTGAATTTGTCCTTTGTCATGCAACGTGGTAATGCCTAAGGGAATCACATCTCTCTCGCTTACATGTGCTGCTTTTTCTTTAGGTGCCTGAGTCGCCGGGCCCTAGGTCTGCCCATGCACATACGCAAACCCTGTTCATAGGAGCAACTCGGATAGACTGTGTCGGTACTATCTTAAGATTAACGAAGTCATCACAGTTGCATCAGTTGTTGACAAGAACGTCACCCACCATTGAAAAATGTGAGCACCCGTACCAATTCGAGGACTTAAACCTAGTTGATGTGTCAATATGTTTTAAAAAGTTCTCACAGCAATAACAAGAACAACAACGAAAACATATATATGACACAACAAGGACAACTAGTAACATGAACTGATTGCATATATGCATGCACAACTGGTACTACTCATGCCGTTACTAGTCCAGGCCACCAATTTATTATGTATTAGTTTATTATTTGTGAGAACACAAATCGGGTGATTAATTAGTTTTAATCTTAGATTTGAAATTGAAATGCATGTTACTCTCAAACCGTGTGAGCCCTGTTTTCTTTTGCTCTGCTACAACCACTGTGTTGTTTTAGAATAAATGAAAGGCCAATGCAAGAAATCAGAATTTATACTGCTTGGAAATTCTCAATATGGTTGCCGAACATCTTGTGTAAGTTTCTTTCAAGATAATGACTATTTGCATTTGCTTATAAATAAAATTATTCATCCCAAACTGAAGTCGGTGCGATTCCTGCCTACGGGCAGGCGTACCATCATCAGTAGTCCTAACTAATCGCATCGCATGCAAGACCAGATTACAAGGCATGCAATGCGTCAAGCCACGTGTATGGACTGGCATTTGGCTCCTGTGACTCACTGCTGGATGTCGCCCGTGATGTCTCTACGTCCGGCCGTTTTCAAGCGTCTCGTCTCCTGCGATTCGATTCGATTCGATTCGATGGATGTCTGTCTCTAGGACGGTGATTATCTTGAATTCTTGACGATGACTACGTCTACACTGTCTGTTGAGAGAGGGAATAGAGTTAACAAGTTACAAACTTACTGCCTCTAATGAGAATTACCGAACGGCAGGGAACCGAGAGGAGCATGAAGGCGATGTTACAGAACCAAACCAATCGACGTTGATGCAGTTTAATTGGTCAATCCGACTGAGAGATTGAGAGAGATCATCACCCATCGCAGTCTGTCCAGCTAGCACATGAAGACTGAAAAACCAAAACCCAAAGAGAAAATGAACTACTATACGTCTGTCTGTCCATCTTATTATTGTAATAATACATTTATTCATATATATCCCAATCCGCGTTGAATTTTTGTACCGTCGGCAACCCCATCCCCATCGGCGGCCTGCACTGGGTTCAATTTGCGTGCATGTTCAGAGTACATACTGTACATGGCCCGAGATTTATTTTTTTCCCCATTTTCTTTCCAGTCTTGGTTCAGGGCCAGTCCTTGTTCAGAACTGAGATATCGCCTTCCAAGTGCAAGTCCCAAGCCATGTCTGTGAACAGCTTAGGAAAATGTTAAGCTGTTCATGAACGATGGGAGTGTCAGATTTCCGAGTCATTAATTGTCTTTCATTACTAGTATTATTGCACAAGACGGTTAACCTGTTGGTAATGGCAAAACGGCATACATGGAACAACATATACAGTACATAGATACAACCACATCGAGGAACGAAAACTGACGCAAACTAACAAAAAAAATTTCCCCTCCTAACGCTAGAAATTATACCAGCACAGCACAGCAATAACAGGGGATCATGGATGCCTTGCTCGGACTAGACGCGATCAGAAGGCGCAGCAGTAGGACGCCAGCCGGCTCCAAGCAGCAGCCGTCGACAGCGGATGATGCCTTCCTCCCCGTCCTGGCCCGCCGCGTCGCCGCCGCGCCCTTGCCACCACCGCCGCCGCTGGGTTTGCTGAGCATCTCCCACATGACGTGCACGTCGCTGTACTCGCACGTGTGCACCTCCTTCCGCAGCCGCCCCAGACCTGCACATCCATCCATTATTCAGCTCAGGCCATGCACATGTCAGCCGCCTCGCCTCGGCGTCCGTTGATCCCCGGTCGTCGTGCGTAGGTAGTAGGCGAGCGAGACGACTTACCGGTGGCTCGGCGGCGGAGACCCAGGCGCGCGCTGAGACCGCGCCACAGCCGCTTGGCCGGAACCGCCGCGCGGCCCAGGCAGCACGACATCCTCTCCGGCTCTCCCCCCTCCCCTGCTCTGCTCTGTTCTTGTACGTAGTTGCTGGATCAGGTTCAGACGGGACTTGGTTGGGAGCTGCTGTATGTTATGCTTTGCCTGTCCTCTGCTCGACTGACCGATCGAGATCGCCGGAGCTAGCTGCTTTGTGCTTGCCTTCGCCTCGCCCCGCGGCCTGGCCCTCGATGGAGGATGGACCCTCCCTCTGTCTGCGGAGTCCGGCCGCCGTGTAGCGTTGGTTGACGCATGCGCACCGGCTCCAGCTTCGGCTGTGGGCTGACCTCTCTCTCTTTCCTCTCTGCTACAGAGCCAACACTGGGACAAACCACCATTCCTCTTTTTATTTATATAGGTAGTGAGTGGTGGAAGTGCAAGGAATGGAGATGCCGAGAAAACGGATTGGCAGCTGACGGCTGACGGCTGACGGCTGACGGCCGGCGTCCGTTGCCCGTGCACCGACTCCGATGTGGACGCGGCGAGAGACGGCGATCACGCACGTGGATGGAGGCCGCGCCGCGTCTGGCTTGGGTTGCTTTCGTCGCCTTCCCGCGCCCACACGCTGCCAAAACTCAAGAGGCAACCAACGGCTATGTGCATTTTTGGATGCTTTATTTAATTAATAATACTGAAACAGCGTAAGATGACAAATTCATTTTTTTTAAAAAAAAATCAAAAGTAAAGTTCAAATTCCTTTCCATCTTTTCTTCCTGGACAAAAGTCTGTACATCTCAGATTCTCATCTCCATTTTTGAGGCCGCCTTCGAACTTTTGTTTCCAATCGATCCTGGTGATGTGTTTCCATTCCAATCGGAATGCCCTCTTTTGTTCATTGACTTCATGTATTTGAGTGTGTTCATTCAATCTCATGGCCTCATCACGGCTACTTACAGCAAGGGCCGTGGACCAAGTAGGACCAATAATTTATATGAGAAGAAATTAGTATCACGTACTAGCTATATACTATAGTAACTTTTTATCGTAAGTGTTGTTACTCTTCCCTATAAAATTAGTTAATAAACTCAATATAGTTTGATTTATGATTTAATTCTGGCTAGCAGTTGATTTATTTTTTTGTTACGGAGGGGTATATACAGTAAATTTGTCTGAGAAAGAAGTGAGAGAGTAAAAAAAACCCTACTTGGTCGCCCAAAAGAATAAAAGAAAAACTATACATTGCTTACTGGTGTACACGTTGCAGTAGTAACTACCTAAACGCTGATATATTTAGTGATATGATAGTTGTAATGCTAACTAGAATAGGGCGTGTATTATATACTTGCTTGATGAAGAATGATATGGACACTACCTCCTTAATTCATTGTACGCCCCGGAGATATATTCAGTAAAAACAAAGGCCAACGCAAGTTTTGATTAAGAAGAAAGACGTCAACCTGGCTGCAATTTTCAGCAGCAGGTAGCAATTGCTAAGTTGCCCCTGCACCGTTAACAACAACAAAAGATCTTCAATTGACACTAGTAGAGAGCAGACTTTTGATCCACTACCGATTTTGGCTTTAGTACCAGAATTTTTTACGCCCGGGAAAGAAAGAAACATTTAATCCCGGCTAGATATAGCAGCCGGTACTAAATCCTCCTTCCCAACGGCTCGCAACGACTAGGGAGCTTATAGTCCCGGTTGGTGATCAAAACCGGGACTAAAAGTCTATCTTTAGTCCCGGTTTTGATAATCAACCGGGACTAAAAGTTTAACCACGGTTTATAGGCAGAACCGGAACTAAACCTTAACATTTAGCTCGGGTTTGTAGCCTAAACCGGGACTAATGTTCCTCCCTTCCAATTTAAACATTTTCTTCCCCCGAGCCCGAGGCCCCGAGCCATTCATGCTGTTCTTGCTTCTGCTCGTGCATGTTCTTGCTTCTTCTCAGCTCAAGTGTGGAGCTTGACTAGGTTACTCCTCTAACTTCTTCAATTCTACGGTTGCAAAGGTTACTATTTTTATTCTCTCTTATTTAATCACTAGGATAATTTTATGGTTATTTCTCCAATAATTTGTATTTCAAGGTCAAAATCACTTGATATTTCTTCCAATAATTTATATTTCAAGCTCAAAATCACTTGATATTTCTTCAATAATTTATATTTCAAGCTCAAAATCACTTGATAGTTTGTATATTTGGTTGAAGAAAGATTTATAGGTATGCATAGCTTACATTTGTTATTCAAATGTTGTATGTATATATTTGTGATTTTAATTTTAAGAGTTTTATTTTTTGTTTCACTTGTTAAAATACATTATTAGGAATTTAAGTGCTATACAAATTTGAGTCTAGAGAGTAAAGAGTAGATGACGAATGCTTCCGGTTCGTCGGCCTATCATCGGGTTTAAAAGAGGCTGAGACCAGACCTCCCTCTCATTGAGTGCGGCGAGTGCAAGAAAAAGAATGTGCTTGAGTTTCGAGTGAAGAAGGAGGGTCCCAACAAGGGGCACATCTTCTACCAGTGTCCGGATCGTAATGTGAGTTACTCCATCGCATTTGATGATTATATATAATAAATTATGTATTTTTTTTACTAAACTTATGTATTTTTGTCTTAATTTCAGTGGGATGGCAGTGGATGTCCAGGGTGGTACTGGAAAGAAGAGTATGCCAAACACGTGTTTAGAACTCTTGCAGAGGCGGCTGTGGTGGGTGATAAGCTAGCTGATGAGGCACTGAGCCCGCGAACGAAGACCATTGATGTTGAACAGACGAATGATTTGTCTGTTTTAGTTGAGATCGGTCGTGATATGCTTAGGCTGTTGAAGTGTATTTTAGGTTTAATTAGTTTAGTGCTAGTTTTGACTGTCTACATTGCAGCGAGGCTTCCATAAATTAATTAATGTCCAGTATTGTGATATATGTTCGTTTATCTTATAATGTAGATGAGTCGGCATTGGATGTACAACACTGATCGTCGCTCTAAAGATTTCATTGAGGGCGTGCATATTTTCTTAAATGAAGCCGAGTCAAACAAGCGGGATGGATTCATGTGCTGCCCATGTGCTGTATGTAAGAATTTGAAGGAATATTCGTGCTCAAGGATTCTTCATTCTCACTTGTTCAAGTCGAGTTTCATGCCGAACTACATCTGCTGGACCAAACACGGAGAAAGAGGCGTTATAATACAAGAAGACGAAGAAGAACAATGGGACGATGGTGACACTATTGCTGACTATGGTATATTAAACAATGATATTCCAATGGAGGAAGCTGAAGAAGAGGTACCAGCACAAGATGATCCCGTTGATGATCTTGCTCAGGCTATTTGCGATGCAAAGAGAGAATGCGAAAGTGAAAAAAAGAAGATCAAGTTCGAGCGTATGCTAGAGAATCACAAGAAGTTGCTATACCCAACTTGTGATGCAGGACTAGAAAAAATTAGGGTAGCACACTAGAGTTGTTGCAATGTAAGGCAAAGAATGGTGTATCCGACAAGGGATTTCAGGGAGTTGCATACAAAAATAAAGAAGATGCTTCCAAAGGATAACGAATTACCAGCCACTACCTATGAAGCCAAACAGGTTGTCTGCCCTCTGGGATTGGAAATCACAAAGATACATGCATGTCCTAATGATTGCATCCTCTACCATGGCGAGGAGTACGAGGAGTTGGATTCTTGCCCGGTATGCCATGCATCACGGTATAAGATCAGGCGAGATGACTCTGGTGATATTGAGGATGAAAGAACTAGAAAGATAATCCCTGTCAAGGTTATGTGGTATGCTCCTATAATACCACGCTTGAAACGTTTGTTCAGAAACAAAGAGCATGCAAAGTTAATGCGGTGGCACAAAGAAGACCAGTAAGATAGACAATATGCTGAGACACCCGGCTGATGGGTCTCAATGGAGAGCAATCGATCGAGAGTTCCCAGATTTTGCAGGGGACGCAAGAAACATAAGATTTGCTTTAAGCACGGATGGTATGAATCCTTTCGGGGAGCAAATAGTAGTCATAGCACTTGGCCTGTTACACTATGTATCTACAACCTCTCTCCATGGTTATGCATGAAGAGAAAGTTCATTATAATGCCCGTGCTAATCCAAGGACCAAGGCAGCCTGCCAATGATATCGATGTGTACCTGAGGCCACTAATTGAAGAACTATTGCTTTTGTGGAACAAACCAGATATACGTGTTTGGGATGAGCATAAATAGGAGCACTTTGACCTCCGTGTATTGTTGTTCGTAACAATCAATTATTGGCCTGCTCTAAGTAATCTTTCAGGACAGTCGAACAAGGGATATAATGCATGTGTGCACTGTTTCACGGAAATTAAAGGTATATTTTTGAAAAAATGTAGAAAGGTTGTCTACCTTGGGCATCGTCGATTCCTGACTGCGAATCACCCTGTTAGAAAGAAAGGCAAGCATTTTAAAGGTAAGGCGGACCACAAGTCCAAGCCTATCAACCGCATCGGTAAGGACGTACTCGATATGGTCAAGGACGTGAAAGTAGTCTTCGGAAAGGGACCTGGCAGTGAACCCGTTCCGAACGACGCTAGCGGTCATGCACCTATGTGGAAGAAGAAGTCCATATTTTGGGAGCTACCATATTGGAAAGTCCTAGAGGTCCGCAATGCGATTGACGTGATGCACCTAACAAAGAATCTTTGTGTGAACCTGCTTGGCTTCATGGGTGTGTACGGGAAGAGCAAGGACACACCTGAAGCACGAGAGGACCTCCAGCGTTTGAACGAGAAGACAGCTGATGGACGCCAATACTTAGGACCTGCTAGTTACAGTCTTAGCAAAGAAGAGATGGAGAGCCTGTTTGAATGCCTAGAGAGCATCAAGGTACCATCCGGATACTCCTCAAATATAAAAGGTATAATAAACGTACCAGAGAAGAAATTCCAAAACTTAAAGTCCCATGACTGCCACGTGCTCATGACACAATTGCTTTCAGTTGCATTAAGAGAAATTCTACCTGCAAATGTACGTCTAGCCACCGTAAAGCTATGTGCATTCCTCAACTCAATTTCTCAGAAGGCAATCAATCCTCTAGATCTTGCTAAGCTACAGAATGACGTGGTTCAGTGTCTTGTCAGCTTCGAGTTGGTTTTTCCTCTATCCTTCTTCAATATCATGATGCACCTCCTAGTTCACCTGGTCAAGGAGATTATTATTCTAGGTCCTGTGTTCCTACACAACATGTTCCCCTTTGAGAGGTTTATGGAAGTACTAAAGAAATACGTTCACAACCGTGCTCGGCCAGAAGGAAGCATCGCGAAGGGATACGGAACCGAGGAGGTCATTGAGTTCTATGTTGACTTTATTCCTGATCTAGACCCAATTGGTATTCCAGAATCACGACATGAGGGGAGGCTAACTGGAAAGGGGACACTAGGGAAGAAAACATATATCGGTCAGGGTGACGATTATTTCAATAAAGCACACTACACAGTTCTGCAAAACTCCACCTTGGTGGAGCCATATATGGACAGACACAAGGAATTTCTACTATCACAGTTTCTAGGCAAGTCTGAAGCTTGGATTTCGCGCCATCACATGGAATCTTTTAGCGGTTGGTTACGAAAAGAATGTCAGGGTGATGAGAGTATTTCGGAGCAACTGTGTTTGTTGACTAGGCAACCATCATGGCATATCCTCACATACAAAGGGTACGAGATAAATGGAAATACATTCTACACAGTAGCCCAAGATAAAAGGAGCACCAACCAAAACAGTGGTATCCGCATAGATGCCACAGACCCGAACGGGACTAAGCATACATACTATGGCCGCATAGAGGAGATATGGGAACTAGACTATGGACCTACTTTTAAAGTTCCTTTGTTCAAGTGCCAGTGGGTAAAGGTGTCCGGTGGCGGGGTAAAAGTGGACAACCAGTATGGAATGACAATAGTGGACCTCAATAACAGTGGGTTCAAAGACAAACCATTTGTGCTTGCCAAGGATGTCAACAGGTATTCTATGTCAATGACATGTCTTCGAAACCGAAAAGAGGGAAAAACGATAAGAACCCATTTAGCAATGAGCCAAAGCGTCATATAGTTCTTTCAGGAAAAAGAAACATTGTGGGAATTGAAGATAAGACAGACACATCAGAAGATTATGAGAAGGATGATCGAATCCCACCCTTCATGGTCAACAAAGACCCAAGCATCCTATTGAACAATGAAGACACCCCATGGCCACGTCGATTATGATTCAAGGGACATATATTTGAAAAAAGTTCACTACTGTGATTGCTTAGAGTGAATTTAGCTATTATGTAATAATTGTGAGACATTAGATCCATGAATTTACATTGAAATAAATTGAAAACAACTTTTCTATCAAATACCAACCATTTTATTTATATTTATTGAGTACTACATTTTTGCATTAATGAATTAATGATTATTATCGTATATTACTATTAATATTTGTAAAGAAATCAAGAAATACAGGTAAAAGATTTTTCTTCTGTGTAGTATGCAGTAAAATAAAGCAGGAACCTTTTTTAAAAAAAATTTTGTAAACATTTCCATTTACTATTGAATTAGTAAGGTTTATAAGTATTATAAAGTAAGATAAAAAGAAATGATCCAGTTGGCGGGAGGTGAACAGAAAATTTCACTTTTAGTCCCGGTTGTAGGCTGCAACCGGAACTAAAGGTGGGCCGAAATTTTCAGGCCCGCCAAAAAACACACTTTTAGTCCCGCTTCCTACTAAGAACCGGAACTAAAAGTATGAGCTTTTGTCCCGGTTCCTGGTTGGAACCGGGACTAAAACGGTTCCTACCTAAGAACCGGGACTAAAAGTATGAGCTTTAGTCCCGGTTCCTGGTTGGAACCGGGACTAAAAGTCCCGACCTATATATTGAACTCGCCTTCAACGACCTCGATCCATCGGACTTCTTCGATTCACGCCGTTCGCCCTCGACGCCGCCGCCGCCTCTCGGACCGCTCCAACCGACGCCGGCCGCCAGTGCCCCGCCGGCGCGACGCCCGCCCGCCCGCGCGCCGCCCTGACCTGCTCGAGCTCGCCACCGCCTCGCGCGGGATCTCGACTCCCGGCCCGCCACCTCCTCGCGCGGGATCTCCCGCCACCTCCGCGCGCCCGTCCGCCTTCTCGACCGCCGCACGCAGCCTCCGTGTTGCCGGCCGTCGCCGCGGACTGCCCCTCTGTGGCCCTCGACGCCGGCCCCCACGCGCGATCCGCCGTCGGCCCTCTCTCCTCTGCTCACCGCGCGCGCCGCGCCCTACAGCCGAGGTATACGCTAGCGGTTTTTGTTCATTTAGTTAGTTTGTTTTATTTTTAGTTAGTTACTTAATTTAGTTTAGTTTAGATAGTTTAATTAGTTAATTAGTTAGTAAATTAGTTTTAGTTTAGTTTAGGTTAATATATTAATAATTAATTAGTAAATTAGTTTTAGTTTAGTTTTTCTAGTTAGTTTAGTTATTAGCTTATACTAATTAATTGTATTATTTTTAGTTAGTTCATTAATTTAGTTTAGTTTAGGTAGTTTAATTAGTTAATTAGTTTGTAAATTAGTTTTAGTTTAGTTTAGGTTAATATATTAGTAATTAATTAGTAAATTAGTTTTAGTTTAGTTTTTCTAGTTAGTTTAGTTATTAGCTTATACTAATTAATTATATTATTTTTAGTTTAGTGTTAGGGCTAGGGTTAGGGTTTAGTGTAAGGGCTTAGGACTATGATTTAATTAGTGTTAGGGTTAGGGTTTAGGTTTTCTGTCTCTTTTGTTCCACATGCAATATTAACATTAATAATTTTTCTCCTCTAGATGGCCGAAGATAGAGCCAATATGGAACAAGAAATGATGGATATTATCAACACTGGCAGTCAACACTGGCCGGAGGACTATGACCGCTCTCTCACGAAGTCTATTGACAAACAGAAGAAGGCAGAGAAAGATGTTCCGCAACTCGGCAAACAAGACAACCAAGCAATCCCCCCGCTACTTGTTAGTAATCAGATACCGAATCAATATGGCTCATTTATGGACCGCATCCACGTACCTGGTGAGGTCAATTTGAACGAGTTTGAAGCTTTCATGGCGAAAACTGGTATGAACCTTGCCCAAATGGTTGGATGGGAGCAAGTGGAGAAAGCGCAAGTAGTTGACAAGTGGAGGAAATATCAATATGGTCGGAGTCTATGAAATCCAAAAACCCTCAGTCAACTAGGTACGCAAATGTACTTGCTAAACAAGTAGTACCTTGGGGCATGTACACGAGGTGAGTCTTGGATTTCTGTCCGAATTAGAAACCAACATTGGTTCCGTGGCGATGATATTATATTTGTTGATTTTGCTGAATTACACCAACTATACCACATGGACTCCCTCGACAAAACAATAATGAGCTGCTATTGTCTGTAAGTGTACTTTCTTTCTGCAATTCAAATCTTTCTCTCTCTCTATATATATATCCTTACTCTCTCTCTATATATATATGCAGCTATGGGATGCAAATGTGCAAACAGAGAGGGTCTAATGAAGTTAGTTTCATTGATCCACATATTGTATTCAAACACCCTACACCCAACCCAACATGGAAAGAAGACACAGAGAAGAATCTCATGAAGTTCTTAGCAAAGCAACGTGGCAAGAAAAATATACTCTTCCCCTACAACTTTAACGATCATTGGATATTGATCGTCATCGATCTTCAACAAAGCCACATGGAGATCTTAGATTCTATGAGAAAGAGCCTGGACTAAATCCAAGATATGATAGATATTTTCCAGAGGTAATTTATTTCTCCTTACCTTCTTCAATTGCAGTGTTTGGAAAATATTCACATCGATCATTGGATATTTTTATTTTGATTGGCAGTGTTTGGAAAAGATTCATTGAGAAATACGACCTCAAACATTGCAAAGCACCACTCACTATAATCTCACACATGGTAAGTATATATACTTAGAGGCCATTCGTGTTATATATGTATCTATATATATGTATTGTCTGGATCGGATGACAATCTTTTTTGTCTTGTAAAGTGGGTTCTGCGGCAACAACCCGGGAATAACACTTGTGGATACTATGTCTGCGAGTTCATGAGGATGTACTCAGTCAGAACTGACCGGGAGAAGCTAAAAGTACGTTAAATCGATCTCATATTAACTCATACAAATGTATATATACATACACATATATATATATATATAATCATATATATTAATACCTTTCCCTTTGACTCTGTTTGAAGACTGATTATTTAAAAAAAAAGGTCCTGGTAAAAGACGAGCTCAAGGCAATTCAAGAGACCATAGCAGGGTTTCTTAATGATCAAGTTTTGAATTCCTCCGGAGAATTTTACAATGACCCTAATGAATCTTGAAAGCCGGGCAACGGTGGTGATGAAGATGACTGAAGGGCATATATATATATATATATATATATATATATATATATATATATATATATATATATATATATATATATATATATATATATATGTAGTTTGTAATATATATGTGTCTTATGTCGTATTGTGCCCTTTGTCAAAACCGATACACACACATATAATATATATATACATATATATATATATATGTAAAAATATATATATATATGTATATATATATATGTAATATGTGTGTGTATAGATAATTTTAAATCGAAACCATAATTAAAAAACAAAACGAATAATGAACTGAAAAAACACGAAAAACAAAAAAAGGGAAGGCTTTAGTCCCGGTTGTTGATACAAACCAGGACTAAAAGGTTCCACAGACCCGAGGACACGTGGTCTGGGCTGCAGACCTTTTAGTCCCGGTTTGTGTTTCAAACCGGGACTAAAGGTCCACTTTTAATCCCGGTTCTAGACCCGGGATTAAAAGGGGTGACATTTACTCCCGGAAGCTTGTTCCCGGTTAGGAAACTAGGGTTAAAGGGGTTTCCCATCCGAGAATAAAGGCCATTTCTGTACCAAGTGTGACTCCCTTCGTTTGATTCCTCTGTGACTGTCAGTAGATACAAACTAATTGTCCGGGTTCTTCATCAGTCCAAATCAGCCGAGGACGTACTCAATAGTCAATAGGCTATGCTTAATTAATTAAACAGCTCACTCAACTTTAACTAGACTTGTTGAGAAATTCTCAAAAATATTAAAGTATTTTCTAGCTCGCTCTTAAACATTCGATCATGATTATGTTGTCAAAAAAAAAAATCATGAGTATGTGCAACATTATCCCACCAACTTCGACCAGGTTTGTAGCTACCTAATCGCATTCATGAGACAGCGAGCGAGAAGGCAGGCCGTTGGCTCCTGTGACGTGACGGACTGCTGGACGCCGGTGTCGATCGACAGTTACGCCTGTGACGACGTCAGTCCGACCGTCGTCGGCTCCTCTCCTGCCGTCCTGTGACTGGTGATGGGTCAATGTCAACGGCATGAGCACAACCGCCGACAAATAAACATGATGGTGATCACAGACGTCAGGTCCTTTGTATCGATCGGATTACTGCACGTTCATGTTTGGGAAGATTAGGTACTCCTGTTTAAAAAAGAACGTCGTTTTACAATTTTGTTGTTTGATCATTCGTCTTATTAAAAAAACTTTAATAAATATTATTTATCTTATTATGACTTAGTTTATTATTAGAAATACTTTAATAATAATTTATTTATTTTATAATTTGTATATATTTTTAAATAAAACAAGTGGTCAAACACGATATCTTAGAAGTAAAAAAAAAATCATATACTTTTTAAGACGGATGGACTAACTACGTACTCCTTCGTTACCTACTGCTGTGCATTGGAAGGCTCGGCCAGGGATATTTTCCAGGCTTGCTGGTTTGGCGCCACGCCATGATTAGGATTAGCTTAGAAATCGTTTCCCAATATAATCCACCTGTTGTGAACTGATAGGGTAGTCCTTATGGTAGAAACCATCTACAAAGTCCAAGAGAGTCACGTTAGCAAATATCTAAATATAAAAACTATCTCACACAGTGAGAGTTTCTTCGTGTAATAAATATTGTGCTTATTTCATTCTCAGCCTTATCCCTCGCATCCCATCCCCTCTCTCGCTCTCCTCTTAGCAGCACGCAGCAGCACGTGAACGCAGCAGCAGGCAGCACGCAAGCGCATGCAGCACGACGCAAGCGCAACAGGCAGCACGCAGCAGCGGCCGTCGAGCACGCGGACATCTGTGGCGGCGGGCGAGCGCGGTCCGGCGGCTCCATCGCGGTAGGCGAGCGCGGCCATCTCGGCGGCCGGCGAGCGCCGCTCCGGCGGCTCCATCGCGGCGGGCGAGCGCGGCCATCTCAGCGGCCGGCGAGCGCCGCTCCGGCGGCTCCATCGCGGCGGGCGAGCACGCGGCCGTCGAGCGCGGCTCCGGCGAGCGCGCAGGCGCGAGCGCAGCCCCTTTGAGCGTGCGGGGGCGAGCGTGACCGTCGGCTCCATCGCGGCGAGCGAGCGCGGTCATCTCGGCGACCGGCGAGCGCGCGGGGGCCAGCGCGGCTCCGGCGGCTCCATCGTGGCGCGCGAGCGCGGGGCCGTCGAGCGTGGCTCCGGCGAGCGCGCAGGCGCGAGCGCGACCGGCGAGCGTGGCTCCGGCGGCTCCATCACGGCGGGCGAGCGCGGCCATCGCGGCGGGCGAGCGCGCGGCCAGCGAGCGCGACTCTGGCGGCTCCATCGCGGCGGGCGAGCACGCGGCCTTCTCGGCGGCCGTCCAGCACGGCTCCAGGCGAGCTCGCGGGGGCGAGTGTGGCCGGCGAGCGCGGCTCCGGCGGCTCCATCGCGGTGGGCGAGCGCGCGGCCGTCGAGCGCGGCTCCACCTCCATGGAAACGAGTCATTTCTTCCCAACGCCAAATACAGCGGTTTCTTGCGCCTAGTTTCTAGAGTCGACGTCGTTTCTAGATGTAGAAATGGTTTCTTCTTCTTTTCATCTCTTTCTTCATTAACTAGGCTGTCATGTCATTATTTTGTTAAGTTGACATGTCATTTAATAGAGATAGAAACTATTCATTAATTGCTATTGGGACTGCCCTTAGAATATAGGTGCAGGGCTGGAGTTGCACACATCTGGCGTGACGACTGTGACGGCCAACCATCTACGGCTCCTCGATCTTCTGTGTCATCCCCCAGCCGAGTTGGCTCATGCTCCTCCAGCTTCCTCTACGAGTACAAAAAAAAAAAAAAAAAATGGTGCTGTTTTTCCCACTGATGTGGACAGTACGAGAAATTATATAAAAAAACGGAGAATAAAGCTAGGGAGTTTGACTTGAGGTAACTTTATATTTTGAGACGAAGGGTTAAACGCTGCTCAGATCACTAAGTACAGAAAAGCTTAATAGTGGTGGTTGGATAACGCATTTGTATAGGTGTTTTAGTCAACCGCCTGCATTAGAGGCTAGTAGAAATCATGTTTCCAGCATGTGGGTATTTGGGCGCATAAACATTTTTCCGAAAATCATATTTTAAACATAGCAGAAAAAATATTTAAGTCGTGGCATTTTTCGCGCAAAATTCGTGCACGCTACGCGGCCGCGGGGGTTCGAACCCGCGACCTCTCCCTCACAGCGTGACCTCCTCTAATTCACTCCATCCAACACTCACATGTGTTCTAGTTGTATTAGGTTTGTCACATATTGTTACGCACCCGATAGAAATTTAACTGTTTGAGGCTCTAAACGAAGTCAAATAAAAAAGTTGTCAACTATAAAGTTTCATAACTTTTCGAGATGTATAACTTTCATGTAGACAGTTTTTCCATTCGAGGCTTTTTTTAAAAATACAAAATTCAAAATTCAAACTTTGACCGTATTTTACGTTAACAAAATGATTTCAAATGAAAAAGTTGTCAACTACAAAATTTCATAACTTTTCGAGATGTACAACTTTCATGTAGATAGTTTTTTTATTTGAAGTCATTTGAAAAATTAAATTTTTTAAAATTGGCACCGATTTCTAAAGACGATTTCTTAAGAGAACCGCATGTAGAACTACAGGCGGTTTTCTTAAGGAACCGCCTGTAGAAATCGATTTCTACATGTGATTCTAAATCTGTCCCCACCATTTTATTTCTAGTGACGCACGTTAATTAAATCCGCCTGTAAAAATAAATACATAGTGTCAGTATAGAGCTTTTGTATACTAGTGGATGACAGTTGTACTTTATTATAGTACATTCTTGCCTGATAACCATATGGGCACTCCTTAACTTTATTGAACGTCCCAGTCCCAGATACACTCATCCTATTCAGTAAAAACAAAGCCCAATGCAAGCGGACGTTGACAGTAACGATTAAAGAAGAAAACGTCGGCGGCAGTTAATTTTCAGCAGCAGCAGCGACTGCTAGTTGCCCCTGCACCGTTAACAACAAGTCAATAAAAGATATTGAATTTGCCGTTGATTTAATAAATGGTTCCTCAGCGTGATTGTGAACAGACAGAAGTTAACTGTCAGGTTAGTTGGCCCATCAGTCCAAATCAGCGGCGTGATTGTGAACAGATAGAAATTAACTGTCAGGTTAGTACCGTTAGTTGTCCATCAGTCCAAATCAGCGGATGACTCTACTACTAGTACTAGCTAACAAAGCCAGGCTGCGATGCCCTCTCCTGCAATTAATCTGCGGAGCCGAATGATAAAACGCTCATGACCTGAACTCCTGAAGCAAACACAGTGTTTGATAGATTGTCTTTGAATCCCAATAGTCTAGCATTAAAAAAACCAATCTACAGTGGCGTCTCACCATTACTAATTTACAGTTTCAGAGTTCAGAGAAAATAAAGCCCAACAGAGCAAAATACTAAAAGTTATCTCAACATGGTCTGTAAAACTACCTTCCATGTATGGCAGATATTGTAACATCATTAACACCAGATGACTCAACTATAGAGGACAATTCTTCAATTCCCACTCTTACACGGAAATATGCTGGGTGCTTAGGTTCAAGCAAGACCATACTATCACTAGATAGCATCACTACCACTTCTGACATGGTGGGTCTATCAACGCATTCTCTTGCACACATAACAACGCAATATTAATACATCTCCTCAGGTGTGATGTATGGCACTCAACACCTAATGAAGTGTCTACCAACTGAAGCCATAATCCATCTTTCCACAACTGCCATGCCTGGAAGAGATTGATTCGAATACATAAAGGTTATTTTTAGATAAAGGATGCAAATTTCTAGCATCCACATCAACTAGGATTCACACAACTAACAATAAAGGTTAATTAAGACATAAGAAAAAGAATATTACTAAAGCTTTTGTGCTTTCGTAAAACAAGGGAATAGTGGACGACCTTGAGGAGTAATATTGGTGTAGATGGTAGTTAAAAAGTAAAAACCAAGGCTAGCTTCAATACTTAACATATGGTATTCAAATATTCAAAAAAAAAAACTCACATGTCCAAGAAGGTTGATGAACTCTCCATATTGATGGACACTTGAAGTTCTTTTTCCGCTGATGATTTCAAGAGTCAATACGCCAAAGCTAAATACATCGGATTTGATTGAGAAGAGGCCCTCGGAAGCATATTCAGGAGCCATATAACCACTGAAACAAAGTATGTAAAAATAACCCTTTGATGTCAAGCTTTGTACATATTAGGTTTTTAGGCTAGGATGGACTGATCTGTAAGAATACTTACTATGTCCCAACTATCCTTTTTGTGTTTCCTTCAGTATCATTTATGCCAAATATTTTTGCGAGTCCAAAATCTGAAATTTTAGGGTTCATTTCATGGTCTAGGAGTATGTTGCTTGCTTTAAGGTCTCTATGAATGACACGTAACTGAGAGTGCTTATGCAGGTACAGAATTCCTTGCGCTATCCCTTCTATTATGGCCAAACGTTTATTCCAATCTAGTAAAACTCTTTGTATTTCATCTGCAATTCAGTTAAGCATAAACATATAAGATAAAAGCCTTTAGCTGTCAGTGCTAAACACAGCTTGTATCATGGTATGTTTGAGAAGTACTACCAAAAATGTAGAAGTCCAAGCTCTTATTTGGCATATACTCATAGATTAGTAACCTCTCATCACCCTGAGAGCAACATCCCAAGAGCCTAACCAGATTTGTGTGCTGGAGCTTGGATATGAGCTCGATTTCATTTTTGAACTCTTTGAACCCTTGCCCTGAATGTGAAGCTAGTCTCTTAACGGCTATCTCCAATCCATTGCGAAATTGGCCCTATAGAGAAGTTCAAAAGAGTTTTGTCAATGATACATCTTTGAGTTTAGTTGTCTTTTAACAATTGATTAACCTTCCGACAAAGGCAATAAGCAAAAGTACATTTATTTGCGTAATGTTTAAAAGCCTGTATGGAACCAGAAATTTGGTAGTTTAATAAGAGAAAGTATCAGGGAAAACCTCCTTTCATCCCAAACATGGCCTCTGACTAGTCCTCTACTTGGTTTGTTTTTTTATCTCTTTTGGGTTCTCAGTGCATAAGTTTTTTTCCTCTATCTTACCTTATATACTGGCCCAAATCCTCCTTCCCCAAGTTTATTTTCTTCTGAGAAGTTATTTGTAGCCTCCAATACTTGCAAAAAGTCATAAACTGTGAATTCGGAAACTCTTCCTGCCACCCAAACTAGTGCTTCATCGTCTTCCTTATCTTGTGATCTTCTACCTAGAATCAGTGTTGGGTGTGATGCTTTCCGTTAAAGTTGATGAAGATGCTATAGCATTGTAACAAAATAGAATCCCGAAGCCTTGAGACAAAAGTATTTTCATTGGTACTTTTTGGTAGGTCGCTGACCTTTTCTATACTTTTTGATGAATTTGAATGAAACAATGCTGCAGATGAACAATGCAAGAACAGGAGCAACCACAGCAGTGGCCATAACTTTGCTCTTGCGTTTGGCATAATTGTCCTTTTGCCGTCCTTCCATGATAATAAACAACAAAATCAATTGGTTGATTAATTAGAAAATCCAAAACGATTTAGGCACGCAATAAAGTTAGACCAAGTTTTGATGGTTCAAATTCATGGTAGACCCAAGAAACCTAATATAAGGGGTGACATCACATGACAAGTTGGTAGTAGGACTATATCTTTGGATATAGAAGGTCCAAATAAATCTAGACCCAATATTTGTGCAAACTAATCATGGTTTAGTAGGTAAAACATCGTGAGGTTAACAAGTTTGTGCCAAAATTGTTGCATTGAAATTATTATTTTATTTTTTTAACAAGTGCAACAATCCTATTTTACCCTTTTTTTAACTAGGGCACACATAGGTAATTGAGATGAAGATTAGGGTCTCACTGTAGATTAACTTTTTGTAATGGCAGAGATGGTTAATTCAGATATAGATTTAGAGAGCTAATTTAGGACTATTCTTAGAATGGTAGAGGTGAGCTAATTTCTTATAAATGTAATATATATTCAGTGGCTACTATTATGAGTGATGATTAGAGACTTTCAAATTAATGGCTGGATGTTTTAAGTTTTTCTGAGAATTTTTATGATTTTTGGTTTTCTTTTTCTAGCGCGCCTTGTGAGATAAACAATAGCCCTAGATGCTTAAATAAACACTTGAAAAATCTTTAAATGTCATGTAATGAGCTCCTTAATAAGTGTCGTAAAAGGTCCTAAAATAAAACCCAACATCATCAGTGCTTATGAAGAAAGAACAAGGAATGCTTGGAGTGGTCATATGTACTCCCTCTATCCTAGAATATAGCTATGTTTATATTTGTCCTAAGTCAAGTATTTGTATTTTTACCAACAATAACTCCAAAAATAGTTTACTTTAAAAATAAAAAAAATGCATGATATATATAACAGTGGGTCTCACGATGAATCTATATATTGATGTAATTTTTTATATGTTCTCAGTCTTTATGGTTTTTCATTATTCATATTCAAATATAAAAATATTTGACTAAGGACAAACCTTTTAACATAACAATACCCTCAAATGGAGGAGAGTACCTTTAAGTGATGGAGTCGGAGCAGCAAGGGTGGAGTTGAAGGACCATGCGAGTATCTGATGGAGCTGAGTGGAAGTGCCGGAGCCCGGCCGCTGAAAACCCCACCGCCACTTCCGGCGGAAGCAACGACTTTGGATCTTGCAAGACATAGGTGACCACAGCGGGTTCCATAGAGGGATGGTCATGATACCGAAGCGAGGCAAACAGCATCCCGGTGGTGCCGTTAAATTGGATCGTCGCTGCCATGGTGGCATTTACTTTCAGGACTCAGCGATGATCCTGATCCTGACGTGGTGTTCATCAAATCCGTTGTGTTGGACGAGCGGACAGTGTTGATGTCGACACCAATGTGGTTGTCGCTGGGATCCCCACAGTCGTAGTTTCGGTACGTGTCGAACTCGACGGCGACGAACTGGCCGGAGCCGTAGGCCGCGGCGTCGCGGTCCATGAGGCCGAGGCTTCCGCCGTCAGTGTTCGGGCGGCATGCTGGACGGGTAGCTGGAGAGGAAGAACGCTATGCCGTCTCCCGGCGCGGCCTCGCCATCGGGCTTGATCACGAAGGTGAAGCTTGTGCTGAAGCTCGCCATGGCGGTGGCTGTGTCGTCGTCGTCGGCAGCGTGGAAGTAGAACGGCACCGGGTGGTTGTACGACATCCTGCCCATGCAGCCGCCGACGCTCTGCCCGAACGAGTCGCAATCGAGGTTGATCAGATCGCCGTGCACCGACACCGAGGCGTTGCCCTCGAAGCGGAGGTCGCCGGCGTCGTAGCTGGATGCATTGGAGAAGTCGAAGCTGCCACAGTGTTGTTAGCATCTAGGGATAATAATGGTGGGGAGAGAAAGCAAGTGGAAATGAGGAAGAAGAAGAGGAGGAGCTGCGGGCAGCTTCTACTTGCAGCCGAGGCCATGGCAGTGGGAATGAATGAATTGCTCAGCCGAACGACGAGCTAGTAGCAGATAGCTTGTTATATTAATTACCTAAGGACCTTGTACTGTGTACAATGCATCTATGTGCAGCTGCACTGTTGTGGTCTCTCTGCGGATTTGAATAGGTGAGCACACAAAGATAGAGAAGATCATGAATCCATGGCATCCAATCAGCTGCTTGCTAGGCGCGCTAGCTTTTCATAGATACTACTAGGGAACGGCTGCATACGGCGTGACTCCAATCGACGACTCGCTAACCAAATTATCTTGCCGTGCAACGGTCGTCAATGTGCAGACGGGACATTGACTTCCTTCAAGAATTAATCATGATAATAGGTAGCATGTCCGTGCGTTGCTACTGGGACAATAAAACTTTTATACTAAAAACACTTGGATCGCACAATAAAACAACAATAATATAAAATTAAATACTAACATTAAAATAACAATTATAAAAAAGAAAAATTTGTAACATTAGCAATATCAAGGAGAGCACAGCGTCACAGGATCACCAAATCTTTAATAAAGTTGCTTATTTATTCCTCTCCCATCTATTCATTTCACAAGCAACAAAAGCAATCAAATTTACAATCTAAACAAAGGTGGTAAAATTCTGAAAATTCTGACAGGTTACATCCTAACTATTTTAGTTCCACGGTGTATTGTACATGGTTCATCGCGTGGAACCAGAGCATTCCCGAGTTGAGGATGACTGGGCGTTTGGAGGATGCAGGCATCTGGAGCTATGGACATGACACCATCTATAGAGCAGAATGGAACATAATCTCCGCAGGTTCCTTACTGACACCATCTGCTACGGAACACAATCTCATAGGCTACCTTATGGACATGACACCATCTGCTCAGTCAGAGCTCTATCTGTGAAAGTTTAGTACAAAGCTGCTCAAGAATAATTCTTGATTATTGGAATGATTATTGTTTGTTCATAAACAAACTAAAACATAGCAATAAGAGTCAAGTCTCATACTGTCATTCTTTAGAAAATTTGTTGTGACTCAGCACTGCTCTGAAAGACTATATTTTTACTTACCAGAATGGCGTAAGAGACTGATTACTGATATACTGATGGGACAATTGCCAAGCCCATTATATGAAAAAATTGTGCATGTAGGTTGATGTTGGTAGAAGCTAAATCGGCTGAGGGGGAAATTTTGATGGTAAGCTGTCTTCTAGCAGTGTGATGTCTTCTGCACAGCTTGCCTGAAAATATAAGAAGGTATTGCTTATATTCAACAATTGAAGGCATACTGACCATACAGAATAACTGAATAAGTTTCAAAATCTAGAGAGTAACCACATAGAGATTGAACAACACTTGTACCTTATCTTCATCCTCAAGTGATGTGTGCCGATAAATGAAACAAGTTGGCAGCACTAAAAAAAAATATAATACAAATTGGCATATGTTAATAGCTTCATATATTAAAGCATTAGTCTTGCTCGTTTTGATTATTATTACTTCAAAATAATGCTCCATGGTCTCTATCTCACCATTAAGGCCAGTGAACTCAGAGAGATGCCTGTGTGTCTATGAGGTTTTTGCTTTCAACACCAGACCAACCTCGAATATGCACTCGAACCAAACCCAGATGGCCATGTGCTTGTGTAGCTAAGGATATTGCACTAAGCAAGCAGGCACGGGACTACCTCTCCCATCCCTCTTTTTATATCCTGACATAATATTGCAATCAAGAGCACTTAAAATTCAGATTTAAAATACTTCGGAGATATGTCATCACAACTACTTCCACACCAACTTGATTATGTTTGCAGTCTATGCCATCCATTATTGCTGGAATAGGTGGAAACAAAAGGGTGCAGAAAGTCAGTTAGGACTTAGGAACATACTTGGGAGATAAAGGCAATAGTGACGACATAAATTCATCTATGTTCCTGGGTAGTTGGCCTGTTCCTAAACAACATATCAAATCAAAATTTACGATAAAAAATAAAAAATGTTTAAAGAGCAATGGCTATTGATATTGTCTAACTTCTGATCCCTCATAAGATGTGCCTGAACTTGTACTCTGAATCATAAATATCCAGTGCAAGAAGCTCCTATGCTAGAGGGGCCACAGAGATTGGTGTGTCAAGGCGTACCACTGGTACAGAAATGACCTTTGTTCCCGGTTGGGAAACCCCTTTAGCCCCGGTTTCCCAACCGGAAACAAGCTTCCGGGAGTAAATATCACCCCTTTTAATCCCGGTTTTAAACACAAACCGGGACTAAAAGGTCTGCAGCCCAGACCACGTGTCCTCGGGTCTGTGGAACCTTTTAGTCCCGGTTTGTATCAACAATCGGGACTAAAGTCTTCCTTTTTTTGTTTTTTGTGTTTTTTCAGTTCTTTATTCGTTTTGTTTTTAAATTATGGTTTTGATTTAAAATTATCTATACACACACATATTACATATATATATATAACATATATATATATATGTATATATATATTATATGTGTGTGTATCGGTTTTGACAAAGGGCACAATACGACATAAGACATATATATTACAAACTATATATATATATATATATATATATACATATATACATATACATATATACTAGAGAGTTTAACACTTTTTTCACTCCAAATATTTTCCTCTCCAAAAGTTTTCATTCCAATATATATATATATATGCCCTTCAATCATCTTCATCACCACCGTTGCCCGGCTTTCAATATTCATTAGGGTCATTGTAAAATTCTCCGGAGGAATTCAAAACTTGATTATTAAGAAACCCTGCTATGGTCTCTTGAACTGCCTTGAGCTCGTCTTTTACCAGGACCTTTTTCTTTAAATAATCAGTCTTCAAACAGAGTCAAAGGGAAATGTATTAATATATATGATTATATATATATATATGTATGTATGTATGTATGTATATATTTGTGTGAGTTAATATGAGATCGATTTAACGTACTTTTAGCTTCTCCCGGTCAGTTCTGACTGAGTACACCCTCATGAACTCGCAGACATAGTATCCACGAGTGTTATTCCCGGGTTGTTGCCGCAGAACCCATTTTACAAGACAAAAAAGATTGTCATCCGATCCGAACAATACATATATATAGATACATATATAACATGAATGGCCTCTAAGTATATATACTTACCACGTGTGGGATTATAGTCAGTGGTGCTTTGCAATCTTTGAGGTCGTATTTCTCAATGAATCTTTTCCAAACACTGCCAATCAAAATAAAAATATCCAATGATCGATGTGAATATTTTCCAAATACTGCAATTGAAGAAGGTAAGGAGAAATAAATTACCTCTGAAAAATATCTATCATATCTTGGATTTGGTCCAGGCTCTTTCTCATAGAATCTAAAATCTCCATGTGGCTTTGTTGAAGATTGATGACGATCAATATTCAATGATCGTTAAAGTTATAGGGGAAGAGTATCTGTTTCTTACCGCGTTGCTTTGCTAAGAACTTCATGAGATTCTTCTCTGTGTCTTCTTTCCATGTTGGGTTGGGTTTAGGGTGTTTGAATACAATATGTGGATTAATGAAACCAACTTCATTAGACCCTCTCTGTTTGCACATTTGCATCTCATAGCTGTATATATATAGAGAGAGAGGGAGTAAGGATATATATATAGAGAGAGAGAGAGAGTTTTGAATTGCAGAAAGAAAGTACACTTACAGACAATAGCAGCTCATTATTGTTTTGTCGAGGGAGTCCATGTGGCATAGTTGATGTAATTCAGCAAAATCAACAAACATAATATCATCGCCACGGAACCAATGTTGGTTTCTAATTCGGACAGAAATCCAAGACTCACCTCGTGTACATGCCCCAATGTACCACTTGTTTAGCAAGTACATTTGCGTACCTAGTTGACTGAGGGTTTTTAGATTCCATAGACTCCGACCATGTTGATATTTTCTCCACTCGTCAACTACTTGCGCTTTCTCCACTTGCTCCAATCCAACCATTTGGGCAAGGTTCATACCAGTTTCCGCCATGAAAGCTTCAAACTCGTTCAAATTGACCTCACTAGGTACCTGGATGCGGTCCATAAATGAGCCATATTGATTCGGTATCTGATCACTAACAATTAGCGGGGGGATTGATTGCTTGTCTTGTTTGCCAAGCTGCGGAACATCTTTCCCTGCCTTCTTCTATTTGTCAATAGACTTCGTGAGAGAGCGGTCATAGTCCGATAGTGAGAGGGGCTGTTTAGCTTCTCTCAACTTCTTCTCGTGCTCCATCCTTTTCTGCCTTAAAGCATCGCGAGGTAGATAGTAGTACAGTTGCGCATTCTTTTTCTTCATCTCTTCTGTCTCCTTTGGTTTTCTTGTGAAAAAATCTGCGACTTGTTTTTTCACCGCAATATCTAACTCCTCTTTAGTCTTTTCACCGGACAGTTTCTGAGGAATGGGGTGCTTTGTTTGCCTGGTGGCTTTCTTATTTGCGGGCAGGGTTGGTTGCACCACCTGCGGTGGAGGCCTTTTAGTAGATGGCTTGGTAGGTGGGGCAGGTGTTGGAAGTCGTGGCGGCGATGACGGCTTTGCTGTTGGTGGAGGTGATGGCGCCCTGTCTGGTGTAAACACATCTTCGTACTCACAGCCCAGAGCACTCTGATGGTCTAGGGAATGGATTATTGGACTTGGCCTTTGCTTCTGTTCTTGAGGACGAGGCGGCGGTGGCGCCCCTGGAATAATAATGTATCGCTTGCGCCATACAGTGAATGTCTTCTCAGCTTCTCCTAGTGTCTTCTCCCCATCATCTCCTTCAATTTCAAGAGGCACATTACCAAAACCTTTGATAACTCTATCCACCAAGACGCTAGCATATCCAGGTGGTATTCTTCTCCCATGGATAATGGGTGTCTTGGTCGGGTCTACCGGGTTTACAATACCGGTAGCAACCATGACTGTGGAGTTCCCCTGTGCAATGTGCAGCTCACACGGATTAGTGATATCATCCACGGGGAAGCGCAACGCTCTGTCATCTTGCTGATTTGGCACTTCAGTAGAAGCACAACTGTTTTTTGCAAGATTTTCTGGTTGGCTAACTCCTTCTAATGTATGTCTACTCAATGCTAATTCCAACTGCCTTGCTATTTCCTCTTGAATTCTTGCTTCAAGTTGTTTCTCACATTCATGAGACTGACATAGCGCTTCACGTGACACGAGAACATATTCTTCTAACTTGTGCCTCCGCTCTGCCTCCTCTTCCTTCCTCCTTTGACGGCTTCTGTAGCTATCTTTGTCATCAGGGAAACCATGTTCCCACGTCACACCCGGTCCCAAGCCTCTGGTTCGGCCAGGGTGCTCAGCGGTACCAATGGCATATGTCAGTTCGTCCTTCTCTCTCTTCGGCCTGAATACCCCTTTCTCTTTAGCGTGCATAATATATTGCAATCTTTCTGCCGCGTCTACAAGTTTCTGGCCATGAACTACCTTCCCGGTCTGCAGGTCAAGACTTACCCCATTACCAAAAAACCATTGTTTCACACGTATAGGCCATGCAGCTGATTCTGGTATGAGCCCCTTGGCTAAAATATCAGCTTCCATTTTTTCTCACTTGGGAATGGCAGAAGGGTAACCTCCTGATCCCAAGTGATGGTGGTATTCCTTTTTGCGAGCATTCTCATTGTTCCTTCTGACCCATGTCTCACCCTCTTCCGATAACTTGTACTGTACAAATTCATCCTAGTAGGGCCTACACTTTGTGATCGGACCAGTGGCTCGGTAAAAATCTGGCGTCTTGTTCTCCTTCACATATGTCTTGTAGAGACTTTTCTTCCAACTCTGAAACTGTGTGGCCATCTTCTTCATTGCCCAATCGCCTAACTAGCGACTTCAAGTCTTCGCTATTGAACTCTGGATAATTATCCGTGTCTAGCGTGAAATGTTGAAGAATATCATTCCACACTATATTCTTGTCAACATCAGAAACAAAACTGACATCAGGAGCACTAGGCTTTGCCTTCCATTCTCGTGCACTGATCGGGATCCTGTCCCTTACAAGATATCCATAATGGTTCACGAATTTCTTTGCATGTGGTCCTAATGGTTCACCCGTATCTGTGTTGAACTCTGTGATCACAAAGCGTCCCTCTAATGGCTTCTTCGGGCACCGGACTCCTTAATTTGCTCTTGCCCATAGATGTCGCCATTCCAGATGGCTACAAAATTAAGTTAAGAAACAAATATTTAATAAGTATCGGTAACCACGCATATAATGATTTCGTAACCATGTGTTCGCAATAAATAAATACCTCGCCAGTAGTATTATCTGCAACATTGTCTTGCTGCACATTCCCATCATCCACTAAGTACTGACTCCCGTCGTCTTCTCCCTCCGGCCAGTGTTGACTGCCAGTGTTGATAATGTCCATCATTTCTTGTTCCATATTGCCTCTTTCTCCGGCCATCTAGAGGGGAAAAATTATTAATATTAATATTACATGTGGAACAAAAGAGACAGAAAACCTCAACCCTAGCCTTAACACTAATTAAACCGTAGCCCTAAGCCTAAACCCTAACACTAAACCCTAGCCCTAAACCCTAACACTAAACCCTAGCCAGCCTAAGCCCTAACACTCGGCTTAAACCCTAACACTAGCCCTAATACTAAACTTAATATAAGCTAACTAATAATTAACTAATTAAAAAAGCTAAACTAAACTAAAACTAAAACTAATTAATTACTAATATAATAAAACTAATTAAGTAATCAATTAAAACTAACTAACTAAGTATTACTATAATTAAGTAATACAAATTAAGTAACTAACTAACTAAGTAAAAATAAAAACAATAATTAAGTAACTAACTAAAAATAAAACTAATTATGTAATACAATAATTAAGTAACTAACTAAATGAAAAAAAAGAACTGTGGAGCTACCTTTTAGGACTTAGCAGCTAGTGCACACACGCAGAGAGGGGGCGGCTGGCCGGCGACGGCAGTGAAGAAGAAGCAGAGCTCGGGCCGGGGTGCGCGCAGAGGGAGAGGGCCGGGCCGGCGGCCGAACTCGCGGTGGCCGGCGTCGAGGCTCGCAGGCAGCCCGCGGCGGGGCGATGTAGGGCGCGGCGGGGCGCGTCGATGTAGGGCACGGCGGCGCGTGCGGCGGTGGTGAGCTCGAGCAGGTCAGGGCGGCGCGCGGGTGGGGGGGGCGTCGCGCCGGCAGGGCACTAGCGGCCGGCGTCGGTTGCAGCGGTCCGAGAGGCGGCGGCGGCGTCGAGGGCGAACGGCGGACAGGGAGATCGAAGAAGTCCGATGGATCGAGGTTGAAGGCGAGCGTTATATATAGGTCGGGACTTTTAGTCCGCGGTCTGATCCAAAACCGGGACCAAAAAGTTTTAGTCCCGGTTCCAACCAGGAACCGGGACTAAAGCTCATACTTTTAGTCCCGGTTCTTGATAGGAACCGGGACTAAAAGTTTATTTTTGCCGAGCCTGCAAATTTCGGCCCACCTTTAGTCCCGGTTCCTACCAAGAACCGGGAGTAAAAGTGAAATTTCTGTTCACCTCCCGTCAACTTCTTCATTTCTTTTTGTCTTACTTTATAATACTTATAAACCTTAATAATTCAATAGTAAATGGAAATATTGACAAAAAAATTTTAAAAAAAGGTTTCCGCTTTATTTTACTGCATACTACACAGAAGAAAAATATTTTACCTATATTTCTTGATTTCTTTACAAATATTAATAGTAATATACGATAATAATCATTAATTCATTAATGCAAAAATATAGTGCTCAACAAATATAAATAAAATTGTTGGTATTTGACAGAAAAGTTGTTTTTAATTTAATTTCAATGTAAATTCATGTATCTAATGTCTCACAATTATTACATAATAGCTCAATTCACTCTAAGCAATCACAGTAGTGAACTTTTTTTTAAATATATGTCCCTCGATCATAATCGACACAGCCATGGGGTATCTTCATTGTTCAATAGGATGCTTGGGTCTTTGTTGACCATGAAGGGTGGGATTCGATCATCCTTCTCATAATCTTCTGATGTGTCTGTCTTATCTTCAATTCCCACAATGTTTCTTTTCTCTGAAAGAACTATATGACGCTTTGGCTCATTGCTAAATGGGTTCTTATCGTTTTTCCCTCTTTTCGGTTTCGAAGACATGTCATTGACATAGAATACCTGATTGACATCCTCGACAAGCACAAATGGTTCGTCTTTGAACCCACTATTCATTGAGGTCCACTATTGTCATTTCATACTGGTTGTCCACTGTTACCCCGCCTCCGGACACCTTTACCCACTGGCACTTGAACAAAGGAACTTTAAAAGTAGGTCCATAGTCTAGTTCCCATATCTCCTCTATGCGGCCATAGTATGTTTGCTTAGTCCCGTTCGGGTCTGTGGCATCTATGCAGATACCACTGTTTTGGTTGGTGCTCCTTTTATCTTGGGCTATTGTGTAGAATGTATTTCCTATTTATCTCGTACCCTTTGTATGTGAGGATATGCCATGATGGTTGCCTAGCCAACAAACATAGTTGCTCCGGAATACTCTCATCACCCTGACATTCTTTTCGTAACCAACCGCTAAAAGATTCCATGTGATGGCGCGAAATCCAAGCTTCAGACTTGCCTGGAAACTGTGATAGTACGAATTCCTTGTGTCTGTCCATATATGGCTCCACCAAGGTGGAGTTTTCCAGAACTGTGTAGTGTGCTTTATTAAAATAATTATCACCCTGACCGGTATATGTTTTCTTTCCTAGTGTCCCCTTTCCACTTAGGCTCCCCTCATGTCTTGATTCTGGAACACCAATTTGGTCTAGATCAATAAAATCAACACAGAACTCAATGACCTCCTCGGTTCCGTAGCCCTTCGCGATGCTTCCTTCTGGCCGAGCACAGGTTGTGAACGTATTTCTTTAGGGACTCCCATAAACCTCTCAAAGGGGAACATATTGTGTAGGAACACAGGACCCTAGAATAATAATCTCCTTGACCAGGTGAACTAGGAGGTGCGTCATGATATTGAAGAAGGATGGAGGGAAAACCAACTCGAAGCTGACTAAGACACTGAACCACGTCATTCTGTAGCTTAGCAAGATCTAGAGGAATTGATTGCCTTCTGAGAAATTGAGTTGAGGAATGCACATAGCTTCACGGTGGCTAGATGTACATTTGCAGGTAGAATTCCTCTAATGCAACTGGAAGCAATTGTCTCATGAGTACGTGGCAGTCATGAGACTTTAAGTTTTAGGAATTTCTTCTCTGGCACGTTTATTATACCTTTTATATTTGAGGAGTATCCGGATGGTACCTTGATGCTGTCTAGGCATTCAAACGGGCTCTCCTTCTCTTCTTTGCTAAGACTGTAACTAGCAGGTCCTAAGTATTGGCGTCCATCAGCTGTCTTCTCGTTCAAACGCTGGAGGTCCTCTCGTGCTTCAGGTGTGTCCTTGCTCGTCCCGTACACACCCATGAAGCCAAGCAGGTTCACACAAAGATTCTTTGTTAGGTGCATCACGTCAATCGCATTGCGGACCTCTAGGACTTTCTAATATGGTAGCTCCCAAAATATGAACTTCTTCTTCCACATAGGTGTATGACCGCTAGCGTCGTTTGGAACGGGTTCACTGCCAAGTCTCTTTCCGAAGATTACTTTCACGTCCTTGGCCATATCGAGTACATCCTCACCGGTGCGGTTGATAGGCTTGGACTTGTGGTCCGCCTTACCTTTAAAATGCTTGCCTTTCTTTCTTGCAGGGTGATTCGTAGGCAGGAATCGACGATGCCCAAGGTAGACAACATTTCTACATTTTTTCAAAAATATACCTTTAATATCCGTGAAACAGTGCACACATGCATTATATCCCTTGTTCGACTGTCCTGAAATATTACTTAGAGCAGGCAAATCATTGATTGTTACGAACAACAATGCACGGAGGTCAAAGTGCTCCTATTTGTGCTCATCCCAAGCATGTATACCTGGTTTGTTCCAAAAAGCAGTAGTTCTTCAATTAGTGGCCTCAGGTACACATCGGTATCATTGCCAGGCTGCCTTGGTCCTTGGATTAGCACGGACATCATAATGAACTTTCTCTTCATGCATAACCATGGAGGTAGGTTATAGATACATAGTGTAACAGGCCAAGTGCTATGACTACTATTCTGCTCCCCGAAAGGATTCATACCATCCGTGCTTAAAGCAAACCTTATGTTTCTTGCGTCCCCTGCAAAATTTGGGAACTCTCGATCGATTTCTCTCCATTGAGACCCATCAGCCAGGTGTCTCAGCATATTGTCTATCTTACGGTCTTCTTTGTGCCACCGCATTAACTTTGCATGCTCTTTGGTTCTGAATAAACGTTTCAAGCGTGGTATTATAGGAGCATACCACATAACCTTGGCAGGGATTTTCTTTCTAGTTCTTTCATCCTCAACATCACCTGAGTCATCTCGCCTGATCTTATACCGTGATGCATGGCATACCGGGCAAGAATCCAATTTCTCGTACTCCTCGCCACGGTAGAGGATGTAATCATTAGGACATACATGTATCTTTGTGATTTCCAATCCTAGAGGGCAGACAACCTGTTTGGCTTCATAGGTAGTGGCTGGTAATTCGTTATCCTTTGGAAGCATCTTCTTTATTTTTGTAAGCAACTCCCCAAATCCCATGTCGGATACACCATTCTTTGCCTTCCATTGCAACAACTCTAGTGTGCTACCCAATTTTTTCTGTCCTGCATCACAAGTTGGGTATAGCAACTTCTTGTGATCCTCTAGCATACGCTCGAACTTGATCTTCTCCTTTTCACTTTCGCTTTCTCTCTTTACATCGCAAATAGCCTGAGCAAGATCATCAATGGGATCATCTTGTGCTGGTACCTCTTCTTCAGCTTCCTCCATTGGAAGATCATTGTTTAATATACCAAAGTCAGCAATAGTTTCACCATCGTCCCATTGTTCTTCTTCGTCTTCTTCCATTATAACACCTCTTTCTCCGTGTTTGGTCCAGCAGATATAGTTTGGCATGAAACCCGACTTGAACAAGTGAGAATGAAGAATCCTTGAGTAAGAATATTCCTTTAAATTCTTACATACAGCACATGAATCCATCCCGCTTGTTTGACTCGGCCACATTTAAGAAAATATGCACGCCCTCAATGAAATCTTTGGAGCGACGATCAGTGTTGTACATCCAATGCCGACTCATCTACATTACAAGACAAACGAACTATATATCACAATACTGGACATTAATTTATGGAAGTCTCGCTGCAATGTAGACAGTCATAACTAGCACTAAACTAATTAAACCTAAAATACACTTCAACAGCCTAAGGATATCACGACCGATCTCAACTAAAATAGACAAATCATTCGTCTGTTCAACATCAATGGGCTTCGTTCGCGGGCTCAGTGCCTCATCTGCTAGCTCATCACCCACCGCAGCCGCCTCTGCAAGAGTTCCAAACACGTGTTTGGCATACTCTTATTCCCAGTACCACCCTAAACATCCACTGCCATCCTACTAAAATTAAGACAAAAATACAAAAGTTTAATAAAAAAAATACATAATTTATTATATATAATCATCAAATGCAATGGAGTAACTCACATTACGATCCGGACACTTGTAGAAGATGCACCCCTTGTTGGGACCCTCCTTCTTCACTCGAAACTCAAGCACATTCTTTTTCTTGCACTCGCCGCACTCAATGAGAGGGAGGTCTGGTCTCAGCCTCTTTTGAACCCGATGAATAGGCCGACGACCCGGAAGCATTCGTCATCTACTCTTTACTCTTAGACTCAAATTTGTAAAGCACTTAAATTCCTAATAATGTATTTTAACAAGTGAAACAAAAAATAAAACTCCTAAAATTTAAATCACAAATATATACATACAACATTTGAGTAACAAATGTGAGCTATGCATACTATAAATCTTCTTTCAACCAAATATACAAACTATCAAGTGATTTTGAGCTTGAAATATAAATTATTAGAGAAATATCAAGTGATTTTGACCTTGAAATACAAATTATTGGAGAAATAACCATAGAAATATCCTAGTGATTAAACAAGAGAGAGAATAAAAAAGTAAACAAGAGAGAATAAAGATAGTAACCTTTGCAACCGTAGAATTGAAGAAGTTGGAGGAGTAATCTAACCAAGCTCCACACTTGAGCTGAGAAGAAGTAAGAACATGCACGAGCAGAAGCAAGAACAAGCATGAATGGCTCGGGGCCTCGGGCTCGGGGGAAGAAAAGGTTCAAATTGGAAGGAAGGAACATTAGTCCCTGGTTTAGACTACAAACCTAGGCTAAAAGTTAAGGTTTAGTCCCGGTTCTGGCCATAAACCGTGGTTAAACTTTTAGTCCCTGGTTGATTATCAAAACCGGGACTAAAGATAGACTTTTAGTCCCGGTTTTGATCACCAACCGGGACTAAAAGTCCCCCCAGACAATCTAGCCGTTGCGAGCCGTTGGGAAGGAATCTTTAGTACTGGCTGCTGTATTTAACCGGGAATAAAAGTTTCTTTCTTCTCGAGCGCAAAAAATTCCGGTACTAAAGCCAAAATCGGTAGTGGATCAAATGTCTGCTCTCTACTAGTGTACCCCAACACCACAGGACGCCGCAACACCTTAAAAACCATGGTTCTAAGTACATTAACTTTTCAGATTCAATGGTTAATTTAGTACATACTGCCTGAGTTTTAATCAGCCTTTTTTCGGATAATGTCTAGCTTAGAAGAAAACTGCATTTTTCCCCATTAATCTAGTATGCCCGTGGGGGTTTGATTTTGTAAAGATAGAGTACACCAAGATAATCTGTGCTGGACAGGGCAAAAAATTAATTGTGTATCCTTAAGGTTACATGATTCTTCTGTTTAGGAAAAAAAATTCTTCCAGATAACATAAGTAATCAATCCTGAATACAGATAACATAATTAATCAAGCTGTGATCTAGATTCATACCATTTTCTTTGCTGCACAGAAAGTCAGGAAGCTGATATAAGGCACCTGAAAAAAAAGAGATGAGCTACATTGTATCAGGGTCATAAGATGCTTAGGAAATGCAAATGACAACTTGTGAACATCGGATGGAAAATAGAGCGGTGAAACCATTTATCAAACAACTTTCTTTCTACCAATGCATCGGTAGACCTACAACATTAAACCAAGCAACAAAGGCATACTAATATAACAGAGCAAAGCATCAGTTTTAAAAATCAAACAAGTCACTTTTCTTACTATCTCATGCAACAATACCTCGGAGGCTTCAACTGGAGTCTTAAACTGTGTTTTCCACACACACAAAAAAAAAAAGATGATGAAATATAATCAAAGTGAAGCATCACCTCACCTTTTCAGTCATAGACACCAGGCACTTCAGTTTTGGGAGCTAAATTTTAAAGCAGAGTCATAACTAATAAATATGCTAAAATATGGAACTCTAAATTTGGGATCAAAATTACCAAACTTTAGGACCTTACATTTTTAAAACATTTGAGAATACAGCCTACATCCCAAAACAAAGATTGTAGAGCTACAAACCATGAATATATAAGCTTAAGGCTGGTACTTATATGTGAAATCAGATAATATGGAAGAGGTACTCACAGCAGCAGGCCAGCAACTGCACCGCCACGCTGCTGCTTGCCGATGGCCCCGCCGCCTGCTCCTCAAAACCTCATGACGCACCAACCATGCACATGGTTACGGTGTCAGGACAGATCACCGATACAAGACGGATGGATGGAGCGAGATACGGGGCTGCGATGACGCGACTTTCGTCACCCGGTCCTGAACCCGCCGCAAGCTCCCAACTCCGCGAGCGCCGGCGCTGGTGATGCCAGCGAGCCCTTCTCCTCCCCCATCGGGCATCCCAGGAAGGGCGCGACCTCGTCCCTCGTTCCCAAACCCGCCGCCGTGCCCTCCTTGAGCGCCGGCCCGGAGGCTGGAGGCTGCCTATGCACTACGCCGCCGTGCCCTGCCAGAGGCGTGGAGGTGGGAGAGGCCCAGAGGGCCCGAGGCGCTCACCATGGTTTGAGCGCCGCCGGCAGGGGGTGGGAGCCGAACATTGCTCGGTCGTAACTCGCAAGGAGCGCATGAGGGCAGATCGCAGTGCTCGGCCCAGCAGCGCCCTCGCGCCAACCGGTGGTGGCTAGGGTTACAGAAAGGCCGAGTAGTCCGGATAGCGGTAGGGTCGCGGGCGGGCGAGGGCACGGGAGGAGGGCGTGGGCAGGAGAGGCACCCGAGCGGGCACATTTTCCCGGATAAAAAACGACGTTTGGGGGAGAATTGAACTCTGGTCGCGGACGTCAGGGGCTGCGGGCAGTCATCGTACGGGGAAAGGAGGCAGAGCGAAAACTTTTACCGCACGAAAACTGTCCACACTTTATGCTTATTAGTTGTAGAAGAGATATGAGAAATAAGAAATACACAGAAAGGTAGCAGTCGTACGTCCAAGAGTCTCGATCGCATAGTCATCGCTTTCATTCCTGAAAGCCACTCCATTCCTAATTTTCCACAGGTAGTGGCGGCGGCAGCAGTAGCAGTAGAGGGATGAATCCAAGTGGTCGTCAATTAGAATGTTGCTGGGCACCATCCAGCAAGTCGTCAACTTGAAAATGACCGCCCTCGCTGTACGTCAAGGACTCAATTTGCCACACAGCTGGCGTCAACTAATGAACACTCAGTCTGCCAGTGTCTCCCACTCAGGTTAATTAACGTCGGACGACGAATGAATCCGTCAAGTCAAGCCTACGTACGGAAAGTAGCGAGTAGCGAGAATATACAGTAGGACCCTCTGTCTCAAAAGAGTTTCGTTTTAGAATTTTACACATCTTATTTGATCATCCGTCTTATTAAAAAATTACTATAAATATTATTTATCTTGCTATAACTTGTTTAATCACTAGAGATACTTTAATAATGGTTTATTTATTTATAATTTGCATAAATTTTTTGAATAAAACGAGCGATCAAATACGATGTTGCAAAATAAAAAAGTCACTCTTTTTGAGACGGAGGAAGTATATGCAAAGTTATTGGTTGACGTTGATGACCAAAACTGAAAAGTGACAAAGGCTCCGTTTAGATGTCCAACTCAATTTGAGAAGTTCATTTGCAATTTGGACAGCAGTTGCAATTCACTTGGGCTGCTGTTTAGAACCATTGCAACAGAATTTGCACATGTACAAACCTTCCAGATTTGCCCCCAATAAATGCACATTCCATGCACCAGCCGGGTTCTTGCATGCAATCCAACACAAGCCACATAAAGATTGCATGCATGCACCACCAAATTGACAAGACAAATACAAACATGCACAACCCGAATGAAGGGTGTGACAGCACATTATTAGGAAAATTGTTCCAGTAACACTAGCCGGAAAATACACGTTCTCAACTCAACATACAAATACATGCGCCTGCATAGAAGTTCATCACCGTCTATGTAGCAGCCCGAGCGCAATACTGTCACGAAAAGCATTTGTCTGTGCACCATCGCCTCTACTATTCGCTACCACAGTCCTAGGTTGCTGCACTGCAGCTTCAGCCGGCATGAAGTTCTCATTCCCGATCATACAAATCAAAGTCATCATCTACTAGCCCACTCAACCTAACGAAGTTATGAAGAGCAAAGCAAGCAACTACGAGCTGCTTTTGTGTTTCTGGTGGATAACTTGGCATTTTTTGCAGTATTTGTCACTTCTTCTTCAACACGCCAAATGAGCGCTCTATGACATTCCTAAGAGATGAGTGGGCATAGCTGAATAACTCATTTTTACCTTGTGGTTTGGGGCCGTTTTGAAACTCGGGCATGTGGTACTTCGTCGACTTGTATGACGCCAGATAACCCGGCAGGTGCGGATACCCCAAGTCCACCAGGTAATACTTCCCTACACCACGAATTCCCTGTAAGTGTTCATAAAATCACTTAGAAAACAGAATTTATTTACCACCTAAGTATGTACCTGTAGGTGGATGAGGGAAGTCATGGCTGTATGTTGTCATTGCAGAATCGAACACTCGCATGTCATGAACAGACCCAGGCCAGCCAGCAAGCACAAATGTGAACACCATGTCGAAGTCACAACACGCCAACACATTCTATGTTGTGATCCCCTTGCGACACATGTATTGAACCTCTTTATCTTTCGGCACAACATAAGGGATGTGCGTACCATCCAGTGCCCCAATACAATCATTGAAGAAGGGGTGGAACCTAGGGTTGGTTGGTCAGCCGAGGGTGCACGTTCATGAACAAGGGATCCCGAGGTTTAAGGATGACCTCTGCTAGGCTCACTACACAGGGCAGCACCCTATATATGAGCTTGTGAACAGGTACTTAGTGACCTCTCGAATCTATCTTCAGCTCTCCGAACCGACTCACAGCCACTTAGTACCCACAGGAACATGCCTAATGCCTCTAAGGACGTGCTTTTGGAAGTAGAGGCCACCCCAAAGTTCTCAACCAACACGTCATGGAGGCGCATGAAAACAGGTGGGGTCATTCTAAACATGTTGTAGCAACTATACCAATTGGCAAGCTTCATTTGGACCCATTCCAACCCACTAAGTCTAGGCTACCGTGGTTCGGCCCTATTGCAGTACTCTGTCTAGATGCATAGCATACTGAAACATACCATAAATGAAACCACCATCATCATCCTCCAACACCAGCTTCAGAAACTTCTCACGCCACTCTTCGTCCTTCTTTTTCTTCTCCTTCCTCCTCAAACGGCGTTGTGCAAGGACCTGGTACAATTCCAAAGTGATGTCATCAGTACAAATTATAGATTACAGTGATCATGCAGGACTACCTCGATCGAATGGGCCCAAAACTGATAGCCACACAAGCAGGTTGCATTGCACAAATACCATAGTTCGAATAAAACAGCATACACCACATAGTTCAAATAACACACAAACACCAACGGCAGACATAACATACATCACATAGTTCAAATGACACAAGGACTAAATAAAAGCCATGCAGGGTTTATAGGGTCTAGTTTTCGACCCTGTGCGAGAGGTGCAACGCCTCCGAGTTGAGGGCTATGAGCTGCAGGCGACCTTCAGGTGGTGCTTCCAAGAACACCCAAGTCTTGACCTCGTCTGCATAGATGCTGCGGATGGCCGCCAATGTACCCTTTGCGGCAACGTCCGCACCAGCCCCTTTTGCAGCCCTCACGACTGCAGCTATAGTTGCCCAGGCATTCTTGGTCTCTGCCTATTTGTTCTTGCAACATGGTGTCCAACAGATCATTCCTCCTGTGATGATTGCTGTTGTACTCCGACATGTTGGAAGTCATGGTCCGAACTGCAGGGCTCTTGGACTTCTTCGGAGTGTGAGCAGAGCTGCGGGTGCTGGCAGCGCTGTGGCTCCTCTTGCTGCCAGCGCCCACAGGGGTTGCCTGCTGCTCCTCGTCGCCATCTTCATCAGTGCAGTTGGCGTCGACGTGGATGGGGCCACCAGCAATATAAGCTGTTGATCCGTCCACAGCTATGCCCAAGAACGTTTTGTCTAGCAGATCAACGTACGAAGGCCACCCATCCTTGAGCATTCTTCTAATCAGGATGGTCCTGTACCAAACGATTTCAAACATTGGTTAGCTTGTTACAAATCCCATAACACTTTGAACACAAAGAAGGAGCGAAACCCTATACCGTCGTCTGTTCTTCCCACCACTCGTCTGAAGCAAGAACAGATCCGTCCGGTCGCCGACCTAGTCCGGTCATCTTCCTGAGCTTCTGGATGAATCTCCACATGTCCCTCAACTTGCAGTGGTGGTTGCCGAACACAACATTGTTGTGGACCAACTCGGTCACGACGAAGTACCGCTCCGTCATTTCTTTCCTACCGGTCTTCATCATGGAACTGTTGATCCAGTTGTCGTTGTCCATTTGGGCACAGTAAAGCTCGCAAAACAGATGAGTGTTTCAGGTCGCTTCAGTGCGCCGTGTCGTTCCTAGCCTATTGTAGCAATCAGAATGAAGGTGCGACAACAGGTGACACAAACAAGACCTTCACGAACAGCAAACCCTTAACAACAGACTTATGGTGCAAACAAGATGCACGCAGCGAGGAGAACCATTGCAAACCGGGACATTCGGAGCGGTGGTCTTGCTATCGTTGTCCAAATCGAGTCCCGCTAGGCGATGAAGTGCTCCACGACCTCTGGAAGAACCCACGCCACCGGAGGAAGAACCAGTCTGCCAAGGAAGGACCTAGGCCCCGACGGTCTGCTTCCGAAGCCAGGCGGGAGCACGCGACGCGGTGGTCCACGAGGGCCGCCTGTGACGCTCCCAGGAGTCACCGTCGGACGAGCGGACGTGTTGCTGCGAGGTGGGACGCGCACCGCGGAGGAAGCTGCGTAGTCCCGGTCCCCAGATCTGGAGCGCCGGACCCGACTTCGTCAGTCGTAGCCCCTTGCATGCCGGCCCAACTACCCTCGCCAGTTGAGATCGAGGTCCGTCATCCCCAGCCAGCTCAGGTTGGGGCCGTAGGATGCGTACGGAGCCAACGGGGAGAAACGCGGAGGCGGGGCGAGGAAGTCCCTCGTTTGGCCGGCGCCGGTGCTGCCGTCGGCGAACCCGTAGGGCCCCTCGTCATCGACGACGCCTTCGGCGACGAAACCGGCACCGTCTCGGGGGTCGTCGAAGAAGGTGGAGAAGTTGTTGCCGGGAGCGTTGAAGCCTGCCATACCCTCCCTGCACGGAGATAACCGTAGATCCGGACGAAGGTGACGTGGATCTGGCGGCGGCCGGCCTGGATCCGAGGCGGGAGGGGAGAGGAATCAGAGCACCGGTGGAGGAGGGGCGGAAGAATGAGACGGCTGCGGCTGCGGGGGAAGGGAGGTGTGCGAATGGGGGCTAGGGTTCTGGGGGCGCCGCGGGTGTGGGGGTTATATCCCGTCCGGCACGGGCTCCCAGGCCGCAGTTGGAGAGTTGGGCTTCTTTCCATCCAATTTCCAACGTCAGCCGGGTTGCAATTTGGACTGGCCAGTTTAGAGGCCAACTTCCAAAAAGCGGGACGAATTCCAACTCAGTTGGAGAATGGGCTGCTTTTAAACGGGGCCAAAGACTGATGTTTCTGAGAAAGCTGGACCATTCGGTTTTAGTACATACTACAGACATACTGTTGGCAGCGCCGCGGCAGTCCAAGATCAAAGTCTGAGTTTTTTTTCAAAAGATCCGTTACCGGCTTATTGGCGTTCATTGATAAGAATGGCGTTGTTTACAGTATGGTTACAAGGGACTATCCGCACTCATCATCATCTATTTCTATCCTCTATACATCATGGTCATCAAGATTCTCTCCTCTATAATCGTTTCTTCCGCACCCATCATCCTCTATATCTCATACTCTATACCAACTACTATCAGTGGGTCTCACTTGTAATTTTATTTAAATATATCCATGTGATATCTTGTTTTGGAGGATTTATTGAAACGAATTTAATGATGTAATCGAAATTCAATTTGGCTTTTTGATTTGTGAGTTATAACTTTTTTTAGCTAGTTGAAGTCAGTGGGGCCCGTCACTGCACCTCCTCTATGCGCGCATGCGCTCTCGCGTGTGGTGCATGCCTGTTGCGTGTGGGCTCGCCGGCCTTTAGCGTTGCTCCACCATCCGCTCGATTTAGCGGATCCGCGCGCAGTCCAGTACGCGATATCGGTACGGCGCTGCGGCCACACTGGCGTCCTGCAGGACGCGTATAGAGGACCGGGTGCAGGTAGTCTTAGCCTGGCACAAGCTGCGCCAGCTCCCTGATTTGCTTGGTTTTCAGTTCTATGAACACCTCGCCACCCGGCATTTACATGTTCACTTTACATAATGTGAAAATCAGCCACTCCACTACCTACTTGACTGTTGGTCAACTCCAACATCGAACACATCCACCAACCATATTTGGAAGTCCGAGTTTGGTATTGAATTTGTACTACAAGTTTAGACTACTATATTGTTCTTCTTCGTCTTCGTCTCATGGTGAATGAGGATGTTCTATAGCTAACTTGTCCATACTAGAACAAACCAAAGTGTGTATGCTCTCTAACGGGTGCCTTTCAGGCACGTTCGTTGGTTTTCACGTTGAACCCCCATAATTCAACCCAAAGGTCTCTCCACAGGTGTCCGTCGACTAATGCTCAAATTAAAAGCTAACTATAAAGCATGCATCACCTAGCTAGTCAGAATGTGCCACAAAATACAACATAAAAAAGTGCTCTTAGAAAATCACAGCCGAATACTCCTAATTGGGATGAACTGTTTGCTAAATAGAAAGGAGTTTTAGACAGAAAAATTAGAGAGAGCATTGGAATGGATCTCAAAACTAGGACCCACACATATCAGAAGCCGTATCCATCACATTCAGGCTACATATCAAGTAGGTTGTTGGGTTCCTTGATTTTGTAAAAAATGGAATAGATAGTAAAATCACCACCAGCAACAGCAGAGCCATGACTTCCCAGTCGATCCTCTTGCCCCAAACTTGCGCACCACCGGATCCTCTGACAGCTGTTGCAGTTCCTAAAATTTAATGCTTCGACGGACGTAGAGTAGGCCAAGCGGTTCCAAAGCTTTGCTTTTTTTTTTTAAAGGACCGGAGGAGCCATGGCGGCCCCTACAGGAAATATAAAATTAGATAAAGTAACCAAAGTACAAGAAGTTACAAGCAGATCAAACTTTGATATATACAGGAAAAAAGTGGGGGTGGGGGGGGGGGGGTTGGCGGGTGGCATGTCCGGGTATTTGGTGTAAGAAACAGACCTGTCCTGGGTGACGTCGTAGATTTGGCACTTGATGGCCATGAGCAGAGGCTTGGTCGGGTCAGATATGTATACGGTGTATATCATAATTGAACATAAGCCACAGTATAGTAATGAACTCGCCGCCATTATCAGTGAGGTTCCTGACATGGGAATCTCGGCTGCAGTGTACCGCAGCATAAACTAACAGTTCCCCCCACACCGCTAACATTATTTCCAAGGTCTCAGACAGCTCTCTCCTGTCAAAAATTCCTTCCCATATATGATTTGCTTTGGAGATAATGTTGCAAGCAAGATAAATGTTTTCCTTTGTGTCCGGGATTTTATCCTGTGAGAGAGGAAGAGGGAGGAGTTGATGAAGTAAATTAATCACTTAAGTATGTAGCCCTGTAGGATTTGAAATCAATACCTAGAAAGTGATGGTATGCATGACAAACATCTTACTATTACTAATTAGAGGCCTCAACGAAGCCCTCACGTTAATTATCACTAGAAGCGCTAGGAAAAAAGATAAATACTAGAAATTCTCACATTAATCAGAAATATCAAGCCATTAATCAAAGAGAAAATTATTTTTCGGCCCTGAAAAAAGTTCGACTTAGTTTTTTGGCCCTGTTTTCATCGAACTTTGTTATTTGGCCCTAAAACGAAATTTGCTTATTTTCTTGGCTCTTCCGTCCACTTTGAAAGATCATAACTCTTCGATACGACATCGGGTGAAGATGATTTTTATATGAAAATTGTAGGTCTCGACGAGATCTACAACTTTATAGTTTTGAGTTTTTTCATTTGATGAAGTTCAGATACCCAAAAATATTAATATTATATATTCATGTTTTTAGGCATCTGAACTTTCTCAAATGAAAAAACTCAAAACTATAAAGTTGTAGATCTCGTCGAGACCTATAATTCTCATGTAAGAATCAGCTTCATCCGATATCGTATCGAAGAGTTATGATCTTTCAAAGTGGACGGAAGGACCAAGAAAATAAGCAAACTTTATTTTAGAGCCAAATAACAAAGTTCGATAAAAATAGGGCCAAAAAACTAAACCGAACTTTTTTCAGGGCCGAAGAAATAATTTCCCCTTAATCAAAAGACTCCAACTATGATTAACCATTAGATCTATTTTATTTTTCTAAAACTTATCCATCTCTGCAATTATATAGTAGAAAAACAACTTTTCCGTATGACAAAAAATCTTCAAGAAAAAATATACGAGAATATCTCCTGTACTCAACAACTTTGACGTACCGTGAAAAATTCTTCAAGAAAACCGCACGAGAAAAAAAAAAATTCATGTACGTACACAACTTCAACGTACGGTAATATTTTTCTTGATGGAAGAAATGAATGGAAAAAGTATCCTGTACTCACGTTCGTAATTGATTAAAAAACTAATATTTGATCGGATAGATACTTTTTACACAACTTCGACATAGCAAGAAAATTTCTTCACGAACGTATGCCTACGTAACAATATTTCCTCAGATAATGAAGCATACATACAATAAAATTAAAATAATAAACAGTCCTTGCAACGTATAACTACTAATATAAGCTATCACAAAAGATTATCTATAATAAAGTAGATATATATTTCTAAGTTATATAAATTCTTCAAGAAAACTGTACCAGAAAAAAAATTCATGTACTCACGTGTACACAACTTCAACGTACGGTAATATTTTTCTTGATGAAAGAAACGAATGGAAAAATATCATGTACTCACAATCATAATTGATTAAAAAACTAATATTTGATCGCATAGATACCTTTTACAAAGCAAGAAAATTTCTTCACGAACGTATGCCTACGTAACAATTCCTCAGATCATGAAGCATACATACAATAAAATTAAAATAAACACTCCTTGCAACGTATAACTACTAATATAAGCTATCACAAAAAATTATCTATAATAAAGTAGATATATATTTCTAAATTATATACTTCAGTAACTATTAAGTTAAAAATAAGCATAATACTTTGTTCCACCATATGACTTATATTTTGATAACTTAACAAGCGTAAAATAGTTATTCAAGGTAAGTGTACACATTTTTGACTCAAACATTATAATATATAAATATTTATAATTTAATTTTAAGCACTATATGCTCTATAAAATCACGCTACAATAATATGCCATTTTGAAAGATAACAAACTAACATATTTAGATTTGTATCTAAATTATTTATACCCTACTATTAATTTAATGGCTTATCAAAAAATATTTGAATAACCATAAGCACAAATATCATCTCCATTGTTTCTTTCTAGACCCTGTTTGGTACAGCTTTACTAATGACACCTTGAGCCGTTGTGAGAGGTTTTATTGGTCAAATATCCTTTTTTTAAATAGCTTCATAGTTGAAGTTTTTTTATGCTCTCACAAATGAATGGAGAGAGGTGATGCTAAAAGAAGTAGCTTTTCGCAAATCTCTTTCTCATTTTTCTCTCAACTATGCATGATGCTACTGGTCAAGCTGTTTTGCCAAACTGTTTTTCTAAAATAGCCTAACTTCACCGAGAAATCTGCTCAAGAAGCCGTTTTCAAAAAAAACTTCAATGGTGAAGCTGAGCTATGCCAAACATCATGTTGTACTATCATCATGCGAATCTCACACACACACAGAGAGAGAGAGAGAGAGACATAATAAAAAATACTAATGAAAATGTTTGGCATATACATATTGATAACCATTACTACATAAAAAATTGTTGATAAAACATCAAACATCTTGAGATAAGGAGGAGGTTATTGCATGCCATAGTGCCTTCATCTTTGGAGCTCTTTGAGATTATTTCAAGTAAACAAATATTATAAAGCTTAAAAACTAATATCACTGAGCACTATTACCCCATCTTAGATCTCACATCAAGCTCTACCACTAATCTTAACTGACATAGTGTAGGCTTAAAATGATTGCTTTCATGAGGTACTTAAGAGTAATATAATATTTACTCTCAAGATTTTAACCCATGCGAGAGCACGGGTTGATGGACTAGTGGCCTAAATTGAAAAAAAAAACAACATATTATATTTATATTGAAATTTTGAATTCGATTCAAGTACGTGCTATGCTAGCTGGTACTGTTGTTACTGGAGTGATGGCATATGTATATGACCTAAACTCAAACTCATTTATGATATTGTCTCTACTAATTTTCTGGCATGCATGTACGTACTTCACTAACTAGTGAAATAAGTAGTCCTATATATGTTGCAGGTCAATTAATTGTATATATACAGGAGCGTGGTCATCTGTACCATCAAACTGAAACAATAAAGAAGCAAATTTGAGGCTATACATACCCATTCTTTACACCCTGGATTGAACATATACGAAATTAGCTCCTTCCTTTGTTCAATCCTGGACGCATTAGGACCGTCCTGGTGGAACAATTCATTAAGACTTCGAAATTGTTCCTTAAGCACATTGAAAGGGTTCCAGCTTTTATGCGATGGCACACTTGAGTTGCACGCATCATTACCATGAGGATGGCAGCTCCAAATTTCGTCGAAAGCATGGCATAAATCGATATGTGCTTTCTGGAGCCTATAGATAGGCAGCATTTCAGGTTTTACGACTAAGAGGAACATCACATAGTTGGATAGCACCTCAACAGCCTCTATGCGCTTGTCTTGCTGTGGTACTCCCGAACAACTGTGAGCCATTCATTTATTTAGATCAGATGGTTAGGATCATATATTACTTACTAGGAGGTAATATGTTAAATATATATTTATATAAGTTTTTATTTTGTAAAAATATGACGAATAAAGGAAAGTCTTAGGTATAATTTTTTTTCTAGATCTAATCTATTTGATGCATGCATGATGATCTGTTAGATGAGGTACATCTTCTTATTTAGCAACTTTAGAATGAGATGATTTGATTAGCATAGCCTGCTGATAAATTTATTCATAGCACGGAAAAGAAAGAGTGCCGGGTGATTTAATTAGCATATATATATAGCACTTCTGAACTTCGGACATGGCCGCAAGATCACCTGCAGATGGCTTGTAGTCTCGCCTGTGGCCTCGATAAAATGGTTTTGATAATATTTTTTATTTCCAATGCTAATTAATTAAATATTTAAAAAATGAATTAAAAATTAATGGCCCAGATTTGTTTGAAGTATTACCTCTTAGTGTGTACTGCAGCATTGCTCTCTTCTTGTTTGTCCTTGGCTAAGTGGATAAATTTCTCGGTTACAATGCTCCAAATGAGTATGCTCTCATTGAAGTCCCTCCCGAAGTGCCATGGATCAAAGGCGACCCTGTTCTTCAGAATTGATGTGCCGCTTCCGCTTGGTCGTCGATAATCGACTATTAATGGCAGTACATGATGCACCACCTCCTTGAAGTCGAACCGTCGGCGTGTAAGTGCTCGTAAAGTGCAGCTTGTTCCACCAATCCTCTAGCTTCATCTTCTTCGCCAGCCTGCTTCCTAGCTTGTTACTGTCACGGGTGCATACGTGGAGCAAGTTATACTGCCCAATAGAGCCCTGCCACAGACGGCTGCTTGCTGGCTGCACACACTGGCCAATAAAAAGGAGGGCACGGAGAAGCCACACCCACCCGTGTTCACTTTGGCTATGGCTGTGCAAGAAGGGACGTGTCCAGGAGGACACAAGAGCTTTGCACAGTGATATGGTTTCCAGGACCAACGCCCCCACCAACAGAACATAACTGACAGTCACATCCCCTACCTTGTACCCATTATTGTTTCCTCTACTGCTAAGGTGGAGGTGGAACAAGAGGAATGCGGTGGACGTGCCAAGCACCGAAACAACACGGATGCAGAAGCCATACCATGTGTGCATCACCCCTGCTTTGGTGTATATGGCGTCACACATCAGGGACAGCTCCATCTCAATCAGCTTGTAATGGCGCACCACATCAGCTCCATCGTTGATGGAACAAAAACCATTGTCGCCATGAACCCTTAAACTGACAGGAAATTCAGTGAATGCAGCCTTGCAGACAGGGAGATATCATGTGCCACTAATAATTCGCATGGGTGTTGAATCCTATGGTAGCTAAGGCTGCTACGGATGCTGCTGATGCGGCTGCATTTCAGTGCCCATGTCCTCTCACCATATACTTACCAAGGCCAACAGCAAACATGGATATGGAGGCGAGGAAGAGGAGCAAGGTGCCGCTGCTGACCATGGACTTGTACGTCACATAAGCAGCTGCTAGGACCTGCACAATGAGGATCTGCAGGTGGCGCTGCCAAAGCTGGTTGTCTTCAAGCGCGTAGGCTGTGATGTTGTCTGGGCCACCTAGGTGCAGCAGGAGGAACGGCGCCCAGAAGGGTACCAGCTGGTGCTCTCTTGAACCGGAACCCCCGCTGCCTACAGATAGGTGACCCAGAGCGTATATGGCTGTGGAGTCGGCCAGCAGGTACACCAACCAGACGCTGAACTTTAGAAAGGCAGAGGAGCTTCGCCAACGGATGGTTCCGAAGACAAGGAGGAATACTTGCATGCCGAAGCTCAGAAGGACCATGATTTGCATCCCTGATTTATTCCACAGGTGCACGAGCCCTTGCACTACTCCATGATCATCCATTATTGTTCCCATATATCCAGTAGCTAGCTCCGTCCGAGACGATCTGTCTACAGTAACAGCGCTGTCAGAATGCATCACGGTATCTAATTAATAAGCTAGATGGATGCAGCTATAGTAACATCACGATCTGTCTGCAGTAACAGCGCATTGCATGCATGCATGATATGTAAATATGCAAGAGTTTACAACAACAGTATGTCTTACCCTTACACAGCAAAAACACGCCCTTGTGGGACCACTACTGGATTCGCCCTCTTTGCCGACTGCTGAAACCAGTCGGCAAAGGCATTTCTTGAGGCAGTCGGCAAAGGGGAGGTGGCAAAGCCCAAGGCGGCAAAGGCCACCTTTGCCAGCTGCCATGAAAGGCAGTCGGCAAAGCCGGCAAAGCAAACGCGCACAGCCGTTAGAGTTTTCTTTGCCGACTGTCTAGGTGGCAGTCGGCAAAGAATTTTTTTTCATTTTTTTAATCGAGGCAAATATTTTTTTCCTTTTTTTTAATCGAAGACCTTTGCCGACTGCCTTTATTGGCAGTCGGCAAAGATTTTTTCCATTTTTTAAAAAAAAATGTGTATATCTTTGCCAGCTGCCAATTCAGCAGTCGGCAAAGGCTTTGTCGACTGCCTTGCTTCGTGGCAGTCGGCAAAGCTGGGTATTTTGCTTTTTTTTTTCCCAGCTTTGCCAGCTGCCGTGGCAGTCGGCAAAGCTGGAAAATGTAATTTTTTTTTGCTGTTTTTGCCGATTTAGCTCACGTATCGCAGCAACCAAAACACATATATATATACATATCACAGAAATCCACATATACATCACAGAGATTCACAAATAATCCATAACCACAACATCCATCAAGTCGCACGCACGAATGCAACATCCAACAAGTCGCACAAGTCCAACATCCAACAAAGTTACAAAAAGGTCTAACATAACAAAGTTACATCTATTATCCAACAACATGCACCGAGCCACTCACTCGTCCTGCGACCAGTCGCCACCACCGTGGTGTGAGGAGCTCCCTGTCGGCCACGAAGACCACCCGGACGGTCCGACCTGCGGCTGTGGAGAAGCTCCAACTGTCGGAGACGGGTTCGAAGCCACCGACTGCAGCTGTACGGATAAGCGATCTCATTAGTACCTAAGGGATGGCCGCACAAGCGAAAACAATAGATAGGCTGCCAGTAACTCACCGGAGTCCTTACAGGCGGAAGATCAGGGAGTGGAGGGAGAACAACCGAGGGTGGAGTGAACATCACTTGCAACGGAGGGGGTCTGTAGTTAGGGATCTCCAGGCCCTGAAAGTAGCTGGAAATCGAGGAGGCAAACTGCGTCATCTGTTGCTGGGACTGCTGCTGGAAAGCTAGCATCGCCTGCCGATGGGCCTCCTGTTGGGCCGCCAGCTGCTGCCGATAGGCCTCTTCTCGGGCCGCCTCTCTTGCCTGTTGGGCCGCCTGTTGGGCCCGCATCTCTTCCAGTTGGACCTGCAATATTACACAAGCGATGTTTAAACAATGCATAAACATTCGGCAACATATGTAAAACCAATGAACGACGAATAGTTACCTGAAGCGCCGCCATCATCTGTGTGGAGCTTGCCCGCCGAGGTTGTATGGGGACATCGGAGGAGGTACCGGCACTGCTATCCGAACGACGAACCTCACGAAGGGAGGGAACGGTGGCCGGGTCGATGACGCTGTGGGCGATAAGGTACCGGCCGTGCTGCTTCTCTCCTCCCGTCCTCATCAGGACGTCCGTATCGAGGGGCTCGGTCGACGGGTTGTAGTCGGCACCATGGCGCGTGCGAACCGCCTCAGTGTACTGGACCACCCTATCGTAGACGTTTTGGTTGGTGATGGCGTCGGGCCCCCTCGCCGTGTCGTAGACGTTCTCTGGATCTGTCGCCTTGCCCTGGTGAGACAGGATATAGCCCGTGAACTCGTTGATCACCTGGCCGTCATGCGACTGGGTCTGCGAGGAAAACACAAGGACGATTACACGTAATGAGAATGAATGACTCAATCAATTGAATAAATAAACAAATTGGTGTGAAGGGTACCATCTTGTCACTGTATCTTTTGCCATCCTTGTGCCATGTCATCTGCTTCGCCAACTCCTCTGTCATGAACATCCGTTGGAACCTCGTTGTGAGTGGAAGGTACCGTACGACCATCTCGGGGATCTTAGACTGTTCCTTCTTGCCATCAATAACGTCCACCTCCACATACCTAGAGGCTTTGCACTTTGGACAGTGCGTTGCTGCCACTAGTTCAATGCCCCTAAATAGGACACACCCGTTACGGCAAGCATGGATCGACTCATATGGCATCTTAAGTGCACGGAGGAGCTTCACTGACTCGTACGTGCTCTTCGGCAGCGTGTGGTCATTCGGAAGCATTGTGCCGATCACTTTCAACATGAGATTGAAGCCGTCTCGGCTCAGGCTCAACTGCGACTTCAACCCTAGAAGACGTCCAATGGCATCCAGTTGGGACATTGTTGTCTTCTCATGAAGGGGCTTCTGTGCCGAAGACATCATTTCATAGAACGCCTTTGCGGTTTCCTCTGGATCCTCCTCCACCAATCCTTCATTGCCACGTGCCTCGTTATAGTCTACCACCATGTCGACCACCCCGGCATCTCCATCAAACTCCTCGAGGCATGCTCTCACCTCCTCCTCTCTAACATTCGCTTTCGCTTCACCATGGAAGATCCACCTCTCGTAGTTTTCCACAAATCCATGCTTCACAAGATCTTTGTATACCTCCCTCTCTACTTTTCTTTTTTGGTTCTTACAGTCTTTGCAGGGACACAGCGTCCGATCGGACCCATGAGCAGCCGGGCCAAATGCTTGCTGCAGGAATTGATTGGTCCCGTGAACCCATTCAGCGCTCTTCCTCTTTTCTGTCCAGCCTGTGTACATCCACTCACGGCCAGCCATCTTCTGTCATGCGCCAATGTATGTGAGTAATAAAACCAGCATTTGCATGTACAAGGCGTTCCTACCATCTAATAGGTGAAGGATAGGTCCTAATCCCACCCGAGAATGCGTAGATGAGGTTAGCTTCCATGCTCCGCTCCCGTCCGAGACGGAATTTCGGCAGCACCTCCCCGCTGTTCTCCCGATACACGTCCCGGTTTAGGGAGAGTGTGTATCCGGAGAACAACGGGGAGGTGCTGCTGAAACTCCAGCTCGGACGGGGGCGGAACATGGAAGCTAACCCATCTACGCATCCACGGGCTGTCCAAGAAACGTGGACAATCCGAAAGAGATACCGTCGCAGATATGCACTAATCAGCATACCAACGACCGCGTATCCCTTTCGGACGGGAGACGCCTAACTCGGTTACGCGACCTAAGACCGACAAGTATAAGGAAGAGGCGATTCGGTGATTATTTATACCTAGGGTGGCGGCGCAGAGGCGAGTCGGTGGCCGAAGACGATCAGGCAGAACTGCAACGTCGACGAAGATGAACGGCGTCCTCCGAGTCACCTCCCACGGGCTAGTATCTGCAGAACAAGAAAAACATAAGACTATAAGTTAAAAATTTCGGCAGAACCTCCCCTACACGGGGAGGTTTCGAAAACCTGCAAAAAGAACGGCACGAAGGCCGACATGCACAAACAACGGCACGAAGGCCGGCAATCACAACGGCACGAAGGCCGATGACCAGAACGGCGCGAAGGCCGATGACTAGAGCGGCACGAAGGCCGACAATGAGAGCATGGCGATATACCTAGTCAAGAGTCGATGGCCGACAAACCTCCTCCTTCCTCTCCTCCTCTTTCTTCTTCTTCCTTCCTCCTTCCTCCTTCCTCCCTTCTCCTTCTTCTTCCTCTTTCTCCTTCTTTTTTCTACTTTCTCCCTCTTCCTCTCTACTGCCTGCAGCTCCCCCTACTGGAGGGAGCAAGGCCGGCCGGGGGCGGCGCTGCGGCCCGGCGAGGAGGACGTCGCGGGGAGGCTGGCCCGGCAAGGAGGACGTCGCGGGGGGGCGGCACTGCAGCCCGGCGAGGAGGACGCAGCCGGCGCTGTGCGGTGGTGCGCAGCAGGCGCAGCCTGCCGGCGAGGAACGGCAGGGTGGGGGGCGACGGGGTGGGGCCACGGACGCGCGGCGACGAACGGCAGGGCGCTGGGAGGCGAGCCGCGCGGGCGGCGGCCGGCACGCGGACGGCGGCGGTGAGGCGCGCGTGCGGCGCGCGGGCGACGGCGGTGAGGCGCGCGGGCGGCGACCGGTGCGCGGGCGGCGGTGGTGAGCCGCGCGGGGTGGCCGGGGCGGGGGTCGCCGCGCGGACGGCAGATCCGGGGCGGGGTCGCCGCGCGGACGGCAGATCCGGGCCGGGGGCGGCGCGGCGAGGCGGCGGCGGCGGCGGGGCGGCGACGGCGGCGGCGCTGGTGTGCGTGCGTGTGGTGTGCGTGCGGGTGTGTGCGTGCGCGCGGCCTGGCCTTTAGGATAAAGGGATTTTTTATTTTTTATTTTTTTTTAGGGAAAATTCCTTTGCCGACTGCCTCGCTAGACAGTCGGCAAAGCAGGCCTCTTTGCCGACTGCCAGATCATCGGCAGTCGGCAAAGATGCCCCAGCTGGCAGTCGGCAAAGTATTAATTTTTTTTTTTTTGAATTTTGGTTTCAAACTTTTTTTGTGACCCATATATATTGTTTAAGAGTACATGTTCATATTTGGAGCCTTTTTACAAAAGTTTACTATATTTCGTTCATTTTTTTTATTTACTTAAATTTTTCCGCACAGTGCCGAATTGAACTGCAGGTGCATGAAATAATGAAATGTAGCCATTCAAAAAATGATATTCATGTTGGAGAGTTTATTTTGAGGCCGTGTCCATAAAGTCAACCAAAAGTTTGAAAGTCTTGTCCACGAAACATGACCGTCCACGTGCGGTAGAAGTGTGTTTTAATTATATTAAATCGAAACAAAGTCGGAAAATCACGAAACTTGACGAGGTGTTATGTTATCGCATGTGAACGCTATGATAAAAATTTGAAAAAGTTTGGAGCAAGTTGCGGCGTTGGATATCCAAAACCCAGACATATTTACCGACTGCCCTAGATATGGCAGTCGGCAAAGATACTGGCAGGCGGCAAAGACCCTGTTTCCGTAGTGGACTAATGAGTTAGGAGAAACGATTTATTCCTGATTGTGTGGACGAGCTTAGGAGGAGTGATGACTGAGTTGGTCAGTTGGGTGGGGGTGCCACTACTTTTTGTGAAAGACTCTTGGAGATACTCTAAAAGTGTTTGGGTAACTTTTTGTGAATAATCCTTTGCGAGGGACACCGGTGGGCGAAGAGAGTTTCTCTGCCGGCTCAGATCTGCTCGTGCGTTTCTGCATGCATGCGCTGGACTAGAGAGCTAGCTTGAGCAAGGCGGAACGAACCTTACCACCCAAATCACATGCATGGCCGCATGGGGCAAGGAAATGTTTTGCTGCTTGCTATTAGGACGAGACGGGTTGCATGAACAAGACAAACTCCGCCATCCATCCATATCCTGCCGAAAGGAAGAGTGAGCGGATGGAAGATGCCCACTATCTCGATCGCGGCGTCAACTCGGAGTGCCCTACGGCGCATCACGGCGAAAGATCCCCACACCCTTGATCGCAACTACTGCAGGCGCATGTTGGATCACGCCGGCGAGGAGATTGCGTTATCCACGCATCTCAGTGAGGGATCAGGCAAGTTCTGGGACTCCGAATCAGACTCGGAGTGCGAGGATCTGGGCGATGCGGACACCCTTGCGACGACCACCACCGGTGAGGGGATCACGACGATCGCTCCGCGGGCCACTCTTCGTCTAGTGGAGCCAGCGGCGGCACCCCTAGCTAAGCGGCCTGCACCGGCATCCACGCCGCAAATCAAACCAGTCCTGGCTCCTTGGAAGCGAGTTTGGAAGGGGCCGCTGCCTCCTCGTCGGATCTTACCGGAACGGACTCTCGGCGACTTCATACTCCCGGCGATCTCCACAGCCAGAGGCGGTCGTGGCCAGGAGTCTAGTTACGGCGACCCGCGTTCTCGGGGGTTTCAAATTTTGAATCGACGACTGAACGCTGGTGCGACCTGCCGGACTCAGCCCGGTTCGTATCCGGCTCGGTCTGTGCTGGGGCCACCCAATCGGGCTCTGATCCAGTCAGAACGGCAAAGCCCATCGGGTGGGGTGTCTCACGCCCAGGAGGTCACAAGACCTAGACGCCGACTTGTCAATCCATCCATCTCCGACGTCCTGCCGGCGCCGCGACGATCGTATCGCGAAGCGTTGATGGCGGGCGGCAAGCGAGCGCAGGGTCGTGTAGTTCCCTCCCGCGGCGCACCGGTCGATCGTCGTCGAGGGAGGGGGCGTGCCCCCCAGGCGGATGGCCAGGGCCACGGAGCAGGCAGCTTTGGTCGCGCTCGCGGTGGCCGTGGCGGACAGACCTCGGCGGGGACTGCTCTTGCGGGAAGAGGCGGCGCCTTGTCTGTCAATGGCGCTGGCGCAGCAACAAGCAATGACGGCCGGGGGCAGGGACACGGTGCGGTGGCAAACGAGCGTCGTGACAACACCCCGGCGGCCAATGATGGCGCCGCTGATGCTGATGGACAAGGGACCAAGCAACACTCTGGGATGGTTGTGGACGACGAACAAGGCAAACGAAAGCGGAAGATGATGGACCAGTCAGTGAAACTGGAGTGCTCCATCTGCACTGAGGAGCATTACACCAACCAATGCCCGCAACTTCGAGGCCCTAAACCTACGGTCGCGTACTGCAGGGCTGCAGAGGATGGGATAGGCTTTTTCCAAATCCAAGCTGCAAGGAACAATCAGATCGTGATGCCTACCCAGTCGTCTGTAGCGGCTCTTATTACAGTAGAAGCCGGTGAGATCTCTGCTCAGCTACTGCAGTCTGAATTGGCTAGGATTATTCCGGTTCGTTGGATTTGGGAGGTGCAGGAGCAAGGGGGAAAATGTTTTATTGTTCCTTTTCCGAGTAAGGAAGAGTTGGAGCGGATGATTGCTATTCGCACAATCACCACGAAGAACAAGGAGGGCACTATTGTGTTTGAAGAATTTGTGGACGATGTCCAACCCATAAGAGTTCTGGAACAAATTTGGGTGACAGTCACCAAAGTACCTCGGGTACTTCGGTCTTTCCTTCCTCTGTGGGCAGTCGGATCCATCATTGGAGCTACTCAAAAGGTTGATATGGTCCACCTGCGGGCGACTGGTCAGGTCCGTATACTTGTAGCGGTGCTGGACGCTAAAAAGATCCCGAAGCATGCAGATGTGTGCGCTATCAGCAGCATATATCGCCTTTATTTTAAACCTGATGAAGTCATACAGAGCGACCTGGTTGATCCTGAGGATGAGGACCTGCTTGATGATGGTGACAACGATCTCGATGGGGGTGATCGGCATATGGAAGATGCGGAGGATTCTAACCCTCCGGGTACAGAGAAGGATAATAATACCAACTCCGGAAAATCCCCGGTACCCCCTCAGAACTTACCTTCTCATAAGCAAGCCGCTTTGGTGAATGAGGGGTTAGATTTGGCATGTCAGCGACTGGTTGATGAGATTAGTATCAAGGTCATGCTCGAGACAGATGACGGGTCTTCCAGGAAGTGTTACTCTCCGCCAACGGAAGAAGAAGTGGCTACATATAATGCCTTAGTCATTTCTAACCATCTCCAGACTTCTCCTGTTTCGGTTTTACCCGCGGATGGTGAAATTGACCTGCAGGAAGGCATGAATGACGATGTCACGGGGGTCCACGCCGAGATGACAGGCTCTACTTCGCCCACTGCCTGCCTCTCCGTGCTGGACGCCCCCGTCTCTCCTCCGTCTCCGGCTTCTCTGCAATGTGAGGGAGACGCACCTACACTTCCGACAGGGGGGTTTTCGACATCGACACCTGCCCCTTCCTCGCCGGAGCTCTCCCCCACAGCTGCAGTCCCTGCACCTCATGCCGTGATGGCTTGCAGTGGGGGTCCTTCGCCACCATACCCCACAGTGGAGCCACTCCCCTCCGACGACACCGAGGACGCACCTGCAGTGGTGCGGCCCGCGTCTCCCACGGCTGCGGAGTCGCTGGCGGACGGCGGACGCGCACCGCCCCTCTCCACCAGTGTGCTTGCCGTGACAGCACCGCTGCCTGCTGCTGTCGGTGGGCAACCCGGCACAGCCGAGGCCGTGGGTGCGGGAGCACCTGCACCAGCACCCTCGGCACCAGCCTCCTCCGTCCGTACCGGTGGGACCTCTGTGGCGGAGGTACCAATGCCCAAGATATTACGCCGAAGCGCCAGATCGGCGGCTTTGGCCGATGAACATACCCTCCACAAGACCGAGCGAATGGCGGCGAAGAAGAATCTTGAAGTTGCAGGTACTTCTTTCTCTAGCTTTCCAGATTCGCAAATTATTTCAAACCTTGGTAGGGTAGGCATCAACCTTGGTTCTTCTGGTTTAGCTGTTATTAAAAATCTAGAGGTTGATAGGTTGGTTCTATGTGCCAATCAAAAGAAAAATAACCAACAAAACAAGACTACAGATCCGGATAGTGATGTTGACTGGGAAGATAGACTTGAGACAGTTCTCAGCCACGCTTGTGGAAATCCAAATGAGACTGGGCTGGACTCGGAGAATGATCACATCATAGATCTCTCTCCTCTCCATCGAAAAAAAAAATATAATAATGCCAAAATAATCAAAAAAGGAAAACTTCCCAGGAAGCCAAAAACTCCCTCCAAAATTAATTTAAAATGAAAGGAGTTTTCTGGAATAGCAGAGGTCTAGCAGACTTGGCTAAACATAGATTCTTGGCTGATTTGGTTAAGGAAGAGCAGCTTAATTTTATAGCTCTCTCTGAAACCGGAAGGGACACCTTTCCGAACCATGTCCTAAAAAATCTTTGCGGTGGACATGACTTCCTGTGGCATACGATGGCTCCTCATGGAAGATCAGGGGGCATACTCCTTGGGGTAGATCTAAATGTTTTTGATATTGGAGCTATTGATGAGGGGGATTACTATGTCAAATTTACCCTCAGATATAAGTCAAATGGCTTCAAATTTGTGCTGTATTCGGTCTATGGGCCGGCACAATATCAAAATAAGAGTGCCTTCCTCACTGAACTTGCCAACACTTGTTCTAAACAATCCCTTCCGTATATAATAGGGGGGGATTTCAATATAATGCGATCTCCAGAGGACAAAAGTTCAGGGGATTTTGACCCCAAATGGCCTAATCTTTTTAATGCGGTCATCGAATCTTTAGATCTTAAGGAGATAGTGATGTCGGTTGGCCAGTATACTTGGGCGGGGGCAGGGGATCATCCAACTTTTGAAAAGTTAGATAGAGTCCTCGTTACCACAGATTGGGAAAATCAATTCCCGTTGACGACTGTGCAGCCTAGAGACAAGAATATTTCAGATCACACTCCTCTAGTGATTAACACAGGAGCCTCGACCCACCAGGCCCCTAATCATCTGTTTAAATTTGAGAGGGGATGGTTAATACGAGATGGTTTCTATGACATGGTTGCAAATATCTGGCAATCTCCATGCTCTGAATCGAACCCTCTCAAACGTTGGCAATTCAAGATCCGCCGGCTCAGACAACATCTAAGAGGTTGGGCCAAGCATACCGCAGGGTCCTATAGGAAAGAAAAAAAGACTCTGCTAGCTCGTTTAGAGATTCTTGACAAGAAAGCTGAGGATACTCAACTGTCTGATCAAGAAATTGATCTTAAGCACTATCTAAAAGAGCGTTTAGTTAGTCTTCTACGTGAAGAAGAGCTAAAATGGTATGAGCGGGCCAAAGTCAAAACCCTCTTGGAGGGGGATGCTAACACTCGGTTCTTTCATCTTGTGGCCAACCGGAAACCTCGTAAACAACATATTTATAAACTTGAGAATGATCAAGGTTCTGTAGTTGGAGACGAGTGCCTTAAAAGCCACATTACAAACTATTATAAGAATCTCTTTGGGCCACCTGAATATTCGGAGATCACATTAGTGGAAGATAACATTTTAGATATTCCGCAAGTATCCCCGGAAGAAAATGATATCCTCATTAGTCCGTTCACTGAATCTGAGGTGCGGGCGGCAGTCTTTCAAATGGAGCATAATAAAGCTCCAGGACCAGATGGCTTCCCAGCGGAATTCTATCAGGTGTTCTGGGGAGTTATCAAATATGACCTTCTACACCTTTTTGCAGAACTCCATAGGGAGGTCTTAGATCTCTATAGCTTGAATTTTGGAATCATTACTTTAATTCCAAAGATTCAGGATGCTACAAAAATTCAGCAATATAGACCAATTTGTGTACTTAACGTGAGTTTTAAAATATTCACAAAAGTGGGCACAAATAGACTGAATCTGGTAGCTAAAACGGTGGTGAGCCCGACACAAACTGCCTTCATGCCGGGCAGAAATATCATGGAAGGAGTAGTAATTTTGCATGAAACTATACATGAGCTTCACTCCAAAAAGCGAGATGGAGTCATTTTGAAAATTGACTTTGAAAAGGCATATGATAAGGTAAAGTGGCCTTTTTTACAGCAAACCTTACGTATGAAAGGTTTCTCCCCCAAGTGGTGTAGGTGGGTTGAGAGTATGGTCACTAGGGGAAGTGTAGGGATTAAAGTCAATGATGATATTGGCCCTTACTTCCGTACAGAACGCGGACTCAGGCAGGGTGATCCTATGTCGCCCATCTTATTTAACATCGTTGCTGATATGCTAGCTCTTCTTATTAATAGAGCAAAAGCCGATGGTCAAATAAGAGGAGTCATTCCTCACCTCATCGAGGATGGTTTATCAATCCTTCAATATGCAGATGACACCATTATCTTTATAGACCATGACCCAGAACAAGCAAAAAACTTGAAGCTGCTTCTTTGTGCTTTTGAACAACTATCTGGGCTTAAAATCAATTTCCACAAAAGTGAAATCTTCTGCTATGGAACAGCCAAAGAGATGGAATCATATTATACTAGTCTCTTTGGGTGTAATGCAAGACAATATCCCTTCAGATATCTAGGGATTCCAATGCACCATAGACAACTCCTGAATTCTGAGTGGAGAAAAGTTGAAAAACATTTTCAACAGAAACTCTCTTGCTGGAAAGCAAAATACCTATCGTATGGGGGAAGATTGATATTACTTAATTCCGTCTTAAGCAGTCTACCCATGTTCATGATGTCCTTCTTCGAGATTCCTAAGGGAGTACTCAAAAACCTTGACCATGTCAGATCAAGGTTCTTCTGGCAAGGATCTACTGATAAACATAAGTATAGACTTGCTAGATGGGACATGCTATGTCGGCCTAAGGATCAAGGGGGCCTGGGTATCTTGGACCTACAATTGCAGAATAAATGCTTATTGGCCAAGTGGTTGTTTAATCTTCTTAATACGAAGGGCATGTGGCAGTCCCTGTTAACTAATAAATACCTTTATTCCAAAACACTTACTCAAGTGACTGCTAAACCAAATGATTCCCATTTTTGGAGAGGCCTCATGCGTATCAAAGATGAGGTTCTTGCTAAAGGTTCATTTGAGATTAAAGATGGGACCAATACGAGGTTCTGAAATGACACATGGGTAGGTGACAAGCCTCTGAAAGTTGAGTACCCCTCCCTGTATAATATAGTGCGGGATCGCAACGCTACAGTCGCGAAAGTAATGTCCACTAAACCCCTAAACATATCTTTTCGTAGGGCTTTAGTGGATAATAAGCTTTTAGATTGGCTAAATCTAGTAGCACATATTTCTAGTGTTGAACTTGTGGAAGGGTCAGACTTCTTTAGATGGAAGTTAACCAGATCTGGGCTATTTTCTGTCCACTCGTTGTATCGCCATCTCATAGATACACAACCACCTTTTCATCATAGGAATATCTGGAAAATAAAAATTCCTCTAAAGATCAAGATCTTTCTTTGGTTCCTACAAAAAGGGGTGGTCCTAACCAAAGACAAGCTCGCTAGGAAAAATTGGAAAAGGAGTCAAAAGTGTACCTGTTGTAATATGAATGAGACCATCCAACACTTATTCCTTGATTGTCCCCTTGCCAAAATAGTTTGGAGGATTATTTTCTATGCTACTAATCTGACTCAACCAAGATCCATCAGCCATATGTTTGGTGGCTGGCTTCTTAATCAACATAAGAAGATCAAAAACTTGATCTGGGTTGGAGTGTCTGCAATGTGTTGGGCTATCTAGAGATGCCGGAATGATGTTATTTTTAATAAGATCAAAACTAACTCTGTTATGCAGGTTATTTTCAGAGGAGCTTATTGGCTACGCTTCTGGGCCCAGTTGCAACGTGAAGATCAAAGTAAGGACACCCTCTCTTTGATAAGCAAGAAATTGGAGTTAATTGCTTTAGAGATATGTAATAAAGGGTGGAAACAATTTTATTGTTTGCTTTAGTGTCCTGGTCTTTGTCTTAGACCGTGACTTCCTATTCTTTGTTTTTCCGAGATGATGTAATAATTGGCTGTGTACATCCCTAGATGTAGAGACCGAATATTTATGTATCCTTTGTCTAAAAATTAGGACGAGACGACGACGAGTGAGCTAGCTTGACAGGAGAGCAAAGCAAAGGTTTTTGCCTGCTTACCATCCAAACTACAGTACGTGACACTCCCAATTTGCATTCAGGCCCTGTTTAGTTGGGAAAAAGTTTATGTTCTGATACTGTAGCATTTCTGTTTGTATTTAATAAATTTTATCTAGCTATTTTTTTACCTATATTTAATGTTTCATGTATACGTCTAAATATTCGATGTGACGGGAAATCTAGAAAAAGCTTGAGAACTAAACAGGGCCTCACGGAAGGAACAACTTAGCTATAGCTAGCGAAAGCCTGAAAGGTTCGAGAGTATAACTGCGACGAAGACGGACACGGATGTACATACATACCAGATCTCCTTTTGCACGCCCATGAGGAGGCTCATCTCTTCGGAGGCGGCTGCGGCGGCCTTGCTGACGGCGCTCCCCAGCATGGACCTCGCCATGCTCCGCATCGTCTCCGCCGTCTCGCTCAATCTCGCCGCCCAGCCTCTTTCTGATCTCTCTGTACCAGCTGACTAGTAGAGGATCGGAAGAAGCTCACATTCACAACAGGGGTCGTGACTCGAGAGTTGAGAGAGATGCACTAGTCAAGTAAGGTCTTGCGGCTTTATTGTTTGTAGTTGTAATAAGTAGCAACAAGGACGTCCAATAATTTGCAGAATGGCAGCGAATGGCCCCACCTGGCCTCCACAGTGCACACGAATAATGGCTGGCCGTACCGATATTTTCTTGTATCCACCGGCAAGGCCAGAGTCACGTTTAATTTGGTGGGTACGTCGAAAGAACTGCACATCAACACACCAATAGACTAGCACATATAGCACATATAAGAGGTTGTAACCAGCCTTCAACAGAGTGGGAATGCAGCATGGATCAACGACAATCGGTCTAGAGAACAATAGGGCCGATGTAGAGCTCACTCTCGACCAGAAAGACCACTAGTATACAAAAGCTCTGTACAGGCGGTTGCAAAGATATTTTTATAGGTGTTTTTTTAAACCGTCAGTGAGAAAGACCAGTACAAATCACAGGCGGTGGTTTAGAAAACCGCCAATACAAATCGATTTATACTGCCGGTTATCTTAACCAAACCGCCAGTACAAATAAGTTTGTACCGGCGGATTTCTTAGTAAACCGTCAGTACAAATCGGTTGTACTGACGGTTTTCTTAGCAAACCGCCAGTACAAATATTTTTCGGAAAAATAGAAATCGGGCTAAAAAAACAGGGAAATTTTTTTTTAAATAAGGGGAGGCAGCCAGCGCCCGCCCGTCTTCGTTGAAGTCGCAAGTCATGGTATTTTTCGCGCAAAATTCGCGCGCTACGCGGCCGGCGGGATTCAAACCTGCAACCTCTGCTTCACGCGTACCTCCTCTAACCACTCCACTCATAGTTCACTTGTGTCTAAATAGTATTAGATTCGCTACATATTGTTCCGTAACTGATAGAAAACGGATTGTTTGGGGTCCTAAACGAAGTCAAATAAAAAAATTGTCAACAACAAACTTGCATAACTTTTCGAGATCTACAACTTTCACGTAGAAAGTTTTTTCATCCGAGGCTTTTTTCAAAAAGTCAAAATTTAAATTTCAAACTTTGACCGTATTTTACGTCAATAAGATGATTTTAAATAAAAAAAAAAATTCAACTACAGAGTTTCATAACTTTTCGAGATATACAACTTTTATGTAAACAGTTTTTTCATTTGAAGTCATTTGAAAAAATCAAATTTTTAAAATTGGCACCGATTTGTACAAGCGGTTCACTTAAAAAACCGCCTGTAGAAATCGATTTCTACAGGCGGTTTTCTTAACGAACCGCCTGTAGAAACGCCTCCATTTCTACAAGCGGTTTTCTTAAGATAACCGCCTGTACAAATTGGTTTTCTACTGTAGAAATGGTGCATTTCTAAGAAAACCGCCTGTAGAAATCTTTAGATTTAGGCCCATCATTTGATTTTCAGTGACGTCCGATAATCAAAACCGCCTGTAGAAATAAAAGCGTGGCGCCAGCGTAGAGCTTTTGTGTACTAGTGGACTCCCGAACACCTCCCGAAAAGACCTGTCGGGGTGAAGCACGTGGAAGTTGTCCTAAGACCAGCAAGGCCGTTTAGAGCGCCGCCAAATCTCACTGGGAGACGTGACGAACAATAGGTAAGGTTAGGAATAAGTAAAGGAGTCAAAAAAAAGTAAGTTTCATAAGTTTCTGACACCAAATAATCACCAAAACATGTTTTACTTCTAAATCAGCTTAGATTAAGTTGGCTTAGCCGGCTCAGGAACCAGCTAAGCCGGTTTAGGCAGGCGCAGGCGGTTGTCTCAGTCGGCTGGAGAGGGGAGCCGGTTTAGCCTATTTGGGGACCCGGCTAAGGTTCTGGGGCAAAATCGGCTAAGACAATTCCTAGAACAGGCTAAGCCAGCCGGGTGGTTGCTCGTCCGGCTTGCTTCCTTCTCCATGTGTTTTTCTCGTTATTTTGTCATGCTACTTGATCTTCAACACATCCACAGTATGTATAACTTCCTGGAGATGTTCAAACTCCGCCTTGCACATTTTTGGGCGTCAACAGATGCCTCCAATTATTATCTAAAAAAACAGATGCCTCCAATTTTTGAGTGAATAAAAACATGAACCTGAAAACACAAAACTAAATAGCGATGATACCCATCTCAACGGCTATTCAGCGGTTAAGGGTGATGTATACATCGGCCATTTTTGTTCTTAGGGTGACACATGTATGGGCCATTGTTTGGAGAGCACTTGAGCTTCTTGCCAAACACTTGACATGTATAGTTTAAAATATATTGCGTTGATTACTCTTGGGAGACTCTCACCTTGCAATGTCTTCAGCATATAAGAATTACCAAATATGAATTTGATCACTCTATAAGGACCTTCCCAGCTAAGGTGACCACTAACCAAACTTGTTGCTCTTCGTCCCAAGTAGAGGTATGGTCTTCCAAACTAAATCTCCAACTTGAAATGAATTATTTTGAACTTTCTTGTTATATGCCTTGACAAGTCGGGCTTTGTCTTTCTCCATCTTCTTGATAAGCTTGATGAAAGTATTGTGGAATGAAGCCGCCCTCTATAGCACTATTTACCAGAGTCATTCAATTTGCATCTAAACCCATCCACTTCTTCTCCTTCACATTTTTTTTCATTCCCCACGAACTCCAGCTCAGAGCAGGGCGCCTGGGTGGCCGGCCGCGTGCGTACGAGTTCGCCGGCGACGGCGCGCGCGTTCTGATGAGCTGGCGGCTACTCTGACCAAAAACAGGGATGGGTGAGATTTGAGGGTCATACCGCGTTCCTTGCTGCAACGTTGTGAAGGGTAGAGGCGGCTTGTTATAATTTTAGGCAAATTCATGTTTAAATTAATCCATAAAATGACGTAAGCAGAAAGACCATGATATCATATATGTGGTTGTCTAACCAAAACATCATTATCATTATCATTATCATGAATATTGTTTTGGTGCTAATCAGCAAGATATGACAGGTATTATTTCTCAAATAAAACATGTCAATTACACTGAAAGCACTGACCAGCAAGATTGTCATGTTCACAGTGAAATTAACAAGTCGTTTAACGAAATTATACTCTGCGGCAGAGCCGGAAGCACCCGGAAGTGACATGGTGCTTTGTTGGAGTAGTCGTCCCGCTCGATGCTAGTGCCGATTGGAAGCCGTGAAGATCACGTCCTCCGCCGACGCCGGGAACAGGAACAGGGACGCCGGGAACACGCCCTCCGTCAACGCCGGGAACAGGGAGGGATCGAGGCGAGTAGTCATGCCGCCGCTGGACACTCCCCAAAAACGTGATTGTCGCCCTTCACCTGAGCAAGTGAACTACGTTCCGGAGGCCTACTCTTCCATCTCGTGTGCGCGCAGGAGACGGAATGGGAAGAACTTGTTTGCAACTGGATATGTGGTTGTGTTGCCAAGAGAGAAGAACTGAAGGCAGTGTTCTCAGTTTATAGCAGAGATGGGGGAGGCGACCAGCCTCGCGCCGGCGGAGGAAGCGACGGGAACAAAAGAGGCAGGAGAAACTCCCCGTAATCAAGCCATTGATTGCCACTTATTTTTGATAACTCCTGTCGCAATGGAAATTGAGTGACAAAAATAAAGCCTCACCCGCTCGCCGCCTGCCTCGCCTCGTCTCGCCACGCCTACGCCCACGCCCACTGGCCCGGCCGGCTGCCGACGGTGGTGGCGCGCGCGCATGTGGCACGCTGGCATCCTTTTCTCAACTTCTCAATATAGACAGATAGAGTCTAATCCATATAAGTCGAGTCAACCTTCAGTTAAATTTCCATACGGTACTAAACCATTTAATGTGCATTATTCAGACCATAGAGTTTTATTAGATTTATTAAATATTTAATGGGCCAAACCCATGTTATATCTAACAATCCCCACCAAACTCTAGGGTTCGATGCAGATAGGTCCTAAAACCACATTCCTTTTATATACCTAGTGTTTCGATGGAGACTGTTAAGTTGAACATCCATCTAGAGTAATAGCTACACTCAACCGCAACCAAAAAATAGACTAAGCCTTGAATTGATAGTTTTGTGTAAGATGAGTTTCATGAGAACCCTTAGTTGATACTAGGCTGCAAAGAGCATCCCTCTGTTTGAAGCATATAAGTCGTATTTCTTGGCCTTTTCATGAGTGACTAGAGATTACCCACATCTCATAGATTGTGACTAGCAATCGAACTCATATAAGGTGTGTTTCTTATAGGATGTCCTGTAGGACAACATCCCTACTTCACCAAGCCACTCGGATCACATTAAGAATTTAATCAACCTCCCTTACAGTATTAGAGAGATGGTGCATCTTAAATAAGCTAGACTTTATTTTAAGGAGTCTCTCCCTCAGTCATCCACTAGCTTGTTTCGCCATCCTAATTCACGGGATCTCGGATCACATAGGACATGTTACCACTATGGAGTGACTTCAAGTGGATCTCAAGCCCAACTCTCTTGATGCACCTTTCTATCACATTACGTGACAGACCCTTAGTAAACTGATCTGTCAGGTTCTTAGATGTATGGACATAGACCAAAGAAATTACTCCAGAGTTTCTTAATTTCTTGACAGATTTCATATGCCTCTTCACATGCCTTGTAGACTTCATATTGTCCTTAGAATTATTCACCTTTGTTATCACAGTTTGGTTGTCACAGTTCATAGAAATAGTAGGTATTAGCTTTTCCACAACTGGTAAATCCATAAGGAGTTCACGAAGCCACTCGACCTCAGTGCCAGCGGTATCCAATGCTGTCAGTTCTGCTTCCAATGCAGACTTAGTTAAAATAGTCTGCTTGTAAGACTTTCAGGAAACAGCGTCACCTTCAAGTAGGAATGCATATCCAGTCGTGGCGTACAGTTCATCAACATCAGAAATCTAGTTAGCATCACAATAACCTTCCAGTACCGTTGGATACCCGGTAAAGTGAATGCCATAGGTCATTGTTCCTTTCAAATAACGTAGTACTCTCTGAAGATGAGGGTTCAGCGACGGCTCAGTTTTTCTTCGCCGCTGAAGATGCTATGTTCAAGAAGCTAGAGGATTCCGTTAATCATCTTCGGCCTTTGCATATCAAAGGGCACATCAACGGCACGCCAGGTTCACCACATGTTGGTGGATAGCGGCGCAATTGTCAACTTGATGCCGCATTCTCTCTACAAGAAGCTTGGCGGCACGGACGAAGAATTGGTGAAGACCAACATGACGATTAGCGGAGTTTGAGGCGGCGAGCCAATTCCAGCTTTGGGAAGTAGCGATGATGGAGGTGACCATCGGGAGCAAGACATTGGCAACCGCATTCTTCGTCGCCGAGGTGTAAGGTAGCTATAATCTCATCCTTGGTCGCGATTGGATTCTTGTCCAATCGTTGTGTTCCATCTAGTTTGCACCAATTCTTAATTCAATGGGTGGGAGACCAAGTTGAGGTTGTCCATGCTGATTCATCGGCCTCCGTTGCTGCGGCCGATGCTCCTTCGCTCGGGGGGCACGATGGTATTGCTTGCTTATCTAGTCATGACTTGTCTGGCGTTGAGTTTATTAGTGTCACTAAGGAAGGATTTGTGCCTATGTCATTGAAGCCGATGGATAATCGGCTCAATATCATCGTGTAATAATTTTCTGCAATGGATGCTGATATTGAATAGTTGAAACATCGTGTTGATCAATATCAGGCTTCTATGACCGATGTATGTGAGACAATTGATGATTTTGATGAGCTTAATAAGTTGGGCCAGGTTTGCAACCCGACTAGGCCGGGTTTGGCCCCAATGCCAGGCCCCGCCAGCAGGACACGTGTCACTTCCGCAGCCCCTATGAAACCCGGCTTGGCCGGGTTTGGCCGAGTCCGGGCCAATTACTAGAATAGATCGGTTTTGGCAATGTTTTGACGTGAAAAACTTGGAGACCTACCCTAATACGTGTTTCCTACTAGGATAAGACCACCCCCCCTCTATATATATGAGAGGATCATGGCCGATTGAGATCTTAACCATCCAATCGTCAAAATATATCTACAAAGTAGGCTTTTCAGTTGTTCACCCCCTATCTTGCTGTTCAGGCTCGACTCTCCTGCGAGTTTAGTCGGCGTTCTAAGCAGCCTCTGTGGTTCCTAGGGCAACCTCCACATGCATCTCTCCGACAGATCTTTCCGATGGGTGTTCGGGAGTCTTCCGGCGAAGGACGGGCGGTACATCGCCCATCAACGTCCTTTGCTACAGTTACCGGTCGTACCGACAACCATCTACCTCAACCCTAACCTTCCCGGCATCAACCCGCGGAAGGTGGCTCAGCCGGCTCCCAGAGTCGGCCAGGCCGGGTATCAAAACTGGCCAGGCCAGGTTTCGCAAGCTCCGCTGCTTCGCGCCGTTTCGCCTCATGCGCGACGTGTGCGACCTAGCACTTGCTGGTGTGTTGTCCAGAATCTGCGTCAACACTATGCCTGTTTGGATTGGATTCAGATTCACCGAAACAGTGAATCTGGATGCGGATTCACCAAAACTCTTGCCAAACGGTCTTTTTTCACTTGGATTCGGATTCACCAAAATAATGGATCTAGAGGGTGGATTCACTGTTTTGGTGAGGGATGATTCACCGAGTTGAGATTTGGTGAATCCAAAGTATTTACCCACCACTGCTACTGGTTACAGAGAAAAACGGCCCGTTCTTTTCTTCTTGCCGCTCTTCTTCTTCTTCTTCTTCTTCTTCTTCTTCTTCTTCTTCTTCTTCTTCTTCGCGATGCTCTGCACCGCGCCCTGGTCGCTCGCTCGCCGTCGCACAACCCCCACCGCCGCTCCCAGGTGCTGCCACCTGCTCGTCGTCCCCGTTGCCGAGCTCACCATCCACGCGGAGAGGAGGGAGGAGCCGCCACGACCCCGTACGTGAGCTCGCCGTCCGCGCGGAGGGGAGGGATTACCACCGCGCCCCCATACACGAGCTCGGAGTCCGTACGGAGGGGAGGGAGGAGCCGTCGCGCCCCCATTACCGAGCTCGCCGTCCGTGCCCCGTAGCCGTGCTCGCGCGGAGGAGAGAGAGGAGCTGCCGTGTCCGTACGAGCGCAAGGGAGGAGCCGTCACGTTCGTATGAGCCCCCATTGCCATGCTCGTGCTCGCCGTCCGTTCGTCCGAGGCGTCGCGTCCGTGCTCGTCATCCGTCCGTCCGAGGCCACGGTCGGGGATCAGGAGTGCAAGGGATGATTTTTTTTCTGGTTAATCTGAGGTGGAAGATGGTATAGACAGTAACAGGAAGGCCTTATGCCTTATGCCAGGGATAAAATGGGTCAATCCAACTAAAATGCCCCTGAGTGTATTTGATCTGCTGCATTTGCCAAACACTTTCTTACAGTGGATCTCAGATTCACGGTGAATCAGATTCGTGGTGAATCGATTCAGATTCACTTTTTAGTGCAGTGAATCCAATCTAAATAGGCTCTAAGTTACACAGGTGCTTTGCCAACGTAGAAAAGTTTTGTAGTAGTGGATTTAGACGAGGGATTACGTGGCAGCATATTAGTATGTTATGACAATTAGTTTTGTGGTTTTGCCACTCTTGCAAGTAGCACTAACTAGGTAAAGTACTTTACCTTTATTTAACACTAGTAAACAAGCTTGTACGTTGCAACGAAACCTAATACATATTAGGATTGGACTTCGTATCATTGCTCAATTTGAGTTGTTCCAATTTTTATGAGCATGATTTATGAGTTCGGATCGCATATATTGACCAATATGTCTTAGAATCCGACTATGTACCATGTTAGACGCGAAGTATATGTGCCTGTGTTATAAGTTTGGACGGAAGTTTATTATCTTGGCATTTAAAAGGAGATCGACAAAAAAAATGGAGATGTTAAAAAGAAAACAAAAAAGATCAAAGCCAAATAAAGAACTTTACTTGTCGACATTAGAACTTAAAATATTATAGAAATACTTGTGCTTTCGGAAGTATTTGATTTCATTATCACTACTACAGAAAATCTGTTACGATGCGTTTTGAAATAGGCCTTTGAGATGGGCAGAAATTTCAACCGTCTCGGTTAAGGACTAGAATCAACCGAGACGGTTATTTTTATTAATCCGAAGCGGTTACAATAACCGCCTCGCAAAATCAAATCGACAAAATTTCAGTCACTTTTTTTTGGTCCAGCCCATTCTACCGTCCCAACAAAATTTTAGTCACATTTTTTTTCGTCCTGCCCATTCTACTGTCCCAACTGTCCAATCCAATCGTTGGTTTCCGGCCCACTAACGGCCTGCTCACTCGCGTCGTCGGCCACGACGCTCTGAATGAAAAAAAAAAAAAAAAACTTCCTCTCTCGTGTCCTGGATGGCCGCTGCATCGTTCGTGTCCCGCGCCGCCGCTTCTCCAGTCCGTACACAGAGCTGCCGGTCCTCTCACCCGCGCGCCATGTCGCCGGTCGTCCCGTCCGCGCGCAGGGTCGAGGCCACCGTTCCTCCACACCCAGCACCACCGCACCCGCGTGCATCGCTGTTGGTCCACCATGCCGCCCCTCCTTCCGTCCACGAGCAGGGCCGAGGCCGCCCCTCCCGTCCGCGCAATGGGCCGTGGAGCTCGAAGCGAGGCGAGGAAGGTGCTGCCGGATGCAGACCTCCATCCGGCGGCTGTGGAGAAAGAACCGTTGTGGCGCGCGTGCTGGTCTCCGTCGGCAGCATAGGTGCTGCCACAGAGGAGCCAACCTACCTAACATCTCTTTTTGGGTATATATGGAGTTATTAAGAAAATTGTTCATACAGGAGTTATACCCTGCAATAAGTACTTTTTTCTTATGGACTGTTGCTTGTGCTTGTCGTCGGCATTGCCTTTCGATTCCCTGTTTTCAATTCCAATCTAGCGAGACAGGCGATGCAGAGACTTCGTTTTGTCAACAAAGATAATATTTGTTTTAATAAGAAAGATTCGTGGGCTATTATATAATAGGAAAGGAATGCAAAAGAGAGAAACCTGTATCGAACACATTATGGAAAAAATTGAAGAAGTTTATGGAAAAAAGTGAAGAAGTTTGTGTCGAACATGGAGTGCGGCTCGAGCGGAAACCGCCGTGGCCGTGTGGTGGCGTTGGACCTTGCCAAGCTCAACCTTCTTGGCATGATTTCCCCTGCTTTGGGCAATCTCACCTACTTGAGACAACTACGCCTTCCGCAGAATCGCTTCCATGGCATCCTACCACAAGACCTCGGTAAGCTCCATGATCTTGAAACTCTGCAGCTTGATTCCTACTCCATCTATGGGCAGATTCCACCGTCACTCTCCAACTGCAGCCGCCTTGTCAACATCTCTATCAACTTCAACAAACTGCAGGGAGGGATACCAAGTGAATTTAGTTCGCTGCATAATCTCCAGTTACTTAGTCTTGCTGATAACAGGCTTACAGGAAGAATCCCTTCCTGGATTGGAAGCCTTGAGAATCTAAAAGAGCTCGTCCTAGAAAAAGAACAACATGACAGGGGAAATCCCCAAAGAGCTGGGAAGCCTTGCAAATCTCCTCAAGTTAGGTCTAGGTTCCAATCAGCTTTCCGGAGCAATCCCAAGTTCACTTGGAAACCTCACAGCGCTGACCTTTCTTAGTGTTTCTCCCAATATGCTTGAAGGAAGTATCCCACCACTACACGGCCTCTCGTCTATCAACATGCTTGGTTTGGGGGGCAACTGGTTCGAAGGAACCATTCCTTCTTGGCTAGGAAACCTCTCTACGCTGCTATTCCTAGATCTTCAAAAAAATCGTCTAGTTGGTCATATCCCAGAATCATTAGGAAATCTTCAGCAGCTTACAGCACTGTCCCTCGCCACTAACAATCTTACAGGTTACATACCCCATGCACTTGGAAATCTCCATGACCTTGCTCAACTTTATCTTGACGAGAACTATCTAGAAGGCTCTTTTCCGTCCTCTATGCTCAACCTTTCTTCTCTTGAATTTCTAGATATACAGCAGAACAACTTGAATGGGATTCTTCCAGCAAATCTGGGAACTACGCTTTCAAAACTAAAATTATTCAGTGTGGCAAACAATCAGTTTCATGGCGTGCTCCCATCATCCCTGTGCAACACCTCCATGCTTGAATCCATTCAAACATTCGGAAACTTCATGTCTGGAACAATCCCTCAATGCCTGGGAACTCGCCAAGATAACCTGTCTGTAGTGACGTTATCAGGAAATCAGTTTGAAGCAACAAATGATGCTGACTGGGGCTTCCTGACTGCTCTGTCCAATTGCAGCAATCTGATGTTTTTAGATCTTGGCAGCAACAAACTCCGAGGTTTGCTACCAAACTCAATCGGTAATCTCTCCACACAAATGAAGATTCTCAGCATACAAGATAACCATATAACCGGAACAATAACTGAAGGAATAGGGAACCTCATCAACTTATATGAACTTTACCTGGATCATAATGCTCTCATAGGTGCTATTCCAGCATCTCTGGGCAAACTCAAGAAGTTAAATGTACTACTTTTATCAAATAATAACTTGTCAGGACCCATCCCTACATCTCTTGGCAATCTTACAAAACTTGCTACCCTTATCCTGAGGGAAAATGCAATTAATGGAGCTATACCTTCTAGTCTCAGCCACTGCCCTTTTCAAGCATTGGATCTTTCTCAAAACAACCTTAATGGACCAATACCTTTAGAACTGTTTTCCGTGTCAACCTTGTCGGTTTTCATGTATCTTGCACATAATTCCTTATCCGGGACTTTGCCACCGGAAGTGAGAAACCTCAAAAGTCTCAGTGCACTCGATTTATCTAATAATATCCTTTCTGGTGATATTCCAACCTCCATTGGTGAGTGCCAAAGCTTGGAATATCTTAATATCTCTAAAAACATCATTGAAGGGGAAATTCCATTGTCGATAGGAGATCTAAAAGGCCTCTTGAGGCTAGATCTTTCCTACAATAATTTAACTGGGATCATCCCTGAAGTCCTTGGGAACCTGATAGGCCTTTCTTCATTGAATCTCTCGTTCAACAAATTCCAAGGTGAAGTTCCAAGTGATGGGGTATTCCGCAATGCAGCTGCCATCTTAATTGCTGGGAATAAGGGCCTGTGTGGTGGTATCCCTCAACTAAAATTGCCGCCATGTTCCAACCACACAACCATGAAGCCACATCGAAAACTTGCCGTTATCTATATGCAGTGCATTTGTTTTTGTCACATTAGTATTTGCACTCTATGGGTTCTGCAAAAAGTGGTGGATGAAAAAGGCAAACCTAAAAAGTTCAGTCATGAATGAACAATATATGAGGGTTTCATATGCTGAATTGGCCAATGCAACAAATGGTTTTGCAACTGATAACCTCATTGGAGCAGGGAGCTTTGGCTCAGTCTACAAGGGAAGAATGAGAGGCAGTGGCCAGCATGTAGCTGTTGCTGTTAAGGTTCTCAACCTCATGCAACGTGGTGCATTTCAAAGTTTCATTGCAGAATGTGAGACTTTAAGATGTGCTCGACATCGGAACCTTGTGAAGATATTGACGGTCTGCTCAAGTATTGACTTCCAAGGCCATGACTTCAAGGCCCTTGTATATGAGTTTCTACCAAATGGAAATTTAGACCAATGGCTACACCAAAATATCAATGAAGATGGTGAACAAAGGGCACTAGATCTGATTGCAAGATTAAACATTGCAATTGATGTGGCATCCTCACTTGAGTATCTGCACCAATATAAGCCTGTGCCAATTATTCACTGTGATCTTAAACCAAGCAATGTTCTACTGGACGGTGACATGGTTGCCCATGTTGGTGATTTCGGGCTTGCAAGGTTTCTGCATCAAGATTCAGAGAAATCAAGTGGCTGGGCATCGATGAGAGGATCAATTGGTTATGTAGCTCCAGGTGTGTTTCTGTTTACTACTTTGTTCTCTTCTAATTTACCGTGCAACACTGGCCTCAATTAAAATGTATGGATTTCTTTAATGAACAGCGCTCGAAAAATGAAGCCTCCACCTCCACCCATAAAATTTAAGCTAAGCACTGAAATATAGTTCTTTTCAAATATGTTTCTATTCTTCAGAGGTCTCTTTATTAAGAAAATAATTTATTTTGGTTGGTTTTAGAATATGGACTGGCCAATGTAGCCTCCACCTATGGTGATGTCTATAGCTATGGCATTCTATTGCTGGAGATGTTTACCGGAAAAAGACCAACGGATAGTGAATTCGAAGGAGCCATGGGAATTCGGAATTATGTTCAAATGGCACTGCCTGACAGAGTGAGTATTACAATGGACCAACAACTACTAACAGGGATGGAAAATGATGAAACAAGCACCTTGATGTCCAGCAGTGTAAAGGATATGAGAATCGCTTGCATCACTTCCATTCTGGAAGTTGGGATTCGCTGTTGTGAGGAGGTTCCAATGGATCGCATGCCGATCGAAGTTGCTCTGCAAGAGTTGCAAGCACTTAGAGTCAAGTTTCAGAAGCAACTCTCCAGCGAAGGAGCGTCGTAATCAATCACTGTAAGTGTTCAAGGGACTTTCTTTTTCATGGGTTCAATTGGTCAAGTCAGAGTGCATCAAAGGCTGCGATTTGCAAAAGTACTTGTTATCTTGACTAGTTTTCAGTTTTATGCATGCCTCCATCTTGTTGCAGATAACTGACAAGCTTCACAAGGACATAGCTGATGTTTGGACTCGGACCTCAGAGTAGTGTGCCAACTGCCAAGGCAATAAAGCGTTCAAGGCCATGGAGCACTGAAGTTACGAGCAACTAGGACAATAAGGTCTTTCTGGCTGCAAATTCCTGCAATTTAGAAGATTTCAGAAGGCTCATCTATTCCTGCACTTTCTTGCAATTTAGTAGATTTCAGAAGGCTCATCTGCTGTAAAGTTTGGTTGCAACTTGCACATTTCCTTGTGTCAGCCACACAGATAAACTGGTGCCTTGCATCTTGCAGGTCATCATCCTCAACAAAGAGAACTGGTGCGTAGCCTACTAGCGTGATGGAGTCCTCCAGGCGTCGTCGGGGAGGTGCGGCAGGCACATCGCTCGAGTCCTCCTCCTCTAGGCGCAGCTCTCCCACTGTACTAGCAGGGATGGAATCAAATCAAAGATCATTCGGTTCCGACCATGGTGTTGCGGATTAGGCGAGGTGCGGGGCCGAGTGCGGAGAAGACCCCGGCGATGTTTGCATGGGTGCCAGCGCCGCCAGGCAGGCTCTGCCAAACAGGAGCGAGTCGCGGGCAGGGGCAGGCGAGGATGAGGTGGCTGGTAAGCCGGCGAAGCCGCACAAGAGGCAGAGTTCGAGATGGTGGTCAAGGCCGGTCAGCGCCGCGCGCCGAGCAGGAGCTGGACGCCTGGACCACGGCGACGGCGATGGCGGCTCCACTGGGAGTCCGACGATATCACCGGCGTGGGGAGTGGGCCACCGCGGCGCACAAGGACCCCCCATTGGGCCTTATTATTGGAGGATGGGCTCATTTTACGTGGGCCTTATTATTGGAAGTGTAACAGTGTGGACCAGAACTGAAAATGATTAATTGATACACATGCCAAGCATTGGCCTCCGCATTAATTAATTCCCTATAGGAGAGGGAACACGGAAGAATAAATTCATTGTGAATGGAGTAGCTCAAACAGTCAAACTTTTACTTATTATATATACATACAGTACATTTGTATATAGAGAGGTGAGAAACTACTCGACCTCTACACAATCTACAAGTGAGACCAGACAAGTGCCTTTGGCCTTTTGGCGCTACTGAAAAAGCTGGCATAACAAAACACACTACCATCTCAGTGTTTGCGTTGCGTTGCCTAGATTGACAAGTGGGTCCTTTAATTATTACGTCATCCAAATCCATTTCGTCATATCCATCCATTCCCTTTGGTCAAGTCAATCAATTGAGCACGGCGCAGTTCCGTCGGATGTTCCCTTGGGCGCCCGTCTTGACCCCGATCCGGCCCATCTTCGTGATGGCCTCCACAAAGGCCCGCTCAAACGCGACGCTGCTCCGCGCCAGCGCGTCGACAATGGGCCTGGACCTGGGGTCCGTGTACAGCAGCTGGTCCGACGCGAGGAGGCCCATCCCGGCCTGCAAGTTCTTGAAGTACTGGTTATCAAACACCCTTGGCGTGACCACGTCCATGGTGACCGCCACGCGCGGGTCCACCCCCTCGGGGCACCACGCCGCCAGCTTCGCCGCCAGGCTCGCGTTCATCGTCGGGTCCGGCGCCGGCGCCGCCCCTCCGCCGCCGCCGCGGCCGATCCGCGCGGCGAAGGTGGCGCAGTGCGCGAACCCCACGGTGTGCCCCGCCGAGAGCGCGACGACGTCGGCCATGGACAGCCCGTTGCGCGCGAACAGCGCGGCGATCTGGTCCAGGTCGAACGTCGGCGGCGCGAGCTTGCCGTCGACGCTGCTCGCCGTGGAAGACAGCCCGTCGTGGCGGCCGAGCTCGACGGCGTACGAGGGCCCGCCGGCGAGCGCGATGGCGTCGCGGGTGGCGAGCGCGAGGACGTCGGCGCAGGACACGCGGCCCCGGCACCGCGGCACGGCGTCGAGGGCCGCCCTCGCGCGGAGCACCGTGTCGAAGCCGTCGCCGGCGAGGGAGAGGTTCACCGGGTGGTCTTTCTCGGCGGTGGAGTTGGGCGTGGAGGCCACCACGACGGAGGCGTCGCAGCCCTCGACGAAGCAGTCGTGGAAGAAGAGGTGCACCGTCGCGCCCACCGTGATGAACGTCTCCCGGTACTTCTTCGTCACCGCGTCGCGCACGATCGACTCGACGTTTGGGCACACGCCGGCGTAGTAGTTGCGCCGGAGCTGCGCCGAGCAGACCGTCGCCGCCGTGGCCAGTAGCGCCGCCAGGAGCGCCGCCGCCGACGAAGGCCTCATGTTGCTCAACGACGAGTCGACGATCGATCGGCGTAGCAGCAAATGAAGCAACTCAGATCGGCTATATATGGGAATGGGATCGAGTTGCAGTGCTGGACCGCTGGTGTGAGTGACGCAAGTGGTGAAGTGATCACGACGACATGTGGCACCGGCGGGAAGCGGGGTATGCCGGTGCTGTGCAGTGACGGGAGGTAGAAGATAAAGCAGCCACCCGTCACGACATGACGGGATGTGGCATGCCCATCTTGAGGTGGATGTAGTTTTCGACGGCACCAAGGAACCTGCACTCCCAAAGCCAAAGCCAAAGGTGAGAGAGACTCCCATCAGACGATGATGGATCAGAGGTGACAAGAGCACTACCTAGAGGAAGAGGATCAACTTGTTCGAGCACTCCATGCCTAGCTCCACTGACAAAAAGTGTCTTTGGTGGGACCATAGCTAGAATTCGCATCCTCACATTATTATTAGCTCTATTATTCGAGATAAAGAATAATGCAACTACAGATTGCGTTCCGTCATAAGTAAATTATGTTTAGCCAAATTTCTAGTAAATATTATTTATATTTATGATTCCAAATTAATTTATTTCAGAATACATTTTATAATTTATCTAGCGGTATCTATTCATGTAATAAATATTGATACCATTTTAACCATATTTAACAAACTTAAGATAGAAAATCATGACACTATGCTATTCGGGATGGATGGAGTATTTACACAGTTGCTTTGCCAACATAGAAAAGTTGTAGTCCACAACGTGGCATGAATATGCGTTATGCGATGACAATTATAGTTCTGTGGTTTTGCCACTGTTGAAACTTGAAAGTAACATTGATTAGGTAATGTACTTTTAACTTTTTGGAAGCATTTCTCCTGTTTTCCTCTTTTGAAGTGAAATGTTCATTTTGCTCTCTTTTTTTTATTATTTTATGATTTTACTCCAGCGAATTCACAATGAAGCAAGACTTCCCCCCTAATTTGTGAAGTCCCTCTATTTGTCCCAAATTTTGAGAAGAGGACACGTGGAAACCAGTCTTCTGGGATGGCTGCTCGGGAGATGCAGCAATCATTTCAGGGGCGAATCTAGAGCAAAATTATGGGGGGTGCACCACTTAAGTCTGACTTCTAGCAATAGAGATCGGATTTTTGGTAGAAATATAGCACTCACCATGTAAAAAAAAGTAGTGTATTCATTGATGGAATGCCAAAATGATCAAGAAAACATGCCCATATAGCAAAATCTTTGATCCAGGAGACCCTAAATGGAAATAGAACAAATAGATAAATTATTGTGCAAATAAATTGTAAGAGTTATTGATTAAAAAGTAAATAAGGTACATTGCATTACCTATAGATGATACAAATGTAAAGCTTAAAAAGAGTGAAAGTCATAATAATCGGAGTTCGCAGAGTCTAATCAATCATCAACCAATTATAAAGTGTAAGACATGAAGTACTATAATATTAATATAAGTTATATTATTTTTTCTTGTAAATGTGGATCCTTTAGCTCGCAAGCGGCTCACTAGTTGACTTGATTTGGCTCGTTATAGCTAACGAGTTAAAATTTTAGCTCGGCTTGTCTCGTTATCTAAGCGAACTAACTGAGCCGAGTCGAACCAGTTACAAGTTGAATGAGCTAACGAGCTTCAAGTATTTTTTCAGCCTTAATCATGGCCGGCGTTGTCATGTCAGTGCTTTGCGGCGCCAAGCGAAAAGCCTTGGTCACATCGCCCCTAACGCGGCCACCGAATAGGAAAAGTATCACTTGATTGGCCTCCTTCTACTATAAGCAGCCAACGCATGGGCTTGGACTGATGTGGGTGGTGCCTTGTTTTGCGCTGAGGGGGTGCACAAAGGGTGAACATTTGCGCCTCATCACGTGATTACGTATTTTGCGTGGGTGCCTGGGCATCCAGCAGTGTGAACGTAGGTTCGCCCGTGAATCATTTTACTTGTGCCAAATGTTGGCACATTCAGAAACGATGTGTCGGGCTCTAGCAAGAAAGGGAAAAGTAGGGGCCAAGTTATCATGTCATTGAGAAAGTTTTTCTTTCATTTTTTTGAAACTAGTTTTTCTTTCATTTTAAGAATATAATAATTCGCATCAGATTAATTATCCAGGGTATAAAAATAAAAACCTGACTACTATAACGGACATCCAATCATCGATATGATTTTGTCTTACACCGTCAAACTAGCCTTAGGAGTAGAAGTACCATAAACTTTTACCTGTATAATCAAGTTTATTATCCGTATTATCATTTGTAAGACTGTGTCGACTCGTTCGACCTCTTAAGACTGTGTAAAACACAGAATATCACCTAGATCCTGATCATACGAGCTCTCCTGCTGCTATTTTAAGCCATCGTCGAGAGCTTGTTGCCTCCACAAAATAGTGAGTCAGTGGTTTGGAGGAGGAACCCTAACAATTAGCCAAGCTTGTTGTCCATATCTCTGTATCTCTTCCCATCTAGTTGGATATTCCTGATTCCCAGCCATATGGGCTTGGGCTTCCAAATCCAAACCCACTGCACTGTTGGCTTCTTTTTTCCAAGAGTGCGAAAATGGACCCCCCCCCCCCCCAGGTTTTTGCCCAAAATATCTTCATCTGTCGCATCACTATGACTAGAGGTATCATGCTTAGTTCATGATGGTACACTCCAAAAGAATTTTGGAAAAAAAAAACTAATCCCTCCTTGCTTTGACTGTTGCTTCCTCCCTGAGTCCTCGTCTCTTCGACCTCTCGATTGTTTACATAGCCACCCTAAAATAGCGCTTGCTTAATCTCCATATCAATCTTAGCTTTCTCCACCTGTTTTCCCCCAACCATGAAATGGAGGCATGCTTCCCCCTCTGTGTCTATCTCTTTCAGCAAATATCTTCTTCCTTTTTATAGGGATTGTATCTACAATCCCCTTTGAAGGATGACACCTGCGAAATTCTTCCACTCAACATCAAATTCATCCATTCACCAGCGTAACCCCTCACCCCCACCCGAAAAAACCCGAGGTCGAAGTCAAAGCTGAATTTGACATTGAGCCATGGGAAATTGAAGAAAACAATCATCGACAAAAAGCATCATTGACCAACAATGGAGGAGGCCCAACCGACCAACTAGAAATGAACCCAACCAGCAATAGACAAGAAAGAAACCAACCCAGAAAAAGGATAAGGAGAAACAATTAAACAAACACCAACCCAAACTCCGCCAAAGCTGAAACTGCCGTCCAAAACTAAGACCAAATAGCGAAAACCTAGCAACCAACCTATATCGGGGAGGAAGTCCGGTGAACAAACCCCAAACCACCAAGGAAACGACGGAAAAAACATGGGGTGGAGCCGGGGTCCTACTTCCAACCTATCAGTAAAGTAAACCACTATGGGACGAAGATGAAAGGAATGGATGGACAATTAATCCAAATCTTGGATTATCTTGGAATTTATAAAAGTAGGTGGGAAGATGATACAAAAGAATATTTATTGGAAGTTGGAAGAGCAAACAATGTGGCAAATCTGGCATTCTTGGTATTTTACACAAAAGTGAAGATTGAACTGTATGAGCATGGCCTATCCGGCTATGACAAACTGAAAACATGCATGCTCTCTTCCAGGTGGAGTAGCACTCGGACTAGTTGCCAGGGCATACGGCGCGGCTTCGTCTCAGCGAACCAGGCCAACATAGAGAAGTCTTCCAGGTGAGCCACCGCTGTCTCCAAGATTAGCGCTGTACTCCTCATCAGGCCATCATCATCCTCGCCGTCACCTGGTGTCGTCGTCACCACGTCGGCGCCGTCTCCACCAGCATTGCTCACCGGAACGGCGGCGAGCAGCACACGCTTGGCTCTGTCCACCATGGCCTGCAGCTCCGCTAGCCACAAGGCGAGCCAGCACCGCTCGCCATCGGGGAACTCCACGCTCTCGATGGCTAGATCAATACGGAATACCATGTCGCTGAGCGTGGCCATGTCCAGGGGACACGAGGCTGCTGCCACTGCCGGTGGCGGCGCCACAGCGGGCTTCTTAATTGATGAGCTTGTCCAGCGCTTGCCGGACGCGCTGCCTCACGACCAGCAGGCCCATCTTCCTCACGCCAGAGACGTACACGTCGTGCGAAATGTAAGAAAGATCATGCTCATCAACTCCCTTGTCGCTCTGGCACTCATCGACCATGCTTTCCTCCATGATCTTGACGCCGTCTGATTCTGAGTCTGACACCACACGCCCCAGAATGATGGGTGGATCGAAATCTGGTTGCACTAGCGGCTGCGACCTCCTGATTTCCAGCTGGAGCGTCTTGAGGAAATCACCGAGGCCCATGGCTTCGTTCTCCATCCTCGCCACCGTGCGTTTCAGCCGCTCGATGCCATCATCGCCGCGTCTGCCGAAAAGCAGGTTCTTGGCTGACCGGAGAGCGTGCCAGGCGGCGCCCCACAGCGTGTTCCGGTTCCGGGTACCACTACCATTACCCGCCTGCTGTCTGAGGGCGGCGGCGGCTGCTGCTTCCTCGGCCGCACGCCGCCGCCTGAAGAGCCGCAGGACCTCGTCGGCGTCGAGCGCGGCGTCGCGGAGCGTCCAGAGCCACCGGCACAGCCACCAGCTCCGGATGTGCACGTCCTCCGCCGCCTCCACGGCGCTGTGCAGCATGATGGACAGCGTGCGGAGGCGCTCCAGCTGGTCGTCCACGCTCGCCCGCGCCTCGAACCTGCCCACCGCCGCCGACATGGTCCGGGCGACCACGTCGCCGACCGCCGCCGTGAGCACTTGGCTCCCGAGCTCAACATCATTGCTGCACCTGCACCTGCTACCTCGCGGGTGCGATCGATGTCCTATTTCTATCATATATATTTGTGGTTTGTAGCCGTGGTGGCGTCAGTGGCTGGCAACAGACATGCTACATCATCTCATCTGAGATTATGATCTGAATGTGTGTGTGTGTGTGATCCTGCTGCTGCCTAAGACGACGACGTGAGTTTTCCGTTTTGTTGTTGCAAGTGGCGAATGGAGGATGCACCTAGTAGCAAGACATGGGTAAGAGGAAGACATAAAATGCAACAAGGTGCATTTGCTATGTATTAAGGCCCCGTTTAGTTCCTGAAATTGTACAGTGTTTACCCATCACATCAATTGTACTTTCTATCTGCATGGTGTACTAAATAAAGTACCAGTTGTTGCATGTCTGTACTTTATGGGTGGCTACCTCGAGATTAATCTTTTGAATCTACTTGCGTCATGATTGGACAAAAGTTATCAAATAAAAACGAAAGTGCTACAGTGAACCTTTTCACCTTTTCACCCTCACATTTTACAAACTAAACGGGGCCTAAATGCACAGACCCTACTTAGTGCAGCAAGCGCTCCGCACGCACCCCCGTGCAGCCATTCATCCCTCATGCATGCAGGGAATCTTTTTTGTTTCAGATCGAAAAAATGAAATATCTCCTAAACCGTAGCCACTATTTCAGATTCGTTTGCACCTAGGTTGTTGAAAAAATATGCTTAACAAAACGAGATCCATGAAGACTGTATTTGATGAACATTTTTTTTAATTATGTAATTGCAACTTCAATGTATTATGACTTGCCGTCATGATTACAACACAATTACAACTTGACTGTAGCATAGTTAGTGTTTCTTGCAACCACTTGAACGTAGTTCTTACCCAATTTGACTAGTTATAATCTAGATAGAGAACAACGTGCATTTTATATACTAAATGTGTGTATTCTCTACCAATTGTAACCACGAGATTAGACCAATCACAAGATAACATCATATTAATTGCAACTTGACAGAAGTAATTGCAACAGATCTGATCCAGTGCAACTGGATCAGATGTCGTTGCAACGTGACGCAATCCAATTATAACTAGATTCGGGTTAGTTCCAACGAGGCAAGAACCAGTTGTAAACCTGACGCGATCTAGTTACAAAGTCGGGGTAATTCCAACTTGGCAAGAACCAGTTGCAATCTGACGTGGTCCAATTATATATGTATAGAGCCCGCTACCTCCTTGCTTGTTCTTGCTGTAATTTTTGGAAACAAACTATGTATATATGCAGTCATGCAGAATCCTGAGTTGGCTTTAGCTTCCTGGACTTTGTCGATGCAATAATTTTGCAGGTTGTGTGTGTCGATGTATCTCATGGCGCGGAGGAACCAAGAGCATCTCAACTCGGCACTGACACTACCACAATCCTGAATTGCCCTGAGTTCCAAAAACCGCCAAAGAAAGGCGTCATACCATGAAGGAAATGATCCTTGGCTACAAACTGTCAAGCAAACACACTCAAGGATAGAAGACAAGAAAAAATAGTTTTCTTGGCGGATTTGACACTAAATTTGCCAAGGATATGTTATAGCCGCCAAAGGGTCAATTTGCCAAGGAAATATTATAGCCGCCAAAGGGTCGATGACCGTAAAAAAAAATAGTGTACACCACCAAGGAAATGTATTAGAAAAAAAAATAATCTCATGATTGTTGTAGCTAGGAATCAAACTCACAACCTGAGCTTTCAGGTGAAACTCACTCACCACTACACCATGAAGTCTCTTATGTCTAAGTAAATGTTTTTTCTTTTTGTTCTTAGTTTAGCGGTTCTTATAATGCATATTAGAAAGCCTAGAGGGAAGAAGCTATTTCTAGGAGGTTCTGTTATAGTGCACGGTTAACTTCAGATCTAATCAGATTTACCAACCGACGAACGCGAAAGCATAATCACCATAGAAGAAAATACGCGAACAAAAAAGACACCGAGGCACGTTGTTTTTTAACGAGGTTCAGCGATGTGCCTAATCCATGGGGCATGACTATGGGCACTCCTTCCCATAAACAGTAGCTACACCGGCATCTGGACAATCCCACAGTCTCGTCGCCGCCCAAACCAGCCATTTAGTCATCTCATGGTTACTACAGGGGTTGCCTCATATTTATGGCCCCCTAGGATACAGAGTTCGACTCCAACTCTATCCTAGCCCTTAATACAATTCAAGTCCTAATGTAACCAACTTGTACACATTTTCGACACATATCTAACAAATTTCACCTTGACGAATATGCACGCCATCTTGATGTCGTCCATGCGCGAATCTCCATGTACCCGAACTTGAGTTGTCCCTCCGCCGCTTACTTTAAATAACCTGATGAGGCTGATCCCACAGCCACATTACTTACAGGATAGAATATCGCCATACTTGCATTGCCATTCATGACTCTACCTACAACAACGCTTTCTTTCAGTTTCTATTGGTGTGCGCCTGACTTCTCACCAATCATGACTGTCTTGCCTCCACGCATGACTCTCAAGGTCTTCTTATCAGGAACTGCCTGATACAACCAGCCTTCTTCATGCAATAAACCAAGCGAAATAAGATTCCTAGTTAGCCCTGGCACATGCTTCACACTCTTGAGTAGCATCTCTTCATCATTACACCACTTGAACTTGGTGTCGCCTACTCCTACAGTAAGATAGTCTGAGCCATCTCCCAAGTAAGCAAAACCATTGTCCTTCTCAGTGTATGACGAGAACAACTCCTTCTTTGATGTTGCATGAAACGAGCTAGCTGAATCCAATAACCACGCTTCACAAGAACTTTCACTTGACACTATGAGAAAATCACCATTGCTATCTGAGTCATCTTTCTTTTTTGGCAATCACAACACTTATGGATCCTCCATCCTTCTTTAGTTCCAGACAATCTCTCTTTACATATCCCCACCCTTGCACTTATAGCACCGCAGCCACTTCTTCTTGTTGCCTTTCTTATCTTTCACACTACAATCACCTTTAACTAAAAGAGCATCACCAGAAGATCCCTCCGTTGCATTATTCTTCCTCCTTTGGCCATGAGCAAGCAAGTAGCAACAATATCCTCTATCTTGATGTCCTCCTTTCCATACGTCAACGTAGTAACTAAGTGTTCATAAGACCTCGACAACAAACACAAAAGAATAATAGCCTAGTCTTCATCATCAATCTTCACCTCAACCTTCACAAAATCAGCAACCAATTGATTAAAGATATTTATGTACTCTGCAAGATCTGACCCCTCCTTCATCTTCAAGCCAAACAGCTTCTGCTTCAGATACAACTTCTGAGTCACCGTCTTGGACATGAATTGATTGTCCAACTTGTCCCAAAGTTTCTTTGGTGAACTTTCCTCCATGATAAGGTACATGATCTGATCAGAGAGACACAGTCTGATAGTCGCATATGCCTGCGCCTACATCTCCTCCCACTTGTCATCATCTACCTTCTCTGGCTTAATCCTGCTGAACACCTTCGAGATGCTTTGTTGAGCCAATAAATTCTTCACCCGTGTTTGCCATGGCCTGAAGTTCCTAGTCCCGTCAAACATTATCACCTCAAATTTGGATGCCATCGACACCATCTACCTGTTGCCACAGATCGTCAAAAAATCACATACCTTATGTATGCCTGCTTGTTCCCTCCACGCGCACCAAACACATCGTCCACGTGCTTGTTCCTCAGCACACACGTCACCGCAGCACATGCCTTCCGCACGTGCTGTAACAGATCCACCATGTGTCGCCGCCGCCGTACACCGCCTGTGCACAACCACGCCGCTCGCAAGCCCCATCAATTGTCCCGCCGCTCGCACACGACGAAGTCAACCCGCTTGAATGTCGCCTGTCGTTCGCCTTCAACCATCGTAAGCACCGGTCACAAACATTTCTGATTGCTTTTGATCTGCAATCTGCCGTGAACTCTTGATTTTAAAGACCAGAAAAACTCAGCTCGGCAAGGAGTCGAACGTGGACTCCTTCTGTTTGATCCGTTTTTATCCTTTGTTCCTCGGATTCCTTTTTCTCACGGCAAGCCGCAAGCCTCACAGCAGAACATGAGTCCAGCTGCCACACGGTTACCAGAGACCGAGTCCCATACGTGACCGGTTGACCTAGCATTGTGGTGCGCTCCAAGGACCATATGGTGCTCTATGGGCGTGTCCTATTGGTGGCCTCCAATGTCGCACACTTTGGGCTTAAGTAGTTTCCTCCCTCGCACCGTGTGCCTCTGCTTCCTTCTTCTTTTCCGCAATCCATCCCACATGTCTCGGTTTGGTCTTTCCTCATAAGCTAGGATGACACTATACATGCATGCAACCAGACACAACCTTGTCTCATACTACACCAACAACAAAAATAACCAAACATAAATACTTGCACGAGCTCTGCTTAGTCCGACTTCTTTGGGCCTACATGGTTTGGCCATCGTGGCTCAAAGGTCCGTAACCAATCATGCCATATACCAATAGCGTTGTCCATTATGTGTCTTTGGCAGCACGAAGAGGTCCAATATAAATTTCTTCCGATAACTCCAAATATGAATTGCTTTTGAAAAGAATCAAATTATATTTATCCTTTATATGGAAACATTCTCGGTCACCATTTTGTTCAATTTGACAATTCCTGTTAAAATTAATATGGTGCTAATACAAATCAAAAAATCGAAATTATAATTACAATATAATAACAGAAAATAATCATAAAAACTTATAATTCCATTTTCAAAACGATTACTAGTAACGGGATATTCCATTTTGGGTTTCAGGCCTCTTCGCCCTCGCAAACCTCTCAGCCAGCTGGCACGTGCTCTCTCTCCGCCTCGCAAACCCCCGCACCAGCACCGGCACCGCCGCGGCACGAGGAGCGTCTGCCTCTGCCGTCCCCTCCCCACGCGCGAGCCGCGGCCCGCGGCATAAACCTGGCGAACTAGGCGCTCCCCCATTCCCCGCACGCATACGCGGTGACCCCACGCCTTCCATCAAGAAGTAGCTGCAAGGAGAAGCCGGGGCGGGAGAGGCGCGGGCGCGCGCGGACCCGTCGCCAAGCTCCAAGGAACCACCGGATTGCGCCACGGAGCTCGATTCGGCGGGCGTCGAGGTGGGTTCATCTTCATCCGCAAGCAGCTGAGGATTCTTGGCTTGATTCTGCGGTTCCGCTCGTGGCTTGGGGGTCCTAAAGGGTCTTGCTTCTCGGGAGAGTTATTTGGTTTTGGTTTAGGTGCTCAAAACTGAAATTCCTCTGGTTTCGGGCAGAAATCCGATCGTGTTGTGTCTTCGGGTTGCGAATTTTGGTGACGAGTTGTCTCTTCGAGTTTCTACAACTAAATCCTGTGCTTATTCGCCAAAAAAAAAAAACTAAATCCTGTTTCTTGCAATCTTGTTACAGCGATCAACCCTTCGCCTGCGCTGCGAATCGTCGTCGTTCCGCATCCATCTCTTCTCACGCAGACCGCGAACCAAGGGTCCCAGAGGTTCCAGGTATAAATCCGACTCTCATTTCTCAGAAATGCAATCGCTAGAGCAAGTCGGCGTGAGAAGAGATATCTATCCATTATCTAAAAAAAAAAAAAAGAGCAAGTCGGCGTGGTTCTTTGCTGGTTGCTTCGAGTCTTTACGGTTGCAACCGCTAGAGCAGATCAGCATCTCGCTGCTGTACTGTATGAATCCTGTCTTTGCGGTTCCTGTATCTGCTGGTTCTATTCAAACTTCTGAGATTTCGTGTACAATTTGATAGAGTGGTCAGGTCGAAAATTTACGTGATGGAGTGTTCTTGTAGTTATTTTTTAATATCTTTTTTCATAATCAATGTAGTTACTGTTTCTGCTTAGGCCACAAATCTGTTTAATTTCTCAGCCTCTACTAGGTACAGAAAATCTGAAGCTTGGTTCACACGTCCACCAATCATTAATTACCAAATCATCACCTTTTGCTTAATTATCTGATCAGATGCATTTTGTGTGTTAACATTTGCATAAATTCTTCAAAGCATCAGCAGTTTTTTTTCTATAGTTAACAGCAGTTAGTTCAAAGAAACTTCATTATCTAAAAAAGTTAGTTCAAAGAAGCTAATTGTGTACTTAGTCCCTGATACTTCAATTCCATCTATGCACGTGCTCAGGCCCAAACCTCTCCATGCAATGTTTTAAGCTGCACAGGCCCAACATGGGTCTGCAAAGTTCTGATCTGTATACTAATCATTATGTGGTAGCGAACCATGAGAGCGCAAACTTTTCTCCTCCCTCCCTCTCTCTTTCCATTTTACCTTCCTACAGATCAGCCACCTCGTTTGCACACATGAAAAAGTGAAAAAGGATTACTTATTCTTCTCCCTCGATAGATCTGTTATTCCACCCAGAAACATTCCTATTAGGAACCATGAATCGCTTCATATCAATTATCTTCTGTTTGTTGTACTGTGTCGACTCAAGCATATATACTTTTCAGTCTCTCATGTCCTTATCTTCCAAGGACAATCAGTTTATGTTGATCACTGGGTTCAAATTTTCAAATTACTGGCTTGCTGCTGGATTAGCACCACTTAAGATCATTTTGTGTCATCGGTTTTTATACCTGCTGCCGCCTAACATGTCTAGAATTAATGAGTTACCATTCTGGCTATTTGTGTTCTTTCATACAACTGTAAACTAATGTTGTATGTGGAAGCTCGATTATTAAGACATAAAATTCTAGTTGTAAAGAGCGTAAAAAAAAAAGAAACATAAGAGTTAACTCAGTCTCAGGAAAGAAGCTCTATATAGGATAGTTATACTAGAACCATATGAGTTTTTTCTTGAAATCTGAGTATTGATGCTAATGTTGATGAGGCTTATAACAATAAACATGGAAATGATACTATAGCCTGAGTTTACTTAACCATCTGTTGTAAAATCATTGCACTAAATGAAATATTTTAATTGTGAACATATAGTTCTAGGGCCCTTAACAATTTAGCGCAGGTTTTGGCAGCAGCGCTGACTTGCTCAGATGTTTTTTGATGCAGTTCTTGCGAAGATGATACACACTTTTCTTTGATTTTGCTTACTTTAACACCTATATTTTCTAGTTCCAGTATAGCAATATTGGAGAATGCCGCGGATCAAGGTCCGGGCTTCAAGTGACGAGACACTTGATCTGGATACTTGCTGGTTGCCAATGCTGTATTCAACATTGCCACTAAGTCTGCTAATCCAATCCAGAGAAGCCATGGAAGCTCTAATCCATTATGCTAAGGAAAGAGACAAGATCACTGGAAGATGGGCAACAATTAAGACCATGCACAGGAAACTGAACATAGCAACAGTTGAGGCATGCTGTACTGGTGCTGGTGTCCCCGTCGGCGTCACAACTGATGGACTAATAGCGGCTCTAGATTCTGACTTCGTCCGAGAGCAGGATCCTGTCTTGCTTAAACAAATTGGACAGGTATATATGAAACAACATGACCATACAGCTTTGTATTGTGGCTGGGATCGTTTGGGTGTGTTTCGTTTTTCAATCTCAATAATTACACTGCATATGTAGTTCATAGATAATTGCTCCTTTCTGCAGGGAGCCTGCATGTTACATATGCACAGTCTTGTTACTGCATGCTATGAGAAGCTATGCAGGGACGGAATGACAGAGCTGGAGGCCCGGAGGACATTTGGCTATCTCCCTTTGTAGATGAGTATCACAATATCTGGCCAAATGTTCCGCATGAATTCCGTGTCCGCTCTTCCTTTTGTTTCCCATTGCCACTGGAGATTTGTAGTTGTAGCTTTCATAGAAAAGCCATATCCGCATGTTTTGATGCTACAGCAGTTTTGGTGACTTTCTGTTTCCATGTGTGAACCACTAGCGCTCACCAGTACCATAAGAACAAATGGCATCTGGTCATTTTTGTTTTGTCAACATGGCATATATGCGTTTATTATGTTCCTGTCCTAGTTTAGTTTGTACTTTCATTATATTGAACTCCTGTTCCAGATCAATTTGTACTCTTTCATCTTGGCTTTTGTTTCGGCCCAGCTACTGTCTGTAATTGCTTCAGGATCCTGCCATGCATCTTTAATTTCCTGAACCATCTAATGCTCGCGCTTTGAACACAATGCAAGACATTGATCTTGCCTTGCCTACTGGTTACCTGTTTATGCCACAGCTCATATGTTGAAAGAACTACAGTTTTGAAAGCCATTGTTTCTCTTCTTGCCTTTTTTTTTGTGTGTGTGTTTTATAGTCAAGTGAAGAGAAGACCCTGACACATGCTGTGTAGACGTGTAGAAGCGGTTCAATGGATAAAATACCAGTTCTGCTAAATGCATAGCAGTCCTTAGACATCTATAGATATCTTTGTTTTGGGTGACACGGGTGTTCCCAAACTGAGTCTAGGATCATTGTTCAGCTACAGTGCAACCTGTAATGGTTTAGCTACAGTGTAACCCGGTCCTGTTTGGCTACAGTACAACCCGTTAAATAATAGTAATGGATCCGGTTAAGACATTCTAACTACCCCTATGTCAACATTACCTTTGTCTGTGCAGTTCCAACTATTTTTATACTAATTTAATTGTGCTAATCTTTTCCTTCCTTGTATCATCATATTGATATACTATATCCTAAAATCTGTTTATAACTATATAAATTGGTGGGTTCCATTTATTGGCACGATTCTTGGTTGAAAAAATCATTAACGCAATCATATGATCTTCAGTTCAAGCATGTGTTGATTTTTGTGACGAATTGTTTGCTCCTATTTTGTACTTCCTCTGTACCTATATAAGTAGATTTCTAGAGTTGTCCTAAGTCAAACTTTTAAAACTTCGACCGAATTTCTATAAAAGAGTGTTGAGATTTATAATATCGAATTAGTATCATTAGATTTATCATAGAATATATTTTTATAAGGTACTTATTTTATGTCATAGATGTTATTCTTTTATATAAAGTTAGTTAATCTTAAAAAAAATTGACTGCCATGGATTTTTGGAATTAGTACAATTACCTCATGCATTGTTTCACTCGTTCACTTATGAATTCATCTGCTTATGTGTTAGTGAAATGTTGGTCAAAAGGGTTTATAAAAAAGAACTAGCGCCAAATATCTTGACTACCACTGCGGAGATCTACCCAAAGTTTTTGTTGCAAAAAACAAATACAGATCTTGACGTATTGTAATACCCCTGGTATTACTGTTTAATTAAACTGCCATGTCATCAGTATCATCATGTGCATTTGCTTGTCATGAGGGATAATAGTGTGATTGGCTTGTTTAGCTCTTTTATGCACTTAAGTGAAACCTAGTTGTATTATTATTGCATGTTGATTATAATTTTCCCTAAACCCTAATTGTAGGCTTCTAAATACACTTTCAAAATTTGATCAGATCTGAGGAAGGTCCCTTAATAAAAGTTGTAGAGTTTTAAATGTATAACAACTTCTATTTTGGGTGATTTTGAAGTTATGTTGAAAATATTTGAATTAAGCTCAAAACAGTGTTTCAAGATTTGAATTTAAAATTTCATTTCAAAATTTAGTGAGAATCAGATAAAACTTCCTTAATAGAAGTTGTATATCTCTCTGAGATGCACAACTTTTATTTTGGCCGATTTTTAAGTTCTTGAGAAAAATAAAAAGTAATTTTGAAAATATAGTTTGAAATTCAAAACCCTAGTTTACCCCCTTTTGAATATTTTCAAATCCAGGCTGAATTTCAAATTTGTGCAAAAACAAAAGTTGTCCAGCACAGCAATATCTGCAACTTTCCTTTTGGGCGTGGCCTCGGATTCGGTCAGCTGGTAGGTCAAATAGGGCGATTTTTATTTGAGTCGGGTACTGTACTATTTCACTGTTCATTGTCCTTCCCTGTACCGGCGCGCGGCGCGCACGTCGCCGGCGTGTGCAACCGAGCAGCGCGTCCTCCGGCGCCGGGTTGCTGCCCGCGTCGCGCGCAGCACGGAGCCGAGCCCCCCCACGTCCTCTTTGGCCTGTTCCCCGGCTATTTAAGCCCCCGAACGCGCCTCCCCACCCATTCTTTTCCCCATCTCCATTGCCGGCGAGCTCTCGGTCTCCGACCGAATTCGTCGACCACCGTCCACCTCCACCCTCTCCATCTCACTGGTAGGTCGAGCACTTCCTGGCGCATCGATTGGTGCCTTTGGAACTAGCTCTAACCCTCTGTGTGTCGCAGGGTTGCCGTCGCCGCGCGTGCGCGTCCGGCGGAGCACCACCGCGAGCTCGCACCCGTCCACAGCTCTCTCCAGTGAGCCAATGCCTCGTCTGAGTATTCTTCCGTGCTTACTGACCTTCCTTGTTGCTCATGCGCCTGTTGGTTCTTCGTCTCTGACCGTAGGTTCACCGGAACGGAGTCCTCGCCGCCGTCGGAGGTCGTTGCAGCCGCGGCCACCGTCACCACCGTGCCTCTACACCATCTCGGGTCGTTCTCTCCGTACTAGTCAAGTCTCGGTGAGCTCACGAATCTTCCCATGCCTTAACCCGGCTTGATTAAGCCTTGGCCTCACCGGAGTAGGTCCGGTCGCCGCCGCCGAGCCGCTGCGGAGGTGCCCGAGGGTGCTCCGAGTGTCTATCCTTGCCATTTAGTAGCTTGTTGGGTGCGGCTGGGAGCCCCGAGAGTCGTGGGAAGGATTGGTTTGGCCGTTGGGGTCACCGGCGGTGAGCCACGGGTGGCAAACCGCCGGCGCCTCACCTCTGTTCGGAAACAGAGGAGGTCCAGGGGTGTCAGGTTAGAAGGTGAATAGCTCCAGGGGGGTATTTGCAATGTCAGTGACTCTGGTGAATAGTGTGAGTTGGTCCGCGGGTTGATATCTGTGTTTCCCAGGGGGTTTTGCGCAAAAGCGCAGGCGCCGGGCGCGGGTAGGCCGAGTGGGCCGGTCTGTTTCGCACTTGGGCCGAGTGGGCCGAATGCCAGTTTCCTTTTTCAGCGTTTTATTAAATGTCTTTTCCATTTTATTTAATATGAATAGTAGACTATTTTGTTCTTTTTGTATGAATAATTTTGTGCAGCCAAAATTCATGAAATTATTTAAATGTACTCTCTGGATGTAGTTTTTAATAAAAATATTTTATGACCTGTTTAAATGTTTTCGGTAGCAACTAAAAATCATCTAAATAAACTGTAAATGAATGTTTGGGCATTTTTAATTAATTCTAGGTAATTCCTAAAATCACCAAAATTTATGTGGCCCTGTTTTGAATGAAAAGCTATCTGTTGGTGAAGTTTGGTCTCAAATGGAATTAGTTTACTCATGTATTAAGTAAATGTTGGTTTAATAAATTGTGAAAAGTGTTTAGAAATTGAATTTAGGTTTTTTGTGTGACTTTGGAATTGATTGTGGTTCTAGGTCAAACCCATTTAAGATCTATAACACCCTAGTGATGTCATTTCATGCTTGTCATATGTTTAGTTTTTATTTCGTGCATATGTTCCTTTCCGCATCGCATTCATACATGCATTGTTGCACACGTGTAGTGCCGGTAAACGAGGAAGTCAAAGTCGAGGTGCCTGGAGGAGAAGGTTCCGAGGTGGTTCTTGAACCTGAATGCTGTGGTGCTCCTGCCCCGACCGTTTTTGCGCTGCAAGGCAAGCCCCGGTGCATTTAACCCTCTATTTATAAATGCTTTTATCACTTGAGTTAATCTACTGCATTAAGTTGATAGGAGTTGTGTGATGAAACAATTGATGCATTTACCATCCTTGACTACTTGTTATCCAAAGAACCTAATGATTTGAAATGAGTTGAAAAAAAAATGCTTAGTCATGCTTAAATAATAGAATTACAAAAATGCTATTTTAAACTTGATATTTGGAATGAAGAATTATCAAGGGATGGGTATGAGTCCATATATGATGGCAGGGTCCTTTGGCCGGGGCGCTGTTATTGTTATGGATGGGTTTTCCGAGTGGTCGACCATCTGGTGGGTTAAAGTCCCAACTGATCCTCACCATCGGAAAAGGGATTTGAAAACCGGGCGGATTCCAGGGTATTTGGGTTAGAGTCCCAATGCATGGCTTTCGACGGAAAGCAGTAGGGACCGTTCGTTGTCGGCCTGTTGTGATCATGATGAACAGACTAGCCACATACCATTACGGAAAGCCTAGAGTTAGGCCGCTCTATTGCTGGAACCGATAACCGCGCACTGGGCGTGGAGAGATGGCGAGAGTAGTGTGTACCCACGTGGCCGGCGTGCCTGGAGACTAGTGGAGTACTGTGCTCTCGGGTGGCGTAGGACCGGTTCCGGGATAGAAAAGCTGTGACGACGGGTTGGTATATGCGTGCCGGCATGCTGCATATACAGTGTGGATAGGATCCCCAGTTGGGTATACTTACTTGATTCGAATCGACGTACTCCTCGGTTATGGAGACTTGATCCTCACCCCTACACCGAAAAGTGGTTCAAAGAATAGGATGTTTGAGAATAATGAAATGAATGAAATAGATGGAAGTTAATGAATGATTATTTATGATACTATTAAAGTTATTCAATGAGCAAAAATACTGAGACAGGATAGTAATGCTTTTCTGCTAAACTTCCTTACCCCCTGCTAAGCCTTACCCCTAACCTTGCATTCCAAAAGTCAAATATTTTTCTTAGTCGGGTAAGTCTTGCGGAGTACCCAGTACTCAGGGTTTGTTAACCCCGTTGCAGGAGGGCCACAGCCGGAGATTTGTCTCGACCCCTGCTGTGCTACAGTGATCGAAGAGGATAGTAGTGAGGAGTGAAGAACTCGTGGGCTGGGTTCGATTATCTACTATCTATTTATGTTGTATTGTTGTTCCAATGCCACTGCTACTGTTTTAAGTTGGTCTTTAATAACTCCACTTATTTACGATTTGAACTCGGTTTGTAATTTAAGTACTATTAAATCTTCCGCATTTACTCTGATGTATTTTGATTATGAAATGTTGTAACTCTGTAATGGCTTCGCAATGGAGATCCTGTCGGCATACGGGCACTGATGTAGCCCGGCAGGGCTGTCTTGATCATTTGGGACACGGGTACGGCTGTCAGAGGTCATTAGTGACAATGACAGGTGCCTGTGGGCCATGTGATTAAGACGGTTCTGTCACACGTATTTACGTGGGAATTAAATTTGTAAGGCGTACTATATCTTAAAAAATAAATTAATTGGCACTCCCTAAATTCTAAATTATAAGTCATTCTAAAAATTTTGGGAAGTCAAATTATCTTAAATTTGGCTAAAATTATAGAGAGAATTAAAAATATTTGTGACATTAAGAAATCTATTGACACTTAGTTGACATCATAAGTGTTATTAGCTTACTAAATAAATTTAGTTAAATCTAGGATACCTTGACTCTTTAAGATTCTATAAAAGTGACTTAGAGCAATTTTAATGGTTGAAATTGTACACGTCATCTATCGAAACTACGTTGCGCAGTGGGAGTCTCTTGGCTTAATAAATGTGACATTATTTTTTCTATTTCTCTCCCAACTCTCTCGTCATCTTAAGCACTCAACATGGAGAAAGGTTGTGCGGACGATGAGCGTGGAATGTGGAGCACGGCGACTCACGGCTAGCCTATGACTCGGCATGCAAGGCCGCATTCTCGGCTGCTCGCGCTCGTCGTCGTCGTGTGGAGCTCAACGTTGGCAAGAGAGCAGCGTCGAGCACGCGAGCGGTGGCGTTGGGCGGTGAGCATGGCCCGACACAGATAGAAGGGAGAATTAGGAAAACGGCCTCAAAAAAAGTTGTACTTAGGAAATTGATCCTTATTTTTTTAACTTTGGAAAATGGCCTTAAAACAAAATTTTGTTAGGAAAATGGCCTTCCGTCAGTTTGGGCCCTTAACGGCGTTAACTTTGGGGGTAAAAAGACCACTTTGCCCCGCATCTTTGGAAATTCATAACTGGAGTTTGGTAACTTTAATTTTAGTGAACTAAATTTTATTGTGCTCCTTGAGATGTCTAGTTTTTATTAAAAATACAAAACTGACCATGTTTTAGTTAAAAATAAATAATTCCATAAAACATGGTCAGTTTTGTATTTTTAATAAAAACTAGAGATCTCAAGGAGCACAACAAAATTTAGTTCACTAAAATTGAAGTTATCAAACTCCAGTTATGAATTCCCAAAGATGCGGGGCAAAGTGGTCTTTTTACCCCCAAAGTTAACACCGTTAAGGGCCAAAACTGACCGAAGGCCATTTTCCTAACAAAATTTTGTTTTGAGGCCGTTTTCCTAAGTTCAAAAAATTAAGGGCCAATTTCCTAAGTGCAACTTTTTTTAGGCCATTTTGCTAATTCTCCCCAGATAGAAACAGATGGTTTATTTGTTCCCATCGGTGAAATCATCACTTCTTAACGATTTTGTATTTCTTTTAGCAAAATTTGAAATTTGTCAAGTCCCAAATGAATATGGCAAATGTGAAAAGAATCAATCTCCAACGGTTTCTCATTATTCACGAGGGGAAAATAACCCGCGTGAGTAGCTATTAGTGCATTCTTGGTTTTATAAAAAGTCTACAAAATTTTTTATCCAACTGTATTTTTGTTAACTTGGCAAAATCCTGAGATGGATTGAGATATATGCAAGCTTGCGATCGGCTTGACATCCCATCTTGCGCTACTCCCGTGTGCGCTCTTCCCTCTTATGCCGCTGTTTGGGTGCACATTTTGGATTTTGACAAATCAATTTTGCCAAACTATTGAAGATAATTTTTTTTTCTCCATATTGATTTGAGAGTTGATAAACTCTATATTATGCCAAACAAAAAAAAATACAAAAACGTTAGAGTTGCTCTTAGTGCCTCACACAGAGAGTTGATGTCATTTCTCTCATAAGAAACGATTTCTTTTCTTTTTCTTCTTTTTCCTCATTATAATGAGCTACCATGTCTATATTTTGGTTAGTTGACATATTATTTATAATATACTAATAAGATAGAAAATATCATTAATATAACATTGAGACTGCTCTTATAAATTGCCATGTCAGAGGGTAAGTATTTTTTTTGAAGGACCAATTAATAATAATAACAATATCATGGGTCCGATTAACAAAAACACCCCTTTTGGCCCTTTACCCTTTCCTCTTCCTTGGATCCCCTGTAAGGCCGCCGCTGCGGCGCTACCAATTCCCCATGCGCTAACCCTAATCGATCGAATTCCTCCAGCCCGATCCGAGAGCCTGCCATGACGACGCCGCTGCGGGATCGGGATCCGTGGTTCATCCTGGCCCGGATCCCTAAAGTTGTCAAGGGTAAGGAGGCGAAGCGCACCTTGCCGCCAGGCGCCGACGTCTCCGTCGTCTACGACGAGCCTCCGCGCGCCTCCGTCCTCACCGTGCCGTCCCGCCTCTCCTCGCCTCCCTACCTCTGCAACCACCCTCACGTCGCCGCCGCGGACTCCTCCGGCCTCATTCTCCTCCGCGCCACGGAGCCTGAGGGCTTCAACTCCTGGATCACCTACCACCTATGCGACGCGCGCACCGGCCAGGATATCTGCCTCCGCGAGCACCTTCGCGGCGTGGGCTTCCACGGCAACAACTTAGGCCTCATGGTGAAGGGCGACAGCTGCGTTGTCGCCGAGCTCCAGCCCGCCGGCGACGGTACTGGTGGTGCTTTGCTCCTCTCCTACACGGTGGGGCAGTACAGGTGGGTCGAGAAGGAGCTCACCTACTCGCCCCCGCTGCTGCAAGGCCGGGACTGGCGCGGCGAGGGCGTCGTCTCCCACGGAGGGATGCTCTGGTGGGTGGACCTCTCTTACGGCCTCCTCTCCTGCGACCCCTGCTCCGACAAGCCGGAGCTGCGCCACGTCCCGCTTCCGTCAGTCGGCGACCAGCTGCCGGTGCTTTTTGCAAACGCCGGCGCTCACCGCTGCGTCGGGGTGAGCGGCGGAAAGCTGAGGTTCGTGCAGATGCATGGCAGCCCCGACGCGCCGGTGGTGAGCACGTGGGCACTCGTCGAGTCGTCGGGGAAATGGAATCCCGAGCGCCAGGTGGCCTTGGCCGACGTCTGGGCCCACGAGAGCTACCTGGACATCATGTTGCCGGGGAGCATCCCTGCCCTTGCGCTGCTCCACCCTCAAGACCCTGACAAGCTCTTCTTCTTCCTCGGCTCCTGCATCTTTGCCGTCGACCTGAGGCAGAGGAAGGTTGTGGAATTCAGTAATAACTTTGCAATGCCTGACTCGCCAAACCACTTGCTCATGCGCTCATCCCACTTCGTCCATGCATGGCAGTATGATCCTTCAAGCACTCGTAAGCATCTTTCTCTTACAACTCCTTGTTATCTTGTTGCTGATTTGTTTCAACTTGTGCCTACACCAGATTTTACTTTCCCCAGTTACGATCATGACTTCATAACTGAAGATGAAAATTTCTAGACCTGCACAGACGCAATCACAATCTTGATAAAAGGGCGAATGCTAAGTTTGAAGATGCACACATTATAGATGCCCATTTAGTAATTTTGTATTGATATATCTACTATCGCATGATGCTACACATCTTACATGTCAAATTGCCAATATCTTCTAGCCTGCTATCTCTAATCCCAATAGACTATTGACATCCACCGCCTCCGCATCACAAGCTCCTTTGACCTTGCTAAGAGCATTGACATTGAAAATACCTTGCTCAGCCCGGTCCTGCAAAAATTTGAGAGGACATGAAAGTGAAATGTAACCACAGTTCATATCTTGCACAGCCACAATCTTGAAAGAGGGACACGGCTCATCAAAAGAGTTATTTGAAGATACACTATTTATCATAGCTTGTGCAATGCTATCTTGCTTCTCAGTTTGTATTTGCATATGTTCCTTCCTGCTATTGTTTACCTGGATATATTAATGAGGCCCCCCTCTATCTTCACAAGTCTTTTGGCCTTGTTACCGGCAACAACATTGATATGCACATTCAAAACTGATACTGACGGCATGTTTGGATCATAGTCTTCCAGGCACTGCCTAGCCAGGTAGTTGAACCTAGTGTGGCAGGTGTCTCGAGTCAGATATGTGGTGGCACTCTTCCCGCATCTTTTTTTTTTTGAACGAACTGGGAGCTCTGCCTTTCAATTAACATAGGGCAAAGAGGTTTATGTACAGAGCATAAAAACAAAGCAATTTTCTGCCCAAATTACAAGCTGTTCACAGGAGCTACCTCCTCCACATCAGGGCCCTATTTTTTTGTGCGATATTCTCTTTGATTCTTAAGGCGACCTGACATGCTGATTCCTGAACATTTTGGAAGATTCTTCTATTCCACTCTTTCCATAGGTTTCATAGGGTGTAGATCACCATTCCATTGAAGCGTCGTTTCTCTTGTTTGGAGATCTTGGCGCTGCAGCCTCCTCCCACCAGGCCTTCAGATGTGGGGGGGTCCTGGGTTGGTTGCATCAGCTGAACATCAAAATGTTCCCAGGATAGAATTTGGCTCCAAACTTTTTTGGCAAATGGCCACAACAGTGATAGATGAAGTTTTGTTTCCATAGGTCCATTGTACAGGATGCAGTGGTCTTGATGAGGCCATCCCCTTTTTTGCAAATTGTCTGCTGTTAGGACATTTTCTTGTATTAGGATCCAAGCAAAAACTTTGTACTTGTTTTCTGTGTGAGCCTTCCATATGAGGTCGCTCTGGAACCCTCTATTGCAGCCCCTGAATTGGAACCTATACGCTGAGAGGGTGGAGTACCATATGCTGTCCATCTCCACACAATGGAATCACACATGCCTGGTGTTGGCTTGATATTTTGAATTCTAACCCATAGAGATAAATTCCTCAATCTGGATTGCAGTGGTGATCCGCCCCCTAGGGGTGTGTATCCAACTATTTTTTTTTTTTTTTTTTTTTTGAGAATCGTGTATCCAACTATTGTTCTGAAGCTATTGTTGTACCAATTTGTTCTTTCTTGTAACCAGCTCAAATAAGTGCACTCTTCCCACATCACTATCCAAACACAGCCTGAGTGTCTGAACCTGATAGCTTCCCATGGTTTTCTGATAATTTTTTGGTAGAGGGCACATGACTTTCAATCTACTGATGTAAATGTGTTATTTGTATATTTTATGGACGTACGAACATTGGGACAATGTGTGCATGCTCCAAACATGCCCCCTTAACCTCATTCTTGCACTTTTTCCCATATCTTTCTATTTTGTTCTTGGGTAATAGAACTATGTTAAAGCATCTTTTGTGGTTGCTGGAATTACTTTAGCTCTCTTGGGGAATTATTGATGTTTCTGTACTCTCCTTTGTAGGGTCGGAGTCTCTACTGAGATGCCTGAGGCAGGAGAAGGAGAGCAGGTGATCCTTGTATTCTCGTGCATACGCATAATAGTTTCCTTTTTTTATTGGAAGGCCTAACTTTTTTTTTTCTTTTTTGGGTTCAGTTTGGCTGCGATCATGCCCGTCTCGCGCAAAACTGGTACATACCATATGATCCATGCCGCACACTATCACCCGTTTACCCCTTAGCTTAGCCGGAGGACTTATTCTTCTCTTGTTTTTTCCAGCTAAAATAATGAAGAGATTTCGGGATGATTCAATCAGGGAGCAACAGTTCTTTATAACAATGGAGCCACCCACTCGACAAGTAGGAAGCCACAGACGTGGGCATGGGCAAGCTACATGATGGCCCCACATGATGCATCTTATGTACATTTATTTGTGAAAAAATAAAGGAGATCTAAAGTTGGATACAAATGTTATTGTACTACTATATATGCTAGTATCGAGTACTACAGTCTACAGCAGTGAACATTGCTTAAACACAATGTGCCTTTTTGACTTCGTATTCAGCGGTTAGCTCGGCAGAGAGACCGCAGCATATTTGAGCCAGCGGGTAGAAGTAAAATGAAAAAAATTCTTAGTGCCAAATGCTCAGTTACCCCATTGGTCAATACCAGTTACCAAATGAAGCTGTGAACCAGCAGCACAAACAGAAGAAATGCACATCTTGTTAAATCAGCGTGTATCAAAAGTTCAGAATAGACACAAACAGAATGAAGCTGTGAACCCTTACCAGTTGCCGCACACTATTTAGCTTAGCCGGAGCACGCTGCCTCTAATCAGGGGGGCCGACAGGGAACACAAAAAGGCCATAAAGGGCCCATGGCCAGAACCCCATCGTGTAGCTCGTGTTTCGCAAACGGCGTTTAGGGTTTTACTACCGTCCTCCTCTTGCGCCAGCGCCGCCGCCGCCCTGCGTATACCAGGAAGTTGATCCGCCGGTCCGCCCGCGCTCTCGAAGCCTTTGCCGCCGCCTTTGAACGCGAAGTCCAGTGCCGCCCGTTTCGTCCAGGCTCCAAGCCCAAGCCGCCTCCGCCGGCCATCCCTTACCAAGGCTTCCTGCATATGGACTTGACATGAACATACTGTAGATCGGGTGCGGTAGCTCTTACAGATTTAAGCTCAAACGAACAGAGCCGAACAAGAAATGGATCGGGTGCGGTAGCTCTTACAGATTTAAGCGATCGCGTCGTGGACTGCCAATCAACTCAAAGTTTACCATTATATGCCCCCAGCCTCGATTTTGTTCTGATTTCTGAGTTTTACTGGTTTCTGTTGACTGCAAATCAATCTGAAAAATGGCTAAATGCGAAAAAAATGCATAAATATGTTGATCTCATGTTGCTTATTATTTATAGAATGGTTTCTGACTTTCTGTTGACTGCAAATCAATCTGGAAATGGCCGAATGGGAAAAATGCATTAATTTGTTGATCTCATGTTGCTTATTATCTATAGAATGGTTTCTGCTGGCTGCAAATCAATCTGGAAATGGCCAAATGTGAAAGAAGGCTTAACTTTCTTGATCTCATGTAGCTTATTTATTGAATGGTTTCTGTTGACTGCAAATCGATCTGGACCAAATGGGAAAAAATTCTTAAATTTGCTGATCTCATGTTGCTTATTTATATTTATATATATATAGAATATAATATGTGAAGTTGTCTCCTCTTCTTTTGTTACATTACACTAATATATGTATATTCTCATATCTTGACAATTGACCCTTAAGTTCATGTGTGCAACTTAGGAAAATACTTCGCATTGCAAGCAATGAGGGTTAGACTTTTGAACAATGAGATTTGTGAGGTTGACGAGAGTGATGTGACGTACCTATTCCAGCAAACTCGACTTAATTGTGCTGCAATTCATTCTGAAAGTATCTTCACAATGTTTGAGGCGTACATGAAGAGGCACTCATTGGACTATGACCCAGAACCCATCGATGAGTGGGATGGAAACTTTATAGCACAAATCACAAGCATTGAGACACTTAGGCATCTCACCATGGTATAGTGCACTCTCGATCATCAACATCAATTGCTTTTTTTTTTAACTTTTTCACAATTTGCAAGTTGCTAAATACAAAAACTGACATCAATGTGTGTGTGTTTTCATGGATGCATGCAGCTGGCCAAGAGAACCAGTCAGGCTGCGCTGCTGGAACTTTGCCACGAGAGGTTTGCACAACTTCAGGTCAGTGATAGCAATAGTGACACAGAAAGTGATGGCGATGGTAGTGATCACAACAACGATGGTAGTGGTAACAGTGGTGGGGATGGCATTGGTGGGTATGACAGTGATGGTGATGATAGTGATCCCAACAATGATGATAGCGGTAACAGTGGTGGGGATGATAGTGCTGGTGATGACAGTGATGGCAGTAACAGTGGTGAGGATGATAGTGCTGGGGATGACAGTAACAGTAGCAATGGCAGTGATGGGGTTGATGATTTGGGGAACCAGGTGGAGGATCTTTCTGATCAGGAGCTCTCTGTTTGTGGAAGTGATGATGCAGGCAACCTGTCTGTAGAGGTCTCAAGCAGCACCAGCAATGATATGAGCGATCCCGAGGTCTCCAGGTCGTGAGGCTGCTGTGGTCAAGAGGATCTTTGATGAAGGTGGCAACAAGGATGAGGATGAAAAAGGACGCATCTGAATCCTGTGGCTGCTAGCTGGAGATCGAAGCCTGGAAAGTCTGTTCGCTTGCTATACATCCAGATGCAAGTACTGATCAACGTTAGTAACACTACAGCATGTGTAAGCTTACAACGGGAGCAACACTGTGTTTGTTCTCTTGCGCCTTTAATTTGTTCGTCTTGAAATACGCTCAGTGAATGATACCATATTATGTCATACTCGGCATCGGCTACAGGTCTCATGTACGACAAGGTCAAGTGCATTTGATATGTTAAACTATTCGGTTTCATAGTTGGCTACTATATATAAATGCCGTAAAGTGTTGGGGTTACTGAGAGTTAAAGTTGATGTTGATATCTTTTCCCTTGTACAGTGAATGGAAAGGGCTTCTTCGAAACAAGCTTTTCTGGCCCATTTGGAACACAAGAAAGAGAAGTTTTGTTTTCAAAATGGGTCTTAAACTTCGACTTGAAAAATGCACACCTGACACTAAAACTGAATTTTTTCCCTTTTCTTCTTCTTTTTTCCTTTTTTTCCTTTTTTGTTTTTGTTTTTTTGTTTTGGTTTTTTTTTGTTTCATGAAGAGAAGACTTGGCTAGTAAGAATTCTTGATAGGTCTCATAATAATTGACTTATAAAGCATTAAATACACGCCTGACACTCAGAATTAGGTGCGTTTCAGTTCCAGGTGGCTAGAAAAAATCTTTTTTTTAGGGGAGGCTCAAAAAATTCTTGAGAACCACCTGCTGAAAAACCGACGCAGATTTGTTTCTATAAAATGACAGATCTCTTGCCACAGCTCCCCGTGTTTTCTAACATTTGTTTATGTCAATTTTCAAGTAAAGTATACAAATTCCTTGCCCGTGATCTGTGATTGATGAACTGAAAAAGAAGCATCACTCATCATGTTGCTGTCATCGATCTGCAAACAACTCACATCACATGCATAACTTTTCACATCACGTGCATAAACTTTTCCTAAGGGCAGCTCTCAGTAACGAGCCACCGTAATGAAAACATCAACTGCAGTAAGAAGAATTGAATCAGAAAAGGCACGTCATCTGCAGTATACCACAACAGCGGTAACACTCGGAAATTTTGCCATGCATGGTGCTAGCTCCGAAACATAATCGAACAGGATATAAAGGAACGGTTTACAAACTTAATTCAATATGTGCTCTGTATATACGTATTTATTACACGTATGTACAGCCAAATTGACTGGGAGCTTCAGTCAAAAGTCACTGCTTGGGAATAGCAGGGTTAGAACTTAGAAATCAGTTCCTTCTGCAGAGTTATGCTAAGTTGCATTCTCGCTCGTTTTAGTACTAGCGTTGGGAAGTTCTCGACACATTTTGATGTAGTTGTACTTGTACCGTATACTACTAGTATAAAGAGCATAAATATCGAATGGGGCTGTGCAACCTTCCTTTCTATCCTGTTCAGTTCTGTTTCGTTGCCGTGGTAGCATTGCCGATGACAGAGCTTTTCTGATTGTTTTTACTGTGGTTGCTGGTTTCATTTCGCTGAATGTGGGCCGGCATCCACCAGCACATACGAGTTGGTGATAGTCTGATAGATGGCAGCCCACATGACATGACTGTCAAGTGATGCCTCCTTTTTCAGTTCATCTCAGCTCAGGTCATGCCGTCATGGGCTCAGGAATCTCATTTTATTTTATTTTATTTCTATAAATATTGTCTTTCTTTTTTTCTCGAACACTGTCTTTTTCATTAAGAAGAAGAAGCCAGGACCGGCGAAATATAAGCAACACGAGTGGCCACAAACACAACACAACGAAACTACGACTACCAATGGCAAGAGAAAGAAATCCTCCCTATCAACTACACAACACAATGCAACTCCACGTACGAGGCTAGTCATGAAATTGCTGGGGCACACTAGGAATGGCGACACGGGAGCTCAAAGGGGTCGACTTAGCCTTTAGGAAGGGGATGACGCCCGCGGACGTCAACTGCATTGAGAAGCGACTCACTGGAACTTTCGTTCCTGAACCTCGACAGCCAAACTGACGACGCCTTCAAGATTGAGTTTTCACCCTAAATGCCGTTGGTCGCAGTCGGCATCACCGTGACAGTCGTCGTCCATCAAACCACCACCCCGCGCGAGGAGGACAAATCCCCGCAGCTCACTCCGCTACGGCCCGCATCAGCCCTGCGGCATGGTGGCGCTGTCCATCAACCCACCACCACTGGTAGGGAGGATGAGCACCGTCGTTGGCCGAAGTCGCGGGCACCCGCAGGCCGCAGTGGCCCCGTCCTTCACCGGTGGGGAGGACCAGCGCCGCCAACACGTAGCTGGAAAGGAGGCGTGGGCCGGCATCCACGGGCCGGAAGGCCCCGTCCGTCAACCCACCACCGCCGGTGGGGAGGACGGGCGCTGGCACTGGCACCCGCATTGCAAGCCCGTCGGGACGCACGAGCCAGAAGGGGCCTCGTCGCCACCAAGGAGCCATCGAGGAGGGCCGGTCGCGCACGGAGGCCGGTGTCGCACGCAGAGGCACGCCTAGGAGCTGCCACCATAGAGCAGGAGAGCCAATGGGAGGGGCTGGACGACCAGGCCTATCGCCGCCACCATCGACCCTAGGCCTGGCTTGCCAGATCTGGCCGCCACGACTCAGGTGAGCCTGGTGGGCGGCTGGCCGGCAGAGCCCGTCGCCGCCGCTCTCAACCCTAGCTAGGCCTGGTCCGCCGCCGGCCGATTCCGGCCGGTCCGGCCACCGAGCCCGGCCGTCATGGTGCAAGAGAGCCTAGGGGAGGGGCTGGCCGGCCAAGCCCGCCACCGCTGCCATAAACCCTAGGATAGGACCGCCGCTCCTAAGTTGTCTCCAACTAATGGATTGCCGATTTTATTATTGCTGGACCACTTCACCGTTGAGAGGTGGGGCACTACCGGTGCGCTGGTTATTATTCAAAGCCCAGAGCTTAGAATAGTAAAATAATAATATATAAAGTAGTATTATGAAGACTATATATATATATATATATATATGGTAATTCTTTTCTACTCTTAGGGAGTAGTTACTCCCATGTTCATATCTCAAGAATTTTAGTATTTATGACTAAACAAAGTATATGTTTGCGAAGTATATGATCATACTAGACCATCTATGATAGTATATTTGTGAAGTATGCATATGCATACATCGAGTATGTGGTCATTCATCGTCGCCGGTGCCTGGTTCTTCCGCAGTAAAATCAGCAGCACATCATTAATCAAATGGAAACTTGGTGAGTCAATAAGCGACCATTCTGATGGGCGTTGAAGAAGCGAGCGGTGGTCCAGGAGGCAGGAGCACGATCAGGCGGGATCTCCTTGATGGTTGCCCAAATTTCTTCCTCTGTGAAGCAGGCATCAATAATGCCTTGTAACTGCAACTGCGGCAGCAACACACATCCAAGCGAAGCGAGTGAAGCGAGCGTAGAGAAAGGCATTCCCAGAACACTGCAGTTAAAGTAGTCGTAGACGACCTCATCTTCAGCGCTTAGCCAATAATGGCCTTCATGCTGGATTACATTTTTCCGGTTTCTGTGACAGGCCTGCAGGGTGGAAAAATTTGGTGTTTGTCAAAGCTGGGCAATCAACTCACGAGCCATGAAAAGCTGGAGACGCACGCTGCCCACGCAACGCAACGACGCATGCTCCAGCTCTTGAGTGCTTTCGCTGTACAGTCGATCGAGCACTAGATCTGCAGGCGTCAGCATTAGGCAGAAAAACAGGACCATGCCTCATTGACGACATCTAGGAAGCACCCAAAACGCTAATTCAAAGCGGAAACGTGGGTTCAGTATGTAGCTGAAGCAAGAGTGGTGCGTGATCTGAACAGTCGGAGGACAGAGAGCGTAGCGTAGGTGGTGATCTGGACCCCCAAGGCGGGCGAAGCCATGCGTTCTGGCGGCGCAGGCGGCCGGGCGACTGTCCCCGCTTGACAGGACCCCGCCCGCCGGCGACGCAACCTACAATGAGCACGGACATGGCCCTCATCGAAACAGTTGAAGCATGCACTTACCCGCAGCAGCCGCCGCGCCCCAGCGGGGGCAAGTCAGCAAGGTCAGGGCCAAGCGGCTCCTGCTCCACCTCGTCCGCCCAAGAGCGGCAGGAAGGGGAGGGAACCCAAGAGCGGCGGGGCGCTCACACTCTCTCACCTCAGCGTACTAGCTAGCTTAGAATAAACTCTAGTAGGTCGTTACGTCCTTTGGTTATTAAACCTACAAGACCCCACGTCCCCTTATTAACTAGGGAAATTAGCTAGTTCCTTCTTCCTTCGTCATTAACAAACAAGAAAAAAGCTACACATTACACTGGGCTTGTATTGCAGCTTCCATGCTAGCTATTATTCAGTAGCCACCACCATCTTGCAAAAAATTGGAGCGGAAGATAGAGCTGTTCCTGATGGAAGTAGTTCTCACCGCAGTCATTGCGAGTTCACCAATGCCTGCGGTGAGAACTACCTCCATCAGGAACGGGAAGGTTTATTGATTTATTCCCTCCAATTTTTGCAAGATAGAACCGCAGTGTGTCAGTCAAGTGTAGTGTGGATCTTTTTTTCTTTTTGGTTAATAGCGATGGAAGAAGGAACTAGCTAATAAGAGCGCGTGGGTCTTCTTGGTTTCAGCGAAGGACGTATAGATTAGGACACCAATAGAGTTATGTTATTCCGAAGGTTCACAAGGGCATGGAGAAATGCTCTATTCTTGTCTTATATGGAGGAGTTATTGCTTAGGATTTGAAATCATAGAAATGGAATCTACGCAAATGACAAGAATAATGTTCTTCTATACTCATGTGTATTGTTCATCGTTCAAGTTTAGCATGTGTTTTATTCAGATGTTTCAATTGGTTAAAATGTTGCCTGTTTCAAATAAGTTTATCAAGTGTTCAATGATCGAATGTATGTTGCAAGCGTTGTATTCAAATGTTTCAAAAAGTAGATTTAGGGCTACATTTGTCCCCTCCACCTTTTGCAAGCGTTGTATCTGAGTGTTTCAAAAGCAGATTATTTCTACTAATTGTTCCTTAAGGGAAACCGCCAGTAGAAATGAGTCATTCTTACATGTGGTTTTCTTAAGGAATTGCCATTAGAAATTGATTTTTCACATGTCATTTTCTTACGTTTTATTTCTACTTACAGACGTCAAGAGAAACCGGCTGTAAAAAAATCATAGCATAAAGACAAATTCATCTCTATACTATTGTAACTCTTTGAAAATAGAAATCTATACGCTCCGGCTTCGTTGGCACTAGTAGAGAAAAGACTTTTGATCCCACCTTGGGTTTATGCTTTAGTCCTGGTATTTTTTTGTATTCGGGACTAAAGACTTGTCTTTAGTCCCAGTTGATAACATCAACCGAGACTAAAAGGTCAATATTAGTTTCGGTTGATAACAACAACCAGGACTAAAGGCCTAGACCGTTTAGTCCCGGTTCATAAAACCTAGTCCCAGTTGGTGTTACGAACCGGGACTAAAGGGTCGTCTACAGCTTATAGTTCAAAAGGAAAATATCCAGGTCCGTAGTCACATTTGTTATATAGATGAGATGGTAAGTCATGCATGGTGCTATGCATGTGGTGTTGGGTTTGAATAATCTCATACAGAACGCACACAACTCAAGATGTAGTTTTTGTGTGGTGGTACCCTGCTTGTCCATACCAGGACCTCGTGTTTGCCGATGCCGCAATTGACTCTCCCAAAGAGGATATCGACCAATTTGATACCGGGAATTTTCTCATCTGGGGCACTGGTTCGAAAATTATGAAACACATAATGTTTGATGCTGAACAATTTTGAAAAATATATATGCCTGTTTGTCATCAGCTGCCACTTTTCAGGATGCTCATAGAACAAACAGGGGTTTCTTTGTTTGTAATGCTCCGTAACGTATGTAAGAACCCTGCTCCAGAACTGAACATTCATTTTTGTTCTTAGTATGGTGGTCACGACATTTGCTCTGAGGAACAATGCCTTCGCCCCTGCTGTCTTCATTGCCATGGCTATCTTCATGGCGATGGACACAAGTTTGGGATGCTCTCTAGGGTCTGCACTTCCGAACGCAAGTGCCTTGAAGAAGTACCAGTGCGCTTCATCAGTGAGGGAATTCAGTAGCAGAGGCTCTGTGGTTCCAAAACTCAAAACTTGATTGGATTGGCTCGTGATTATAAATTTATAATCTTACTGTTGTTTGCAAATTCAGTAGCTGAAGCTAGGTACAGTCTTCTCCATGATACCTCGTCGATGTTCCCTGGCACTGAAACAACCACCAGCCATAGTGACGAAGCCAAGAATAATTTTAGGGGGGGCTGAACAATGATACTACAATTATTAGGGTCTGCTATAACCCCTCACAATAGTCAAATATGATACCCGAAAGAGGTCTTCTATAAAAAATATAGGTTGACAAAATTCACAAAATACATTATGAAAAATAAAGGATGCGGTTGATTCATACCAAAAAGCCAAATTAAGAAACTAATAGGCGGCGCTTATAGTACACACACATTATTCATCGGAAGTAGCAATCTACAGAAATAAACATAATTGATTAGTCAAACATATAGACCTCCAAATTATGAATTTAGAAGAGAATAAAGCATACCACTATTTTTTTAGGTAATAACATACGACGTTTTTTCATCTCTTGAAATCGCTTTTTGATCTGCTCATTATCAATCTTTCTAAATATTTCCTTCTCATTATAGCATATCATCAAGTCATTGGGCTAATCATCACCCATTTTGTTACGCAAGTTTTTATAATAGACATGGCTGAAAATATCTCTCAACTGAAGCCGTTGCCACCGGTAGTATCAAGATTAGCTCAATGAGACGATAAACCAATTTATAAGATGTGTCCATTTTAGTCTTCACCATAATTTCAGCCACTTTTCCAAGTTTGGTGCATCCAAGAAATTCTGGAGTTCTTCTAGCACGGTTCACAAACTGTCTAAGTTGATTTGGCTAAAATAGTAAGTTCACCGATATCAAAAATTCAAAATCATTAGGATGTGGTGTTGATTGTTGAACTACTGGAACTTGAAAAGTAATTGTGCAGGGTTCTTTTTGACATTGTGAAATCTGGCAACATTACAAATTTACAATCACATATTATTGAAACATTCAATCAATGAATCAAACTCACACACAAATAGACAAACAAGAGTTTAAATTTGGTTCACCCAATCGACAGTTAGCACCTTACTGCTTTTTCTGCTGCTGCTCTTGCGCTGCTGTTAGAACTTAGAACCATGGAGGTGGATGTTGGGGTTAGTCCCACATCGGTAATCGATGGTGGGAGGAGCACAACATATAAGGCGAGGCAGTCCTCACCTATCAGCTAGTCTTTTGGGTTGAGTTAGGCCCAGACCTTGATGTGTGTGCTCCGTGGGCCGACTCGCGTGCGGTGCACGGCGAAGCCTGGCCGGACCGGAAGCCGAGCCCAGTCTCGGTTCCAACAATGGTTATGGGCCCACCACGCTCCCGCTGCGCAAAGCGCAGACCTGCAACAAATCTCGGTACGGTCGCACACACAAGCGGGGAAAAAGCTCGTCTTGACAACGTCTTGGCCACACAAGTGGTGTGAGTTGGAGAGTTGGGTCCGATGTGTGACTACGGGGAGAGATTGTTGGGGTTAGTCCCACATCGGTAATCGATGGTGGGGGAGCATAACATATAAGGCGAGGCAGTCCTCACCTATCAGGCTAGTCTTTTGGGTTGAGTTAGGCCCTAGACCTTGATGTGTGTGCTCCGTGGGCCGGCTCGCGTGCACGTGTGTGCACGGCGAAGCCCGGCCTGGACCGAAAGCCGAGCCCAGTCTCAGTTCCAACAAGGGTTATGGGCCCACTACGCTCTCACTGCGCAAAGCGCAAGCCCGCAATAAATCTCGGTACGGTCACACACACAAGCGGGGAAAAGCTCGTCTTGACAACGTCTTGGCCACACGTGTGTGAGTTGAAGAGTTGGGTTCGATGTGTGACTACGGGGGAGATTGTTGGGGTTAGTCCCACATCGGTAATCGATGGTGGGGGAGCACAACATATAAGGCGAGGCAGTCCTTACCTATCAGGCTAGTCTTTTGGGTTGAGTTAGGCCCAGACCTTGATGTGTGTGCTCCATGGGCCGACTCGCGTGCGCGTGCACGGCGAAGCCCGGCCGGACCGGAAGCCGAGCCCAATCTCGGTTCCAACAATGGTTATGGGCCAACCACGCTCCCGCTGCGCAAAGCGCAGACCTGCAACAAATCTCGGTACGCACACACAAGCGGGGAAAAAGCTCGTCTTGACAACGTCTTGGCCACACAAGTGGTGTGAGTTGGAGAGTTGGGTCCGATGTGTGACTACGGGGGAGATTGTTGGGGTTAGTCCCACATCGGTAATCGATGGTGGGGGAGCACAACATATAAGGCGAGGCAGTCCTCATCTATCAGACTAGTCTTTTGGGTTGAGTTAGGCCCAGACCTTGATGTGTGTGCTCCGTGGGCCGGCTCGCGTGCACGTGTGTGCACGGCGAAGCCCGGCCGGACTGAAAGCCGAGCCCAGTCTCGGTTCCAACAAGGGTTATGGGCCCACCACGCTCTCGCTGCGCAAAGCGCAAGCCCGCAATAAATCTCGGTACGGTCACACACACAAGCGGGGAAAAGCTCGTCTTGACAACGTCTTGGCCACACGTGTGTGAGTTGAAGAGTTGGGTCCGATGTGTGACTACGGGGAGATTGTTGGGGTTAGTCCCACATAGGTAATCGATGGTGGGGGAGCACAACATATAAGGCGAGGCAGTCCTCACCTATCAGGCTAGTCTTTTAGGTTGAGTTAGGCCCAGACCTTGATGTGTGTGCTCCGTGGGCCGACTCGCGTGCGCGTGCACGGCGAAGCCTGGCCGGACCGGAAGCCGAGCCCAGTCTCGGTTCCAACAATGGTTATGGGCCCACCACGCTCCCGCTGCGCAAAGCGCAGACCTGCAACAAATCTCGGTACGGTCGCACACACAAGCAGGGAAAAAGCTCGTCTTGACAACGTCTTGGCCACACAAGTGGTGTGAGTTGGAGAGTTGGGTCCGATGTGTGACTACGGGGGAGATTGTTGGGGTTAGTCCCACATCGGTAATCGATGGTAGGGGACCACAACATATAAGGCGAGGCAGTCCTCACCTATCAGGCTAGTCTTTTGGGTTGAGTTAGGCCCAGACCTTGATGTGTGTGCTTCGTGGGCCGACTCACGTGCGCGTGCACGGCGAAGCTCGGCCGGACCGGAAGCCGAGCCCAGTCTCGGTTCCAACAGTGGACAGTGGACTGGAGGTGCCATGCCGAGGTGGACCCGTGGAGATCTGGGGCCGCTCCGCCGCGGCGCCGCGCAAAGCTCGCCCTGAGCCCCCGACCGCAGCCAGCGAAACAGGCGTCCCGGCGACCGCCCGGCGCTCCGCTGCTCGCCCTATCTGGTGCGGCCCGGCGCCCCGGCCTGCGCGGCTTCGCAGATGCGTTCCCAGGCCTGGACGGCGAGCTGCCTCGCTAGTTGCTACTGCTGGTTACTGACTGCCACGGTGCCGCACGGCCTCTCGCCCTCACCTCTGTGCGGCCGTGCGCGAGTCGCGATGGGAAGGGGAAACGGGAACGGAAGCACAGAACAGCGGCAGCAGCCAGGGAACAACGGGGATATTTTCATTTGCCTTGGCTTTGACTGGATGTATAAAAAAACGCGACCCAGGGGGAAGATTTCCCACCGGTTTTTCATTAAGAGGATGACCTCTAACTGGATCGCGGAAAAACCCCCGAACCCTGACCTCGTCAGCGAGGGGATTTTTACTACCTCCAGCCTGAAATTCGCATCCCTCAGGATTTGAACCCAGGACCTGGAGGGTGCCGCCAGAATGCTAGGCTTGTTGGGGTAACCAACTGAACCCAACATCCTTTGGCTTGACTGGATGTATGACTTTGTCTATGGGTTAAATATTTGGCCCAATTCGTCAGCCCCTCCTACACCATGGAAACACGTATGAAATTCAAGCAGGGGCTCCAGGGGCCAGAGGGGGGCTTCGCCTGTTCTATATCGGTGGGGGGGGGGGGGGGGGGTGTGGGGCTCAAGCCCCTGCCGCCCCAGCGCCAGCTCCGTCACTGCGTCCAGCCATGTATCATCCTTGTCATTGTTGTCTTGTTGATGCTTGAGTATCCCTCCATCCATGAAAGTATTCACACCATCCTTGTTAAAATCGTCTTCGCTAAACCAAATTATTCGAGCGAAATGACCACGCACTCGTTCATCGTTACAAACATGTGCGATGAGGCTGCTCTTTCCGACACAATATGAGCCAACAATTGGGAGGACACCTGGATTTCCCGTACCTGCTTGTGGCTCTGCCTGCAGCAAGAAACTGGTGACACGTTCCAACTCCATTTGCCGGCCGAACATGGACATTTCTAAGAACAGGTAGGTGTTGTAAGGCTAGCGGTACAACGGTGGGTAGGCCTGCAGTAGCACAATGAACTCAGTCGCATAAGCAAGCACGGTGCTCAAGCGATGCAGCACTTGTTAGTCTCGAAGACAGAAGCTACACAGATCAAGCTCGCCTAAATGTGAATATGAATCACTTACTCCCTCCATATTGGTAATAGAAGTCGTTTTAGAAAAGGTACGAGTCAAACTTTGGGAATATAAATCATGAATAACTCTCAAGTTGTTGAGTTTAAAAATATAAAAATTATAGCAATAGATTTGTCTTGAAAAATATTTTTATAAAAGTATACATATATCACTTATCTATAAATATTTTTATAGAAAAAAGTGGTCAAAGTTGTGTTTTGAAGACCGTGTGTCACTGTCCTCAACGACTTCTATTACCAATATGGAGGGAGTATGTGGTAACACTTTGCTAATTAATTACTAAAACTCAAATTATGGGTAGTTAATTGCTGAAACTCAAATTAGAGGTCAAGCTGTTTCTCAGTTCCTGAAAATACTATATTGATAATGATAATAAACAGACTGCATGCAAGCCTTTATGACATAATATTATTAGCACGTACTTAGGAGCAAGAGAGGCAACTCCATGCGTGCCTGCATGCAGAATCACACACCATCCAAACAACAGCGCACACGGTGCAGAAACTGACCACCGAAGTAACACACTATATATACCTACCTTTATTAATAAGCCAGGACACCAAGACCAAGGTATTAAATAGCCAGCTATAACTATTAGAAAGGCCAGCCACTATAATCCGCTACACGTGTAACGGCAGCCCTGTCGCTAAGCAGCGATCTAAAACCTTGACCAAGACACATATAGTCGAGCAAACAACTTCTCATACGACATGACAAGATGAACGAGAAATGGTTGGGCGCATCCAATAAAGCCGGTTTGCCGCATCTCCAGGAGCTTGAGGAACCTGTCCATGCCGTTGTGAGCCATCTCCAGCTTCCGCAGCGCGGAACTGAGCCTGTCCATTTCGGCGTCTCCAAAGAGCACCTTCTTGGCGATCCGGAGCAGGAACACCAGCGTGCCGCCCATGCCTGCCGCTGACTCCTCCGCGGCCCTCTGCAGCCGGAACCTGTGCGCTATCGCCCTGCCCTCCCGTGCCACCGCACGGAGGTTGCACAGCCACAGCCGCAGCGGCCAGCTTATCTGGAAGGTGACACGCTCCGCCGCCGCGACCACGCTGCTGACCTCTATAACCAGCCAGTCGACGCGCTCCAGCTGCTCGTCCACGCTCCTTAGCTCCCTGTAGGTGGCGCTAATGGAGGAGATGGTGCAGTCGGCTATGGCGCCCGCCGTGACGGACATGGCATTCTCTGCCATCTCTTCCCATTTCCGCTTCCTGCACGAGGATGACGACGCCGACATCGAAAAGAATGAAGAACGACAGTGTGGGCTCCTGATGAGTTGCCTCTGGTGTGCATGGTTCACCTCGAATAAATAGCAGCTAGCTGTGAGTTTTAGCTTTATTCATTCCACAAAATATATAGTCACATCTCGTTTACAGACAGCGAGTTATTTGATAATCACAAGGGTTCAAAGTTAATAATATAGATATAAAAGAATATCACTTTTGAACAGGTTGGCTATTAAACATAATAATTGTTACCGGATCTCCGCGCATTGAACATGTTTAATTTTATCTGAATTTTATGGCTGATCATATAATTTTTTTTCCGTCACTGCTAGGACATGTCGTCCAAACATCATAGGCCAGCCCGCCGGCGCACGGGTTGAGCTTGCTCGTTGCTTGTCTCCTTGTTTCCCTCGTGCATCGTCGTTGCCATGAAATTGAACAAAAGTTGGCAATTTGGTATGGCGCGCGAAATTGTCCATGTATGCATGCCCTTCCAGCGCAGGAACTCATAATTAGTCCATTCAGGAGCGGCGGATTTCTCTGAGACCAGAACAGAGGAAATCGGCATAGTCATAGTGCTAACCGAAAAGAAGATACCTAATGAGACCGGTACTGGAGTATTTGTTTTGTTGCAGAACTTCCATACGAGACAACGATGCACGCTGATCATATGTCATAACTCATAGGGGCATGGCCACTGAGAAAGAGGAGGCAACCAGTATGCATACATGTCATATAAGATGTAGTAATTAATAACAAAGCATGCCATACGTCGAGCTATGCTCGTGAGGAAGACGATCGCCACAAGAGAAGAAGCCTTAGGGCTTAATAAGTCTTAAATGATTATTAGTACAAGAGCGGAGCACAAGCCACCAGATCCGCCACCGGCGGGCTCCACCTGCTAGATCCATTGCTGGAGGGCTCCACGCCGCTGGATCTTTCGCCGACATGCTCCTCCATGGAGGATTCAGCATTGGAAGGCTCCAAGCCACCGCATCCACTGTAAGAGAGCGCCTCCCCAACATATAGATGGTCAAACAGGCCAAATTATTCGCGCCGGCCTGAGCACGGCACTAAAAAACCCACAAACGGCACGGGCCCAGCCTGCTTTGTGCCCGTGCTGGCACGGCCCGTTCACGTGCTCGTGCTCGAGATGCAACCGTTGGATGAATTAGATAGATATACACCGTTGGATGCTCCTAAAACCCTAACTCCCTTTCCTTTTCCTGTCCTCACCGTCATGAAGCGGCGCCCGTATCGCAAAAAAAGGAAGAAGAAAGAGCGCAGGAGCAGGATGGAGGCGGTGGTGCTCGGCGAGGTCCAGCTCGGCGGCGTCCTCGTGGCTCGGTGGCACGCGGGGCTAGATAGTGTCCTCGTGGCCGCGGCGTCCTCGCGCGGGGTGGCGGCACAAGGAGTGGCGGTGCGAGGAAAGGCGGCACGAGGAGCGGCGGTGCGAGGAACGGTGGCGCGAGCAGCCGCAGCTTGAGGAGCCACTGGTGCGAGCGGCGGCGCGAGCAGCAGCGGCGTGCGCGGCGGCGGGCCGGCATGCCTAACTCCCTGTAGTGCCGTGCTCGTGCTAGTGGTTGGGCACGGTGGCCCGAACGGCACGTCGTGGCCTCAACTGTGCGTCCCGTTTGGCCATCTATACCCTGACGGATCCATCACCTGCATGTGCGGTCCCTGCCACCAGCCAGAGAGAGAAGAGAGAGCCCAAAGATCCACCATTGGCGCGCGAGAGAAGAATCGCCGAGAGAGAGAGAGAGAGAGAGAGAGAGAGAGAGAGAGAGAGAGTAAGAGAGAGCCACTTGTTGCTGGATAAGAGGGCCGGGGTGCAGTCATAATGGGAGGAAGAGAGATAGGGTGACATAGCGAGGCTGGGAGGAATTATAGCTTGGTTTATGAAACAAAAACGTTCAATGTTTAAAAAACCAACTTAACAACAAAAAATAAATAGATAATCCATAAATTTTACTTTAAAAGCCAAAACTAACCACGGGAGGACCCCGAATCTAAATCTGAATCCTCAGAAGAGTTCTCCTCTCATCCCCGTTTCTTTGATAGCTCACCCTCTGTTCCACCTTTGACAGGAGGGGGAATCAGCTTCGAGTGGCTCCTCAGGTTCTCGTTCTACCAGGTCGATCTCCCGATTCACCTGAACGGCGTTGTAAAAGAAGAGGCTACCTCTTCTTCCTCGGGCGTAATTGAGCCACTTCTCTTGCATTGCCAGGAGTGGGAGTCCCCCAATGAAAATGTCCACTACCTCAGGGATAGACCTATTGGTAGGCGGATTGATTCCCTCGGCCACAAAAACCTCGCAAAGACATCATTTATAATTCGCCCAGTATCTTGTGGCGGAATTAGATGTTGCCGCGGATCTTCTATGTAAACCACATGGCATTCAGGCATAAGGGCAAACGATGCAATAGCTTCGGTGAGAGCAAAGCCCAAAATGGCATAACCAAATGATTCCCGAAATTTAGCGATGCGAAAGCACAATATAGCGGTCATAGTTGGCATAACAGGAAAAATAAGGATAGCTTAGCGGCTACTCTCTCTAGAAGCTATAGCGGAGCTACTACAAGAGATGAAGCCTTCTATGACAATTAGAAGTTTATCTCTTGTCATATAAGGTCCGTCATTAAAAACCTTTTGTGACAGCGCACTGTCTGCACAATGTAAAGAGACAACCAAGTACGTTTTTTTAGATAATGGATAGAAAACTATCCGGCTTGATCTACTCGATGGTAGAATCAAGCCTCTTATTACAAAGTTTGGAAATTGAGAAACAGTGTTCTACTAACAGTGCAGACAACACACGAAATGAGAAGAAATCCGACTAAGTATTACTAATGAATCTAGAAGAGAGCCATCCATTGGAACTAGAAAATTGCAGCGCCTTTGTCTCTAGGCATTTTCCAGCAAGAATCAGCTGGTCCCGAGAATCATCACACCGTTGCAGCTTTGCCCATTAGCCGAGCCAATAAGTTTCCCTGAAAAGCACCTACAAAAAAGATTTCGGTGAATACTTGTCAAAAATCACTTCGTTTCGTGTTAGCCAGACTATCCAGCATAACGCAGATGCTGCTGTTAACAACAGTGAATCATGTTTGCTATCACCCTGTTATAGACCAGTTGTTAAATAAGTCAGCGACATTTTGAGGGGGTGATAAGTCAAATAATAAATGTACAGTGCGCCACATAAATCTAGCATACAAACACTTAAAGAAGAGATGATGAACAGTTTCCGGGGCATGACAAAGACAAAAAAAAAACTTTTATTTTTGATGGTACTTTGATACGCCATAGATCCTGTGACACTCTTATCCCATTGTACATTGATTTGACTGAGAATTGCCGTGATGAGTGTAGGGACCAAATAAAGGTGTCTCTTTTCCTGCAAGAAGGTTCAACAAAGAACGTCATCTGACGGGGAGAACATGTCTCAGCATTCATTTTTTCCATCACTATCACGGTATCACCCGGTCCTCCTCGCCAGGAACAAGTCGGAGAGCACGGTGTCGGAGCGCAGCGCCGCCTTGAGAAGAGCCAGCCCCTGCCGGTCGACGGGCGGCGGCGAGACAATTATATCAACCCAATCAAGAAAGAAGAACAGCCTCAGCGTGTCAGTTACAGTATCAGATTTCAGATCAATCACCGGCCAATTTCAAATTCCAATAGTCGACGAACAACGAACCTGGGCCATGTCGAAGACGACGTACTTCTCGGCGAGGTCGACGTCCTTGTCGACGCAGAACCTGCTGATGAGCGTGACGCTGGAGGTGGCCGACATGGGCGTCACCTCCAGCCCGTCGGTGACCATGTACGTCAGCAGCCCCCCCCCTTGACGTACCCTTCGCCGCCGCTCTCGTCGGACAGCACGAGGTCCAGCTCCGCCTCCGCGGACATTGGCCGCCGGCACCGGGGGCAGTCGGCCCAGGCATCGACGGTGACCGTCATGCAGAGCCACGTGCAGGTGTACATGCTGAACCTGGCCTGCAGCTGCTCCAGCAGGTCGCGGCCGTCCAGCAGCGGCGCCCGGGGCTGCAGCAGCTCCGAGAGGAAGTAGGCTGCGGACAAGTCGTCAACGTCGACGATGATGCCGAGACCAGCAGCAGCTTGGCCACGGCGCCGATGGGGACGGTGAGGAGGCTGAAGATGAAGTCGACGAAGTCCTTTTGCCGGCCTCCGCGAACAGCACCATGTTCGTCTTGGTGTCCACCAGGAGCTTCACCGGGATCTTGTTGGTCCTGTTGGAACGTGCCATTGCTGCTGCTGCTTCTTCTTCTTATTCTTGCGATGAGCAAGGGGTGCCTGAGCCTAACTGTCTTCGTCGTTCCTCCCTCTGCTTTTGTAGAGCATGCATGCAGAGGCCGGAATATTCAATATATTCCCTTTCCAAAAAAAAAATCAAGTTCCACGATCGGAAGCTGGATGGTTTGAAGATGAAGAGCAACAGCCTCCCCCTCCGGAGAGATGAATGAATGAATGATTGTTTGATTTATTTGTTGGCAAATGTGACAGCGGCGATACAACTGTTTCTTCACTTCTTTATTAATATAAAAACGCTTGCATTATATTGGGAAGACGCACGAGTAAATCCATTGCAAAATTTTTCTTTGTAACATATAGTGTTTTATAGTATTTATTACTTATCTTTCTTTTGTATAAAAAAATAAAGGTTCATGTTTGGTTGTTATCTACGTTATTCGTCTCTTAGCGTGTACACATTTTATCATGTATGATTGTTGTTGTCTAAAACGGCTCCTCCCTATGTTCAAAGCCTGACTCTGCCCCTGCCCGACCGCCTCTCATCCAAACACTACCTCAGAGGACCGTCCCATCCCATCCTCCGGTCATCATTCATCCCTGCATTCAAACACAATAAACTAACTACTAAATTTTCATATAAATTACCTGCAAATATATATTTAAAGAAGTATTATGAAGAATTAATATATATTCTTGTAATGCACTTTGAGTTACTGGCCCATATATATAGATTTTAGAGCATGAGTTGACCAATGGATTGTTAGTAGAGATGAGTATAGAACTGTTGGAGATGCTCTCGACTAATCTCTAAAATAGTGGTTATGGCGAATCAATCAATTAGTTCACCTGTCATTATGTTCCCAGCAAATCAATATTTACCGTGATCGATTGGGCCTCCTAACCCACAGCGCATATATGAATAAAGGGAGAGTGGGAGACGCCTCTAGCACTCCATTCTAATCCTCTGAAAAAACTCAAACCGATTACTCGGGCGCTGGAGGGTCTTGAAAGGTCGAGTCCCCGTCCGGGCCAATGCCGGTGGCATCCATAAAGCCACCGTTACCCGGCATCTCGCGTCCATCACCAGTAGAGGGTCCCCAACCCCTCAACTGGTGACCTAAGTTCATCTATACCACCACTGAACGCATTCATGGCGACTATTACTAGTGGTCTGGCCTATTCACTTTAGTTTTTCCGCAATAGATGAGTTGTGGTCATGCAATAGACTAAGTTTAAAGATCCGGTGTATATATATTTATGAAAGATACTCAATTCATTTCAACAAGAACAACATACATAAATATATGAAATAATATAATGCATAAAGATTATGTCCTTTTCGTAGGTTCCATTTTGATGGTGTCAAATCCTAAGCAAAAACTCCTCCATATAAGACAAGACGAGCATTTTTCCATGCCCTTGGGAACCTATGGAATAACGTAACATAAACTCTAGGTCGTTATGTCTTTTGGCTAAACCTAGAAAACCCCACGTACGCCCCCTTATTAACTAAGGAAAATTAGTTACTTCCGTCTTCCTTCGTCATTAACAAAAACAAAACAAAAAGCTCCACATAACACTGGACTTGTATTGCTGCGGTTCCATACTAGCTAGTATCCAGTAGCCACCACCATATTGCAAAAATTGGAGGGGATATATAGAGCTGTTCCTGATGGAAGTAGTTCTCACCGCAGCCATTGGTGAACTCGCTAGCAGGTCCATATCTTTTTTGATCGACAGATACTCAAGGCCCACATCGCCAGACATCGAGGAGAAGCTGCAGAGCCTGCAACGTTTGCTTCTACGGATTTGTGTCGTCATCGAGGCAGCCGAAGGGCGACGCATCACGAGCCAAGCGATGTTGCGGCAGCTGGAATCGATGAGGAAGGAGATGTACCGAGGCTACTACACACTCGACACCTTCATCAGATACCAAAGCCACCATGGACCTGAGGAAGAAACAGTCCGGGACGAAGGCAATAGCAATGGAGCACGTCGTCAGCGTTTCACTCTGTCAAAATTCAATCCTGGCAAGCGCCTCCTCCTGTCCACCTCCAATGAAGCACAGAGCACGGCAAATCTGCAGCTGCAACAAGTGTTGCATCGCTTGAGCACCGTGCTTGCTGATGCGACCGAGTTCATCGTGCTGCTGAAGACCTACCAACCGTTGCACCGCCAACCTTACAACACATACCTGTTCTTGGAAATGTCCATGTTCGGCCGACAAATGGAGTTGGAGCGTGTCATCAATTTCCTTCTGCATGCAGAGCCACAACCAGCTAGCGGAAATAATCCTGGCGTCCTCCCAGTTGTTGGCTCATATGGTATCGGAAAGAGCACCCTCATCGCCCATGTTTGTAACGATCGATGATCGGGTACGTGATCACTTCTCTCGAATAGTTTTCTATAGTCAAGATGATTTCAACAAGGATGGAGTCACTACTTTCATGGATGGAGGGATACTCAAGCATCAACAAGACAACAATGGAAAGGATACATGGTTGGTGGTTGTTTCAGTGCCAGGGGACATCGACGAGGTAGCATGGAGAAGACTGTACCTAGCTTCTGCTACTGAATCGGCAAACAACGGTAAGATTATAATCACGAGCCAATCCCACCAGGTAGTGAGTTTTGGAACCACACAGCCTCTGCTACTGAATTCCCTTGCTGATGAAGCGTACTGGTACTTCTTCAAGGCGCTTGCATTCGGAAGCGCTAACCCTGGAGAGCATCCCAAACTTGTGGCCATCGCTATGAAGATAGCCATGGTGATGAAGATAGCAGGGGCGAAGGGATTTTTCCTCAGAGCAAATGTCACGACCACCATACTAAGAGCCAACATGAATGTTGAGTTCTGGAGCAAGGTTCTTACAAACGTTACGGACCACTACTACACACAAAGAAACTCCCTTTTGTTCTACGAGCATCCTTATAAATGGTGGCTAACAAACAGGCGTATATATTTTTCCAAAATGTTTAGCATCAAACATTGTGTCTTTCATAATTTTCGAGCCAGTGCACCCGATGAGGAAATTCCCAGTGTCCAATTCATTGATATCCTTTTTGGAAGAGTCAAGTGTTGCGTCGGCAGACACGAGATCCTGGTATGGAAAGGAAGGCTGCCACCGCACAAATCCTACATCTTGAGTTGTGACATTCAGAAGCCAGCTGCATGAGCAAGACATGTCAATTGGATCGGGTCGTACTGGAAGAACAGCTCCTTTGTGTGTGGCTGTATATATTGCTAATGCATGTTTGTTGAACCTCAGTGAGGCTGGAGTGTATAAGTTTCCATTTTTCAAGAGTTGCCTAGTTTCTATTGTTTCCAGCATACAAAGTTCCTGCACAATCATAGCCAAATTCATGCGTTATTGCCTGCTCTGTTTGTTTGATGGATTGTGACCGTCCGACATGCGACTTTTTTTATAGAATATAACCAACTCAGCTAACTTAGTAGTCTTGGCTCAAAAGCCTTGACAGTAACTTTCAACACAAAACAGACATAATGCTGAGTTGAGATGCCCTTGGTTCCTCCGCGCCACAAGATCCATCGACACACAGCCTACAAAATTGTTGCATCGACAAAGTCAGGATGCTGAAGCCAACTCAGGATTCTGCATGACTGCATATATATAGCATGTCTTTTCCAAAAATTACCGCAAGAACAAGCAAGGAGCTAGGTGACAACCTCCATTATTAGATTGATCTGTCTTCTTACCCATGTCTTTATTGCTAGGCGTGTCATCATGATCGCCACTTGCAACAACAAAACAGAAAACACGCATCGATCGTCGCTTGTCTTATGCTGTTATGCAGCTGCAAGGATCAAACAGACATTCAGATCTGATGAGATGGTGCAGCATGCATGTCTCTGTTGTCATGATCACGATAATCCATATCATGTAGCCACCATGGCATGCAACCGATAGGATAGGAACATAGGACACCATGCATCGCACCCGCGAGGTAGCTAGCCAGTGCAATGATGTCGTCTGGGACGAATTGAAGCGCAAGGTGGAAGAGCTCGGGGGGCACGTGATCTCGGCGGCGGTGGGCGGTGTGGTCGACCGGGCCATGTCCGTGGCGGTGGGCAGATTCGAGGCGCAGGCGAGCGTGGACGGCCAGCTGGAGCGCCTCCGCAGTCCGCACGCTGGCCATCATGCTGCACAGCGCCGTGGAGGCGGCGGAGGGCGTTCACATCCGGCCGGAGCTGGTGGCTGCGCCGGTGGCTCTGGACACTCCGCGACGCCACGCTCGACGCCGACGAGGTTCTGCAGCTCTTCAGGCAGCGGCGTTAGGCCGAAGAGACAGCTGCGGCAGGCAGGCAGGCAGGCCACCGGGAAGGCGGGAACATAGTGTGGCGCGCCCTCCGGTCAGTGAAGTGCATGCTTTTCAGCCGCGGCGATGGCCACGGTGGCGTCGAGCGGCTGAGCCGCATGGTGGCGAGGTTGGAGAGGGAGGCCATGGGCCTCGGTGGCTTCCTCAAGATTCCTCGAGCTAGAAATATGGAGGTCGGTGCTGCTGCTGCCACCAGTGACAATTCTACGACTACGAGTGAGCGTGTCAGAATCAGAATCTGACAATTCTTCAGAAGGCGAGCAAGAAGACGACGAAACCGAGCAACGCAGGTGCTGTCAAGAGCAGCTAGAGTCTGCAGCAGACGAGCTCAGCATCAACTGTTATCAATCACAGCGCGAGCCCTGAGCCCAGACGGATCAAGATATCCAACGACCATATAGCCTTTCTTCCATCTCGCACGATCGACGACTACGTCACCGGCGGCGTGAGGCGGCGCATCTGGCGAGCGCTCAAGTGGCTCACGACGCGGAGGAAGAGGAATCCACCGGCGCCGCCATCCGCCTCGGCCTCGCGTGCCCAGCTGGTTCCGCGGGACACGGACAGGCTCCGCGATCGAGCTGGCGGCCCGCATCCAGCGAGACGTTCGTGCCGCCGCCGTGGATTTCCACGGCAATCATCGGAGCTCTGGCTGGCCAAGTGGAGCAACCAGCTGCTCACCGTGGCGGGCAGAGCCGAACATCACCTGCTGCTCGCCGTTCCACTGCAGGCTGGTGGAGGTGGAGATGGGGCCGACGTGACGATGGTGGCTGGACATGACATCAGCGATGATGGTCTGATGATGAGGACTGCGCGGGACGTGGAGATGGCGGCGGCTCACATGGAAGACTTTGTCAACTTGGCCAGGCTTCGCTCAATCGGCTCTCGCTTCGCTTCGCTTCTCTGGGTAGGCCTTATGCTCGCAGCTAGGCCTATACTTCGAAGCAAAGAGAGGTTCTCTTTAATTAGGTCATATTTAATTGGATATATGGGACTAATCGCTAGTCTGGATTTAAGGTTCATTAGATAAAAAAAAACTCGAAGCTCGTTATCTCATTCGACTCGTAGCTAACTCGGCTCGTTAGGGCTCACCTATGAACTTAGGAGTATTTTATTTTAATAGATGTATGAATACTCGTGGACCATATGTATGATATAAAGTATAAACTATGGATATATGGTTTAATAATATAATTTATTATATTATGCTTTTATATATATATATATATATGTTAGCACAAATTAATTTTATCTAATTTAAAATGGTTGGTTCTATTAATTTTGTACTATTACTTTTTCCAAGCTTTATTAGATAAATGTAAATATTATAGGCAATGGTGTAGAAATTAAATAAAGTTCACTATAAACCATTACCCACTTGGATCTACCCCTCTATCCACTTGAATATGCAACTATGGGAAGCATGTCGTTCGAACCGTATCAACTTTGACCAAGATTATAGACAAAAATATTATTATTTATGTCTCGAAATAAATTTATTATGAAAATATGTTTCATAACCGATCAAACGATACTTATTTTATCTCATACGAGTTAGTAGTTTTTTCATTTAATTTTAGTCAAAGTTTGTAATGGTTAACTCAGCGCCCTACCTGAACGATGTTCGTCGGGGACCGCTATCGTCTTCGACGCGGTTGACGCCGCTCCCGCCGCGCACCCGGCCTCCTTTGGGTGATGCTGTGACGGGCCGTCGTTGCGCGGACGGACGGGGGGAGCGCCGGCGTCCGCGACCACAGTTGCTGCACAGCATGCCGCCTCGCCCAATGGAGGGCTGCACGCTGGCACACCAGCGACTCGGCCGCCACCGTCGGGTCTCCACCCCTGACGCCGGTGGGTGGCGAGAGATCCTCCACCGTTAGGAGATGCGTTTGGATCCCGCGTCGGCCGTGCCATTTGGCCCAGATCGAGGGAGTCAGCCTGCAGGTCGCCGACCACCGTGGCGTATCCCAGCCGATTTGCACGGCAAGTGCCTCAGCTTTCTCTCTTCCACGCACAGAGTGGCCACCTACAGGCTTCCCCAACAATGTCTGTGTTGCAAGGGCTTCCGTCACGTTGCGTGTGACTGCAAGCAGCGCAGGCGCATGGGTGTTCGGCCTTCGAGTGGTCGTGCCGTGGTAGCTCAGTCTGATGGTATGGACGCTCGGCCTTCGGGTGGCCATACCGTGGTAACTCAGTCCGGTGGTCCGACAGACTCTGGTGGTTACCATGGACTTGGAGCCATAACAAACACCACCGTCCTCACCACCGATGGTCGACAACAGAGCACGTAGGCGTCGGAGGCACCTTAAGAGGCAAACTGGCTCCGTTGTCGAGGCCGCGGGATCGCCTGCCGACCACTCCACTGCTACACATTGCTTTGCTGAGCATGATCTGCTTGCGGAGGTGATGTGTCGCTTCGTTGTGCCTGCGGTGCGATTTGTCTCCTCCGACTCGATGCTGGACAAGCTTGCTGCTTCGCTATGGACGAGCTTGTCGCATCACTTACTCTCCGTCGACCCGATGCTGGACGAGATCGCCGCTTCAAATGTCGACCTGGCTGTAGCGGCCAGTGCGATGGCCGTTGATTGCATCATCGATGAGGATGTTGCTATGCAAGGGACAGGGGACGATGGTGCCTGTAGTGACGGGATTGAGGACATTGATGCTTGCGTCTCCTTCTGCATGGGGATGTTCAAACCGATTCCTGATCCGCCGCTATCGACGCCAGTCTCACCTCCAGGGGGCGATGTTCAGAAGCGGGCCGACAAGCCGGGTACCAGAAGACGCAGAAGGTTAGTGGCTCCCACCCGCTCTAGCCTGCGTTTGGCAGCTCGTCCGTCCACTGTGCCGGTGGCTGAGCGCGCCCAACGTAAGCTTGAGAGCGAGTTGAAATTTCTCAACCAGAAATCGGCGGCGCCGGATGCAACCGTCATGGCTTACATCGACATGTTTGGCGAAGGCCTCTCGGAGCAGGCGATCGAGACACAAGAGGTGGTGCGACTTCAACCATGGATCATTGCTCCTGCTGTTTAGGGGCACCGGCGTCTTCATCATGGACCTTCACACCCAGGTCATGGATGAAGTCTTCATCCTCGGCGGCTTCGACAACAAGACGACGATGGCCTCCCTGGATGCTAACCAATATCTGACGTGTTTGCCCTATGAGATGGACTTGGTGGAGTTCTTCACGCACCTACTCGGTGGCATACGAGAGTGACTTCTTCAAACTACTAGTAACTCAGAATCTGAATCTTCGTAAACATTCATATTCATATCTATATCTGACGTGTGCTCGCGTGAGCCACCCACAGACCCACTCGCCGTAGATTCGAGTCCCGTTGCCGTCGATTCGAGCCCCGTTGCCACAGGTTTGAGCTCTGCCACCGCCGATTCAACCTCAGCCGCTGTCGATTCGATTGTTGTTGCCGTCGATTCGAGCCTGTTGCCGGCTTGCCGCCGATTCGTCTTCTGCAGCCAGTTGTTTCGAGCTCCAGCACCACCAAGTCAATCTCCCTTGCCGACGTTTGAAGCCCTGCAACCGCCGATTTGACACTCCGACGCTGCAGGATCGAGTTGCAGGGCGGAGCAAGGCAAGCAACGGCATGGGAACCAAACAAACGTTTGCTCCCTGGAGAGGAGAGGTGAGGCGAGGAGAAGGAAGCTCGCGAGGCGAGGTGAGCCATGGCAAGGGATCCAAACATACCCTGAATCTACGTAACGTTGCTGTGTTTCTGAATCTCCGTAAACGTTGTTGTTTCTTTCTTTCATATTCATATTTGCACAAATCAACAACAATGGTTCGGTGTTTTTTCTATACACCTAGAGCAAAATTTCTTCCCACTTGTCTGGTCCATCCATTTTTTTTTTGTTGCGTCTTGTATCTATAACCTGTCATCGTACTGAGTATAAGTTATAATAGCTCTTTTCTAATGTGATACAGAGTCCAATTCTGAAACGTACCAGGTCAAGAGTGCAACAAGATATGAACATATCGAATTAATCTTGTTAACTTTTTATGATGATGCAAGTTGGGCACACGCGCATTATATTTGACGAATTCTTTTCAATTTGCACTCTTACGGGCATTGTACCTACCCTAATTAACTTAGCCATTTGCTATCATGGCATTAAAGAAAAAGAAATGAATGTGATGATCAGGATATGGACCACCAGGTCAGAGCTCGATTCAACCAAAAAAGGAAAAAAAAAGGCTAGACAAGTAGGAGGAAGATTGATAAATTTAAACAGAAATGGAAAAAATCCACACCACAGACCACACTAGCGATCATCATGACCAAACTCGATGCAACAGCAAAGTGTACCTCAACTCAATGCTGCCACACCGCGCACAAGTCACCGGAGGGGGATCAGAGCTCGCCGCCATTCATTAACCTCTGCCCAGCCATGTCGTCGCCACCCCACCAGCAACGCAGCAGCAACGCTGAGAGAGAATACCAAGACAAGAACGAAAACGAGGACTCCTGCAGGTAGATGAGGATGACCCCCCTCCCACTCCCACCACGCCACTGTGGCGTGTGCGTCTGCCTCCGAGCTAACCGGACCAGCGTGACAAAGTCCTCCAGCTCCTGGAGAGCCACCGCGGCATCCACGCTCTGCGCCATCCTCCTGATGATCACCTCGCCGGATGTGCTGCCTCACGATGAGCAGGCCCATGTTTGTGCTGTCAGCGACGACGTGCTCGTGCTCTTCTTCGTCCTCCTCACCCACGTCGTCCAGCTGGGTCGCGGTGTTCTGCCTATGCCTAGTTCTGATTTCCAGATCGAGCATCTTGAGGAAGTCACCGAGGCCCTTAGCTTCCCTCTCCAACGCCGCCAGCACGTGGCGCAGCTGCTGGGCAAGGTCGTCGTCGTCGTCGCGGGAGAGACGAAGCGGCAGCAGCAGGCTCCTCGCTGACCGGAGGGCACCGGCCGCGGTGTTCCACGGCGTGCTCCCGGCCGCGCGCCGCTGCCTGGATCTGAAGAGCCGCAGCACCTCGTCCCCGTCCAGCGCGGCGTCACGGAGCGCCCAGAGCCAGCGGCGCAACCACCAGCCGGTGATGTGCACGCGCTCGGCTGTGTCCACGGCGCTGTGCACCATGATGAGCAGCGAGCGCAGATGCGCTAGCTGGTCGTCCACGCTTGCGTGCGCCTTGTACCGGCCCACGGCCGCAGACACGATCCTGCCGCCGAGGTCGCCGACCACCGCCGAGAGCGCATGCTCCCCGAGCTCTGCCGCCTTCCCAGACGCCGCACCTGTAAGGCTTAGACCACCTGCTGCTATGGCTAGCGATTGTGATGTCGTCATATGTGTACTAGACATGGTAACTTCATGGTCGCTACCTGATATGATGATGCATTTCTGTGCGGTGCACCATCCGTCTGAATGTGATCCTGCAGCCCAGCTGCATGCCTAAAGCAGCCCAGCTACATAGTATACTCACTTGTTTGTTTGCAATGCACGCCGCACGCGCCCGGCGGCCGGCCACCTAGTGAAATCTATATCTTTGAGCCTCTGACACCTCATTTTTCTTGTCCAAGCCACTTCAGCAGACTCCAGATTGGCTTCAGTTTGTTGGATCTATCGATTGGAACATCGAAAGCCCCGTCGATCAAACTCATGTCGCCCAGGGAGGAGGAACCAAGCAGAGAAAAGCAACAAACTAAAAGGATACTCAACCGTCAGCTAGCATACGTACGGGTGTTCTATACCAGTTCGGCACTCTTTTTTTTTTCACCGTCCTGTCAGGAACTCAGGATCAGGATGCAAGACACACAGTTCCCCTTTGTCCCTCAACTTACTGTTGCTTCTCCGATCCTTTTGGGGAAAAAAATAATTAAGCACAACGCATGAACCAATAACCATGGACACCAACGACGATTTTGTATTCGATGTACGAAGAAATGTCGTTTTTCCTTTTAATTGTTCGTCCTAAGTTTAAGCAACAATTTTATTTATTGGATTCATGCGTGCACTGACTATATCTCTTATCTCTATCTCAATCATCTCTCTCTACCCCTAAAAATCAATTGGTGGCTTTCCCATTTTTTCCGGGTGCTGAAGTAGCGCTGTGTTTTTCTGTTGGTGAATTATGGATTTTGTGACTTTGCACATCTTTCAGTGGATTATCAGAAACACGTATGCTCCCTATGGCCTACCTACAAACTAATAGAATCCTGGCATCTATTACTGTGCTATAATTGATTTGAAACAATCTATGGATCCTACTCATATAATATATTTTTTTAGATAAGACTCGTATAATATATAGCTGCCTTTTTGTTTTGTCTCCAGATTCTGCAGGTCTTTAAACGATGCTTGTCAACCTAGCTGTTTGCACTTCGTATAATATTGTCTGGTCTTTACAATCCTATGAAAGTGAATTATCTGATTCTATTTGTTTACACATATCTCCATGTTCTATTTCAACATTTTCTTCATTGATTTCGAAAGATGACTGGACATTTGGAACTTTTTTTAGGCAAACAGGAGGGGCGTGCCCCTACTGGTGATTTATTGATGAAAAATCAGAAAAGGGGAAAGTGAAGGTACAATCCAATATTAGGGAATAAAGAAAGAGGAAAAGAAAATAAGACTAACAAGATAGCTTAAGCTAGATTTTTTAACCATAATTTTTATCAAAGGGAAATATATTTTCTTTGCGCATAAAAGAAGAAGTGCAAATTCTCTCTTGAAGGTTTCCTTGGAATTCTGAAGGCATGGTGGCTTGTTATTGAGAATGAAATCATTCCTTACTTGCCAAATGGCCCAGCATCCTAAAATAATGATTTCAGTGAAAAAAGGGGGCTTGAAGTTGATCCTTCCATATTATATTGCATTTTAATTATTTTTTTAGTATTCTGCATTCCACAGCATTCACTACAGGATCCCGGTACTTTGCCGAGTGCCTGGGGCACTCGGTAAAGAGCCGATTACACTAGGCAAAGGCTTTGCCGAGTGCCGCATTCGGCAAAAATCCCATCCAAATATCGGGCACTCGGCAAAGACTTCGCCGAGTGCCATATGTTTTGCCGAGTGCCGGGTTTAGCACTCGGCAAAATATTTTTGGAACCATCAACATTGACGGCTTCTTTGCCGAGTGCCGGTTGACCGGGCACTCGGCAAAGAATTTTTAATTTTTTTTAACAAAAAATCTTTGCCGAGTGCTACACGCGGCACTCGGCAAAGAATTTCGTCTTGTTTTTTTAAAAAAAATCTTTGCCGAGTGCTCAGGCCACGGCACTCGGCAAAGAATTTTTGCTTTTTTAAAAAAAAATCTTTGCCGAGTGTCATGGCCAAGGCACTCGGCAAACCTGGGAAACTAGCAGTTAGGTTTCTCAGATTTGCCCAAAGCGCCTCGGTGATATTCTTTTCTGTGTGCATTACATCAATGTTGTGTGAAAGCAGAAGGTCATCGAAATAGGGGAGCCTAATCAAGCCGGATTTATGAGTCCACTGGTGTTCCTGCCCGTATCCAATAAAACCACCTTTCTCTTTATCATCTTTGAGAGCCTCTATCTGAGCACGGACCTGGGCACCGGTCATCATTTGCGGCGCAGGGTTCATAATTTGAACCCCTTTCCTAAAGTTCTTGACGTCCTGACGGAACGGATGCTCAAGAAGGAGGAATTGGCGATGCTGGTCGAACGAGGAGAACTTGCCACCCTTCTTCAGCCAAGTGAACCTCACAGCTGTCTTGCACACTGGGCATGGGAACTTCCCACGAACACACCACGCGCAGAGTAAGCCATACGCCAGGAAGTCATGCAAGGAGTACTGGTACCACACATGCATAGTGAAGTTCTTCTTTGTAGCTCGGTCGTATGTCAGTACCCCCTCATTCCAAGCAACGATCAATTCATCAATGAGAGGCTCCATGAACACTCCCATCTTGTTCCCCGGGTGTCCAGGAATGATCAGCGACAAGAAAACATTCTTGGGTTGAAACATGACACGGGGGGGAGATTGAGGGGATCACGAACACGGGCCAACATGTGTACGGGGCCGCCAGCAAACCATAGGGGTTGAACCCATCTGTTGCTAGCGCTACACGTACATTCCGAGCCTCCTCAGCTTTACGACGATGTATGCCATCAAAGTGAGTCCATGCATCGCCATCCGATGGACGAACCATCTTGTCAGGGCTATATCTTTTGCCTTGCTTGTGCCATGTCATCTGTTTTGCGGACTCCTCTGTCATGTACAGGCGTTGGATCCTCGGTATGACAGGAAGGTACCGTAGGACCTTAACGGGGATACGAAGCTGCTCCTTCTTGCCATCACTAGTGTCGACTTTCAGATACCTAGAGGACTTGCACTTTGGGCAGTGTGTTGCTTTCTCGTAATCTTTCCTAAATAGGACGCACCCATTCGGACAAGCATGAATGTGATCGTAGGGCATCTTAAGTGCACGAAGAAGTTTCTGTGACTCGTACAAGTTCTTCGGTAGTATGTGACCCTCCAGAAGCAGGGTTCCAAAAACTGCCAGCATAGCATCAAAGTGGCCTCGACTCATCCTACAGAGCGACTTGAACAACATTAGACGTGCAATGGCATCCAGTTACGAAACTACTGTCTTCTCATGAAGGGGCTTCTGGGCCGAATCCAGCATAGCATAGTACGCCTTTGCAGATTCCTTTGGGTCTTCCTCCATTCCTTCCCCGAACCGTGTCTTGTGAAAGTCATCCATCCACTCTGCTAATCCGGCATCTCCATCAAAATCCTCGAGGCGTGGTCTCACCACCTCCTCTCTAATATGATCGGCTTCACCATGGTGGATCCAGCATGTATAGTTTGGCGTGAATCTGAAAGCCCTAGTTTGGTTTTGGTAATTAATGACATTCTAAGGACTAACCTAAATTGCTAAGTGTGCAAGGATTAGGTTAGTCACCCATGGTGTGGTGTGTCAAAGATGGTGATGTTGTTGATCCCGAGAAGGCACAACCATGGAGGAGAAGGAGTGGAGGTGATCCCTAGAAGGCAAAGGTATAACCCTATAGGCTTTTCTTTAGGAGAACAAGACACTTAGTGAGTGTGTTCTCTCTTAGGATAGATAGCCGACTATTAAGGGAAGATCAAGTGTTGGATTACCTTCAAGTGCTCTAGGTTGCATGTCATTGCATTGATCTAACTAAAGCCTAGACACTAAGTGACTAACCCTTGCAAAAATGCTTTTAAAAATGCTAACACACTGTGCACAAGTGTTGAGAACCTTGAGTGTTAGCACCTAGAAGCAAGGGGTGAAGAAAGGAGTTGAGAACAGCAAGTTTTAGAGCGTCGGACGCTAGCTGTGCAAGGCGTCGGACGGTGGAGTTGTGTCCGACGGTCTGTGCACGGTGCTAATTCTAACAGAAGTTCTGCTAGCGTCGGACAGTCCGACGGTGGGCGTCGGACAGTGAAGTTGTGTCCGACGGTTTGCGTCGGACATGTGTTTTCGTGGCGTCGGACAGTAGGCTGACTGTCCGACGGTCGGCGTGCGCGCGGGAGCACGCCGTGCACGTTCTGACCGTGGCGAGTGCGCGTCGTGGCGAGGCGTCGGATGGCGTTCTGCGTCCGACGGCCTGCGTCCGATGGTCGGAGAGTTTCTGTCTCTGAGAGACAGAACGTTGGGAAGCGTTGGACGTTGGGGTTCCACTGTCCGACTGGTCTGCGTCGGACATGTCCGACGGTCTGTTGGCGCGCGAGTGAACAGGGTCGACCGTTGTGATCCAACGGCCGTGGTTCAAACAGTGCTGACACGTGGCGAGATTCGAGAGCGTCGGACAGCGGGCTGTGTCCGACGGTTGGGCGTCGGACAACGCTTAGGCAGCGTCCGACGGTCCCTAAAGTGGCTTTGCGAGTTGTTTCTGTGGGATAACGGCTATGAGAGTGGTTTGGGGTATTTATACTCCACTCTAGGTCACCTGAGCACCTCTCTTGCACATTTGATTCATTCATACTCTTTGTGAGAACTCTCTAGCCTCCCACACTCACTCTTGAGCATCTCTTGATCATTCAAGTGAGTGAGTTGATCTTCAAGTGCATCCTTGCTGTGATTTGCATTCTAGAGCACTTGAGAGCAAGCCAATTTCGTGGTCTTATTCTCTTGGAGTCTTGCCGGGCTCCTAGCGGCTTGCGGAGGTTCTTGTGTGAGCTTGGTTGGTGATTGTCCAAGGCCACACTTGTGATTATGAGGGGTTTGCGGTTGATTCCCCGGCGGAGTGCCAAAACCGACGCTAGTGGAAATCTCGTGGTTGCATAGCCACTTCTCTTGTGTTGGTGAGCTCCCGGTGAGGGATTGGCGTGTGAAGCCTAGCTCGCAATCCACCAAGGAAGAACGGTGCCACAACGAGAAGTAGCGTGACGGCGATCACGTGAACCTCGGTAAAAAATCCGGTGTTCATCTCTTCCTCACCTTCGAGTGAGTGTATTGATTGTCTATTGGACTTCCGGATTTCTTGATTGGCTTCTTCCATTGGTGATTGGGGACTTCATGGCATCGACTTCACACTTCATCAAGCCCCAAAGTATAACTCTCTCGGTTCCTTCTCTCGGTAGTTGGTATAATTGGCTATTCACCCCCCTCTAGCCAATCCGGTCCTTTCAATTGGTATCGGAGCGAGGTTACCACCGTTTGAAGGCTTAACATCCTTGTGGATGAGAGATGGCTCAAATCAATGTGTTGAGGAAGCCGCCAAAGTTTGATGGCACAAGCTATGATCATTGGAAGCGCAAGATGATTGTTCACTTCATGACCATGCACATCGATGTGTGGAAGGTGACGGAGACCAAGGTTGAGTATGAGAATGCTCAAGCTCCCACCGATGCCGACAAGAGGAAGATGGAATGCAATGTCCATGCCATCAATGCACTCTACACCGCCCTAGAGTCTCATGTCTTTGAGCAAATCAAGGATCTTGATTTGGCTCATGACATTTGGGTGCGGTTAGAAGAGACATATGAGGGCACTCAAGAGGTCAAGAATGCCAAGGTGTATGTGCTAAGAGAAAAATTTGGCACATTCAAGATGAATGATGATGAGTCCGTGCCGGAAATGTTCAATCGTCTCCAAGTGATTGTGAATGACTTGAAGAGCTTGGATGAGGACATCAAGGACAAGGATTTCTCTCACAAGTTCTTGAGATGCTTGCCGGATAGGTTTGCTATCATCAAGACCTTACTTGCTAGAGAAGACTTGAGCAAGAAGAAGCCCAACCAAATCCTCGGTGAGATTATCACTCAAGATATGACCATTGGGGAGGTGGTTGAAGAGAAGAAGAAAGAGAAGAAGAGTGTGGCACTCAAGGCCACTCCATCCAAGAGCAAGGGCAAGAGCAAGATGATTGAGGTCAATGAAGATTCTACCTCAAGTGATGATGATGATGATGAAGATGATGAAGCCATGGCTCTTCTTGTGCGCAAGTTTGGGCGTTTCATGAAGAGGAAGGGTTATGGTCAAGGGAAGAAGAAGTTCATCTCCAAGAACAAGCAAGATCCAAGGAGATGCTTCAAGTGCAAGAGCTTGGACCACTTCATTGCCGATTGTCCCCAACATAGTGACAATGACAATGAAGATGGTGATGACAAGAAGAAGAGCAAGAAGAAGGACACTAAGGACAAGAAGAACAAGAATGTCACCCTCAAGAAGAAGAAGAAGGGGCAATCTTATTGTGTCACATGGGATGATAGTGATGCCTCTACCGATGAGGATCATAGTGATGATGAGAGCAAGACCACTAAGAAGAAGGACTATTGCTAGCATTGCTCTCAACAACAAGCTATCACTCTTTGACACTCCATCCACATGCTTGATGGCAAAGCCATCCAAGGTACAAAGCGATGATGAGAGTGATGATGAGGAGGAGCTATCATGTGATGAGCTCATGTCCATGCTTGATGATGCTAACACTTACATTGAGGCCAAGAGAAAGGAGTGTAAAGAATTGCGCAAGGGCAAGCTTGCCATTGAGCAATCCTTTGATGAGCTCTTGAAGACTCATGAGAGGCTAATGGAAGCCCATGAGAAACTCAAGGTAGCTCACTCCAAGCTAGAGAAAGCTCATTCCTCTCTAGTGGCCGAAAATGAGAAGAGGGCATCCATCAAGACATGTGACATGGATTCCTCATGTGATATCTTGAGTGACGCTTCAATTCCTACTTCTACTATTGTTGTCACTAACACTTCTTGCAGCTCTACCACTCCTATTCCATCAAAAGTTGATGACTCTAAGTCCTCACTTGTGGTGAAAAACAAGAGCCTCAAGGAGGAGGTCAACAAGCTCACCCGCGCATTAGGCAATGCCTATGGCGGTGATGCCCGCTTGCTAAAGTGCTTGGGTAGCCAAAGATTTAGTCACCAAAGAGAGGGACTAGGCTATACTCCCAAGAAAGGCAAGGCCGCCTTTGTGACTCTCAAAGCTAGCTTTGTGAGAAGCAATGGCCGGTATTGCCATAGATGCAAGCAAATAGGGCATTATGAGCAACATTGCATGGCCAACAAGAACAAGCAAGTCAAATTTGCTAGTGCAACTTCAATTCGCCTTGATTCTTGTTACATGCTCCACAAAGGAGTGATGGGTGTAAAGGCCAAGTACATTGGCACACCAAGTGGTAACCCAAGGAGAAGATCCATTTGGGTTCCCAAAGCTTTGGTCACTAACCTCCAAGGACCCAAGAAGACTTGGGTACCTAAAACCAATTGATCTCTTAATTGTAGGTAAATTACAAGGCCGGAGGAGGGCATTGGGTGCTTGATAGTGGATGCACTCAACACATGACCGGAGAAGCAAGTATGTTCAAATCAATCGATGCTAGTGGCTCTCAAGAATTTGACTCCATCACATTTGGTGATAATGGCAAAGGCAAAGTGAAAGGCTTGGGAAAAATTACAATCTCAAATGATCTAAGCATTTCCAATGTGCTTCTAGTTGAAAGCTTGAACTTCAATCTCTTATCGGTTGCTCAACTATGTGATCTCGGATTCAAGTGCATCTTTGGAATTGATGATGTTGAAATTGTTAGCATTGATGGATCCAATCTCATCTTCAAAGGCTTTAGATATGGGAATCTCTACTTGGTGGACTTCAATGATAGTCAAGCTCAACTTTCTTCATGTCTAATCTCAAAATCTAGTCTTGGTTGGTTATGGCATAGAAGGCTTGGACATGTTGGAATGAGGCAACTTGATAGGCTTGTGAAGCATGACATGGTTAGAGGCTTGAAGGATATTCACTTTGAGAAGGATAGATTGTGTAGTGCTTGTCAATTTGGAAAGCAAGTTAGAAATACTCATCCTAATAAGGGAATGATGAGCACATCAAGACCACTTGAGCCTATTGCACATGGACTTGTTTGGTCCAACCACTTATGCTAGTATTGGAGGAAGAAAATACGGCTTTGTGATAGTGGATGACTTCTCAAGATTCACTTGGGTATTCTTTCTTGTTGACAAGAGTGAAGTCTATGAGATCTTCAAGACATTCATCAAGAGAAGTGAAAATGAATTTGACTCAAAGGTCAAGCAAGTTAGGAGTGATAATGGAAGTGAATTCAAGAACACAAGAGTTGATGAGCTATGTGATGATATGGGTATCAAGCATCAATTCTTGGCCAAGTACACTCCTCAATCAAATGGACTTGTGGAAAGAAAGAATAGAACCTTGATTGATATGGCAAGATCCATGTTAAGTGAGTACAATGTAAGCGACGAATTTTGGGCGGAAGTAATCAATACCGCTTGCTATTGTAGTAACCGGTTATATTGTCACCCACTACTCAAGAAGACCCCCTATGAACTCTTGAATGGAAGGAAGCCCAATATTGCATACTTTCGAGTATTTGGATGCAAGTGCTATATATTGAAAAAGGGCACAAGATTGGAGAAGTTTAAAAAGAAGTGTGATGAGGGATTTCTACTTGGATACTCAACTTCTAGCAAGGCATACCGTGTATGGAACTTGACTCATGGTATTGTTGAAGAGGTACATGATCTTGAGTTTGATGAGACCGATGGATCACAAAATGAGAAAGAGAACCTTGAAGATGTCAAAGGTGCTCCATTGGTTAGTGCTATGAAGAATATGGATGTCGGTGACATTAGGCCAAGGCAAGTAGAAGATGAAGATGAAATCATCCCTCAAATAGTGCAAGTGGATCAAGATCAAGATCAAGCCAACTCAAGTGAACAACAAGATCAATCTCAAGACACAAGTCAAGATCATGCTCCAACTCATGTTGCAAGCTCATCTCACATTCTCCAACCTACACATATTGCCAAGGATCATCCGCTAGACCAAATAGTTGGGGACATTAGCAAAGGAGTTCAAACAAGATCTAGAGTGGCATCATTTTATGAACATTACTCTTTTGTTTCACAAGTGGAGCCAACGAACATTGAAAAGGCTCTCAAGGATGAAGATTGGGTTAATGCAATGCATGAAGAATTGAACAATTTTGAAAGGAATCAAGTTTGGGAGTTAGTTCTAAGGCCAAGTGATCACAATGTCATTGGTACTAAATGGGTCTTCCAGAACAAACAAGACCAAGATGGTATAGTGGTTAGAAACAAAGCAAGACTTGTTGCTCAAGGATACACACAAATTGAGGGTCTTGACTTTGGTGAAACTTATGCTCCCGTGGCAAGATTAGAGGCAATCCAAATCTTATTGGCTTATGCTTGTGCTCATGATATCAAGCTATATCAAATGGATGTCAAAAGTGCCTTTCTAAACGGCTACATCAATGAGTTGGTATTTGTTGAACAACCTCCCGGTTTTGAAGATGATAAGAAGCCCGATTATGTCTACAAGCTCAAGAAGGCTCTCTATGGATTGAAACAAGCGCCAAGGGCATGGTATGAGAGGTTGAGAGACTTTCTCCTCTCCAAGGGATTTAAGATGGGAAAGGTTGATACCACTCTCTTCACTAAGAAGATAGGATATAACTTATTCATCATGCAAATCTATGTGGATGACATTATCTTCGGCTCAACAAGTCAAGTCTTTTGTGAAGAATTTGGTGAAATAATGGCCAAAGAATTTGAGATGTCCATGGTTGGAGAGCTAAGCTATTTTCTTGGATTGCAAATCAAACAATTGAAGCATGGCACCTTTATTAGTCAAAGTAAATACATCAAAGATATGGTGAAGAAATTTGGGTTGCAAAATGCCAAAGCAATCTCAACTCCAATGGGTACAAGTGGAAGCTTAGAGCCGGATGAAGATGGAAACTTGGTGGATCAAAAGCAATATCGGTCTATGATTGGAAGCTTACTCTATGTGGCCGCTTCAAGGCCGGATGTCATGTTTAGTGTGTGCATGTGTGCAAGATATCAAGCCTCTCCAAGGGAAAGTCACTTAAAAGCTACCAAGAGGATCTTGAGATATTTGAAGAGCACACCCAACATTGGCTTATGGTATCCCAAGGGCTCTAATTTCACATTGATTGGGTATGCCGATGCGGACTATGCCGGATGCAAGATTGATAGGAAAAGCACCTCCGGCACATGTCAATTCCTAGGAAGATCACTTGTCTCATGGTCATCTAAGAAGCAAAATAGTGTTGCACTCTCTACCGCCGAAGCCGAATACATTAGTGCGGGGAGTTGTTGTGCACAAATATTGTGGATGAAGCAAACTTTGAAGGATTATGGGCTGAAATTCAACAAGATCCCGTTGCTTTGTGACAATGAAAGTGCGGTGAAGATCACCACCAACCCGGTACAACATTCTAGAACAAAGCACATTGATGTGAGACATCACTTCATAAGGGATCATCAATCAAAGGGAGACATTGAGATCACTAGTGTTGGCACCAAAGATCAACTAGCCGACATTTTCACCAAGCCACTAGATGAAGCTAGATTTTGCAAGTTACGGAGTGAATTGAATATACTTGACTACTCCAACATGTGTTGAGAAGCTTCATGAAGATCTTATGTCATTGCCTCTCCTTCAAAGCCAAGGTATCATTGATTGTCATTCGCATCATCCTTTGATAGGTATTGTCTAGATCATGTAGGCACAACTTGTTTATCTTCTAGGACATGCATTGAAAGCCCAAAATTGATTTTGAAGCTCATATGGTATCACTATAGCTTGCTTGCTTCTTTGTACTAGTGATAGCATATGGCTTGTTCATGGGATTGCTTACCTAGGTTGAAACTAGTCAAATGTGCACCTAAGATCTTAACTCAACATAGGCAAGATAACCCCATGAGGCGTGAAGAAGCTTGTCTTTGGTTCAAACCGAGTTAAGAAACTTATGCTCATTTGCTAGTTTGAACCAAATTTTGACTAAAAGTATCTCTACCCAACCTAATTTGACTCTTTTGTGGTACTTGATGCCAAGGGGGAGAAAAACAAAGATAATGAACATGATAACAAGGGAGAGAACTTAAGCTTCACAATGAACCATCACTAAGGCCGGTGATGGAAGAGCAATAGGCCAAAGTAAAGGAATTCAAAACCTTTACTCAAGTAATCTCACCTTAAGGGGGAGCAAACTCGTGAACTTGGTTGAATGCATTTGAATTGAGCACTTACATATGATTGTTGCATTTGCACATGTTCTTAAATTCAATTGCCTTGTTCTTGAGTGGTGCTTGCTAGTCTAAGTATTGATTGATAACTTGACAACTAGCATGCATAGGAAGTAGCTAGATGGTTGGTGTTTCAATTTTGTTTACTTCAAGTGGTACAAAGCTTTAATGTTGATCTCACGAGGTACCCTTGAGTTTTGTGACCATCTAGTTACACAAGGTGCTAAAGGATGGAGATTTCGCAACTTCGATGCAAAACTCTCACTTTTGTGAGAAACATTGTCATTTGGTATCACGCTTCAAAGGTTTATCCTAACCATCCTAGCACACTTGGTAGAAATTTACTCTCTTATTATGCATATGTGCAAGCTTCAAACCCAAACTCGATGCACATATGTAGGGGGAGCAAAATAGCCACCAAATCGAATTTGTGTAATTGTCCATTCTAAAAACATGATAAAATGCTTGGACAAGTGCACAAGTTCAAAACTCAAACTTAACTCTTATCTTTGTACGGGATGTCATCAATTACCAAAAAGGGGGAGATTGAAAGCCCTAGTTTGGTTTTGGTAATTAATGACATTCTAAGGACTAACCTAAATTGCTAAGTGTGCAAGGATTAGGTTGGTCACCCATGGTGTGGTGTGTCAAAGATGGTGATGTTCTTGATCCCGAGAAGGCACAACCATGGAGGAGGAGTGGAGGTGATCCCTAGAAGGCAAAGGTATAACCCTATAGGCTTTTCTTTAGGAGAACAAGACACTTAGTGAGTGTGTTCTCTCTTAGGATAGATAGCCGACTATTAAGGGGAGATCAAGTGTTGGATTACCTTCAAGTGCTCTAGGTTGCATGTCATTGCATTGATCTAACTAAAGCCTAGACGCTAAGTGACTAACCCTTGCAAAAATGCTTTTGAAAATGCTAACACACTGTGCACAAGTGTTGAGAACCTTGAGTGTTAGCACCTAGAAGCAAGGGGTGAAGAAACGAGTTGAGAACAGCAAGTTTTAGAGCGTCGGACGCTAGCTGTGAAGGCGTCGGACAGTGGAGTTGTGTCCGACGGTCTGTGCACGGTGCTAATTCTAACAGAAGTTCTGCTAGCGTCGGACAATCCGACGGTGGGCGTCGGACAGTGAAGTTGTGTCCGACGGTTTGCGTCGGACAGGTGTTTTCGTGGCGTCGGACAGTAGGCTGACTGTCCGACGGTCGGCGTGCGCGCGGGAGCACGCCGTGCGCGTTCTGACCGTGGCGAGTGCGCGTCGTGGCGAGGCGTCGGACGGCGTTCTGCGTCCGACGGCCTGCGTCCGACGGTCGGAGAGTTTCTGTCTCTGAGAGACAGAACGTTGGGAAGCGTCGGACGTTGGGGTTCCACTGTCCGACGGTCTGCGTCGGATAGTCCGACGATCTGTTGGCGCGCGAGTGAACAGGGTCGACCGTTGCGATCCAACGGCCGTGATTCAAACAGTGCTGACACGTGGCGAGCTTCGAGAGCGTCGGACAGCGGGCTATGTCCGACGGTTGGGCGTCGGACAACGCTTAGGCAGCGTCCGACGGTCCCTATAGTGGCTTTGCGAGTTGTTTCTGTGGGATAACGGCTATGAGAGTGGTTTGGGGTATTTATACTCCACTCTAGGTCACCTGAGCACCTCTCTTGCACATTTGATTCATTCATACTCTTTGTGAGAACTCTCTAGCCTCCCACACTCACTCTTGAGCATCTCTTGATCATTCAAGTGAGTGAGTTGATCTCCAAGTGCATCCTTGCTGTGATTTGCATTCTAGAGCACTTGAGAGCAAGCCAATTTCGTGGTCTTATTCTCTTGGAGTCTTGCAGGGCTCCTAGCGGCTTGCGGAGGTTCTTGTGTGAGCTTGGTTGGTGATTGTCCAAGGCCACACTTGTGATTGTGAGGGGTTTGCGGTTGATTCCCCGGCGGAGTGCCAAAACCGACGCTAGTGGAAATCTCGTGGTTGCATAGCCACTTCTCTTGTGTTGGTGAGCGGCTCCCGGTGAGGGATTGGCGTGTGAAGCCTAGCTCGCAATCCACCAAGGAAGAACGGTGCCACAACGAGGAGTAGCGTGACGGCGATCACGTGAACCTTGGTAAAAAATCCGGTGTTCATCTCTTTCTCACCTTCGAGTGAGTGTATTGATTGTCTATTGGACTTCCGGATTTCTTGATTGGCTTCTTCCATTGGTGATTGGGGACTTCACGGCATCGACTTCACACTTCATCAAGCCCCAAGGTATAACTCTCTCGGTTCCTTCTCTCGGTAGTTGGTATAATTGGCTATTCACCCCCCTCTAGCCAATCCGGTCCTTTCAGAATCCAAACTTACAAAGATCTTCCCCCACGGCCTTCTTAGTCTTTCTTACAAGGTTGTCACACTTGCGGTAGGGACACGACATCCGAGTCGACCCTTTAGCTGCCTCACCAAAAGCATGCTCCAAGAAAGCATTGGTCTTAGTTATCCATTCTGGGGTCAAACTTGGGTGGCCCGTGTACATCCACTCACGGTTCTCCATACTCTGACATATGCATATATAATCAACGAGTGATATGACCATGGTGCATCTGCTCGGTGTGCCTACGATCTAATAGGTGAGGATAGGTCCTAATCCCACCTGCGGATGCGTAGACGAGGTCGGTTTCCATGGCTCACTCCTATCCGAGACAGAATTTCGGCAGCACCTCCCCGCTGTTTTCCCGATACACGTCCAGCAAAGGAGAGTGTGTATCCGGAGAACAACAGGGAGGTGGTGTCGAAAGTCTGTCTCGGATCGGAGCGAACCATGGAAACCGACCTCGTCTACGCATTCGCGGGCCGTCCAAAATACGTGGACAATCCGAAAGAGATACGGTCACACATATGCAGAGATCTGCATATGTCCCGTATCTCTTTCGAATGGGAGACGCCTAACTGGGCTAAGTGACCATATAAAATATGCATGCAAAGGAGGAGGGGGTTATACCTAGGGTGGCGGTGAAGTAAGGATAGCGAGGTCGCCGAGTCCCTCCCACGAGTCCTACTACATAAAAAGGCAAAAGGTTAGAATCCATTGAAAATTTCGGTAGCACCTCCCCTGCACGGGAAGGCACCCAAACCCCGCAAAAAAATGTTGGCGCGATGGCCAACAACCACATATATAACAAACAGAGGCACGAAGGCCAACAAACATATATATACCAAGACGACCCATGTATTTTCCATCCATATAAAAGTAAAGTAGTACAACAACAAATACTACTACATCTAGAACTACTACTACTAACTACTACAAACTACTACTACTAACTACTTCTAACTACTACTAACTAATACAACAAACTACTATTAGTCTACTACTAACTACTTCTAACTACTACTACTAACTACTACTAACTAACTAATACAACAAACTACTATATGTGTTGGCATACCTTGGCGACAACGAGGGCTGGCAACGACGGTGAGGACGAACGCAGCGGCGTAAGCGTCGACAGGGCTAGGCTGGCACCTTGCTTCTCCTTCTCCTCCCTTCCCCTTCTTCTTCTTCCTCCTCCTTCCCCTTCTTCTTTCTCCTCCTCCTTCCCCTTCTTCTTCTTCTTCTTCCTCCTCCTCTTCTCCTTTTCCTCCCCCTCTGCTCCTGCCGGCCGGGGTGGCGTCGGGGTGGAGCTTCTGGGGCCGGAGAGGGGTCGGGGGTGGCGGATCCGGTGGCGGCGGGGCGGCCGGCGAGTGGCGCGCGGCCGGGCTGGGGTGCGGGGGCGGCGGCGGCGGGGCGGCGGCTGCGAGCGCGGGCAGGGGTGCGAGCCGGCGGCGAGAACGCGCTGGCTGCGCGGGCAGCGGCGGCGGCGGCGGGGAACGGCGGCGCGGCGGCGGCGGAGGCGGCGAGGCGGGCTGCGGTGCGGCGGCGGGTTCTGCTGGGCGCGTGCGTGTGTGTGTTTGCGTGTGTGTGTGGTTGGGCGGTTTATAGTTTCTTTATTTTTTTTAAAAAAAAAACCTCTTTGCCGAGTGCCAGGATCTGGGCACTCGGCAAAATATCCTCTTTGCCGAGTGCCAGTAGGCAGCACTCGGCAAACTAGGATCTTTGCCGAGTGCCAACCCTAGGCACTCGGCAAACTTTTTTTTGTTTTTTTTACCAATTTTTTTTGGAAGCTTTGTTACACTACTACAGATGACATTTCCAAGTTTAAGGCTTTTTTATTGCAGTTTGTGATATTTCGTGAGTTTATTTTGTTTTATTGAATTTTTTCATAAAATGTAGGTTTGAACTGCGGGTGCATGAAATAATAAATCGTGGGCCTCCAAAAAATTATATTCATGTTGAAGGGTGTCTTTTGATGCCGTATCCAGGAACTCACGTAAAAATTTGAACGTCTTGTTGGCAGAACATAGCGATTCCCTTCTTCTCGGATTGTATTTAAATTATATAAAATTCAAACGAAGACCGAAAATCACGAAACTTGTTGAGGTGCCCTCTTATGATATGTAGAGTATATGATAAAAAAATTGAGAAGGTTTGTAGGTACTTGCGATAACGAATGGCTGAAACCCAGAGATCTCAATATGTGATCATCGTCGCTTGTGTCTTATGCAGCTGCAGGATCAAACAGATAATCAGATGAGATGAGATGGTGCAGCATGTCTGTTGTCATGATCACCATAATCCGTATCATGGCAACCGATAGGATAGGAATATTATAGGACACCATCACACCCGCGAGGTAGCCAGTGCAATGATGTCGTCTGGGACGAAGCGCAAGGTGGAAGAGCTCGGGGGGCAGGTGATCTCGGCGGCATGGTCGACCGGGCCATGTCCGCGGCGGTGGGCAGGTACGAGGCGCGCACGAGCGTGGACGACCAGCTGGAGCGCCTCCGCACGCTGGCCATCATGCTGCGCAGCGCCGTGGAGACGGCGGAGGGCGTGCACATGCGGAGCTGGTGGCTGCGCCGGTGGCTCTGGGAGATGGGAGCTCCGCGACGCCGACGGTGATGCGGCTGTTCAAGAAGCGGCGTGAGGCCGAAGAAGAGACAGCTGCGGCAGGCAGGCCGCCGGGAACATAGTGTGGCGCGCCCTCCGGTCTGTGAAGAGCATGCTTTTCAGCCAGATGGTGGCGAGGTTTGGAGAGGGAGGCCATGGGCCTCGGTGGCTTCGTCCTCAAGATGCTCGAGCTCGAAATATGGAGGTCGGTGCTGCCAATTCTACGACTACGAGTGAGCGTGTCAGAATCAGAATCTGACAATTCTTCAGAAGGCACGTGCGTGCGTGCCCAGCTGGTTCCGCCGGACACGGACATGCTCCGCGAGCTGGCGGCCCGCATCCAGCGAGACTTTCGTGCCGCCGCCGTGGATTTGCACGGCAATCATCGGAGCGCTGGCTGGCCAGGTGGAGCCGTGGAGCAACCAGCTGCTCACCGTGGCGGGCAGAGCCCAACACCTGCTGCTTATGGCCTGATGATGAGTACGGCACGGGATGTGGAGATCGATGGCAGCAGCTCACTTGGAAGACTTTGTCAAGTTGGCCAGGCTTCGCTCAATCTCTCTCGCCTATCTGGGTAGGCCTTATGCTCGCAGCTAGGCCTACACTTCGAAGCAAAAAGGAGTTCTCTTTAGGTCATATTTAATTGGATATATAGGACTAAATTGCTAGTCTGGAATTAAGGTTAATTAGATAAAAAAACTCAAAGCTCGTTATCTCATTCGGCTCGGGAAAATAAAATATGCCCTCGAGAGCATATGCCCTCAGCACATGGGCCACTGGATTCGTATTGAGAAATGTACACGGACACATCTCAAAGCGGGTTTACGTTGTGATGTGTGCATGCACACTTCTCAATGCGAATCCAACGGTGCATGTGCTGAGAGCACATACCCTCGAGGGAAGAAAAACAGCTTCCCATTTAGCTCGCTGCTAAGTCGGCTCGTTAGGGCTCACGAGCCACTCGTGAGCCAAACAAGCCACACTAACAAGAAAAATAATAGAATATTTATTAGTATTGTACTACTTTATGTTTTATACTTTATTATTGGTTAATGACCATTCTAGATCCTATGAACTTAGGACTAATTTATTTTAATAGATGTATGGATACTCGTGGACCATATTATGTATGATATAAAGTATAGACTATGGTTATATGGTTTAATACTATAATTTATTATATTATGCTTTTATATATACATGTTAGCACAAATTAATTTTATCTGATTTAAAATGGTTGGTTCTATTAATTTTGTATTATTACTCTTTCCAAGCTTTAGATAAATGTAAATATTATAGACAATGGTGTAGAAATTAAATAAAATTCACTATAAACCACAACCCATCTACTCCCTCTGTCCACTTGAATATGCAACTATAGGTAGTGTGTCGCTCGAACCGTGTCAACTTTGACCAAGTTCATAAACAAAACATATTATCATTTATGTCTCAAAATAAATTTATTATGAAAATATATTTCATAATCAATCAAACGATACTTATTTTATCTCATAAGAGTCAGTAGTTTTTCATTTAGTTTTAGTCAAAGTTTGTAATGATTGACTTCTCGCGATATGAGAATTGCATATTTATTTACACAGAGAGAGTAATAGATATTGCTAGACGCATGGCATAGGGTGGATCGATGGGGTTTTCGAAGTTCCAACAGATAGATACAATGACAAGCTGAAGGAAATGTGAGGAAGAGCAGCCACATACAAGGCTGCAAGGAAATGTGAGCTGTCTATACCAACCTATTACTAGTGGGACATGATAATGGGACATGAACCAATTCACAATGTACACAGGTGGCTTTGGGAATGTATATGTCAGCCCAAGCACAAAGTCTTCTTTTGGTTGCTAATCAAGGATATATAGACTAAGCACAAAGAATATCTTGAAGAGAAGGAATATGAATTTGGGATCGTACAGCTGTGTACTCTGCCTGCAGAATACTGAAGAAACAAAAGTCAGCACTTATTTTTACAATGCACATTCACTGATCAATGTTGGCAAACCATTGGCATTGATATACCTGTGGACATGAAATTCCCTCAAATTACAGAGCACTTTAAAGATAGACTACAGTCTAGATTCCTTATGACAGCAATAATCTTGATATGCTGGGCAATTTGGACATCAAGAAATGACCTGATTTTCAAGGGAATGCAACCATCCGGTAAACATGGCAAGATCAATCTTCCACAAAGAAATATTCTTGCTTTTGCATAGAGTAAATGCAGAGTCTAATTTGCAGTTTGACGAATGGATAAATTATCTACACTGACCTTTTGGTCCCAGCTTCTATTGTTTTTTCTTTATTTTCTTTGTTTCTTTTTTTTCCTTTGCTTTTGGCTCTGGTCATACATGTTTGTACTTAGTACTTTCTTATTTTCAATAAATCTGTCTGTAGGGGCTTCGCCCCTCCATTTCTTAAAAAAAAAGACTATTAGTAGTCTTGGCTTGAAAGCCTGGACAGCAACTTTGAGCACAAGACAAATTCTGCAGGGCCCTTGCCGAGTTGAGATGCTCTTAATTGGTTCCTCCGCGCCATGAGATCCATGGACACAGCCTGCAAAATTATTGCATGGACAAAGTCCAGGATGCTGAAACCAACTATCAGGATTCTGCATGACTGCATATATATATTGTGCGTCTTTCCAAAAGTGTACAGCAAGAACAAGAAAGGAGGTGGCAAACTCTATTCAATCTGTCTTCTATCTTACCCATGTCTTGTTACTAGGTGCGCCATCATCCACTTGCCGCTTGCAATTTCATTCACAATTTTTAGAAAAAAAAACTTTATTACAAACGGAGCCCAAAACCATTTCCAACCTCTGCCTAGGTAGGAGATATATACACACAGCCCAACAACGTACCCAGCAACGGATGCATCAAACATGAAATGACGCTAGAAGAAATCAAATGTTCAAAAAGATTCCCAGAATATGAAAACTTGCAACATTTGATGGTGATCGTGCATCACAATAGTTATGATTTTGTAGTGCCACGTGTCATCCATCCAGACTCAGGGTCCATGCCAAACTTTTTTCCGGAAACATTGTTGTATCTTGGAAATAATACAAAGTAGGAAACTCTTCCAAAATGAAAATCTATAGGCTCCAGCTTCATTGGGTTCAACAAATATAATAGACAACTAGCACTATATAGCCACACACGACACACCACAAAACACAAGAGGCACTATTCTTCCATTACCCGCACACCCACCCACAAAGAGGAAGAAGAAGAAGAAAAAACAATTACCATATTCCTCATGCAGCTGGCTTCTGAGCGTCACAACTCATGATGTAGTTTTTGTGTGGTGGTACCATGCCCTTCCATACCAGGCCAGACCTCGTGCCTGCCGACGCCGCAATTGACTCTCCCAAAAAGGATATCAACAAATTTGACACTAGGAATCTTCTCATCTGGTGCACTAGTTCGAAAATTATGAAACACAAAATGTTTGATGCTGAACATTTTTGAAAAATGTATATGCCTGTTTCTCGGCCGCCACTTATCAGGATGCTCATAGAAGAAAAGGAGGTTTTGTTGTGTGTAGTAGCCCATAACGTATATATGTAAGAACCTTGTTCCAGAACTGAACATTCATGTTGGTTCTCAGTATAATGGTCGTGACATTTGCTCTAAGGAACAATCCCTCCGCCCCTGCTATCTTCATCGCCATGGCTATCTTCATGGCGATGGACACAAGTTTGGGATGCTCTCTAGGGTCTGCGCTTCCGAACGCAAGTGCCTTGAAGAAGTACCAGTACGCTTCATCAGCGAGGGAATTCAATAGCAGAGGCTGTGTAGTTCCAAAACTCACGACCTGGTAAGATCAGCTTGTGATTATAATCTTACAGTTGTTTGCAGATTCAGTAGCAGAAGCTAGGTAAAACTACTGGATTCGCCCTCTTTGCCGACTGCTGAAACCAGTCGGCAAAGGAGGAAATGCAGTCGGCAAAGGCTTTGCCGACTGCATTTCTTGAGGCAGTCGGCAAAGGGGAGGTGGCAAAGCCCAAGGCGGCAAAGGCCACCTTTGCCAGCTGCCATGAAAGGCAGTCGGCAAAGCCTTTGCCGACTGCCGCTCTGGCAGTCGGCAAAGCAAACGCGCACAGCCGTTAGAGTTTTCTTTGCCGACTGCCTAGGTGGCAGTCGGCAAAGATTTTTTTTTCATTTTTTTTAATCGAGGCAAATATTTTTTCCTTTTTTTAATCGAAGACCTTTGCCGACTGCCTTTATTGGCAGTCGGCAAAGATTTTTTCTATTTTTTTAAAAAAATGTGTATATCTTTGCCAGCTGCCAATTCAGCAGTCGGCAAAGGCTTTGCCGACTGCCTTGCTTCGTGGCAGTCGGCAAAGCTGGGTATTTTGCTTTTTTTGTTCCCAGCTTTGCCAGCTGCCGTGGCAGTCGGCAAAGCTGGAAAATGCAATTTTTTTTTGCTGTTTTTGCTGATTTAGCTCACGTATCGCAGCAACCAAAACACATATATGTACATATCACAGAAATCCACATATACATCACAGAGATTCACAAATAATCCATAACCACAACGTCTATCAAGTCGCACGCACGAATGCAACATCCAACAAGTCGCACAAGTCCAACATCCAACAAAGTTGCAAAAGGGTCTAACATAACAAAGTTACATCCATTATCCAACAACATGCACCGAGCCACTCACTCGTCCTGCGACCAGTCGCCACCACCGTGGTGTGAGGAGCTCCCTGTCGGCCACGAAGACCACCCGGACGGTCCGACCTGCGGCTGTGGAGAAGGTCCAACTGTCGGAGACGGGTTCGAAGCCGCCGACTGCAGCTGTACGGATAAGCGATCTCATTAGTACCTAAGGGATGGCCGCACAAGCGAAAACAATAGATAAGCTGCCAGTAACTCACCGGAGTCCTTACAGGCGGAAGATCAGGGAGTGGAGGGAGAACAACCGGGGGTGGAGTGAACATCACTTGCAACGGAGGGGGTCTGTAGTTAGGGATCTCCAGGCCCTGAAAGTAGCTGGAAATCGAGGAGGCAAACTGCGTCATCTGTTGCTGGGACTGCTGCTGGAAAGCTAGCATCGCCTGCCGATGGGCCTCCTGTTGGGCCGCCAGCTGCTGCCGATAGGCCTCTTCTCGGGCCGCCTCTGCCGCCTGTTGGGCCCGCATCTCTTCCAGTTGGACCTGTAATATTACACAAGCGATGTTTAAGCAATGCATAAACATTCGGCAACATATGTAAAACCAATGAACGACGAATAGTTACCTGAAGCGCCGCCATCATCTGTGTAGAGCTTGCCCGCCGAGGTTGTATGGGGACATCGGAGGAGGTACCGGCACTGCTATCCGAACGACGAACCTCACGAAGGGAGGGAACGGTGGCCGGGTCGATGACGCTGTGGGCAATAAGGTACCGGCCGTGCTGCTTCCCTCCTCCCGTCCTCATCAGGACGTCCGTATCGAGGGGCCCGGTCGACGGGTCGTAGTCGGCACCATGGCGCGTGCGAACCGCCTCGGTGTACTGGACCACCCTATCGTAGACGTTTTGGTTGGTGATGGCGTCGGGCCCCCTCGCCGTGTCGTAGACGTTCTCTGGATCTGTCGCCTTGCCCTGGTGAGACAGGATATAGCCCGTGAACTCGTTGATCACCTGGCCGTCATGCGACTGGGTCTGCGAGGAAAACACAAGGACGATTACACGTAATGAGAATGAATGACTCAATCAATTGAATAAATAAACAAATTGGTGTGAAGGGTACCCATGTGTCCATGTACTCTCCGAGAGAGCGGCACCCTTGGTGGTGTGACGGCCCCGCCTTCGCCTTGGCATATCCAGATTTCTTCCTGCGCGTCTCGTAAGCCTCCGGCGTTCTCCACTCGTCCACAATCGCCTCCCAGCAGTCCATGTGCATTTTGCACCAATCAGCAGGATACTGCATGCATTACAACGTGCATTTAGGTGAGTAAGAAAATGAATTGGAATGAAATTAGAATTATTGTTTCCTACTTACGAGCATGTAGGCCTCCCTGGGCATGTCAGTTTCGGGCCACTGGATCATCTTCCTCGCATCCGCCTTGTCTAGCTTCTCCTTGAGTACGTTGCGTGGTACCTGATGAGGCACTGGACGTGTGCCTCGTAGAACATGTCCTTGAGCCTGATCTGGCAGACCCTGTCCTGCACTACCGACACCTCATGCTCGTGCCCTGGGTCGCACGTGAAATACTCCTGCGTACATATATCATTTATGAGTTGATTATTTCAAGGACATCCAACAAATGCTTAGTAGTGGCAAAGCGGTGCAATGAAGACTCACCCAGAACTCCCTCTTGATCTTGTCGGCAAGGGTGACGTCTCCGTGCACTACCTTGAAGAAGTCTGGCCAGTGCTGGGGCATTTTATCCCTCCCATCTATGGTGACTAGGCCAGGAAAATTCTTCTTAATCAGGAGGCCCAGAATGCCATTAGGATGGCATCCACCTCTGTTTCCATCCACACGCTTCCAATTGCTGCACAAGTCATTAAGAAGAACTGTTAATCTTGAAGTTCAATTTTCAACATGGCATATGAACAAGTAAGTGAAAACATGAATGGTTACTTACCTTGGCCCGTCGGGTCGAATCACCGGACGGAAGGCTAGCGTGGGCGCGGCGCTTGGGAGGCGTGTTATCCCATGCTGGTAGGGCCTCCTCGAAGCTATGGAAGACGAGTCCCCTACTGTCGCCTCGCTCCCGCCCTGGTCGCCCCCATCCTCGCCGCCGCCGCCCCCGTCCTCGCCGCCCCCGTCCTCGCCTCCCCCGTCCTCGCCGCCGACCGGGGCAAACAGGCGTCTGGTAGAGCGAGTTCTACCCCGCATCTCCTCCAAAGTCTCCTCCTCCTCCAACGCCTCCTCCTCCTCCAACGCCTCCTCCTCCTCTCTCTGGTAGAGCGAGTGGACCTTTCTCACCGGTCTCTTCTGTCGTCGTCTACTTCCGCCCGGCATTTTGTCCTATGCCTGCAATGACAAACATTAAACCAATTAGCATAAATAATCGATAAGTACTTGTAAAGAGATGCAAAATGAACGAAACATAATTGCAAAGTAATAATAATCAGAACAATATAGTATTACATGAACTAGAAACCGAAGTCCTGGTCATCACTATCACCATTGTCATCACCTCCTCCACTGTCATCACAATCACTACTGTCGTCTTCACTATCAATATTATCGAAACCTAAGTCCTCATCATCTCCATTACTCTCCTCACCACCTCTATCGTCCTCAACATTTAGGTTGCGATGAGCCCTCCATCGCTCAAGCATCATTAGGTCCTTAGCATCTTGCACCACTTCACCCTCGTCCTCGTCATCATCGATGACGTTGTCTGCTTTCATGCTCATCAGCAAAAGAATGTCTATCTCCAAACGCCCTTCTAGCCCCTCAGGTTGATAGAACTCTCCGCTATCCGCCTTTGGGTCAAAGTTGTAGTCATCATCGATTGGGACAGGCGCTTTACCGCGTGGCGATACCGATTGCACAAGGTACCAACCCATAAGCCTCTCGTCTTTTTGGCACGCCCATGGGAGATAATAAACTTGCCTGGCCTGCTGAGCCACAATATAGACATCGTCTCCACTATAGACGGAATCCTGTCGAATTTCGACTAGCCCAATGTCATCGGCTCTTCTCATGACATGAGGATCGAACCATTGGCATTTGAACACCACTGGCTTAAGAGCTTTGGGGCCCGGGAAGTCGAGCTGGTATATTTCTTCGACTATGCCATAATAGTCGAGATCATCGTTGCCGGGCGTACAAACTCCTGTGCACGTGGTCTTTCGGCCGGGCCGACTCTCCTCGTAGCTTCTCGTGCGAAAGCGATAGCCATTCACATCATAAACGGTGAATGCATTGACCCTAGTGCTGAAGCCACATGCAACCTGTCTCAATTCAGCACTCATTTCTCTATCTGTGCGTGCCTGCAAGGTGAGGCCACGTAGATCGTTACATTACTCGCTCATACGAGCAACTCAAAGATGGAACGAGGTAAGTTGGATTGTACCTTTGTACACAACCACCCAATAAAATCGGGCCTGGCAGTTTTGAGGAAATGGTCTTCTTCTTGGTTGTTAGGAGGCGTATTCCTTTTCCAGAATTGCCTAATGAACTCCCTGAAAAAACAAGAGGTGAAAGGGGTTGGACCAATAGGTGGAGGATATTGACTACGATGTAACAAGTTCTTTGAGAACTTACATTCGATAAGGAACCACTTCGTCAAGGTTCATCAACAGGTAGAGTGTGATGGTGCGAAACTCAGGTGGTTGCAATGTCTTAGGGGTGCCTGCGCTGCCCCTTCCGAGTTGCCCTTTGAAAAGGCTCAGAGTCGATAAATTCTCGTCCTCGTTGTAACGAGGGAGTGGGTTCATGTTGGGAAGGTTCTCGGTATAGTACGCCTTTGTGAAGTTCGACACCTCCTCCACTCTTGCTGCCTCCGCCACAGAAGCCTCAATTTTGGCTTTATTCCTACACTTTTTTCGAAGAATCTTTTGACACCTCTCGATTGGATAGCACCAACGGGCCTGCACAGGACCCCCCAGCCGTGCCTCACGCGGTAGGTGTAGTATCAGATGCTGCATCGGCAGGAAGAAGCCGGGTGGAAAGATCATCTCCAACTTGCAGATCAGCAGAGGTGCAAGTTTCTCCAGGTCACGAATCACTTCCCGAGATAATTCCCTGGCACAAAGCTGGCGGAAGAAATAGCTCAACTCTGCCAGAACGCGCCACACTGGCTCGGGGAGGTATCCACGGGTCATCGCAGGAAGTAGTCGCTCAATCCATATGTGGAAGTCATGACTCTTCGTCCCCAAGACTTTGCCAGTCTTAGGGTTCACTCCCCTGCTCAGATTCGCCGCATACCCATCAGGGAACAATAACGTCTTCATCCACTCAAACACTTCCTTCCTGTCGGCCCTTTTCAGGATGTAATCGGCCGAGCCCCCTCTCCAGGTCTTGCCGGGCGCAGGGGTCTTCATCACTAGCTTTGGTCTGTCGCAGATCGCCTCCACATCCAGTCTAGCCTTAACGTTGTCCTTTGACTTCTGTTTTATGTCCATGAGTGTTCCCCAAAGTGCCTCGGCGATATTTTTTTCTGTGTGCATCACATCGATGTTGTGTGGAAGGAGGAGGTGCTTGAAGTAGGGGAGCCTAGTCAAGCCCGATATATGTGTCCACATGTGTTGCTGACCATATCCAATAAAGCCACCCTTGTCTTTGTCGATTTTGAGAGCCTCTAACTCGGCAAGGACCTGTTCACTGCTCATAATCTGAGGAATAGGGTCAGTGACTTCAAGACCTTTCGTGAAGTGTTGGGTGTCACGTCTCAATGCATGGTTCTCAGGCAGGAATTGACGATGTTTGTCAAACGAAGAGTACTTGCCACCCTTCTTCAGCCAGGTGAACATCACAGAATCCTTGCATACTGGGCAAGGGAACTTCCCGTAAACACACCACCCACAAAATATGCCATACGCCAGGAAGTCATGCATTGAATACTGATACCATACATGCATTGTGAAGTTCTTCTTTGTAGCTCGGTCGTACATTCGTACCCCATTTTCCCAAGCATGCTCCAATTCATCCCACAGTGGCTGCATGAACACACCCATATTGTTGCCCGGGTGTCCAGGTATTATCAGCGACAATAACACGTTCTTGGGTTCAAACATGACGCCGGGGGGAAGATTGAGGGGGATCACGAACACAGGCCAACAAGTGTACGGGGCCGCATGTGTTCCATACGGGTTGAACCCATCTGTTGCTATCGCTACACGTACATTCCGAGCGTCCCTAGCTTTCTCAGGATACTGTTCGTCAAAGTACTGCCATGCCTCAGCATCCGCTGGGTGTACCATCTTGTCACTGTATCTTTTGCCATCCTTGTGCCATGTCATCTGCTTCGCCAACTCCTCTGTCATGAACATCCGTTGGAGCCTCGGTGTGAGTGGAAGGTACCGTACGACCATCTCGGGGATCTTAGACTGTTCCTTCTTGCCATCAATAACGTCCACCTCCACATACCTAGAGGCTTTGCACTTTGGATAGTGCGTTGCTGCCACTAGTTCAATGCCCCTAAATAGGACACACCCATTACGGCAAGCATGGATCGACTCATATGGCATCTTAAGTGCACGGAGGAGCTTCACTGACTCGTACGTGCTCTTCGGCAGCGTGTGGTCATTCGGAAGCATTGTGCCGATCACTTTCAACATGAGATTGAAGCCGTCTCGGCTCAGGCTCAACTGCGACTTCAACCCTAGAAGACGTCCAATGGCATCCAGTTGGGACATTGTTGTCTTCTCATGAAGAGGCTTCTGTGCCGAAGACATCATTTCATAGAACGTCTTTGCGGTTTCCTCTGGATCCTCTTCCACCAATCCTTCATTGCCACGTGCCTCGTTATAGTCTACCACCATGTCGACCACCCCGGCATCTCCATCAAACTCCTCGAGGCATGCTCTCACCTCCTCCTCTCTAACATTCGCTTTCGCTTCACCATGGAAGATCCACCTCTCGTAGTTTTCCACAAATCCATGCTTCACAAGATCTTTGTATACCTCCCTCTCTACTTTTCTTTTTTGGTTCTTACAGTCTTTGCAGGGACACAGCGTCCGATCGGACCCATGAGCAGCCGGGCCAAATGCTTGCTGCAGGAATTGATTGGTCCCGTGAACCCATTCAGCGCTCTTCCTCTTTTCTGTCCAGCCTGTGTACATCCACTCACGGCCAGCCATCTTCTGTCATACGCCAATGTATGTGAGTAATAAAACCAGCATTTGCATGTACAAGGCGTTCCTACCATCTAATAGGTGAAGGATAGGTCCTAATCCCACCCGAGGATGCGTAGATGAGGTTAGCTTCCATGCTCCGCTCCCGACCGAGACGGAATTTCGGCAGCACCTCCCCGCTGTTCTCCCGATACACGTCCCGGTTTGGGAAGAGTGTGTATCCGGAGAACAACGGGGAGGTGCTGCTGAAACTCCAGCTTGGACGGGGGCGGAACATGGAAGCTAACCCATCTACGCATCCGCGGGCTGTCCAAGAAATATGGACAATCGGAAAGAGATACCGTCGCAGATATGCACTGACCAGCATACCAACGACCGCGTATCCCTTTCGGACGGGAGACGCCTAACTCGGTTACGCGACCTAAGTACGACAATGGGTAAGGAAAGGAGGTGATTTATACCTCGGGTGGCGATGGCGAGAGGCTAGCGGGGCAGTGGCGACGAAGCCGATGAGGGTGGCCGAGTCCCTCCCACAGGTCCTGCAAAAAAAGACAATAGATTAGAATCAATTGAAAATTTTGGCAGCACCTCCCCTGCACGGGGAGGTTTCAAAATTAAACCTGCAGAAAACATAGGCACGAAGGCCAACATTTTAAACGGCACGAAGGCCGACAACCATAACGGCACGAAGGCCGACATTCACAACGATCAGCATACCTTCGGTGGTGGCGGGGCGTGCATGCGGAGAAGACGACGCCGAGAACGAGACGGGACGTCGCTGCGTCGGCACCACCTCCTCCTTCTTCTTCTTCTTCCTCTTCTCTTCCCCTTCCTCCTCCTTCTCCTTCTTCTCCTCTCCTTCTTCTTCCCCTCACTGCTTCTTCCCCTTCCTCCTCCTTCTTCTTCCCCTTCCTCCTTCCCCTTCCTCCTCCTCCTCCTTCTCCTCTCCTTCTTCTTCCCCTCCCTGCTTCTTTCCCTTCCTCCTCCTTCTTCTTCCCCTTCCTCCTCCTCCTCTCCTCCTCCTCCTTACACGAGCAGAAGGGGCGACGGTGTGGAGCCGGAGCCGCGGGGCGGCTGGCCAGCAGCGGCGCGGGGCCGGGGCCGCGGCGGTGCGGGAACGGTGGCGTGGGCCCGGCGGTGCGGGGCCGGCGGCGCGAGGACGGGGCGGCGGGGCAGCAGCGGCGCGGGGCTGGGGCCGCGGTGCCGCGGTGGCGCGGGGACGGCGGCTCGGGCCCGGCGGTGAGGGGCCGGCGGCGCGGGCCACGCCGGCGAGCGGACGGAGGCGCGGGGCCGCGGCAGCGCGAGGAGCGGCGCGCGCGGCTCGGCGGCGGAGCTGCTCGTGGGCGGGGGGCGCGGCTCGGCGGCGGGGGGCCGGCGGCGGAGCTGCTCGGGGGCGGGGGGCGCGGCGCGCGGCGACCGGTGGCGGGGGGAGCGGCGGCGCGGTACAGAACGGCGGGGGGCGCGGCGGAGCGGGAACGGCCGGGCGAATAGCTAGGGTTGATGACAAAATGTTGGGCCGCTGGGCCTTATCCGGTCCACCTACTTTGCTGACTGCCGTAGCAGTCGGCAAAGCACTCGTTTGCCGACTGTTTACTTTGGCAGTCGGCAAAGCGCCTCTTTGCCAACTGCCCAAAATGGCAGTCGGCAAAGTTTCAAATTTTTTTTTGAATTTTGAGTTCAAACTTTTTCTGTGGCCTATGTGTATTGTTTACAGGCACATGTTCTATTTTGGGGTCTTTTTACAACATTTTGCTATATTCCGTTGATTTCTTTTGTTTCCTTGAATTTTCCCGCATTATCCAAGTTCGAACTGTAGGTGCATGAAATAATGAAACTTAGCCATTCTAAAAATGATATTCATGTTGGAGAGTGTACTTTGAGGCCGTGTCTAGAAGCTCACCTAAAAGTTTGAAGTCCTTGCCCACGGAACAGGACTTTCCAGGCGTGATAGAGGTGCTTTTTAATTATATAAAATCCAAACGAAGTCAGAAAATCACGAAACTTGTCAAGGTGCCATGTTATCGCATGTGGAGCCTATGATAAAAATTTCATAAAGTTTGAAACAAATTGCGACGTCGGATGTCCAAAACCCAGACATCTCCACATGTGATCACACGTGGAGATGTCTGGGTTTTGGACATTCGACGCCACAACATACTCCAAACTTTTTTAAATTTTTATCATAGCGTTCACATGCGATAACATAACACCTCGTCAAGTTTCATGATTTTCCGACTTTGTTTCGATTTAATATAATTAAAACACACTTCTACCGCACGTGGACGGTCATGTTTCGTGGACAAGACTTTCAAACTTTTGGGTGACTTTATGGACACGGCTTCAAAATAAACTCTCCAACATAAATATCATTTTTTGAATGGCTACATTTTATTATTTCATGCACCTGCAGTTCAATTCTGCACTGTGCGGAAAAATTCAAGTAAATAAAAAAAATGAACGAAATATAGTAAACTTATGTAAAAAGGCTCCAAATTTGAACATGTACTCTTAACAATATATATGGGTCACAAAAAAAGTTTGAAACCAAAATTCAAAAAAAAATTAATACTTTGCCGACTGCCAGCTGGGGTACTCGGCAAAGGGCATCTTTGCCGACTGCCGCTGATCTGGCAGTCGGCAAAGAGGCCTGCTTTGCCGACTACCAAACGGCGTGACAGTCGGCAAAGAAGACGGAGACGGACGCCATCCCGACGCTTGTAAGGTATGCCGACTGCCTCCCTTCGCCGACTGCCGGGAGCAAGCTGGCAGTCGGCAAAGACTGTCTTTGCCGACTGCCTTTCTTTACCAGCTGCTCGGAGCAGGCTGGCAGTCGGCAAAGATTTTCTTTGCCGACTGCCCTAGATATGGCAGTCGGCAAAGATGCTGGCAGGCGGCAAAGACCCTGTTTCCCGTAGTGTAAAGTCTTGTCCATACTACATGGTCGATGTCCCCTGGCACTGAAACAACCACCAGCCATGTATCATTGCCATTGTTGTCTGCTTGAGTATCCCTCCATCCATGAAAGTAGTGACTCCATCCTTGTAGAAATCATCTTGACTAAACCAAACTATTCGAGAGAAGTGACCACGTACCCGATCATCATTACAAACATGCGCAACGAGGGTGCTCTTTCCGATCCCATATGAGCCAACAATTGGGAGGACGCCAGTATTTTCCGTACCTTGTGGCTCTGCCTGCAGCAAGAAACTGATGACACGCTCCAACTCCATTTGCCGGCCAAACATGGACATTTCCAAGAACAGGTGGGTGTTGTAAGGCTGGCGGCACAACGGCGGGTAGGTCTTGAGCAGCACAATGAACTCAGTCGCGTCAGCAAGCACAGTGCTCAAGCGATGCAACACGTTGCAGTTGCAGATTTGTCGTGCTCTGTGCTTCATTGGAGGTGGACAGGAGGAGGCGCTTGGCAGGATTGAATTTTGACAGTGTGAAACGCTGACGACGTGCTGCATTTCTATTACCTTTGTCTTGTATCATTTCTTCTTCAGGCTCATGGCAGCTTTGGTCTCTGATGAAGGTGTCGAGGGTGTAGTAGCCTCGGTACATCGCCTCCCTCATCGAGTCTAGCTGCCGCAGCATCGCTTGGCTCGTGATGCGTCGCCCTTCAGCTGCCTCGACAACGACACAAATCCGTAGCAGCAAGCGTTGTAGGCTCTGCAACCTCTCCTCCACGTCTGGCGATGTGGGTGTTGAGTATCTGTCCATCAGAAAAGATATGGACCTGCTAGCGAGTTCACCAATGGCTGCAGTGAGTACTATCTCCATCAGGAACAGGAAGGTTTATCCCCTCCAACTTTTGCAAGATAGAACCGCAGCGTCAGTCCAGTGTAGTGTGGAGCTTTAGTGCCGATGGAAGAAGGAACTAGCTTATTAATAAGAGTGTGTGGGTTATCTTGGTTTTAATGAAGGACGTATAGATTAGGTCACCGACTAGAGTTTATGTTATTCTTAAGGTTCACAAGGGCATGGAGAAATGCTCGAGGAGTTATTGCTTAGGATTTGACACCATCAAAATGGAATCTACGCAAATGACGAGAATAATGTTCTTCTATACTCATGTACTCGTCCATCTATCAACTTTGCTGTACTAGTTGCATGTCCATGCTAATGCTACGGTAAGAACCAAAAGGACAACATGTTCTTGAAAATGAAGTAAATTGTGAGAGAGCCTAAGATTCATGACATGAAATAAAATGACTATATAATGCTTGGCCAATATTAGCTAATCTAATCACATGTTATAATATTAGTAATCGTCTTGAATCTCCCCCCCCCCCCCCCCCCCCCACACACACACAAAAAAAAATAGCACTATCAATATATAAATTAGGTAATCCCAAATCTAAAAAAATAGCACAAGACACCCATCATGTCTTCGCTTAAAACACTGTTTTAATGCTTTCCAAAGAGAGCATCAATTTGTGTCAAAGCTGTGAATGCAGAATATTAAAAAATAACAAAAATGCAATATAATATGCATGGATCAACTTCAAGTCCCTTTTTCCACTGAAATCATTATTTTTAGGATGCTGGGCTATTTGGCAAGTCAAGAATGATTTCATTGCCACCATGCACCTTCACAATGCTAAGGAAACCTTCAAGACAGAATTTGTGCTTCTTCTTTTACGCGCAAAGAAAAAATACTTTCCTTTGATAAAATTATGGTTAAACAATCTAGCTTAACCTATCTTGTTAGTATTATTTTCTTTTCCTCTTTGTTTGTTCCCTGATCTTGGATTGTACCTTCACTTTCCCCTTTTCTGATTTTTCATCAATAAATCACCAATAGGGGCACGCCCCTCCTGTTTTCCTAAAATAAATGGTGCCCAATGTCCAGTCATCTTGTCGGAATCGATGAACAAAATGTTGAAAGAGAACATGGGGACGTGTGTAAACAAATAGAATCAGATAATTAACTTTCATAGGATTGTAAAGACCAGACAATTGACTTCATATGTGCAAACAGGTTGACATGGTCTCTAGCTTGCATAACTGGGACTGGAATCATCGTATAACGACCTGCAGAATCTGGAGACAAAACAAACGGCCGGCTATTATATGAGTAGGATCCATAGATCATTTCAAATCAATTATAGCACAGTAATAGATGACAGGATTCTGTTAGTTTAAAGGTAGGCCATAGGGAGCCTACGTGTTTCTGATAATCAACTGAAAGATATGCAAATTCACCAAATCCATAATTCACCAACGAAAAAAACACACGCTACTTCAGCCCCAGAAAAATTGGGAAAGCCACCAGTTGATTTTTAGTGGTAGAAGGAGATGATTGAGATAGAGAGAGATATAATCATTGCACATGAATCCAATAAATAAAATTGTTGCTTAAACTTAGGACGAATAATTAAAAAGAAAAACGACATTCCTCATACATCGTCGTTGGTGTGTCCATGGTTATTGGTTCATGCATGCATTGTACTTAATTTTTTTTCCCCAAAGGATCGGAGAAACAGTAAGTTGAGGGACAAAGGGGAACTGTCTGATCCTCATCCTGACAGGACGGTGGAAAAAAAAACTGAGTGCCGAACTGGCATATAAGAACAACCGTGTGCTGACGGTTGAGTATAATTTTAGTTTGTTGCTTTTCCCTGCTTGGTTCCTCCTCCGCGCGCGACATGAGTTTGATCGACGGAGCTTTCGAAGTTCCAACCGATAGATCCAACAAGCTGAAGCCAATCTGGACTCTGCACAGAAGTGGCATCGACAAGAAAAATGAGGTGTCAAAGGCTCAAAGCTATAGATTCTACTAGGTGTCAGGTGTGCATAGTCAATTCGCAACAAAAGCACCAGGACGACGGCAGGGCCGGCCGCCGGCGCGTGCGGCGTGCATTGCAAATTAGCAAACAAGGGGAGTATACTATATGTACGAGGTTGGTGTTTTAGGCATACAGCTGGGTTGTAGGATCACATTCAGACGGATGGTGGAGCCCAATGTCCAGTCATCTCGTCGAAACCAATGAAAAGAAAATTTTGAATTAGAACATGGAGACATGTGTAAACAAGTGGAATCAGATAATTCACCTTCGAAGGATTGTAAAAACCAGACAATTGACTTCTACATTATATGCAAACAGGTTGACATGGTCTCTTGCATAACTGGGACTGGAATCATCGTTTAACGACCCGCAGAATCTGGAGACAAAACAAAGGGCCGGCTATTATATGAGTATGACCCGTAGATCTTTTCAAATCAATTATAGCACAGTAATTGATGCCAGGATTCTATTAGTTTAAAGGTAGGTCATAGGGAGCCTACGTGTTTCTGATAATCAACTGAAAGATGTGCAAATTCACCAAATCTAACTAGTATTACCTAGGTGTGCTCTCATCCATTGCTTGTCCATGATGGCTGCAACACAGTAAATATCTCTATAGTTTGCCTAGCTAGTGCTGAAACGGTGAAGGTTGGACACCTAGTAAAACTAAACAAACGTGTGTAGTACATTGCTCGTATTATAACTGAACAAATTGTATAACTAGCACAGTTTATTTAATACTGATCAAATCAAACAAAAACAACTAGGAACACATTTTGAATCCATCAGCATCTTAATAGAGCATAAATATGATTAGTGGCTATGCTCCGATCCGCTACTGCTTGTGTTGATGGCATCCAAATTCAAATCAAATTAAATCAATCATTGAGATCAACTCGTCTATGCAAAATGGTAACTAGGTTCTGTTGCTTTATGGACACTAAAGTATAGTGGAAGCAGGTAGTTAACACTGTAACTCGAAATATAAACATTGATGATGAATTCCTTCCCGGATCGATCAAGGGATATACCTGGATCAGATTGTCTTGTAGTCATAGTAGCTAGTGAAGGGAGGTGGTTGACGGTGGAGATGCAGTGGACGACCTCCTTGTAGGCGAGCTCGTGAGCACTCGAGGTCGTCTCAGTCCGGGATGTAGAGGAGGACCTCCTCGTCTGAGCAAGCTCGCAAACCCATCAATCTCGCTGCACAAGCCCCTCTCCGTCCCTCCCCGCGCCGCACGATGTAGCCGCGCTGCCTCCTTGTCGCAGCCGCGCCGTCACTGCCAGCGCCGCCCGATGCAGCCGCGCTGCCTCCTTGTCGCAGCTGCGCCGTCACTGCTGGCGCCGCCCATCCCGCCCGACGCAGCCCTCCCCGGTCCCTGCCCGACGCAGCCGCGCCGTCCTCCCAGAGCCGCGACGCCAGTGCTCAACTCTATCCTATCGCAATATGTGAACGGGAGGAGAACACGGGGGCCTGGGACCTTCACGTTAAGGATTGGGCCTAGGACCTGGGCTGATCCGGCGATGCATTTGTCTTCATTTAAAAAAAACTAAAGAGACATGATCCATATAGTATGCTCTTAGGCCTGTCGAACTTGTGACCTGTGGGCATGAGCTTGAGCGGGAGCACATAGGACATGGCTGAAGACGTTTTGTTAAAAAACGCCTCAAAAAGTTGCCAACAATTAAGACGTTTTGTTAATAGCACATAGGACATGCGCTATTCTGAACGAAGTGCGGGGCCACGGGGCGATGCTGTCGCTGCCGCCGCCATCGTCGTCGTCGTCGTCGTCTCCAGCTCCGGCGGCTTCGCGTGGCTCTGGCTCGGTCCAGACAGTCACGTGCATAGGATACACGGAGGCGACGGCGAGCCTGTCGCCGCCGCCGCCGCTGCTGACGCAGAGGAGCTGGAAGCCTCCGACGCGGACGGGGAGCCGTCGCAACGAGACGCGCGCGGTGGCCAGCTCCACGCTGAGCCTGTACAGGTGGTGGCGGCGGCGGTCGTCGTCGCCGCCGCGGCATCTGCCGCCCACGCGCTTTTCGCCGCACAGCCAGTGCGCCGCGCCGCGGTGGACCACGGCGGCGCGGTGCGCGGCGGCCTCCACCCCCAGCAGGGCGAAGACGCGCCTGTCGAGGCACGCGGTGGGCGCGCTCCAGCGGCGCGTGGCGGCGGAGTACGAGTGCAGGAGGTAGTACGCCGACGAGGGGTTGACGTTGACCTCGTCCGTGGGACGACGACGGCGACCATCGTCTTCGGTGATGGCGAGCAGCTGCGAGAACGTGAAGTGCGCCGCCGCTGTCAGATCCGGCGGCCTCATCCCGCCGTTGTGGTGGCCGTCGGCGGCAGTGATGATGGCGTAGCTGACGAGTCTACATCCGGTGCCGGAGTTGAGCGGCGGGAGGACGTGGCGGTCGCCGGTGATGGGGTTGCAGACGGCCAGCACGGGGTAGTCGCAGTCCATCTCGTCACGCGTGCGGGGCGCCAGCCGCACCAGCACGATGCCGCGCCGCGCCGCGAGGAGCTCGGCGTAGTCGAAGGTGCCGTCGTCGTCGATGTCGTCGCCGGCGAAGGAGGCGAGGGAACGAACCGTGGCACCGAGCGGCGAGCCCAGCGCCGGCAAGAAGACGGGCGCCAAGCAGGCCGCCGCCGACGACGACTGCGGCGGTGCCGCCGCCGCCGTCCGCGCCTGCACCATGGCCTTGTTGAAGCGATCGAACCGCGAGTCCTGTAGGAAGACGCCGAGGAGGCGCGCGCGGTGGCGGTGGCGGTGGCCCGACGGCGACGACGGCGAGCCCTGGCGGCCCGGGCAGAGCTCGCGGAGGAAGGCGACGTCGGTGAAGCGGCGGAGCCAGCCGCGGCATGTCACGGCGAGCCTGAAGAGGGCCTTGACGTCGCCGACGCGGGACAAGACCTCGTGCTGGAGGTGCTCAGGCAAAGCCGAGATGTAGTCCGTGCCCGTGCTTCTCCTTCTCTGTCGTCGGAGGGCGGCGGATCGATCGCCGACGGTGGCTGATGACGCCATGCCGTGGGATCGGATCCGGTTCAATACGGAAGTTATGCTCCTGTGCTGTTAGAGACTTCGATAGAGTTAGTTAAAGAGAAAACTCATCGATCTCTGCTTCTAATCTGGATTTCCCGTTCTAAACCAAACCTCTCTCGTCCCGGTATAGATGCCTATCCGGGCCGCCGCACCAGGCCGGGCCACACAGGTATGACCAGTTTTCGGGCCAGATCAAGGTTGTCCTTTGTGTCTCGCCATCGGCCTAGGCATGGCCTCTCGGGCTGATTTTTTTATTAACGTTTCCATCTATTAAAAAAACTAAATACGTTTTATTATTTTTTCATTTCCTCTGTATTAACACATGAATATTATTTGAAAATTAAATTTTCTAAAAAAATCCTAAAAATTAAGAATATACTTCCTCCATTTCAATTTATTAGTTTTTTTTCTTTTCTAGATACATTAGTTCCAATCGATCCAACCACAAATGCTATTACTTGCTCCACATTAGTTCCAACTCTCATCCACAAATGTTATTACTTGCTCCACACTGGTGTAGATACCAGTGGAATTTCTTTTCTGAAAATGGGACAACACCAAAAAGGGGAAATAAAGAAATATAGGAGCCAGTTCGACACAAAGGTCCATCACTTTTTTTTTCAAAATCGTGCAATTAGCACGTACTGCTTTAAGGGTAAAAAGAGAGCTTCGGATACAAGCATGTTAGGCACAGTGGTTGGAGACATCAACAGAGCAGCTGGTTGGAACACCACAGCCGCCGCACTGGTTGGAGACAACAACAATAGCTCGTTAAATAACACCTAAATCAAGTACTAGTAAAGTATATAGCTACTATAAGTTTTAAGATGTGAGAATAACATCAGTATCAAGGTACTCATATTACAATGACCCTTAGGGGGCGAGGAGACTCCCAACCCTAGCCCCTGGTGGCGGCGCCGCCACCTACTCGGCCGGCGCCGGCGCCCATCTCCCTCGCCCCCTCCCCAGCATCCCCCGCCACCTCCCCAAGCCTTTCTCCTCCCCTCCCCCCGCGAGTCGCTGGCCCCAAGCCTCGGAGCTCCCCTCCGGCCTCGCCCGTTCAGGCGCCGGCACCCGCGCCGCCCGTCGGCGCTTCTGCTGACGAGGATGGGCCGCCAGGGGACGTGCGCTGTCCGGAGCCGTTGCGGCCGCCTCGTCCACTCCCTCCTCTCCTCGCTGCGTCGGCGCCCCGATCTCGGCGGCGGCGACCTCCCCATCCGCGGCGACCACCACCACCAGCAGCGCTCCGCCACCGCCGGGGTCGGCTAAGTTTCGCCGCGGCCGCCCGGCTCGCGGGCGGGACCGGATCTAGGGCCCAGCGGCCGCCAGCCCCTGCGCCGTCGCCCTCGGCCTCGCCGGTGGAGCCTGGCCCCTACGCCGACGAGGCCCTCGCGGCCGGTTCCGCGGCCACCTCCCCGACCTCGGTGCTGAATCTGCCGGGGCCCGACGTCGCCCTCGTATGCCCCTCCGCTCCGAGCTCATCGCCCATGGTGGAGGCCGCCGCCGAGGAGGCCTCCATGCGGGTTTCGTGGACCCCGGCGCCGGACGCCACCTCCAGCCCTTCCCTCCTCCTCGGGCGCCGGTGGTAGAGGCCTCTCCCCTGTTGCTCCCCCTTTCTTCCCATCATCCGGGAGATCGAAGGCGCAACGTTGGGATGAGGTCACCGTCGAAGATTGCTCGGACGAGGAGGTTGACGAGCTGCTCCCCTTCCCCGCCCGCTGCAGTGTCCCTCCCCGACTGGCCGTCGCCCCTGGCCTCGCCGTCGAGCCGGGGATCGGCCTCCACAACGCCGTGGGCGACTCGGGGCACGCTGGTGTTGTGCCGGTTGCCTCCGGCACCGCCTCGGGGGGTCCTGCACGCAGAGAGGCGGGGGACTCCGTGCCGAGCGGCCGCACCTCGCCGGTGGGTACCGTCGCCGCGGCTACCACCGTCAGCGCTGCGACTCCAACCCCTCCGCTGTTGGGCGCCACGGGTCTCGACTACCTGCAGGCGGCTCGCCGCGCTCTTGGGGCTCACTCCACTGCACGGCCCAGGAGGCGCCGGCAGCGTCACCGTCGCAAGAAGATGGCCTCCGCCAACGGCCCCGCCGGACCACCGGCCCCGGAGCGACGCCCGGTTCACCTGCGGCTTGGCTCCCATCGCCGCGCCACGGCGCCGGATGCCGAGGGTTGGCAGCGGGTGCTCCCACAGCGCCCGCAACAGGAGGATGGCCGGCCCGCGCCGACCGGCAGAAGGGGGCGCGCCCACCGACCAGGGAGGGCCGCGCCCACGTGACGCCCTGTCCCGCGGGAGTTGGTAGGCCTCTGCTTCAACTGTCTCGACCACGGCCACGTCGCGGCCCAGTGTCATTCCCCGTCGCGTTGCCTTCGTTGTCGCTGTGCCGGACATCGGGCCAAGGCGTGCACGGCGGCATCGGGTGGCCGTGCGCCGCCCCACAGGATGCCGGTGCGTGGTCGCGGTCGAATGTCCTCTGCGGGCCGCAACTCGGCGGAGTCCGCGTCGCCGAGGGTGACACCTCAAGTCGCTCCACAGAGGCAGCTGCCGCCCGCGCCGTCTTCGTCGTCGACTACATCGCCGCCACCTTGTCCACCTATGGATGACGTGAGTCGCCCTAGGGTCGAGGTCTCCGTTGTCAAGAGTGCCGCTGCCCCGGTTGGTGAGACCGTCGCCCCTATTGTTCTTCTCACGCTCACTGACGCAGCTGCGCTGGACGAGATCATGGCGCACCTTGCTTCAAAATTTGAGGTGACCATGTGGGTGGCAGGAGGTCGTAAGGGTCAGCAGGAAGGCCATTCTTGCACTCCCTTGTTGGTAGATGGGGTGCGGCCACAGGTGGCCTCCCAGGCTGCTGCGGACCCTTCGCCCCGCAGGGAATTCGACCCCATGGACGAAGAGGCGGAGGCAGGCAGGGCGGCGGCGGTGGCTGCACCGGTTGTCGCGGGCTTCGCCAGGGATGGCCTCGGCGCTGCAGCTGCTGACACCCCGTGCGCCACACCGACCAATGACGGCGGCATGCACTCGGGTCCCTCCGGCTCTGTGGCCATAGTGCTGGTGGGTGGCATCGACGGGGACGGCACCGGCGCGTACGCCAGTGACGCCCCCCCCCCCACCGTCTCCAGCCACCACGGAGCCCTCGGCGGCCGCGAACGCCTGCGATGCCTCCCTGTCGTCTCCAGCCGCCACTGCTCCTTGCGTCGTCCAAGCTGCCACTTCTGTCGACGACTTCTTCGCCGCTCTAACACTGCCGCTCGAGGAGCCATTGATCCGGTCGCCGCCGCGCCTTCGCGTCTCGGGCGTGCGAGACAAGGATCTGGTGCCACGCCGCAGCGATAGACTGGCTGCCAAGTCCGCTTTCCGCGACCCGAATCCGGAAAAGCAGGCCAAGCGGGTGTTGCTCAACAAATGGCTGCCTGCGGCAAGTGCCCCAGCGCCAGGGACACCTGACGCGTCCATCGCCACCAAGTTCCGCGAGGTGTTCCAGGAGCCATTGTCGTCATCCAAGCGCGAGGCTTTGCGGGAGCTCTACCCCATGGCCGATTACGGGAGCTTCACCCCATGGTCGGAAGACTGACTGGCGGTACTCGAGCCCTGAGCAAGGGGTCACTGGACGTCGCAAGCTCTTCAGTCGCACTCCTAGTTTTTCAGTTAGTTACAACTACGTGTTTTCCACCGCTTAGCGGTGCTTTGTGTTGTGTTTAACCCCATCACTCATAGCAACTCGCCGTGAAGTGATGTTGGGCTTGTAAAACTTCTTAGCTTCTTCTTAATGATGCACGTGCCATTGCACGCTTTCGAAGAAAAAAAAAAGGTGGCTGCTTGGAGATCGTTTAAATAACATCAGAATCGAGTTGTAGGCAAATATATATATATATATATCAAGTCTTTAGTCTTATAGCAAGGTACTCATATGATAATGACACCAGGGTGATCTGCTAGATCTCACACAAAAGATAGCACTTTTACAACTTAAATACTAGTAGTACAAGCTAACAAAGCTGAATATTTGGTTTCATCACTTATACTAAAATCATTATTACGATAGGCATCCTTAACTCCTTACCACACCAACCACAGATGACAATAGTGCTACACTAACTTGTGGTCATTCTTCTTCGTCATCGGTGACCTCGAGCTGGTACTCAGCATACCCCCTGATGCTAGCCTGGCGCCTCAAGTAGTCACGGAACTCAAGATCAACATTATATTCGGCGATATCACTAGCAAACATGCATTCGAGGAAGGGATCGAGGGTATCGTAGGTATCAGGCTTGGCAGGGGGACATTCCTCCAAAAGAAAATCAATGGACATCTTGTCCAACCTCCTAGTCACCATCTTAGTCTTCCCATTTCCACGGGCCGATTCTGTAACCTTCATCTTCACATCTTTCGATCTGCTGCCCTCCATCTCCGCCTCCTCCCTTCCGCTGTCCTCCATCTGTGGTTAATAATTTTAATTTCATTAAGGAAAACAAACTAAATAAATAGAAAATAAAAATTGATAAAATTCCTCTTCTTCAAATCCAAAGAAATAACTATATTTTTTTTGTACATAGGGCATCGACGATTTGTAATTGGAAAAAGGGCTGCATGCCCTTTTAGCAAAGGGTTCAAACTATTTTATCGATGAGTGCACTATATCACTAGCTATTTCCGCTAAAAGGATTTCAGAGACTAATAGTTGTAGAAAAAGAACCAAAAGGGAAGCTATTGTGAATGAAAATAACAAGAATACCTCGCTCGATCCCTTAGCCTTCTTCTTTGATCCGCTGCCCTCCCTATCCACGCTTTTCGCCTTCTTCAATCCGCTGCTCGATCGCGCCTTCTTCTTCTTCTTTGTCAATCCGCTGCTCGATCCATTGCAGTCCTCCCTCGATTGCTTGGAGGACTTCTTCACCGACCTGGCGTCCGCCACCACCATCGCCTCCTCTTCCGTTGCAATCTTCTTCCTCTCCTTCCCGACCTGCGACGACGGAAGGACAGCCATCAACTCGCTGCTCTCCTCCCTCGAGTTCTTCTTCTCCTTCGATCCGGCGGCCTTGTGCTCCTCATCGTGCCCGGGCTTCTTTGACAGACAGCAAGCGGAGCAAGTCGGGAAGACCCCCAACACCGAACGGGAGCAAGCCGGGCACCTCTTGGTCTCCATCATGATCATCCTCATCTGCCCCAGAAACTGCCGCTGCTTCTTGGTCGCCTGAGCCGGCTCCATCTCCTGGAGCGGCCCGTGCAGCAGCACCGCATTCGTCAAGGCCCGCATCTTCTCGGCTTCCGTCACCACCTCCACTACCTCCTTGGCTGTAGGCTCCTTCCTCATCACAAAACCGGTGCAGATGGAACACATGACCAACAGCGAGGGGGACTTCTGCAAGGTCTCCTCCTCGTCCTCCATCAACCAACTCAAATCCTCGTCCTCCATAAACGAATTTTCATCCCAGTCCCCCATCGCCTTCCTCTCACCCCCTTTCTTCATCCCCCTCCGATCTTTTCTAGTTCTGGAAAGCGAGGTTGCGGCGGCGGCGGCGCCGGCTAGGTGTCAAATGCCTCCAACTCGCTAGCAGGCCCTGTTCGGTTTATATGACCCATCAAGTCCTGCCAAAATACGTGCATATACCAAATTGCTAAAGTTTTGCTAAAAAACATACCAAATTTATTTTGCCTCGTTGGTGCATGTTACGGATATTTTCTGGCTCTACTTCAGATCCATTCATATGTGAGTCCGAATTAACTTAGGATATTATATTATATTTAAAATACTCAATTCATATATTTATGATATCGATATTCATTCTTATCCTACGCAACAGAGCCCGTACTATCCGTATTTATTTGAATCCGAATAGAAATATGAAAACAAGTGTAATATTATTATATACATCCGTATCTGATCCGCCAAGATAAAAATTATGTTGAGGCAAAATTTGGCTATGCCAATGTTTGTTTGGTGGCATTAGTAGGTAAAGAAAATTGACTTTCCTTCCGCACTTCAAAAAAGGGCCGATTGCAAGACTGTCCCTATTTTAAAGTCCAATTGCGTATTTGTTCCTCTTTTTTAATCGTTGCACATTTGTCCCTATTTTTCAAAATCGAAGGCGCCCTTTGCCCCTCTTTCTCAACACCGTGAGATGGGATTAAATAGTAGACCAAAAAAATATTGCAACAAAAGAAAAAAGGGGGGGGGGAAAGACTACACTGCCCTTATCCAATACACTCCTCCCCTCCCATTCTCTTTCAATCGAAGGCACTCAAAGCTGCCTGCGTGCTAGGGTTACGGGTGGATTGGTGGCGGTGTGCTGGGAGGCCGGCGGCAGCGTGCTGGAGCTCGCTCAGGACATGGCGGCCAGGCCCAAGCGCAGGGCGGCCACGCGGCGGTCAGGGACCGGCCTGCTCGATGCCAACTGAGAAGGCCGTCGGCCACCGACACTGCGGCAGGCGGCCCCCCTCCCCTGCCGGGCGGGTGTGGGGGTTTGACCCGACGAGGCGGCCAACGGTCAGTGCGTCCACGACGAGCACTCCAGCGCCCCTGTGCCTGGGCCGGCCGCCGGCGAGCGGGGCGGCGCGGCTACGCGTCCGGAAGGCGGGCAGGGCTAGCGGCGGATGTTGCGGCGGTCAGCAGCGGGCGGTGCACGCGTGGGGGCATGCAAGCGTCGCAACGGCTTCGGCTGGCTCAGCAACAAAGCAGAACTGGACGAAGGTAGATGACGAGACTGACGAGCGGGGTCCACTGGGCAGTGAGAGAGGGATAGAGTTGAGTGGGGATGACATGCATGGTCCACTCGACAGTGAGAGCGGACATATCTGTCTTTTAGCCTGTACATAACACCGTTAAGTCCACTTCATATAATAGGAGCAACTGGTGCCTTCGATTTTGAAAAACAAAGGCAAACATGCAAAGTTTGAAAAACAAGGGCAAATTAACAATTGGACCTCAAAATAAGGGAAGTTATGCAAATGGCCATTTAAAAGAAGCCACCCTGGATTGAAACGAATTCAACTAACGCCAAGAAATACGACAACACAATGATTCGCGAGGGATAACTGTAAAAAAAAGCAATATGAAATTAAAAATATTGCAACGAGATAATGGATGATGGGATAGGTAATACCTATGGTCCACAATCTGCTTATATGACACACTCCATATATGGAACGGGCCTGCACACGCGTAGCACCTCTCTTACACTTTTGACCTCGCTTCGTGTAAAAGGGTTAACCACGCGAAGCACCTCGCTTACACTTTTATCCTCGTTTCGTGTAAAAGGGTTAACCCGATGGTGCTACGTTTGGAACAATGACGCTTATAAGCTGGCTCTCGACCTCGTAAACTATCAAGGTGGTATTAAATCCACCAACACAACTCCACATGTGCCACTTGGACCATATGGGACAACTTTACAACTACTATGGGTTAGGTTGTTATAATTTTTTTTGCCAAAATTTGGTTATGTCAATGTATGTTTAGTGGCAGGTCAAAAAAATTGACTTACCTTGAAAAGGTGGCTAGGATTTGATTGGAAGCTACTCTCGGTCCTAAAAAAATGTAGGCCCGTTTGTTTCCTTATAATTGAATTTATTTAAAAATATAATTTAGATATAGATTAATTAAGCAAATATAATTATATATAAATATATATTTGTATATTTATGATTAGATAAACAAGGAACATATATTGCACTCTTTATTGTATAAAAGTGAGTTAAAAATATGTTCTAAATTGGGGAATAAAATTGTAGCATGATGCTCTATAGAATTCAATTCCACCTCCCACCTTATGAATTGAGGAATGGTTTATTTGTGAGCTTGGGAAATGTGTGGAATCTCAAATTCTAAGCTAAATAGTTTTACTTATCATGTATATTTCAATTGCATCAAATCTAAGGAAAACAAATGGGCCCTAAAGGAATTTTGAGGAGTCACATAATTTTAATTTTAATCAAATTTACATAGAAAATACAAACATTTATGGCATCAAATAGGTATCCATAGAATAATTTTGAATCGGTCTTTTATAGAAACATAAATGTTGATATTATTTAGGGCCTGTTTGGCACAGCTCTACCGTTGAAAAACTGAATCTAGATCTGTGATTCACCGTGGATCAGCTCCACTAGTAAATCTAGGATTCACCAGAAATCTGTTTGGGTAACACCACACCTTCAGATTTACACAGGGGGCATTTTGATGCAAATGTCCAAATCTACCCTTAATACAGGCCCCACAAATTAGTGTATTCTTCTTCATTGAGCTCGCTTCGGCCATCCTCCTCGTCCGCGTTGGGGAACGTATGGCTGGGGCGCGGGCCGGGGGTCGTGGCGGGGCCAAAGTGTCGCTCGCCGGCAACAGGGCCTAGAGGGGCGCGCTACACTAGAGGAGGCGTGGCAGAGGCACGCCCACATGCTACCGGCCACCGTGGGCCGCGCCGCGTTGGGCCGGCTTCGCGTGACGGAGACCAGCCTTGGGGCGAGGGGCTAGCCATGGGGCGCGACGGAGACATGCCATGTGAGGCGGCCAGGCGGCTGAGACCAGCCATGGGGAAGACAATGCGCGGAGGAGCTCTTTGTCGATGTCGGGGTCGGGGATGTGGAAGACGGAGCCGCGACGGAGCTCCTCGTCCATGCCGTGCTAGGGAAGGAGCCGCCCGCGGAGCTCCTTGTCGATGCCGGGGCTGAGGAAGACGGAGGTGAAAATTTTGCATTTTGGCCCTTTTTGAAAACTATTTTTACGAATGGACCCCTGGCAAAACTATTTCCAGAAATGGGACAGAAGCTAGGCGTCAGGCGCGACGACGCCGACCCTAGACAGCACGGCGTCAATGGACCTGACGTCGAGCCTCTGCCATGTCATCAACGTCCTAGGACGCACTCGCCAGCGCGGCTGTGAGACCCACGGACCTCGGCGTCTTACCCGTTAACGCCTAGGTGCAGGACCTCGGCGTCATCCGCCTTGACGCCGAGGTCTCGGCACTTAAGCCGCTGCCGCGGCCTTCTTCCTCCTCCCTCCCTTCCTCTTTCTCAGGCCGCGCCCGCCCGGCTCTCTCTCTCCCTCCGCCGCCCCAAACCCTAGCCCTCCAATGCGCCACTAGGGAGGCTGGATCTAGACAGTTGAAGCTTCCCCGAGGTAATGCTCCATCCCCTCTTCCATCTTGACCGTGTAAATAAGGTTGTATTTGCTTAGAACTTGCTCTCCCTAGTCCATGGTGGTATGGCATATTTGTGTATGTATATGTATGGTGGTATGGATTTCTTGACATAGAACTTGTTGAAAGATGTTTTGCACTGTGTAGGAGGTACTTATTTATGGATTGGTTATTAAGATGCCTAGGGTTTGTTCATGGTAGTGATAAATAATGTAGTAGTGATGTGTTCATAATTGTGGAACTTGCTCTATAGGGTACACATTTTAGTTTTTAATAGGACAATAGGGTGGTTTTAGTTGTTTATGAATTATTATTTAATAGTAGTAGCATGTTATGTTCATCATGGAAGTTGTTAATTGGATAATAGCTTGTTTGGTGTAGATGGACAGACTAGTGAGGTTTCATCATGGTGGTTGGGTTGTTAAGACTAGGGATGACAGTGTAGATCTTGTTGGTATGATGGAGGAGGTGATGATTTTTGGGGAGTCTCCCTCTTTGACGGACTGTAGTAGAGGCAATAAAAGGTAGACTAGGTTATGGTGAAGGTGCACACCCATTGCGTTTGGAAGGACTGATAGATGTAGGGTCATCGAAGGGCCCCCGAGTGAAGAGGTTGCTAAAAATCACTAATGAAAGCGAATGGAGTGCTTACAAAGCTGTTGTCATGTCCGCGGAAGTTCGTTCTTTAGATGTGGTGGTTTATAAGGATTGTGGTCATGGGCGTGACCGCGGTGAGTCCTTTCCCTCCAACCAAGTCGGCATATTTAGCAGTCCTTCATTGGCAGAACATGTTATGTTGACACAACCGGTGTATGATGATGGTGGTGGTGATGGAGAATATGAGGCTCGTGGTGAAGAATATGAGGCTCATGGTGGTGATGGAGATGGAGGTGCCTACCGTGAAGATGGGTTTGACGAAGGTGATGGAGATGATCATGGCAATGGAGGTGCCTACCATGATGGGAACGAAATGAGTGAAGATGATAGTCCTTTTGAATTTTGTGATGACGGAATGGACGTGGACGATGGTAGTAGGAGATGATGAAGTTGATGATGACATAAGCGAGGACGATGACTTAAGCGATGAGGAAGACTTTGGTGATGCTAGGGCCTCAAATCGGTTAGATGTTGACATAACCGGAGATGATGAAACTTATGATGACGAATTTGCTACTGACTCTGATGATGATCGGCCTATTCGCCGTCTCAATCCTCGGGAATTGCACATTTTGAGGGGTTTGTTGCCAAATAGGGATCCAATAGTGCCTGATTTTAAGGACCTTAGCCATGGCCATAGAGCTGTTGCAAATGGAGGTCCTAGCAACTCATCAGTTCCCGATGTTAGTGAATGCACAACGATAAGGAAAGGCATATTGTTTGCTACCATGGGTGATGTGAAGACATGGTTGTAGGAGTATTCAATATTGCATAACCGTCCCTTTAGGGTGGTCAACTCACACAAGGATCGAAGGTACACTGTGGCTTGTGAAGTACAACATTGTCCGTGGAAAGTATGTGTTAGGAAGATGAAGACGGGCCAATGGAGGATTTCTTCTGTGAAGCAGCCGCATGTTTGTGCCACGGCGGAGGTAGAAGAGAAGCACCTGCAGCTGAATTCTAGGTTCATTGCTCGTCAATTGTGCCCCGTGGTGAAGCACATGCCAACCATTACAGTTGCAGCCTTGATAGAAGTCATTTTCAAGCTTTATAATTACTATGTGAAATACGGCAAGGCATGTCGTGCCAAACAAAAAGCCTTAGAGCTTATTCTTGGAGATTGGGAGCAAGCGTATGAACGCCTTCCAGTCATGTTGAACACCATGAAAGCTAAAAACCCGGGGATGCACTTTGAGTACTTACCAAAACCAGGCGAAACGAGGAATGGAAGGGAGGTGTTTGGTAGGGCATTTTGGGCATTTGGGCAAAGCATAGAAGCATTCAAGCATTGTCGACCGGTTGTGTCAATTGATGGCATGTTTCTTACGGGTAAATTTGAAGGGACAATGCTTATTTGTATTGGAACAGACGCCGAAGACCAACTTGTCCCATTGGCCTTCGCAATTGTTCGTAAGGAGGACACAGATAGTTGGTCTTGGTTTCTAACCCTCGTACGGCAAGTGGTCATTGGTCCTCACCGTGATGTTTGTATCATCTCTGATAGGCACGCAGGGATTTTGAATGCCATGCAAGACGAGCTTCCTAGGTATGGTTGGATTCATCATCAGTGGTGCACTAGACACCATTGCACAGAATCTAATAAGACATGATGGAACAAAGGGACAACTTCAAGTTATTTGAGGAGGTGGCTAGGCAGAACGAAGTTAGGCTATTCACCGAGAAGTTAGATGCCCTTAAGTTGGCTACTAATGATTGTGGTAGACAGTTCCTCGATGAGCTGATGGCATCAAAGGAGAAGTGGACCCTCGCATATGACACTGGAGGTTGGAGATGGGGTTTCATGACCAGTAACATGGCTGAGATGTTCAACAGCCTTCTGCGTGGTTGTCGGGGACTACCTGTGACTGCTATTGCCTCTTTCACCTTTTACAAATTGAACGCTTGGTTCGTGTCAAGGAAAAAGATGGCCCTTTCACTATGGAGGAACCACAAACCTTTTCCACTATTAGTATGTACCTGAGCTAGCTTTCTTGAAGAGGAAGTCAAAACGACAGAAGGGGGCTCTCTTTGATGCTTTGAGGGCAGGATATGAGATTTTAGAGAGTGGTGGGACCAACATTGGTGGCGAAGACCGTGGAGCTAGGAAGCATAAAGTGGTAATCAATGAGAACACTTGCACATGTGGCAAACCAACCATATATCACCGCCCTTGCTCTCACATGATCATGGCTTGTCGTCTTAGACGGGTTGATGCGGAGGTTCCTCCACGTTTGGCTAAGGAGTTCACGTTGTCTTCCCTTTTGAGCACGTGGCAACTGCAATTCGAGCCATTTTTGGACGAGGGTGAGTGGCCCGTGTATGAAGGCCCCAAGTATGTTGCTGATCTTGGGTTGCTATGGAAGAACAAAGGCCCCAGAAGGCGCAAGAGGTTAAAGATGGACATGGATCGAGCTTCCAAGGGCAAGTCCACCGCAAGTAAGGTTGGCACATATTTCGTAGAGGACCCACAACGTAACCTTTGCTCCAAATGTCATAAGTCGGGGCACAATAGAAGAAGATGCCCGAAATTACTTAGGGAGCTGGTATTCACTACTTTATTGTTTACTAATGTACCAAAATTTTGAATGTATTTACTTTCATTATTGTACTGTATTTAAGTTAATGTCTTACTTCACTACATTTTCTTTACTTACTCTACTTATTTGTTGCCAATGCAGGATGGAGCAATACCCTCTACTTGAGAATCGGTTCGACAAAGACCATAAGGCACGGCGGATTGAGAATGGAGAGGTAACAAAGCATGAATCCATTCAAATTTTCACTTGTGTCTACTTACTTAAGCTCATACATTGCCTTATGAAAACTGTTTGTGCTGGCTTTGCAGGCGTTGTGGCCGATCACCCATGATGCAGCTTCCGTCATGCGCTACGATGAGCGCTACACGCCCCTCCTGAAGCGTGCCAACCTTGCGATAGTGTCTCGTATCTGTCGCCGTGGCCTGCCTCCTTTCAACTCGGCTGCGTTGACCGCACTGATCGACAGGTGGCGCCCAGAGACACACACCTTCCACCTTCCGTATGGAGAGATGACAGTGACCCTGGAAGACACTGCGATGATCCTTGGGCTGAAGATTCGTGGCTTTGCGGTCACAGGAGAAGTTGTGTCCGAGGGGTGGCAGGCATGTGTGGAGGCTTTCCTCGGCCGTGCACTTCCAGAGGTTGAGGCGGGGAAGAAGAGGCGTACTAGTGGGGTGTCCCTCAGGTGGCTGCGACAGGCATTTGGTCAGTGCCCACCAGATGCCGATGAGGCCACCGTCAACTACCACTGCAGGGCATGGGTCCTTGTTGACGGTCGTTAAGTACCAAAAATAACCGTCAACTATAGCTTGGTATAATATAAATTGAATCATAAAGTATAGTTAAAGGTTTTGATTCTAACGAGTTCCACGAGTTTTGGTGTTCTCACTTGTATTGTAGGAATAAGCTATTTTCCAGCAATAAAAGTATCTCAAATAAGCAATTGGGCTCCACCATTATGACGGGTTCGTCGAGACGATCGAAACGGACCTATCATTTGCTATATTTGGAGTTCGGAATCAAAAACTACGGGAGAAACTGCGCCATTGGGCTGGAAACGGCCCGAGAAGACAACACGCGAAAGGTGGGCCAGAACGGCCCCGGAGGGGCGCCGACCGGCGCCAAGGGGGGGCCTGGCCGGCCCCCCACCTAGGGTTTCGGCCCTCCGCTTCTGGAGTCTTCTACTACCTTCACGAGGGATCATCTTGGACGTTGTTTTAGGTCGGTTTGATCCCACGGCGCTCGTCTACCTCGGTGCCTTGCCTCCTACTCCACCTCGGACTATAAATAGAGGGGCAGACCCCCCTGAAGACCAAGCCAGATCACCATATGGAGCCCTGAAGCATTAGTTAGAGTCCGAATAGATCTAGGCCAGTAATCAAGGAGAGAATTAGAGAGATAGAGTAGATGAGTAGAGATTCGGAGGAGTCCCGGCCTGTCGGAGCTTCTTCGTAGCTGTATTCGTCGGGATGCAGTTCCCTAACCCGGAGCTGTCTTCTGAGGTACTTTTGTTTTTAACCTTCTGATCTAAGTAAACTTCGGTATTATTGTTCTTTGGTTTGCAACTCTTATTGAGTACTTTGATCTTGGTCATTACTTGATTGAAGTAGTATTTCGTAGTGTAGGCGTGGTGCCTAGGCTAGGGTTTACTTGCGAATATCTCCTGTTCGGCTGGATAGTGGTAGTCCGCGTAGGTGACAGCTGCGTTGGTTCCTCTGTAGTCCACTTCTCGTCATTAGGACCGATAGGTGTATATAGTGGCAGGTGTGGGGGAACTCTGTTTTCGCCCCTCATTAATGTGTTGTCCGATAAGACAGTTTTATTCGAAGCTACCTGTGAGCGGAACTAGAATTCATTAGTTATTTTACTTCCTCCTTCTCGATTCTTCTCAAATTGATTGCGCATTGGATTAAGTCTATAAGCTTGGTCATTATCACCTACTGTTGCCTTGTGGATACGATATTTAAAACCTCCGGGTAAAATGTGACAGGTGTTTATTATCTGTGCGCTTGCGGATAATCGGAATACGATCTTATTTAGAGTGCAGTTAATTTATACCAACAAGCATTTTTGGCGCCGTTGCTGGGGAACGGTTTGCTGATATTTGACTGAGAGTAGTTTAATCTTGTATTATACTTTTATCTTTTCTGTTTTTATCCCAGTCTTTTCATTATTTTTGTGTTCATCCTTATGGATGCTTTAGATTCCGTACCTTTATATCAATTTAGCATGCGCAAAAGCTTTGAGCCACCAGAATTCGAAGGTCCTATCATAGCATTTGGCTCTAAGCTACGCTCACGTCCAAGTAATATGATTTGGGATGATTTAGATTCCGAATCAGAAGAGGAAGATTTGGTAGCTAAAACACAATCACTCCAATCCCAAGATCTAGCTGTCAAACCTAAACCATCAAACCCCCACTTTGATGATTTAGACTTCCAATATAAGATGCTCGCACATAAATATAATCTTCTTCGAAGAGCATCTTGGAAAAAGTGTCGTGAACTTCCTTTCCCTCCTAAAGATCAAAGACATTGGGAAGAATATAGAGATAGCTTAGAAGGAGAGCCAAGCCATATAGGAATCAATTCTTTCTTCTCCCCTTCTATGCCTGCATTAAATGTCTCATCTAAACCCATCTCTAAACCCATCTTTGATCCCAATGATCCTTCTTACGCCCTCTTTTCTAAATCTCATAATGACCCTAGGACATCATTGAGACATCCCAAGATTAGGAGTCATGAAGATTTTTGGAATGACCAAGAGAAGCTACAACAATGGCAGGAATGCATAGAGCATACTAGAAACACATACGCCATTGTCAAAGATTGGATAGAAGAAGACGAAGCTTTAGAGCTAGCATCTAAACTTGGTCTAGATTCAAATGGTGAACTTAAATCAATTTCTGTAGAAAACACAACTCATCCAAGTTTAGAAAAAGCCTTAGTCAAAACCAATCTTAGAGAAACCAACCCATGGGAAATCCTAGAAAATGAAACATTCATTGAATGTCATAGACATGAAATATTAGAGACAAACTTATTGCCTATAGACATCCATGAAGAAACACCCTTAGAGTTTAAAAATTGAGATCATATCGATGAGCATGGTAATTACTTCATTAATACCTCTTCAAATCCATGCTCATATGAGAAATCTCCTGGATTAATTGGTCTCTCTAGCATTATCACACACTGAGATCTTCAACCCCCTCATTCTATCTGTTCCTAAATTTATTAAAAGGGTGGTTGTAGATGCATATGTTTATCATAAATATTCTAGATCTCGTTGTAATCTTGATGTAGGTGCACAAAGGCTAGTGTTCTAGAGGAAACCGCCCCATGAATTTAAAAGTACAATAATTAGAAGGATTTCCAAGAACAACTTTGTGTCCTAAATAAACACTATTAAAAAATGAATTGAGCTTGCACCTTTACTTTTACTATAATGCCCTTGTGAATTGAGATTAGAATTATAATTATGAAAATGTTCCCTCGGGTATTTTGTCGCTAACCATTACAGGCTTGAAGTAGAAGGATGATATCATTAGGTATGTCCAGCCAATCATCATGCAACATTAATCCATCCAGACTTATTTTTGCTTTGCAAAATTCAAGCTTGAGGGAATATGCTTAATTTGAAAATCTTATGTTGCTAATATTGGTTGTCTCTACCTTTTTAATCCATGATCAATTGTTCACATTTTTGTCTCTAAATGAATAAACCTCTATAAGTGCTTTCATTTCACCTTTGTCTATCATAGTAAGTTTTTGTTTGGAGATACTACATATGAGTATTTTTCAAAGGCTTTTAAATTGAGCGTGGTGCTCAGGTTAAATAACCTTCCTTAACTAAAATTAAACATGAGTTTGGTTTGGTTATTGAACTAGAAATTGCTGTAGTAGATATTGGATATATTTTGTTGGACTAACCCCTGCAGGAAACTTTAAAAATTAATCTGGGTAAGTCATGAGGTGAATTCAAATCAGAGATGAGGTGGGATACATGTTAAACCCCAATAACTTTGCAGAGGAAGACGCAGCTCATTCATCATGGAAGAACTGTGAGTATTAATGATTCATTCACTTTATCTTCTGCTGCAAGTTACTTTATCTAAAGCCATGCCTGTCTAAGAACAAAATCTAGGATAAAATAATTTTAACATTGTATTCTTATTAAGCATAGATGAAACAAAATAAAATAATGGACAAACAACATATGTTCCAAAACTATATATCCCTTCGGGTATGTTTTGTCCACTAATCTGTTGCAGGCATATAAATCAACGGAGTAACAAGGTGTCATAAAAGAGGATAAACAACAAAGGAGACAAGATGCTCATGAACAACTCAAGATGCAAGAGAAGGAAAGGACCACCAGTCATCTACCCTTCATTACTTAGCACCATCACACGCTAATAATGAAGGTAACATCTTAAGGTAAGTGGTCACTATTTTCCTCTTGATCTCGATATGCACATAAATGAAGATGCAAACATGTCAGAGTTACAATTTTAATTGATTACCCTAATTAACTCCACATGCTTTGTCCTTTTAAGATTGTTCATGGCGCCATTCTCTTGATCTCAGTCTTAACCAAATAAGCTAAAACAATGTATTCTATCTTTGGAAGTTGATAGTCATACTCATGTGAAAATTTATGAAGAGATAGACAACCCTTTCATTGGTTAAGAAATTTAAATCTTTCTCTGCTATATGAACTTAAAAGCAACATAAATGCTAATATTTTGATCTTATCCACTCATGTCATAAGTAAATAAATAACGCAATACTAATTTCGCCTTACTCAATGTGCCTAAGGATAGAGAAGAATCAATAAAGAAATAGATTTGGTTCTGTTGGTGTTTTTCCACCAGCAGAGCCCATGCACTTGATCTCTACCTTGATTGTGTAAACAGGACAACACTCCGAGCAAAGTTTCTTACATCTCAAGATTCCACAAGTGAAAGTCCTATGAACATTCACGTTGAGCAAGATGCTGCTAGCTCCAACCACTAATGCTCTACATCAAACTGTTGGCCAAGCAAAGAACAAAAGTGACATCACAATCACCAGTGGTGCAACCATCAAGACCTCCATCTTCAGGATGAAGAGCTACACAAGAGTAAAGAAAAAGTCCTGTCGGTAGACTTTAAATTCCGCACCCTTGCCATAAGGTAACATGGTAGTTATCTAATTAATTAGTATTTCTATTAGTAATTCTACTTTAGCATATTTATCTTTATGCATATTAAAGAAAATAATAATAAAATATTTATTGTCTTATTTACTGCATCATAAAATATTAAAATCCCATGTAAATAAACTTATGGTAACCCTATAGGAGTATTTACTATGGTGGCATAAAAAAATGATAATAGCATTTGTATTTATTTTCTTGCATTATGGAAAGCCTACTCCCCATGAGAATAAAAATTCTCTGTGGTGGCATAAAAATAAAAATATACATCATGCAAACATATTTACTTTTCATCATGCATACATAATTGATTTCTGCATAAAAGGAAAATTAGAAAATCTTAAAAAGATGATCCTGCTAGAGCCTATCAATTTAAAATCAACTCAGAGAATAATCAATTACTTAAAGGCTGACCGCTAACCCCTTGTTAAATTCGAGCCTCGAGTTTGTGTTTTCTTGTTGGAGAATAATTATGCAGGGTAACACTATGTCTGAGGAGTGAGTCCAGCAGTGATGTCCACTAGGACTACTGCTAACAAGCTTGCTCTAAAGATCATCAACGCTAAGTATTGCAAACATCAAGCTTGGGGGAGGAGCGTCCCTATTATCGGGTAAATTATATCTACGCGCTTATTAAGATTATTTTATAAAAATACCAAAAATATGTGAACACATGAATGTTCACCATAGTATCATAAGAAAATCTAAAAATACCAAAATATGTGGGCACATGAAGGTCCACACTTTCTAGAAAAACCCTAAAAATATGTGGGCACATGAAGGTCCACACCTTAAAAGAGATTTTGCTATATTAAATAAAGAAACTTTTTACTTATGATGGAAATATATATTAATAATAATATTAATAAAATATAAAATCACTTACCATGGAGTGGTCTTATCTAACCCCTCTCCATGAGATTCGGAATTATTTGCAATTGAGTGCTACAGGATGAATTAAGATGAAACAGTTAGTCAATCCGACACTACCAATGCACCTGCTCGCAGGAAGGATCACTCAAGTTGCAACATTAAAGACCCCGACATGAGTCAAGCTTGGGGGAGAACTTCAATTAAATCCAGCTAAGTATAAGTTTCATATCTTGTATATTATCGCGTTTTATGAGTTAGCTAGTAAAATAAAATTTTAAACCAAATAAATAAGAATAAATATCTATCTATCTTAGAGTGTGTCTAGATTCAATTTAGTTTAGAGTCAAATAAAAACTGGAGAATATTAAAATGTTATCTTGGAAATGATGAATAGTTGCTCTGTCGTAATTCCTTTCAAGTGCCTAGTTTTTAATCTCAAATTCTCCCAAGTTTTAGATATTACTGTTTTGACTTAAGAATTTACTCTGAAGCAGAAACTTGTGGAGGCATATGCTTGAGCTAAGTCTAGGTGATTGATTGATATGATACATGAAAGTTGAGCTACAATTTATCTTATTCCTAGCAATACTAAATTCTGGAGATTTATTTTAAAAATTTAAAATCTTACATGATGAGCTCTTGTATGACAAAGTGTGAATTCCTACCAAAGCCATATATGATACATCTAGAGATAGGAAAACCTTTGCACATTTATGCTACTTGCCTTGCATTGAGTTTAGTCAACCTTGGTTGTATACCTTATGAGAGCCTTGTCATGCTTTTAAAATCAAGATCACGTACACACTCCACCCACATATGCATTACTCCTACTCTAGGAGTGAGCGCAATCATTTTTCACTTTCATCCAGATCCATCTTAAAAATATTTTTCTCCCGCTTAGGAGTAAACACCCAAAAATAAACCCCGTAGGAAAAGCCCAGTTATTATTGCTCTAAGTATTTATTATTATTACCTCTCCAATTATTTGTATTCAAAGGATCCATGTGGCAATGCAAAAGTATTCAAAAAAAAGGAAAAAAAAAGAAAGAAGAGAAAAGGGGAGTAAAAGATGGACAAGTGTCCCAGCAATTAAAATAATGGGTACTTAGATGCCCGCCTCCCTAAAAAAAAAGAATAAAAGATAGCCCATGTTTCCTATGAAAGTTCTAAGTTCCAAAAAGGAGAGAAAATCATTTTCAAAGAGCAAAAGTAGAATTAGGATTAGCCACCTTACATACACCCATCCACCATATTCCATACACATGCACATTTTGGTTTGATTGTATGACTTGACTCTCTGTGGATCCATTGTTTGACTTTATAATATATGAATTGCATGTATGCTCATCCTTGTTATTGCCACTCCTATAAGCTCCACTATAATCCTTAGTTGTAGGAAGGCATAACAATGCCTCAGTGAGATCCATAAATACCACATATATTAAGAGACTTGAGGGTGTCATACAATTAAGCTCTGAGTTTTATTTTGAAAACTTGCAAAACTCCGGAATATTGGTACTATGAAGAATTTGAGACATAGTGCTTGACTTGACTGTTCTGTCTCTCAATTGCTCAAAACTTATGCGAAAGCTGTAAAGCCCCATAGTTAAAAGTAAAAAGGGTAAGTTCGAGAGTTAGAGCAGTTTTGTCTAATCCGGAGGAGAATTTCTGTTTGAAAGCATGTGTATTTGGAAGGCATGAAAGCATTGTAGCAACTCCTGATCCAAATACATTAGTAATTAGGCCTAGTTTGTTTGCCAAGGGACTGACAAACAGGTAAGCTTGGGGGTATTGGTGACGGTCGTTAAGTACCAAAAATAACCGTCAACTATAGCTTGGTATAATATAAATTGAATCATACAGTATAGTTAAAGGTTTTGATTCTAACGAGTTCCACGAGTTTTGGTGTTCTCACTTGTATTGTAGGAATAAGCTATTTTCCAGCAATAAAAGTGTCTCAAATAAGCAATTGGGCTGCACCATTATGATGGGCTCGTCGAGATGATCGAAACAGACCTATCATTTGCTATATTCGGAGTTCGGAATCAAAAATTGCGGGAGAAACTGCGCCATTGGGCTGGAAACGGCCCGAGAAGACAACACGCGAAAGGTGGGCCAGAACGGCTGTTGACGGTGGATATACCACATATTTCCACACTTAATCACCGTCAACAGGCCTCGGATCCAAGGGAGAATAAACACATCATGAGCATACTTAATCAATAATGAGTTCCACTTGTACTCTTAGCTCGTGAATGCAGCAAAGGTCAAATAAGTTCGAAAACAGCAAGAAATGGTGCACATTGCCATGGAGAAGAGAAGGGAGGCCAAGGTGGGGCCACCCATGGGTCGGTCGAACCACCCATGGGGCCCACCTGGCCCTGGTGACAAGGCACAATCCATGTGACCTTCCCCTCATCTCCTATCAACCATTGGATCAAGGTGTGCATCCATTCAAAGGTGAAGATCAAAAGTACAAGGATTGAGGCAGCAACCAACGTGACAGCACATGGGTGGACTCTATGACAGATGGGGCCAACACTTGGCTTGACCCCACCCATCATGGGGGTCGGCCGAACCATGAAGGATGGAACCAGGGGAGCTACACACTCCCTGGTAGGTGGGGACACCTTCTAGAAGGTCCTGCCTGGCCCCACCTGTCAGGGAGGGGTCGGCCGAACCAGGGGTAGTAACCCCAAGTCACCGACGTACTCCACCGCCTTCCTGCATGCTGCCCCTAAGTCGGTTTGATCAGAACCATCCATCTTGAGGCGGTTCCAAGTCATTTATCCAAGGGCCAAGAGGAGAAGGCACACGGATCGTTGACGTGGCACCTCTCAACTCTCCCCTATAAATACCAGCTGCATCCTTTACTTCAAGACACATAAGAAACAAGACACAAGTCAAGCAAGCAAGAGCAAGTAGAGTTCTAGTAGTATTAGTAGTCTAGTATGGGAGTTAGAGTTGAGTCGAGCTACGCTCGGAGTCTCCGGAGTCGTCTGCTGGAGAGTCTGGTATAGTTCTTGTACCTTTCCTTCTGTAAGACTTTACCTTTATCAATATATTATCTTTACTTTACCATTGTGCCTTACTTTATTATTTAGTTGTTATATACTTGATAGTGTTCCTGTCCAAACTCAACGTGTGTTAGTTCATCGCCTGTCATAAGGTACTTTAGTTGTTGGTACGCAGCTAAGGTAGTGAGAATTAGCATAAGCGTGGTGCTTAGGCTAAGTCTTACCTTTGATTACCGCTTGTCGCACGGATTGTTAGTGGTAGCCAGCAAGTGGTGACAGCCTTGTCTGGTCTTCGTATTTCACCACGTGTTTTAGGCAAGTTCTTAAAAGGTAGGCTCCCATAAGTTTGTAGGCGTTTCGGGTGGAGGTTTTGTCTTCCATTGTCTCGCACTACTCCCTGCACATCGGTAGTAGGAAGCTATCATAGTATTGGTCATCTATCTAATAGCGTAATTCTCAATAGTTAAGTAAAGTGTCTTAGGAGTCTTTTACTCACTCGTTGTCCTCCCACCTAGCTATACTCTACTAGTTATCTTTTAGTTACCATCAACCTTGTAGTGTGTCTGTGTCATTACCCTTCCATTATCCTATCGAGTTACCCCCCTATCACTAGTTGATACTAAGTTGGTGAGACTCAAGTACCCATCTATCTTTTATTAATCATTCCTAGCATTGCTTTCCCTTGGGATAAAAATAAATAACGATACCTTGGAATACTCCCGGGTGAAGTGCTACAGCGGTATATTCTGTGCGCTTGCGGAATTATCCAATAGACATAAGAAATACCCACTCAAGACATTTCTGGCGCCATTGCGCTAAGATTTGTCAACAAGCATTTCTGGCGCCGTTGCCGGGGAAAGCACCAGTCTAGGAATATTAATAATGATTGGATCTAGAGTCTATTATCAATTTAGCTATCGATTAGTGTTAGGGGCTTACCCCTGTCTGTGTTTCTCGTCTATCGTGAAGCTGGACAGTGCATGAGCGGTTTCCAATTGCCTTCAAATTTCATTCAAGATCCTGAGCAATTATTGTGGAGAACTAGACGCCGTCAAGTTCCACCACAAAGGATCATTTCAAACAGGAATCCGTCCAGTTCGAGGAAGGAATCCCCGCAATATCATTCAAGGAAGCTATGGCCCAAAAGACCATCTCCGAGTTCTCTGCGCCATCCGCTGACAACATCGCCACCGGTCCGCAGCTGAACTTTGGAGATGCTACCTTTGAGCTCAAGCCTGCACTCATCAACATGGTGCAAGCCAATCCATTCTGTGGAAAGCCACATGAAGACGCCAATGCCCATCTCCAGCACTTTCTGGAGGTGTGCGGGACCTTCACCATCAAGAACATTTCGGCTGACGCCATCCGACTTCGCCTTTTCCCATTCTCCCTGCTTGAGAAGGCGAAAGCAATGGTTTTATGCCAACAAGAGTGGAGTCACCACTTGGGAGAAGTGCGCCAACGCCTTTCTCAAGAAGTTCTTCCCAATGGGCAAAACCAGCGCTCTTCGTGGCAAAATCTCAAGCTTCCAACAACAAGCGGACGAGACGATTTCCGAAGGATGGGAACGTCTGCAGGAGTACATTCGAGCTTGTCCTCACCATGGGATTGAAGAATGGCTCCTTATCTAAGGTTTCTATCATGGGCTGACTGGATTAGCTCGTAGTCACCTTGATGCTGCAGGCTAGAGGGGCATTCCTGCAACACAATGTCAAGGATGCCAAGGACCTCATTGAGAAAATGGTTATCAACCAAGGATGGAATGAGGAACGCCTCCAACCAAAGAAAAGGGGTATGCACACCGTTCATGAGGTGGACATGCTCTCCACTAAGATAGACCTCTTGATAAAAAAGATTGAAGAAAGTTCCACACGGGAACAAGAGGCCACTCGCACCACTGCCCCCGTACGAGCCATCGAAGCTGATCTCTGGTGCGAGGTATGTGGAGGAAATGATCACTCGGGCAACAATTGCCCCGAGACAAAGGAGGAAGTGAGCTTCATCAACAACAACAATAACAATGGATATCGCCCTCAACAACAAGGAGGATGGAACTCACGCCCCTTCTACCAAGGTAATGGTTACACCAATAATTTCAATAATTCTTATGGTAACCAACCTTCTCTTAAAGATCTTATTTTAGGCCAATCTAAAATCAATGATAGTATAAATAAAAAGATCATGGCTAATGACAAGATTCTTGAAACCCTTAGTGAGAAAATGGATAGCTTTAATACTGCTATGAAAAATCAATTGAGCTTTAATAAAATGTTAGAAACCCAATTAGCTCAAATAGCAGCTGCTATCCCATCAATCGAGCAAGGATAAGATCCCAGGGAAACCTGAGGAACCTGTTGAGGGAGTCCGTCTAATTTCCATGAGGTTCGGTAAGCCTCCGGTTAGGGAAAACCCGGGTTACCTTCTTGACCCGCCATTCATGGCCAAGAAAAGTGATCCCAGGTCATCCCACCATCACAATGCGAAATCGGACCGCGCATCCTCAACAACGCCTTCTGCGACCTTGGATCCAGTGTCAACATCATGTCCTAAGGTAATGTATGAGAACTTGCTTGGGGGACCTTTGTACCCCACTTTTGTCAAATTGCAGATGGCGGATCAATCAATTCGGTTCCCCGAGGGATTGGCAAGGGATATCCTTGTCAAAATTCAAGATGAATACATCCCCGCTGACTTCATAATTCTTGACATGGGATTCGACGATGAAGTTCCCGTCATCCTGGGAAGGCCGTTCCTCAACACCGTCAATGCCATCATCTATGTAGGATCCGGCCAAGTACACTTCCAGCTCCCAGGTAAGCGAGTTAAATGTTCTTTCAATGGTTATAAACTAACACAACAGGCAAGAAGGAACAACTCAAGGAGGAGGCATCGCCTCTCTCAAAAGACCTACCCACTCAAAGATGGTTGGGAAGATTACAAGGTGGAGATGGCAGCTAAAACCGAGTCAGTAAAAGAAGACTCCGCTGAAACACAATCCAAGAAGGAATGGCGGAAGAAAGAGGTGCAACCTTCACGGTCCCCGTCTCCGGGACCAACCGAAGCACCCGAAGAATGAACCCGACACGGAGAGGTCCTGCTCTACGGACCGAAAACATGGAGCCCTTGCTGGTAAGGTAAATCAGTATTTATCTCATATTTATTTCCATGCATTTCAATTTTCATCTTTGCATTTCATATTTAAATTTTTGCAACAATTTATTTGAATAAAACAAAATGGCTAGTTAGTAAAATTTGAAAAGAAATTGTTTCTGCTCACACCTGAGGTGGTGGACCACCCAGGTAGGGTCGGCCGACCCCACCATGGGGCCCACTCACCTCTGATCACCCTGACATGAAGTGTAGATAACTCTCCCAAATTATGAGCTTCAAATTTAACTGAATTTTGGCCGGCCAATTTTTGGTCATGCCAACTTACACATGCTCCAAGGAGAAGCAAACATCCACATTCACCTAAACTTTGAAAAGTGGACACTTTGGCATGCATGAGTGTTTCCATGATCCATGGAAATCACTTTAAACATGCCCCACTTTCATCATACACCCTTTCTCTTTCACAAAACACTAGACAAGGGAATTTTCAAATTCTTGTCCCACCACTAGTCTTCAGACTGCTGGACACAGTGTCTAAAGCTGAGGGGGGACAAGGCCTGGGTCGGCCGAACCCTACATGGGTGCCAACCAAGGATTTGAGCCAGTCCAAAGTAAAGGAAAGAACAGACATGGGCATAGCATGGGTCGGCCGACCCATGTATAAAGCCATGTCTGTAAGGTGAAGTTTGGGTTTGAAAACACTTGCTGTTCAAAGGTGAAAGAAGCAGAGCAGGGGGAACAAATGGGGTCGGCCGAACTGCACTCTGTCCCCTTTTGAAAATTGAATTCGAAATCAGGCAGACGCTCCTCGACAGAGCTGGACCAGCCCAGGACCACCCACCTAGTGGATCGGCCGAACCAGCCCTAGAGGCTTGGTCACCATCCCTCTTTCCCTCTATAAATACCCTTGCAATGTGTGCTCAAATCCACACCCAATTCAGCTAAATCAGCTCGAGCACACAATGCCTCTTCTCCTCTTTAGTAGAGCAAGTTCTCTTTTAAGTTTAGTTTAGCTAGCCACTCATAAATTAAAAACCCAAAAATATTGTAGTAGTAGAAGCTTGTCTCACTCTCATCTCTTTCTAATCTTGGTTGTGGTGGTAATCATGCCCCGTAAGGACCACTAACCTTAGGACAACTAACGCTAACACTAATCTTTGTTGTCCTAGTGTGTTCTTGTGTGGCCTAACATTTCAGGATGAAGAAGCTCTCCTCCGCGATCAAGAAAGCCAAGGGTGTCATAGGGAGTTCTTCCCGACGACCCCGTCATGATGAAGATGAGGGAAGAGAAGCTCCGCCAAGATGAAGCATTGCAATGGCCCCTGAGAGGACGATCGAGCCCGAGAGCGGCCTCATGCTAGACAAGTATGAGCTCCAAAGGTACATCACCATCCGAAGTCGCAGTTATGAACATACCGGCATCATCGACCTTGACCTTCTGGATAGCACGGGTATGTCTGCTGAATATAATGTTATATTTAATACGATCGGATGGGGAGGCTTTTGGGAAGTTCAAGAACATGGGATTGAAAAGCTCACAATAGAATTTCTATGCTCTCTGAAACCAACTAATGACAATGTCTATTTTTGAATGTTTAACAAAGAGTTTAATTTGACATGGGGATCTCTTAGTGTTACTCTTGATTTTGATGGTGATTGCCAACTGGATTTAGTAAGAGCAACTAGGAAATTTGATAGGTCTGAATTTTGGAATGCTATATCTGGATCAAATGATTGTTCTAATCCCCAAACAAAAGAAATTCATAACCCAACTTTGCGCATGATAAGATTTTGGATGGCAATAACTTTCCTTCCTGGCTCTAATGTGGAAACTTTGGAAATTGATGAACTAAGACTGCTCTATGCTTTGGTCAAGAAAATAAAAGTGTCACCTGTTAAAATGCTAATCAAATTTTGGCTTGGAATCTTCGAAAGAAGTGACCCCATTTACTTCACTTCTTACATCTCCCGCATTGCTGAATCTATGGATTTACTTAATGGAAGATATGAATTTGAATACTTTCCCTCTGCTAGAGATGTTATAGATGAAGACTTCTTTATAAGCTCTCAAATCTTAAAAAGAGATGAAGATGGTATGTTTAAAATGGTTTATCCCGGCCATACAACCGAGATCTCACTTCCAAATGAGAGGCATCGGTTGTATGCGCTGCATGCACTAACCATCAATTTGGGATCGAGAGGCAAGAAGCCAAGCTGCTGCAGGTACACGAAGAGTGACAAGGAGCATGTCACAAGCCGCTCAATTTGAGCAAGGTGATCCTTCACAAACGGCCGAGGAAGAAAGAGAGGAGGACGAGTCCCATGGACATCTCAGGGTCCATGGGAGGCTCACGACAACATACCCCAAGGATACACACTCCTCGTCCATCACGGACTAGGAGTAGGCGAGCCCAAGGATCAGGGGTAGACCAACTCGTCAACGACATGGATGCAATGCACATTGGACAAGGAGTAACTTTGAGCATAGCACATCAAAATGCTCAAATGTTACAAAACATCCGAGATCAAGAAGCACAACGCTGGGCGGAATGGTACGCACTCTACCCACAACCGCCGCCACAATGAGCAAATAGACAAGCTTGGGGGAGATCCTCTCCCCCACCAAGGTAAGTATCTTATCCTAGTATTTTACCTTTCCTTTTATCTCCCACTTGCGTAATTCAAATAAAATACCAAAAATATTTCCCTTTTTATCATATATGCTTCATGAATGTCTATCCTTCTCAAGGAGATGATGAATAGTTGCTCTGTTAATATTCCTCTAATGCTAAGTTTACAACTTAATATTTCTTTGAGCATGGATCACTTGGCTTATTTAAATCATCATGAACCTGAAAGCTTTGGATGCTAAGTACTTGAACTAAGCCTAAGTTGTTGTGAGACATTGTTGACAAATCATAGCGCAACAGCGCCAGAAATGTCTTGAGTGGGTATTTCTTATGTCTATTGGATAATTCCGCAAGCGCACAGAATATACCGCTGTAGCACTTCACCCGGAAGTATTCCAAGGTATCGTTATTTATTTTTATCCCAAGGGAAAGCAATGCTAGGAATGATTAATAAAAGATAGATGGGTACTTGAGTCTCACCAACTTAGTATCAACTAGTGATAGGGGGTAAATTGATAGGATAATGGAAGGATAATGACACAGACACACCACAAGGTTGATGATAACTAAAAGGTAACTAGTAGAGTACAGCTAGGCGGGAGGACAACGAGTGAGTAAAAGACTCCTAAGACACTTTACTTAACTATTGAGAATTTCTCTATTAGATAGATGACCAATACTATGATAGCTTCCTACTACCGGTGTGCAGGGAGTAGTGCGAGACAATGGAAGACAAAACCTCCACCCGAAGCGCCTACAATCTTATGGGAGCCTACCTTTTAAGAACTTGCCTAAAACACGTGGTGGAATACGAAGACCAGACAAGGCTGTCACCACTTGCTGGCTACCACTAACAATCCGTGCGACAAGCGGTAATCAAAGGTAAGATTTAGCCTAAGCACCACGCTTATGCTAATTCTCACTACCTTAGCTGCGTACCAACAACTAAAGTACCTTATGACAGGCGATGAACTAACACACGTTGAGTTTGGACAGGAACACTACCAAGTAAATATCAACTATATAATAAAGTAAGGCACAATGGTAAAGTAAAGATAATATATTGATAAAGGTAAAGTCCTACAGAAGGAAAGGTACAAGAGCTATACCAGACTCTCCAGCAGACGACTCCGGAGACTCCGAGCGTAGCTCGACTCAACTCTAACTCCCACACTGGACTACTACTACTACTAGAACTCTACTTGCTTGCTTGCCTTGTGTCTTGTGTGTTGTTGTATGTCTTGAAGTGAAGGAGGCAGCTGGTATTTATAGAGGGGAACCAGGGGGTGCCACGTCAGCGATCCGCGTGCTCCTTGCCTCTCCACCCTTTGATCCACCGCCTTGCAACCGCCTCAGGATGGACGGCAGAGGTAATTTGGACATGTGGGAAGCATGCTTGGAGTCGGTGGAGTGTAACCGTCCTGGTTGAGCACCAGGTGGGGGTCGGCCGACCCCTCCTATGACAGGTGGGGCCAGGCAGGACCTTCTAGAAGGTGGCCCCACCTGTCTGGGAGGGTGTAGATGTCTTGATCCTTCATATTGTGGTTCGACCGACCCACCCTAGGTGGGGTTGGGCCCACCACTGTGGTCCCCACGTGTCATAGAGTGTTGCCCAAGTGTTGTCACGTTGATTTCTGTCTCAATCCGTGTGCCTTTGATCTTCACCGTTGAATGGAAGCACACATTGATCCAATGGTTGATAGGAGATGAGGGGAAGGTCACATGGATTGTGCCTTGTCACTAGGGCCAGGTGGGCCCCATGGGTGGTTCGGCCGACCCATGGGTGGTTCGGCCGACCCAGGGGTGGCCCCACATTGGCCTCCCTTCTCTTCTCCATGGCAATGTGTACCTTTTCTTGATATTTTGTAACCTGTTTGATCTTTGCTGCATTCATAACCTAAGAGTACAAGTGGAACTCATTATTGATTAAGTATGTTCATGTTATGTTTATTCTCCCTTGGATCTGAGGCATGTTGACGGTGTTTAAGTGTGGAAATATGTGGTATATCCACCGTCAACAAGATCCCCCAAGCTTAACATTTGCTCGTCCCGAGCAAATAATTAAACTTAGTCTCGGTGGATCAGGAGTTGCTACAATGTCATACTTCAATAATACTATGTGTACAACAAAGTACTTCTCTTTTGAATAGAAAATTTGGCTATCAAAATTCAATCATTTCACCTTAGTTCTTTATGGAGCTATTGACCTTCCCTTTACCTTGGGTGGTTGAGAGATAGAACGGTTTAACTTGAGCACTAATTTTCTCATTCTTTGCAAGTTTCATGCTGGAGGTTTTTATCACTGTTTTTTCAAAAGAAAACTTATTGTTCCTCATATGGTTTCTCTCATGTCGCTCAATGGTGTATGATTCCTTACCAAGGTACGAAAGTCAAATCGCCTTCTTTTTCATCCTACTTTTAAATTAGCTTATGTGGAGCTCAAGGTAGGAATGAAGAAAGTGTAGCATACTTACTTTGCATATGTTGTAAAGCCAAGGCTTGGATCCAAAGAGAGAGAAATGTCATACCCCTAGATCAAGGTGTGCAAGTGTGTGGAAAGTAATGGACTATAATGCTCCTTTGTGAAAATGTATCTCTCTAGTTTTATTTTGAGACATGGCTATCATCTTTTTTCTTTTTCTTCATGAGCCTAGACCTGCTCAACTCTTTTCTTTATATTTTTTTTTCTTGTGGACTTTCACTTATCCATCTTTCTTTTCTCTTTTTATTTTGCATAGCCTTTTTGTCTCATCTACCAAATTGACAATGAGAGATATTCTAAATTTGGGACATATGAGCATTTATTTTGTGGAAATGGAAGGCATGTTGTTGTGTACTTTCAGTGTAGAAGCAGCACATATATGTGGTGTGTACGTGATCTTGATCTTGGAAGCATGATAAGCCTCTCAATAAGGGTCAACAAGACTTGACAACACTCAATACAAAGTGAGTTGCTTATTTGGAAGGTTTTCAAATATGTATAACTCATTTGGCTGTGGTGGGAATTTGTCACCATTGAGGAACAATAAGGTTTTTATTGTTTATGAAATAAATCTCCAGTAATCATGCATGCTTAGAATAATATTATAGCTGCTCTCACAACAACATAGGCTTAGTTCAAGTACTTAGCATCCAAAGCTTTCAGGTTCATGATGATTTAAATAAGCCAAGTGATCCATGCTCAAAGAAATATTAAGTTGTAAACTTAGCATTAGAGAAATATTAACAGAGCAACTATTCATCATTTCCTTGAGAAGGATAAACATTCATGAAGCATATGTAATAAAAAGGGAAATATTTTTGGTATTTTATTTGAATTACGCAAGTGGGAGATAAAAGGAAAGGTAAAATACTAGGATAGGATACTTACCTTGGTGGGGGAGAGGATCTCCCACAAGCTTATCTTTTTGCTCATTGTGGCGGCGGTTGTGGGTAGAGTGCGTACCACTCCGCCCAGCGTTGTGCTTCTTGATCTTGGATGTTTTGTAACATTTGAGCATTTTGATGTGCTATGCTCAAAGTTACTCCTTGTCCAATGTGCATTGCATCCATGTCGTTGACGAGTTGGTCTACCCCTGATCCTTGGGCTCGCCTGCTCCTAGTCCGTGATGGACGAAGGAGTGCGTACCCTTGGGGTATGTTGTCGTGAGCCTCCCATGGATCCTGAGATGTCCATGGGACTCACCTCGTCTCTTTCCTCCTCGGCAGTTTGTGAAGGATCACCTTGCTCAAATTGAGCGGCTTGTGACATGCTCCTTGTCACTCTTCGTGTACCTGCAGCAGCTTGGCTTTGTGCCTCTTGATCCAAATTGATGGTTAGTGCACGCAGCGCATACAACCGATGCCTCTCATTTGGAAGTGAGATCTCGGTTGTATGGCCGGGATAAATCATTTTAAGCATACCATCTTCATCTCTTTTTAAGATTTGAGAGCTTATAAAGAAGTCTTCATCTATAACATCTCTAGCAGAGGAAATGTATTCAAATTCATATCTTCCATTAAGCAAATCCATGGAATCAGCAATGCGGGAGATGTAAGAAGTGAAATATATGGGGTCACTTCTTTCGAAGATTCCAAGCCGGAATTTGATTAGCATTTTCACAGGTGAAACTTTTATTTTCTTGACCATAGCATAGAGCAGTCTTAGTTCATCAACTTCCAAAGTTTCCACATTAGAGCCAAATTCAGACCTATCAAATTTCCTAGTTGCTCTTACTAAATTCAGTTGGCAATCACCATCAAAACCAAGAGCAACACTAAGAGATCCCCAAGTCAAATTAAACTCTTTGTTAAACATTCGAAAATAGACATTGTCATTAGTTGATTTCAAAGAGCAAAGAAATTCTATTGTGAACTTTTCAATCCCAAGTTCTTGAACTTCCCAAAAGCCTCCCCATCCGATCGTATTAAATATAACATTAAATTCAGCAGACATACCTGTGCTATCCAGAAGGTCGAGGTCGATGATGCCGGTATGTTCATAACTGCGACTTTCGGATGGTGATGTACCTTTGGAGCTCATACTTGTCTAGCATGAGGCCGCTTTCGGGCTCGATCGTCCTCTCGGGGGCCATTGCAACGCTTCGTCTTGGCGGAGCTTCTCTTCCCTCATCTTCATCATGACGGGGTCGTCGGGAAGAACTCCCTACGATACCCTTGGCTTTCTTGATCGCGGAGGAGAGCTTCTTCATCCTGAAATGTTAGGCCACACAAGAACACACTAGAACAACAGAGATTAGCGTTAGCGTTAGTTGTCCTAAGGTTAGTAGTCCTTGCGGGGTATGGTTACCACCACAACCAAGATTAGAAAGAGATGAGAGTGAGACAAGCTTCTACTACTATAATATTTTTGGGTTTTTGATTTATGAGTGGCTAGCTAAACTAAACTTAAAAAGGAACTTGCTCTACTAAAGAGGAGAAGAGGCATTGTGTGTTCGAGCTGATTCAGCTGAATGGGGTGTGGATTTGAGCACACATTGCAAGAGTATTTATAGGAGGAGAAGGGATGATGGCCAAGCCACTAGGGCTGGTTCGGCCGACCCTTGCCTAGGGGTGGTCCTGGGCTGGTCCAGCTCTGCTGAGGAGCGTCTGCCTGATTTCAAATTCAAATTTTCAAAAGGGGACAAAGAGCAGTTCGGCCGACGCCCCTAGGGGTGGTCCTGGGCTGGTCCTGCTCCAAAAGACGTTCCCTTTCAAAATTGAATTTGAAACTTGCAAGGAGGGGACAATGCCAGTTCGGCCGACCCCATAGGGAACAGGTTTTTGTTGTTTTCTCCCTTGGAACTGAGTGTGTTCTGCACTTCAATCTTCAATTTGCAGATCAGGCTTTATACATGGGTCGGCCGACCCATGTCAAGCTCACGTCACTTTTTGTTTCCACTTTAGACAGGGAATCTAGTTGAGTTCAAATTTAAGTTTCCAGGTTGGAGCCAAAACATGGTTCAGCCAAACCACTTATGTCCATTTTTCAGCTTTGAACAGCATGTCTCGGGTTGCCCAGCAAGACCAAAAATGATGGTGGACCAAAGGCTTTCAAATTTCAGAGATTCCCTTTGTGTTTTGTGAAAGCAAGAGTGTAGACCAAAAGTGGGGACATGTTTAAAATGATTCCCATGGACCATGGGAATACTTGTGCATGCCAAAGTGTCCACTTTTCAAAGTTTGGTTAGAAGTGAGTGTTTGATTCTCCTTGGAGCATGTGAAAGGTGGCATGACCAAAAATTGGCCGGCCAAAATTCAGATGAATTTGAAGCTCATAATTTGGGAGAGTCATCTACACTTCATATCAGGGTGGTCAGAGGTGAGTGGGCCTCATGGTGGGGTCGACCGACCCCACCAAGGTGGTACCACCACCTCGGGTGTGAGTAGAGACAATTTCTTTTTAAGTTTTATTAACTAGCCATTTTATTTTATTCGAGTAAATTGTTGCAAAAATTTAAATATGAAATGCAATGATGAAAATTCAAAAATTGAAATGCACGAAAATAAATATGAGATAAATACTGATTTACCTTACCAGCAAGGGCTCCATGTTTTCGGTCCGTAGAGCAGGACCTCTCCATGTCGGGTTCAGTCTTCGGGTGCTTCGGTCGGTCCCGGAGACGGGGACCGTGAAGGTTGCACCTTTTTCTTTCTCCATTCCTTCTTGGGTTGTGCTTCAGCGGATTCTTCTTTTACTGACTTAGCTGCCATCTCCGCCTTGTTATCTTCCCAACTATCTTTGAGTGGGTAAGTCTTTTGAGAGAGGCGATGCCTCCTCCTTGAGTTGTTCCTTCTTGCCTGTTGTGTTAGTTTATAACCATTGAAAGAACATTTAACTCGCTTACCTAGGAGCTAGAAGTGTACTTGGCCAGATCCTACATAGATGCTGGCATTGACGGTGTTGAGGAACGGCCTTCCCAGGATGATGGGAACTTCATCGTCAAATCCCATGTCAAGAATTATGAAGTCGGCGGGGATGTATTCATCTTGAATTTTGACAAGGATATCCCTTGCCAATCCCTCGGGGAACCGAATTGATTGATCCGCCATCTGTAATTTGACAAATGTGGGGTACAAAGGTCCCCCAAGCAGGTTCTCATACATTACCTTGGACATGATGTTGACACTGGATCCAAGGTCGTAGAAGGCGTTGTTGAGGATGCGCGGTCCGATTTCGCAGGTAATGGTGGGATGGCCGGGATCACTTTTCTTGGCCACGAATGGTGGGTCAAGAAGGTAACCCGGGTTTTCCCTAACCGGAGGCTTACCGAACCGCGTGGAAATTAGACAGACTCCCTCAACAGGTTCCTCTGGTTTCCCTAGGATCTTACCTTGCTCGATTGATGGGACAGCAGCTGCTATTTGAGATAATTGGGTTTCTAACATTTTATTAAAGCTCAATTGATTTTTCATAACAGTATTAAAGCTATCCATTTTCTCACTAAGAATTTCAAGAATCTTGTCATTAGCCATGATCTTTTTATTTATACTATCATTGATTTTAGATTGGCCTAAAACAAGATCTTTAAGAGAAGGTTGGTTACTATAAGGATTATTGAAATTATTGTTGTAACCATTACCTTGGTAGAAGGGGCGTGAGTTCCATCCTCCTTGTTGTTGAGGGCGATATCCATTATTGTTGTTGTTGTTGTTGATGAAGCTCACTTCCTCCTTTGTCTCGGGGCAGTTGTTGCCCGAGTGATCATTTCCTCCACATACCTCGCACCAGGGATCAGCTTCGATGGCTCGTACGGGGGCAGTGGTGCGAGTGGCCTCTTGTTCCCGTGTGGAACTTTCTTCAATCTTTTTCATCAAGAGGTCCATCTTAGCGGAGAGCATGTCCACCTCATGAACGGTGTGCATACCCTTTTTCTTTGGTTGGAGGCGTTCCTCATTCCATCCTTGGTTGATGACCATTTTCTCAATGAGGTCCTTGGCATCCTTGACATTATGTTGCAGGAATGCCCCTCCAGCTGCAGCATCAAGGTGACTACGGGCTATTCCAGTCAGCCCATGGTAGAAACCTTGGATAAGGAGCCATTCTTCAATCCCATGGTGAGGACAAGCTCAAATGTACTCTTGCAGACGTTCCCATGCTTCGGGAATCGTCTCGTCCGCTTGTTGTTGGAAGCTTGAGATTTTGCCACGAAGAGCGCTGGTTTTGCCCATTGGAAAGAACTTCTTGAGAAAGGCGTTGGCGCACTTCTCCCAAGTGGTGACTTCACTCTTGTTGGCATAAAACCATTGCTTCGCCTTCCCAAGCAGGGAGAATGGGAAGAGGCGAAGACGGATGGCGTCAGCCGAAATGTTCTTGATGGTGAAGGTCCCGCACACCTCCAGGAAGTGCTGGAGATGGGCATTGGCGTCTTCATGTGGCTTTCCACAGAATGGATTGGCTTGCACCATGTTGATGAGTGCAGGCTTGAGCTCAAAGGTAGCATCTCCAAAGTTCAGCTGCGGACCGGTGACGATGTTGTCAGCGGATGGCGCAGAGAACTCGGAGATGGTCTTATGGGCCATAGCTTCCTTGAATGATATTGCGGGGATTCCTTCCTCGAACGGATTCCTGTTTGAAATGATCCATTGTGGTGGAACTTGACGGAGTCTAGTTCTCCTCAATAATTGCTCGGGATCTTGAATAAAATTTGATGGCAATTGGAAACCGCTCATGCACTGTCCAGCTTCACGATAGACGAGAAACACAGACAGGGGTAAGCCCCTAACACTAATCGATAGCTAAATTGATAATAGACTCTTGATCCAATCTTTATTAATATTCCTAGACTGGTGCTTTCCCCGACAACGGCGCTAGAAATGCTTGTTGACAAATCTTAGCGCAACAGCGCCAGAAATGTCTTGAGTGGGTATTTCTTATGTCTATTGGATAATTCCGCAAGCGCACAGAATATACCGCTGTAGCACTTCACCCGGGAGTATTTCAAGGTATCGTTATTTATTTTTATCCCAAGGGAAAGCAATGCTAGGAATGATTAATAAAAGATAGATGGGTACTTGAGTCTCACCAACTTAGTATCAACTAGTGATAGGGGGTAAATCGATAGGATAATGGAAGGATAATGACACAGACACACCACAAGGTTGATGATAACTAAAAGGTAACTAGTAGAGTACAGCTAGGCGGGAGGACAACAAGTGAGTAAAAGACTCCTAAGACACTTTACTTAACTATTGAGAATTTCTCTATTAGATAGATGACCAATACTATGATAGCTTCCTACTACCGGTGTGCAGGGAGTAGTGCGAGACAATGGAAGACAAAACCTCCACCCGAAGCGCCTACAATCTTATGGGAGCCTACCTTTTAAGAACTTGCCTAAAACACGTGGTGGAATACGAAGACCAAACAAGGTTGTCACCACTTGCTGGCTACCACTAACAATCCGTGCGACAAGCGGTAATCAAAGGTAAGATTTAGCCTAAGCACCACGCTTATGCTAATTCTTACTACCTTAGCTGCGTACCAACAACTAAAGTACTTTATGACAGGCGATGAACTAACACACGTTGAGTTTGGACAGGAACACTACCAAGTAAATATCAACTATATAATAAAGTAAGGCACAATGGTAAAGTAAAGATAATATATTGATAAAGGTAAAGTCTTACAGAAGGAAAGGTACAAGAGCTATACCAAACTCTCCAGCAGACGACTCCGGAGACTCCGAGCGTAGCTCGACTCAACTCTAACTCACACACTAGACTACTACTACTACTAGAACTCTACTTGCTTGCTTGCCTTGTGTCTTGTGTGTTGTTGTGTGTCTTGAAGTGAAGGAGGCAGCTGGTATTTATAGAGGGGAACCAGGGAGTGCCACGTCAGCGATCCGCGTGCTCCTTACCTCTCCACCCTTGGATCCACCGCCTTGCAATCGCTTCAGGATGGACGGCAGAGGTAATTTGGACATGTGGGAAGCATGCTTGGAGTCGGTGGAGTGTAACCATCCTGGTTGAGCACTAGGTGGGGGTCGGCCGACCCCCCTATGACAGGTGGGGCCAGGCAGGACCTTCTAGAAGGTGGCCCCACCTGTCTGGGAGGGTGTAGATGTCTTGATCCTTCATATTGTGGTTCGGCCGATCCACCCTAGGTGGGGTTGGGCCCACCACTATGGTCCCCACGTGTCATAGAGTGTTGCCCAAGTGTTGTCACGTTGATTTCTGTCTCAATCCGTGTGCCTTTGATATTCACCGTTGAATGGAAGCACACATTGATCCAATGGTTGATAGGAGATGAGGGGAAGGTCACTGTGGGGTTATGAGGGAGCTACGCTAGCTGACAAATCAAAATTTTCGACCTCATGAACCAGGATCTACTGCCAGATATAGGTTACGGGATTACCACTAGACGCGCAGATGCAGCGGAGACTTGTAGTAGTTGAGCGTGTCGTAGTAGTACAGATCTTCCGAGCAGGTCCCCGACCAACTCCAACCAGTCGCCGATCACCACCGACCAGTTACCGACCGTCTCCGACCAGTAACCGATCCGCCTGAATGATACCCGATCAACTTCAGGCAACAGCCGATCAGCCGGAGTTATCACCGATCTGCTCCGGGCAATAGCCGATTCGACGATCCCGACAACCGATCCGCTACGGTGATCACCGATTCGCTCTCGGCGATCACCGATTCACGATGCTTCGTCCTTGTGCCGCAGATGCAACACCTCCAAGGAATCACACACGTACAGGGAGGAAGCGTTGCGTCTCTAGACTGCTAGATCCACGAGAAGCAAAGGCAAAGCGTGGGTAGATGGCGACGGCTGCCAAAAAGGCGTGGATTCAATCTTAGCCTCGCCCTACCCCTTGCTTATATAGGCGTCCCTAACGAGCTCCCGAGTTGGAGGCCCATTAAAAACCCTAATCCTTGTCTAACTCGAGTCCCACCCGAATTAGTCTTCCAACCCCTTAAGCGTGCGACCCTTTGGGTTCACGTGCACATGGACATGGCCCGAGTACTCCTACTCGACCAATAGTTGACAGCGGCCTCTAGCAAGGCGTAACAACTCCCATGCATACGTAAAGATCATATATGATGAACCACCACATACTATATACAAGTTATTCCCTTTGCCTCACGATATATGGTTCAACTCGTGGGTTAACACTTAACCCAAGCACGGCCATGCATTTTGTTGATCCAATCACTTGAGTGATCCAGTGATATCTCTCTAACATCGAGAGGGGCAAATCCCATCTTGATCGTCTATGTCTTACAGCATGCTTCGTGACAAACCCGAAGACTATCTTTATAACTACCCAGTTACGGAGTAGCGTTTGATAATCCCTAAGTAGGTCATTACACATCTTGAGAACATACGGCAATCTCAGGTCTAAGGACATAACATATATGATGTGAATAGAGACAATCTCATGTCGGGTCAGTCCAGCCTATATGTCTCACATGTGCCCACATAATTAGTTTGACATCTCCATGTCCATGACTTGTGAAACATAGTCATCAACTAATACATGTGCTGGTCTAATATTCAAGTTGTTCTTACAAGAACGCCGACCAGGGACAACTTTAGAATAACCATACAGGTAAAAGAGTTTCACAGACAATTCACTTAATTACCGATCAATACCAGTTATCTTTTATGGAAATTCAATGAACTCATAATATATCATGGATACAAGGCAATGCCAATCACCTCTATGATTATCTCTAGGGCATACTCCAACAGGTCACATGGATTGTGCCTTGTCACCAGGGCCAGGTGGGCCCCATGGGTGGTTCGGCCGACCCAGGGGTGGCCCCACCTTGGCCTCCCTTCTCTTCTCCATGGCAATGTGCACCTTTTCTTGATATTTTGTAACCTGTTTGATCTTTGCTGCATTCACAAGCTAAGAGTAAAAGTGGAACTCATTATTGATTAAGTATGTTCATGTTATGTTTATTCTCCCTTAGATCCGAGGCCTGTTGACGGTGTTTAAGTGTGGAAATATGTGGTATATCCATCGTCAACAGACATGATATGGTAAAACAAGAGCAACTATAATATTATTCTAAGCATGCATGATTACTGGAGATTTATTTCATAAACAATAAAAACCTTGTTGTTCCTCAATGGTGACAAATTCCTACCACAGCCAAATGAGTTATACATATTTGAGAACCTTCCAAATAAGCAACTCACTTTGTATTGAGTGTTGTCAAGACTTGTTGACCCTTATTGAGAGTTTTATCATGCTCCCAAGATCAAGATCACGTTCACACCACATATATGTGCTGCTTCTACACTGGAAGTACGCAACAGCATGCCTTTCATTTCCACAAAATAAATGCTCACATGTTCCAAATTCAAAATATCTCTCATAGTCAATTTGGTAGATGAGACAAAAAAGGCTATGCAAAATAAAAAGAGAAAAGAAAGATGGACAAGAAAAGTCCATAGACAAGAAAAGAAAAAGTTGAGCAAGTATAGGCTCATTAAAAAAAATGATAGCCATGTCTCAAAATAAAACTAGAGAGATACATTTTCACAAAGGAGCATTTTAGTCCATTACTTTCCACACACTTGCACATCTTGATCTAGGGGTATGACATTTCTCTCTCTTTGGATCCATGCCTTGGCTCTACAACATATGCAAAGTAAGTATGCTACACTTTCTCCCTTCCTACCTTGAGCTCCACATAAGCTAATTTAGAAGTAGGATGAAAAAGAAGGCAATTTGACTTTTGTGCCTTGGTAAGGAATCATACACCATTGAGCGACATGAGAGAAACCATATGAGGAACAATAAGTTTTCTTTCAAAAACAATGATAAAACCTCCAGCATGAAACTTGCAAAGAATGAGAAAATTAGTGCTCAAGTTAAACCGTTCTATCTCTCAACCACCCAAGGCAAGGGAAAGGTTATTAGCTCCATAAAGAACTAAGGTGAAATGATTGAATTTTAATAGCCAATTTTTTCATTCAAACGAGAAGTACTTTGTTGTACTTATAGCATTATTGAAATATGACATTGTAGCAACTCCTGATCCACCGAGACTAAGTTTAATTATTTGCTCGGGACGAAGCAAATGTTAAGCTTGGGGGATCTTGTTGACGGTAGGATATACCACATATTTCCACACTTAATCACCGTCAACAGGCCTCGGATCTAAGGGAGAATAAACACATCATGAGCATACTTAATCAATAATGAGTTCCACTTGTACTCTTAGCTCGTGAATGCAGCAAAGGTCAAATAAGTTGGAAAACAGCAAGAAATGGTGCACATTGCCATGGAGAAGAGAAGGGAGGCCAAGGTGGGGCCACCCATGGGTCGGTCGAACCACCCATGGGGCCCACCTGGCCCTAGTGACAAGGCACAATCCATGTGACCTTCCCCTCATCTCCTATCAACCATTGGATCAAGGTGTGCTTCCATTCAAAGGTGAAGATCAAAAGTACAAGGATTGAGGCAGCAACCAATGTGACAGCACATGGGTGGACTCTATGACAGATGGGGCCAACACTTGGCTTGACCCCACCCATCATGAGGGTCGACCGAACCATGAAGGATGGAACCAGGGGAGCTACACACTCCCTGGCCGGTGGGGACACCTTCTAGAAGGTCCTGCCTGGCCCCACCTGTCAGGGAGGGGTCGGCCGAACCAGGGGTAGTAACCCCAAGTCACCGACGTACTCCATCGCCTTCCTGCATGCTGCCCCTAAGTCGGTTTGATCAGAACCATCCATCTTGAGGCGGTTCCAAGTCGGTTTATCCAAGGGCCAAGACGAGAAGGCACACGGATCGCTGACGTGGCACCTCTCAACTCTCCCCTATAAATACCAGCTGCATCCTTCACTTCAAGACACACAAGAAACAAGACACAAGGCAAGCAAGCAAGAGCAAGTAGAGTTCTAGTAGTAGTAGTAGTCTAGTGTGGGAGTTAGAGTTGAGTCGAGCTACGCTCGGAGTCTCCGGAGTCGTCTGCTGGAGAGTCTGGTATAGTTCTTGTACCTTTCCTTCTGTAAGACTTTACCTTTATCAATATATTACCTTTACTTTACCATTGTGCCTTACTTTATTATTTAGTTGTTATATACTTGATAGTGTTCCTGTCCAAACTCAACGTGTGTTAGTTCATCGCCTGTCATAAGGTACTTTAGTTGTTGGTACGCAGCTAAGGTAGTGAGAATTAGCATAAGCGTGGTGCTTAGGCTAAGTCTTACCTTTGATTACCGCTTGTCGCACGGATTGTTAGTGGTAGCCAGCAAGTGGTGACAGCCTTGTCTGGTCTTCGTATTCCACCACGTGTTTTAGGCAAGTTCTTAAAAGGTAGGCTCCCATAAGTTTGTAGGCGTTTCGGGTGGAGGTTTTGTCTTCCATTGTCTCGCACTACTCCCTGCACACCGGTAGTAGGAAGCTATCATAGTATTGGTCATCTATCTAATAGCGTAATTCTCAATAGTTAAGTAAAGTGTCTTAGGAGTCTTTTACTCACTCGTTGTCCTCCCACCTAGCTATACTCTACTAGTTATCTTTTAGTTACCATCAACCTTGTAGTGTGTCTGTGTCATTACCCTTCCATTATCCTATCGAGTTACCCCCTATCACTAGTTGATACTAAGTTGGTGAGACTCAAGTACCCATCTATCTTTTATTAATCATTCCTAGCATTGCTTTCCCTTGGGATAAAAATAAATAACGATACCTTGGAATACTCCCGGGTGAAGTGCTACAGCGGTATATTCTGTGCGCTTGCGGAATTATCCAATAGACATAAGAAATACCCACTCAAGACATTTCTGGTGCCGTTGCGCTAAGATTTGTCAACAACGGCCCCGGAGGGGCGCCGACCGGCGCCAAGGGGGGCCGGCCGGCCCCCCACCTAGGGTTTCGGCTCTCCGCTTCTGGAGTCTTCTACTACCTTCACGAGGGATCATCTTGGACGTTGTTTTAGGTCGGTTTGATACCACGGCGCTCGTCTACCTCGGTGCCTTGCCTCCTACTCCACCTCGGACTATAAATAGAGGGGCAGACCCCCCCTGAAGACCAAGCCAGATCACCATATGGAGCCCTGAAGCATTAGTTAGAGTCCGAATAGATCTAGGCCAGTAATCAAGGAGAGAATTAGAGAGATAGAGTAGATGAGTAGAGATTCGGAGGAGTCCTGGCCTGTCGGAGCTTCTTCGTAGCTGTATTCGTCAGGATGCAGTTCCCTAACCCGGAGCTGTCTTCTGAGGTACTTTTGTTTTCAACCTTCTGATCTAAGTAAACTTCGGTATTATTGTTCTTTGGTTTGCAACTCTTATTGAGTACTTTGATCTTGGTCATTACTTGATTGAAGTAGTATTTCATAGTGTAGGCGTGGTGCCTAGGCTAGGGTTTACTTGCGAATATCTCCTGTTCTGCTGGATAGTGGTAGTCCGCGTAGGTGACAGCTGCGTTGGTTCCTCTGTAGTCCACTTCTCGTCGTTAGGACCGATAGGTGTATATAGTGGCAGGTGTGGGGGAACTCTGTTTTCGCCCCTCATTAATGTGCTGCCCGATAAGACAGTTTTATTCGAAGCTACCTGTGAGCGAAACTAGAATTCATTAGTTATTTTACTTCCTCCTTCTCGATTCTTCTCAAATTGATTGCGCATTGGATTAAGTCTATAAGCTTGGTCATTATCACCTACTGTTTCTTGTGGATACGATATTTAAAACCTCCGGGTAAAATGTGACAGGTGTTTATTATCTGTGCGCTTGCGGATAATCGGAATACGATCTTATTTAGAGTGCAGTTAATTTATACCAACAGTCCTCCACATGTTCGGTACAATGATGTTTCCTGATGGCACCGGCGACACCGCATCGTGGATGTACATCCCATGCCTGCTCAATTGGGACGATGCGGGACAGTTTAGTTGGGGGTCCGCGGTTCTTGCGTTCCTGTACCGGCAGATGTGTGAGGCCTGCCGCCGTGTTGGAAGAAGGGCACCAACTGTCGCCGGCTGCATGACCCTCTTGCAGGTAAATTGAGGTTTCTGTTAAATGTTATGTCATTTCGATTGTATTGCAAAATGGTGTTATTAATCTATTTGTGTGACATTGCATATTTGGATGTGGGAAAGGCTACCCGTTGGTAGGCCGCACATAATTGAAAACTCCTGCTCCTTGGTTACTCGTAGGCGACCCTAGTGGTGGCCCCAACTGTGGCCCACTTGTTCGAACGTGCTCATGGCACGTACTCGCTGTCTCGCCACTCCTACATAAGCTACACCAATGAGCTTGACGTTCTCCAACCACAACATCTAAGTTGTTCACAATAGACATTTCCTTTAGCTTCTACTCTACATACTAACTTAGCAATGTCATACACAGGTTCAATGGCAGCCATACACTCGCAACCAAGTCACTGCACTCAATTTGAGCACACTATGCAAGGCGGATGAGGATGTGTGGACCATGAGGTGCCCCCCTTATATGCTTCTATGCAGTGGAGTACCATATCCCTGCATCGTGTTGCACGCCAGTTCAATAAGCTCATGCATTGTCCGCCGGAGCCATTCTCCACCAGTAAGTGTTCGCATTGTCACATTGTGTCAAATATGCTAGCTCAATATTTCTCATTTTGATGTGGTTGTTGTTGCATGTTATTGTGCAGGTACAACCGACAGAGGAGACAAAAGATCACCAACTGGCAGTCCGAGCACCAACGGTATGTAGATGAGTGGATGCGCATGGAGGAAAACAACATGCAGATCTTCGCAATTCATCGCGACAAGCCATTTCGGGACTACCTTGCTTGGTACGGGCAGCGAGCAAGGCTACATTTGAAGCCGGCGTGGACCGAGGAAGATTACGATGAGATAGCAAGCTCGGATGAAGGAAGGAACCCTTATGACGAGGCAACAAGAGCAGGCCGACAGGTGGAGTTCGCCCCGGTGTTAACACGAGCGGTGAGTGAGAATCACAACATACTTAAAAGAGTGAGTACAAAACACCAACTAATACACTCACACTCTGCAGGGCAAGGAAAACATGAGGACGGTCGTCGAGCATGGCCAAGCGCTTATGATCCCGGAGGGCAGCCCTGACGAAGGCCCCATGCTCAGAAGGCACATCCAGGTATGATTCGTTGAACGAAAACACTTGTATGCTTGATTGAGCAAAAACACATGTATGATTGATTTTTTCGTTTGCAGCGTGCCATGGATCGCCTCCGGAAGGTAGCTGCAAGACTTGGTTGCCAAGCTCAGCTGCAAGATGTTGCTGACCCGCACCACCTCCACCTTGGACCTTCGGGATCACATCGAACCAGCACAAGGGGGGCTAGGCCTGGGGCTCCGTCTTCGGCTGCACGCCAAGAACAAGGACATGAGGAGGAAGAGGAGGAAGAGGGCGAGGAGGGTGACGACGAGGAAGAGGGTGAGGAGGAAGAGGATGACGAGGAAGAGGTGGACTACGACGAGATAGGCATGTCACAGCTTCCGGATGCTCCGCCCTCATCGCAAGGAATCACGATTGGTGGGCGCCCACGAAGGAACACTAGACCGGTGAACAGGTACACTCCAGGGACGCACGCACTTGACAAGGGGAAAGGCAAGGCTCGTTCCCGTAAGTAGTCACTTGAGGGATGCTCGTGAACTTGGAAATGGACTTGTTTCAACTATCTGAACTTGTAGACTTGTGAACCAGTGTGATGGATGCTTTTGAACTTGTGATGGACATATTTGAACTTGTGATGGACGTGTGTGAACTTGTTTATCGGCCTGGTATCAATCTGTTAAATCTGTGTATGTGATTTGTTGTTGACCTTTGAAATCTGTGTATATCGGCTGTGAAATCTGTGTGTGATCTGTTCTCGATCTTTGAAATCTAGACGTGAGATTGACAGACTTGTCTGGTGTGCTGTAAGAGCTCGGCGTCAAATTGGATGACGCCGAGGTAGAGCAGAACGGCGTCACTCGTATTGACGCTGAGGCCCTGCTACAGTACCGAGACATACTGGAAACGAGTGGCAGCTGACGCCGTGGTGTTGGACCTCGGCGTCAGAGCAAATGACGCCGAGCCCTTTTTCCAAATTCTAATTTCGGACCTCGGTGTCAAAGTAATTCACGCCGTGTTGTTGGAGGTCGGCGTGATCCTTATTGACGCCGAGCCTCTGCTACAGTATCGAACCATACTGAAACGAGTGGCAGCTGACGCCGAGGTGTTGAACCTCGGCGTCAGAGCAATTGACGCCGAGGTTCTGCAGCATGATTTTTTTTCTCACTGCAGCAATTGACGCCGCTACAGTGTTTTGAGTGGTAAGGCAAAAAATATAGAAAAGTTCATCAAACAAAGTCGTTCAACATGTTTTCATATATAAATATATGCATCAAATGGAACGAAAGTTTATCATAACATCATCGTTTTGGACAACTAACAAAGTCATTCAATCGAAAGTTACAACCATTCTTAGTGATTGTTTACAACAACAAACAAAGTTATTATGCAACGACAAATAACATTGCTCCCTAGTCGCAACCAAGGTCAGACTCATAACCGGGTAGCAAATCTTCATCAGAGGATTCAATCTCGTCCGGAGGCAACACCTTTGATGAGTCTGGACCCATATCGTCATCGTCGAACACCCAATCCTCAACCACAACCTTCTTGCTGCAGCTTGCCTCGCCATCATGAAGTTGGGCTGCCTTTCGCTTGTGATAAGCAGCCTCCACTGCATCAGCGGCTTGGGACAAGAACTCATCATCGTCCTCTACCAATATGACGGGGTTCGCATGAGCTTCATTTTCCTTGTAGTAAGCCGCCTCGGCTTCCTCTGCAGCTCCGTACATCAACTCATCGTCTTCTTGCTGTGCATCGAACCCCACCTCCGTCTCGGGCACACGATGTTGCACGGTCAGGCCCTCCTCCTCAGCCTTAAGCCCAGCCTCAGCCAAAGCTAGGAGCTCGGCCAATCTAGATGTGTCATTGTCCTCCTCCTCCTTCAATCCCGCCTCGGCTAGAGCTAAGAGGTCGCTCAACTTGGAAGTGTCGCCATCTTGATCAGCTAGCATCTCCGCCTGCCTCTCAGCCTCGTCCATTTGTTGTTGCACGTAACTGGCACGGGCCTTCTCAACCAAATGCTCTCCTGTGCATCCAATCTCTGTATGTATACAAGCAAAACAAAGATTTTACAAAACTGCTGGCACAATATAGAACAGAGAACTTATTGAGTATGGAATCCTTACTCAAACATAATTCGGCAATAATGTTATCCACATGGTGCTCCAGCTCTTGGGCGGCCTTCATTTCTCGGTACTCTTGTTCCCTCTTCTTCTGTGCCAAAGCCCATTTCCTCGCCTCCGCACGTGCCGCGCTATTCACACCCATCTTTCGAGCCAGCGCACGCATTTCTTTCTTGTGCTTTTCAATATAGTCTTCGACAAGGCGGTGTCCTGCCAATGACTTTGACGCCATGTGCTCCCAGTATTTTTTCTCCTTATAGAAATACATTCCTTCTGTGAAAGACTCCCACTTGCATTTCCTAGTGGCCTATCCAAACGACACATTAAGGCATGGTATCATGTAATAAACAACTCCGGGTCCATTGAACAAAACTTACTAACCTCATCATAGTCAACCATATGGCCACAAAAATAGCCAATTCCAAGCTCCGACGGAACGAGGCCGTAGCTCGCCTCAACCCCACATTTGCAAAGTGGGATCTCATCTTCGTAGGTACGAGCTTTCTCCTTGTCCTTCTCCTTCTTCTTCTCTGGCTTTGGCTCTGGCCAATGAGACATGGGACCATACAACCACTCTTTGAAATCACACTTTCAGAACCCACGAGGCTGAAAAAATGTTTAGTAACGGTATGAATATGGACACAACAAGTCCTTTCTTCGACAATATTGTGTGCACGTCCGTACCATTTTGTTAGGGCAAATGAAGTGACGCCAGGTCCTCTCATCCATAGCAGCACGATCTCCACACTCGCAACGGGGTGGCTCCTCCAGTCTTCTAACTGAGGCATAATATTTCTCCTCCGCCGTCATTGGCGAGGGGTTTGGGGGAGGAGGAACCCACCGTTGAAAAACCTCACGTGCCCACTTTTCACTCCATTCGTTGAAAAGGAGGTAGTTTGGGTCAAACTTGTCAGGACCGTCGATCCACTGGAAGAAGAAACACCTCTCATAGTCCTATGCATCAAGATTGCAACATAGGATTACTACACGGGTAAATACAATCACATAAAACGATGACGCAAAAACACTTACACTAATACTCATGCAGGTGTAGTAGCAACGAGCAGCTGTGTCCGGATGTCTCGACTGAGCCACGTAGGCGGGATTTCCATGATCGCAGGTAGGGACGGGGAGGTCCGGAGGGACTGGGGCATCTTTGCATGACACATCGGGATATAATTCTTTAGGACGACCACGTTTTCGCCATATCTCCTCCCGATACATGTCTTGCATCTAAATAAAACGACGATTAATAATAACTCCCATGATGAACATAACATGATACTATAGTGTAAATAACCAATCGATAAATAAGTACCTAATACACAGTGTATAACATCTTTCAACTAATTCAATGTAAAGAAATCCATGTAAGTCAAGTATTGCACAAATCCCGACCCCATCCATCCATACAATTGGTACTTAGGGTTCCACCATGAAAAACACTAATGCAGCTCAAACTACATGGATAGAATGGAAGAGGGGAAGGAGGAGTACCTCGTGCATGCGTCTAGGGGTCCGATGCAGTCTTCTGTACCTCGATTTGGCACCTAGGTTTGAGGGGCGGGCAGAGGGGAGAGAGAGCACCGCGGCCGACTGAGAAAGAGGAAGAGATTGGAGGAGAAAGAAGGCCGCCGTGCGGATTAAGTGCCAGGACGGCGTCACCCGCCTTGACGCCGAGGTCCCGCACCTAGGCGTTAAAGGGTACGACGCCGAGGTCCATGGGTTTAGGGTTTAGGGTTCCCGCGGTCGACTTAAACACACCACGGCGTCAATTCACCTGACGCCGAGTTTCTACAGTACGGCGTCATCTACCTCTTAAATCCAGTAAGCTCCAACACTGTAGCAAGACCTCGGCGTCAATATAGATGACGCCGTGGTGCAACACCTCGGCGTGATTTCCTTCGACGCCTAGCTTCGACCCCCCCTTTCATTTTACAAATATAGCATAGTTTTGAAACACATCATCTCGAGATTGAAAACACATCCATAACACGGATTGAAATACATCCATAACACGGATTTCAAACAGGTCTACCTCCAAGTTTGGAACACGTCAATCACACAGAGTAAACAGTTCAAACGCGTCGACACATTACAAGTCTACTTCCAAGTTCACAACAACAAGTGCACAAGTATCGCAATAAGTTCACAACCAGTTCACATACAAATCAAGTTCACAAATCTTTGGATTCAGTGGTTCACGATTTCTTTGCCACATGTGTGTCCTCATCCTGGCTAGATGTATTCGTCGTGCCTACATAATTAGCATGCATGTATAATTTACCACCCAGTTACATAAATATTAATTAATTCGTAGCATGAACCGTTAATGTAATTAATGTACCATTCTTGCGAACAGAGTTGGGTCGAACCTTCCGGGTCATCCTGGGCTGCTTCCTGGATCTGTGATCCAACACACGGGTCTAGAAGCAATGAACCATCTGAACATGATGATGTCTCCGGAACTTCTGTGATGTCCTCCGGTGCTTCCCTTTCTACACGTGCAGGCGAACCTTCTTCCGATGAAGAATCACAAGGTCCCTCAATGTAGTAACCTGTGCATAATTCAGATTTTGTGTCGATGTGTATACATAAACCCGCATATATAAACATATATAGAAACTGTTTTGTACCAATGCCTGCTTGCCGATGACCTGTTCCAAAAGTCCCTGCACCTCCATGTCCACTAGTCCCTGCACCTGCAGGTCCAGAAGTCCCTGCTCCTCTGCGATCGAAGTGTGGATACAGTGTGTATCGTAGTTGATACGGAGGCAGAACTGCACTAAGTGTGACAATTGTTAGAAAGGAACAATGTAACACACACGCAACATGGTTATAAATGCATGCACCTACCAGTCAAAGGACGACGAGCCTCCTGTTGTTCACCCGGTGGTAATAGGTCAATACTAATCCAAACTGGCCATATGTTCAAAATGGCATCCCCGGAAATTGACGGTCTCCAGACTCCGACATGTGCAATATCTGGTATAACTGATCTTTGACCATATGTGGTAATGTGAATTGTGAGATCATTGTTATTTTTCTGGACGTCGCGAAGTTGACATAGGTTCGTGAACATTTATGTACTACGAGAGGATGCAGAAAAAGATGTGGTGGCATTCCATAAATGACAAGCTTGAGTGGTTCGTAACATTCTGACGGTGATGGTGGGCGTACGTGTAACAGGCTGGTGGCGGGTATGGAGGGATCCAAGCCAACTATAGTTGCACCATAGTCGGTTGTCCAAGAAAGGATGATAAGCTTATGTAAACCAACATCGATATATGATGTACACATGATAGCTTGTGCTTCAATTGAAGATGAAGCTAGCACTAGGTAATCCCGAAGATAATGCGATATATTGTTTAGCGGGACATCGACATCACACTGCTGCTCCTGTGCTTCTTTTATCATTTCATGACTCACGAAATACGGGAACACCTCAGGGGCAGCTTGGACTGGCACTTGTATAAGTATTAAGCGGCCTAGTAGATCAGTGGTAGTAAAGTTGACCTCATGTTCGTCAAATATTGTCATGTACTTGAGATTGAAGTCCGCCATATCTCTGGGCTGCCCTATAAAGCAAGTTCCACAATTATGAATGCCACATTATTTATCACTACCATGAACAAACCCTAGGCATCTTAATAACCAATCCATAAATAAGTACCCCCTACACAGTGCAAAACATCTTTTAACAAGTTCTATGTCAAGAAATCCATACCACCATACATATACATACACAAATATGCCATACCACCATGGACTAGGGAGAGCAAGTTCTAAGCAAATACAACCTTATTTACACGGTCAACATGGAAGAGGGGATGGAGCATTACCTCGGGGAAGCTTCAACTGTCTAGATCCAGCCTCCCTAGTGGCGCATTGGAGGGCTAGGGTTTGGGGCGGCGGAGGGAGAGAGAGAGCCGGGCGGGCGCGGCCTGAGAAAGAGGAAGGGAGGGAGGAGGAAGAAGGCCGCGGCGCGGCTTAAGTGCCGAGACCTCGGCGTCAAGGCGGATGACGCCGAGGTCCTGCACCTAGGCGTTAACGGGTAAGACGCCGAGGTCCGTGGGTCCCACAGCCGCGCTGGCGAGTGCGTCCTAGGGCGTTGATGACGTGGCAGAGGCTCGGCGTCAGGTCCGTTGACGCCGTGCTGTCTAGGGTCGGCGTCGTCGCGCCTGACGCCTAGCTTCTGTCCAATTTCTAGAAATAGTTTTGCCAGGGGTCCATTCGTAAAAATAGTTTTCAAAAAGGGCCAAAATGCAAAATTTTGAGGAAGACGGAGCCATGGCAGAGCTCGTCGTCCATGTCGGGGCTGGGGAAGAAGGAGCCACATGCAGAGCTCCTCGTTGATGCCGGGGCTGGGGACGGGGCTGCGGCATAGCTCCTCGTCCATGCCGCATCTGCCGGCAGGAGGGCGCACGGCTGGTGCACGTCCCGGCAGCGGGATGGTGCAACGATGGAGAGAGAGATGTCGTGGCTTCATGATGGAAGAAGAAAGAGCGACGCAAAAATTAGAATGAACTAGCACGTGTGTAACTAGTAGTATTGGCTGGGTAATTTTCTCCAACTTCACCAATCTCACTTTGGTGAAGCACCACTTTAGGAGATCACCAATTTGGTGAATCTGAGCCTCAAATTCACTATTTTAGTGAATCTAGATTTGGAGTAGATGGAGCGTTTCAGAAACTTTTGATGGAGCAGATGTAAATTTGCTGAATCTGGAGTTGGGGAGATGTCCCAAATAGGCCCTTAATATAAATTTAATCGAACTTTTAAAAAATGACTTACCCAAAATCTAGAATTCCATTCTTATTACTGTATGGACTATATTGACTTACCCAAATATTAATTCTCTTTTCGTCCCATCCCATCCTATATTGTTGTATTTTCGACACAACACATTTCTAACCCACCCTAAATTTAAAACCTTGCATTCACACATTACAATTTTGTCAAATTTGGCAGAAATTTTTGCATATGATTTAATATAACAAGCAGTAACTTCATGCCAACGGCACTACCGGATGTGTATGTGGACCCCACGTTAGAGTCGGACCCTAAAAATAAAACCTTGTGTTCACACCATAATTTTTTATTGAAATTGGATGAAATTTGTTGCAAATAATTTAATATAGCAAGCAGCAACTTCATGCCAACCGTCACTGCCAGATGTGTATGCGAGCTCCACATCAAAGCCAGATCTTATAAATAAAATATCATATTCACACCATAAAAATTTATCGAAATCGATTAAAATTTATTGCAGATGATTTAATATAGTAAGCAGCAACTTTATGCCAACCGGCACTACCAGATATATATGGTCCCCACGTCAGAGCCAGACCCGAAAGATAAAATCTCGTGTTCACATCCATAAAATTTTATCAAAATTCGATTAGAATTCGTTACAGATGATTTAATATAGTAAGCAGCAACTTTATATCAACCGACACTGTAGGATGTTTAGTAATATAACATACATCCACGGTTTAATCCATTCAAACCCACAAAAACGAGATACTAATCCCAACCCGTCTCAACCCGTTTTTCTATTAAACCCACCCCAATCCAACCATTCCAGTAAGTCAACCCATCTCAATCCATCCAAATTGCACCTACTTGAGAAGCTAATCCATTAAACCCGTTTCAACCCGACTCATTAGCAGGCCTACCGATGGAACGTCCCAGCTGGTGGCACTGACTTCTGTGTATGCGAGCGTCGCCAAGATGGCGAACACCGACGTGGCGAGCCCTAACTTCAACCTTACGTGGAAGGTGGACGTGGAACCATCCTTCAGCTACATGGTGAGCAAGGCCACCAACGACCTCTACTTCAACGTGTACATCGGCGGGTGCAAGGTCGTGTCCGGGATGGACCTGACCACGGTGACCGGCGGCAAGCTGACGGCGCCCTACTACGTAGGGATGAAAACAGTACGGATATTTTCTGACCGTATTCGAGACCGAATTCGTTTAGAGAGGTTTTTATCCATCCGTATCCGAGTTCGGATATTCAAAATTCGATACCGTATCCATATCCGAAAGCTCAAATCACATATTTATGATGTCGACATCCAATCATATCCTATCGGATATAACGGATACTATCCGTATTCGAATCCGAATCTGGATAAAAATACGAAAACAAATATGATATCGATGATATCCGTCCGTATCCGATCCGTTTTGATCCCTACTGGCTAGGTACAAGGACTTCGTGGTGAGTTCGAACGCATCGTCACACTGGACAGTGGCAAGCTGAGCCTCCAGGTGGGGCCCATGCATGGGACAGGACACGGGGAAGCCCGACGCACTGCGCAACTGTATGGATCTGCTCAAGATGAGCAACTTGATCCGTGGGCAACCTAGACAGTGAGTTCGGCGACGACGGGCGCAAGGCCGATGACGGCAGCGACAGCCGGAAGGCGGTCGCCGCCGTCAGGTTCGCCATGATGTTCCGCGCGTTCGCGGGGTTGGGGGCGCCATGGTGGTCAAGGTCAAGTGCCCGGTACAAGCGGCCTCAGGAGTGGGAGTGGCAGGAGAGCTTCTCGTCCCTGGCCGTCACTACGGTGGAGCAGTGACCAATGAGTAGCTAGCGGCAAAGTGGCAAATCGGTGACACACTCGAGTGATGAGTTCCTGCCATGCCACGCTTTCCGACGCTCCCAACTCCCAGCCCGACATCTCCTACTTCTACAGCAGCAAGCTGCAGAGTCGCACCGCCCCCGTTTAGTCGGTGAGATGGGGGTGAAAAGGTAATAAAAAGTTATAATTGTAGTACTTTCATATTTATTTGACAATTTTTATCTAATTATGGTCCAAGTAGACTTAAAATATTCATCTCGATGTTGCCACGTATAAAATACAAACATGCAACAACTGCTACATTCATTTAGTGATCCATACAGGCGGAAAGTACAATCGATGTTATGGGGAATAGTGAAAATATTATGACAAGACTAGAAAGTAAACCGGGCCTAAGGCCCCGTTTAGTTGGTGAGATTGAGGTGAAAAGATGAAAAGTTGTAACTGTGGCACTTTTATTTTTATTTGACAACTTTTGTCCAATCATGACCCAAGTAAATTAAAAAGATTCATTTCGACCTGGCCACGCATAAAGTATAAATATGCAACAGCTAGTACTTTATGGTACTCTATACAGATAGGAAAGTACAATTGATGTGATAAAAAATAATAAAATATATTATGATGTGATTAGAAACTAAACGAGGCCTAACTAGAAGCGCAAGCAAGGCAGCAAGTGGTCGGCGGTGATGTAGTCAGGCGGTGCCTCCTCCCAATCCGGTAGTCCCAGTTCATCCATAGAGTTTAGTTTTATTCAATATCCATCGTCATGTGATTCATTGATTTGTGGTGTGTTTCAATCTGAAATTTTGTTCTTTTTTTTTACCTTTGTTAGTAGTAGATGGCCCTGCGTGATGAAGGTGCTCCAATTGAAATTTATGACCAGCAAAAGAAGAAAAATCCACTATAAAACATATGTTTTTAGAGAAGGCTATTTCACGAGACAATGCCCTAGGCGCTGCAAGTACTACAATATCTAGTATGTATAGATGGCTAATATAGCTTATGGCACATACTCAATTAGAATAGCACGTGTTGGCAACCATAAATACAGAGTGATTCCAATACGTATTGGAGGATAACATGACACGTACTCAATTAGAACAACTATGTTATCAGTATTTTTTTTTAAGATTACACAGTACAACGCAGACGCTCAACATGCACGCATACTCACACCCCTATGAACACACGTACGCGAGTCCAATTTCAATATACAGCTTGTTCTTTTGACCAACCAACGCTTATTTATGAAATAATTTTTTTTTCTCACAATAAATCAGCACGAGCGAAATCAGAACTTATTTTTCAGCTCAAAAGAACATGCTCATATATTGAGTTACACTCTACTCATGGTGTATGTTACTCGGACTCATGACATGTGCTCATATGAGTTGGAACTACTCGCATTTAGCAATAATATATGTCTCCAAGTGTATTAGAGTTTCATTGCAACGTACATCATTTTTTGTTTTTTTTTTTTTGGCTAGTAGAGCCTAAAACGAAGGTGCATAAGTTTGACCCGTGATCCACCAATCCAAAGCTTCCCAAGAGATCGCCATCTTCTTGGTCGGCCGGAAATGACCTCGACAGGTTGTCCGCCAGCGAGATATCTGATCTCCGGCTCCGGTGCGGTGAGCACCTCATCCACGCCGGCGGACAAAAGCTGCATGGGCCCGCCACACGCCGCCCGGAATAGAAACGGGCCCACATGTCATCCACTCTGACCACAGCATCTCACGTGTCCCCCACCTAGCTTTTTTTTTCCCAAACTTTTTTTCCCCTCGGAAGAAGAAACAACAAAAAAAGGAGATTCCTCTCCCCCCACCCTCCCCTTCCCCCTCCCCCATCGTCGAAACCCTAGCCCCCGTCTCGCCGCCGGCGGTGGTGGCGGCACAGCCTCGGCACCGGCAAACAGCCCGCCGTATCTCTCCACGTGCGCTCCCTCGGGACCGTCGCCCCGCGGCCGCTCGATCGGTCCTCGGCTCGGTAGCCGCCGGATCCGGGTCGGCCGGCGCCATGTCGAAGGCCAGGGTCTACGCCGACGTCAACGTGCTGCGCCCCAAGGAGTACTGGGATTACGAGGCGCTCACCGTTCAATGGGGGTATGTCCTCTCCTCGCCAGCTCGCGCGCTCTCCTCTCCTCTCCTCTCGCGTCCTCCGCCCCTCGCTCGCGTAACCCTAGCTCAGTCGTCGGTTTGGCCGTGGTTCCAGCGTGTCCGTATAGCGAGCCGTTTGGTCGGCTTGTAAGGTTGGGCTTGGGTACAGTGTTCAGGTGGAACTCCAAAGATTGCTTAGATTGGGTAGTGTCGTTTGGCTGCTGCACGTGTTGTGTAATTCTGTTGGGCAACTGGCATGGTTATGAGCTAGTCAGTTATTAGGCCGCTGTCCCTGATAATTGTCCCGCAGGCCGTTTTATGATTGTACTTCAATATCACCATGCACCCTCTAATTGTTAGCACTCGAAGCTTTAATTATGAGCTACAAGGTATTTAAGAGCAAATTTAGTGGAAGTTTCGTCACATGCTTGTGTTCTGAATGTATTGATTTCCTTATCATTTATTTCATCGGGAAGAGTTAGTTTATTGAGTTTTTGTGACGATAGTATTTTCCTTTCTTTAGTTTCGCATTTTGTCGATTGAGTAGGCAGGTATTGAGTTTGTAAACCGTTGCTTGTGTTTGCAGTCAAATTTTGCTATTAGTAACATAGTTCCCGTCTTCCTGAACCATTTGTTGTTTGTTAATGTTCTCATTCTTGTTCTGTCGGATTGTAAGATTGGGCTCGGTATAGTGTTCAGGTGGAGCTGCAAGATATGATTGTCCCTATTCTTAGCTTGATTGGGTAGTATCATTTGTTTGGTGCACAGGTTCAATAATTCTGTTGGGCAACTGGTTGGCCCTGAGCAGCTAGTTAGGCTGCTCTCCCTGATGACATAAGTGCTCATTAATTGCTCCTGCTAATGCTACTGCTTTGTGATGCCTCGATATCACCATTCAGCCACAGATTATTGTGACATGTAGCGGTAATTATGAGCTAAGAAGTATTTGAGAGCAATTTAATGGAAGCTTCGTCGCATGCTTATATTCTGAATGTACTGCTTTCTTCATTTACCTTCACCAAGAAGCTGGGTTATTTTAGTGATTGAATTGGCAGGCATTCAATTTGTAAAATGTAGTTTGGACTGGCAGTCAAAATCTGTCACTATTAACTTGGTTCTGGAGAGATATACGGTTATGTCCTATGAGTTCTCATATCCTACTGATTCATTGTAGTCATAAATGCGAAACAACAATTCAAGGCAACTGTCTGTCCTCCAATCTACAACTCTTTTTCAGCTCCATCAACTACCCAGTAGAGCTACATGAAATAAATAAAGCCCAATTGATGCATGGAATCTGCTGCAATACCCATGTTTTTTGGATTACTAAATGTTCTTAGCTAAAAGTTGATTTAAGATTGTAATGAAATTTCATATTTATAATGACCATAGAGCTTCACTGTTGTCTATTTGTCTTTTGTATCAACACAATTAGTTGTTGAGCTTGTCCTGGTTTATTATTGCTTTGATATGCACACGTCCTTAACAGGAGTCTGAACTAGAATAGATGTGGGGTATGCCAAACGTGCAAGGAAATGTGTCACTTAGATGCCAAGTATCAGTGTTTTCTTACCTCTCTGCATCTTGTGAGTCCCAGATAAGGAAGAAAAAGGCTTTGCCCAATGAAACTGTCTCGTTTTGTTACATGGATTTTTAGCAAGCAGGTGTGGGCATTTCTGCCTCACAATGATGTTAGCTCTGTACTCGTCCTACAATTCTCTTATTTTACCATTTTGTTATTCCTGCTAGTCCTTTGGGCTGTGACTGAACTTTAAGCCTTTTTACTATTGTGCAGTTGTATTTTCCCAACCCATTAAATTTTGGGTTTCTGACAAGTATCATATCTCTTTGATCAGTGAGCAGGATGACTATGAAGTTGTCAGGAAAGTTGGGAGAGGAAAATACAGTGAAGTCTTTGAGGGTATTAATGTTAACAATAATGAGAAATGCATCATTAAGATCCTTAAGCCTGTGAAGAAAAAGAAGGTAGGTAGACCATGAACCCTACTGCCTGACCTTTGTACCTTGATATCCCCTGAACCTACCATTTTAGCAATGACAGGCTAATGTTTTCATTCCTCACGTGTTTAAATTTCATAATTTCAATGTGACCTTTTACATCTTAATTTTAGCCTAAGCCTCTCCTGCTGGTGCAGATCAAAAGAGAAATTAAAATTCTTCAGAATCTTTGTGGAGGCCCTAACATTGTGAAGCTGCTTGATATTGTTAGAGATCAGCATTCGAAAACACCCAGCTTGATCTTTGAGTATGTCAACAACACAGATTTCAAAGTGTTGTACCCAACATTAACAGATTATGACATTCGATATTACATCTATGAGTTACTCAAGGTAAATGCAAATCTCACCTTTTTTGTTACTTATACGTAAGCAGCTAGTATATTTTCTTATTTAATAACGAGATCTTGGTAACCCAACTTGATTAGGACTAAAAAGGCTTGGAGGTTGCTGTTGAAATCTTGGCAATTTCAAAGCATTGATATCTATCTATTTAAGTTCTACTGTGCAGATAGGTGTCTGTTTGTGCATTTTTAAGGCATCTTATATGTTAGCAAGGAAACAAAAACTAAACTCCTGTGCATATATGTAACTAATGATCAGTTGACCACACCAAGTTACTGTTGACCGAGTCATCAACTAGTGTCAAGGAAGCTGTAGTGAATTTGGCTAACTGTTTCTGTTTTCTGGATACAGGCATTAGATTACTGTCATTCTCAAGGTATTATGCACCGAGATGTGAAGCCCCACAATGTTATGATAGATCACGAACTTCGGAAACTCCGGCTGATAGACTGGGGCCTTGCTGAATTCTATCATCCTGGCAAGGAATATAATGTCCGTGTTGCCTCCAGGTAGCTGCAAATACACTAAAAACTTTCGTTGTTGGTTCAGTAAGTAACAACATTTGATTACCTTTGTAGTGTGGAATTCTGAAGTTATAAAGAGTAAAATATACTTTATGCACAATTTATTTTGTTTCTGCATCTGCGCGTATTTTAAATCCAAATCTCAGTTGATTTGAACTCATGTTTGTGACCTGGGATTTGTTTCTCCAGCTTGTTTATTCAGCAACCATATAAATTAAGAACATTCTGATAAATGGTATTTATATTTTAACTGCACTATATGCCTTCTGTTGTTGATGAAGTTAGCCTAGTGTTTTTTCTGTTTTCAGCTATTTACTGTTCACTGTAATGCTGTTTACTTTACCATAAGGGGCTTTCCTTGGCAACCAAGTTGATCATGGTGCCTTGGAGCCTAAGTAGACTAGATAAATATCTACTAAGAATATTCTCGAGGGTAGTTAGCCCACTTGCAGCATATAAGCAGTGGGTAGGGTGAGTTTGTAAGCAACTTGAGATCCAGTTTTTCAATACAATCCCAGCGGCCTCTTGGCCAAGCTGCCCTCTGGCAGCCCCAATTTGTGTTGTGTTCTAGTTTATGTATCTAACATTTGGTATCTAGAGCAAGGTTGAGAGAAGGCTGTGGCCATGTCCATCTCCAGTGAGCGCGCGCGCAAGGCAGCAGTCGCCGCCGCCAGGGCTCCCGTCGGGGACGAGGATGATCGCGCTCAGCTGCTAGCTGCGGCGGAGGCCGCAGCCGCTGAGGCGGTCGAAGCAGCCAGGCAGGCGGCAGCAGCGGCTGAGGCAGCGGCCAACACGGCCGCCGCGCTGCGTCGGGAGTTGGAGCGGCGCCCCCAGGAGCCACATCGGAGTCCGGAGCGTCGTCGACGGAACCTGTCTCCTTCGCCGGATCGTCGTCGCGGGCGCGATGGCCGTCGCGGGTCGCCGATCGCGCACACGCTGTACAAGGAGGCGGGCACAGGATCGCCGTGGCCTCAGCTGACGAAGACCAACTACTACGAGTGGAGTTCTCTCATGAAGCTGCGGATGCAGGCGCGCCAGCTCTGGGACGCCGTCGAGTTCGGCGATCTTCCGTTCCATGAGGACCGCCGCGCGCTGGAGGCCATCATCGCCGGAGTTCCGCAGGAGATGCAGGCTTCGTTGTTGGACAAGGCGACAGCGAAGGAGGCGTGGGATGCCATCGCCGCGGCGCGCATCGGGACGGATCGTGTTCGCTGCGCCACGCTGCAGCGGCTCCGCACGGAGTGGGAGAACCTCTCCTTCAAGCACGGGGAGCAGATCGAGGATTTCGCCCTCCGGCTGACCGCGCTGAAGCAGCAGCTCGCCCTCCACGGCGACCAGGACATCGACGAGGAGCGCGCGGTGGAGAAGCTTCTGCGAGCCACGCCCAAGAAGTACGGCCAACTCCGACTCGCCATCGAGACCCTCCTCGACTTCCAGGACCTCACCATCGAGGAAGTCACCGGACGCCTGAAGGCGGTGGACGAGCTGGACGAGCCGGTTGCGGAGGCCATCGGCGGTAAGCTGATGCTCACTGAGGAGCAATGGGTGGCGCGGCAGAAGGAGAAGAAGAAGGGCGGCCAAGACGCTGGGTCGTCAAATGGCCGCCGACGCCCGCGCGGTGGAAGAAGGAAGGGCGATCGTGGTGATGCAGAAGACGGTGATCGCGGCGACGGGAGGCGCGGAGGAGGCGGTGAAGGCGAGCGCAGGGCGAATCGCGACGACACCTGCCTCAACTGCGGCCGTGATGGGCACTAGGCAAGGGAGTGCCCGCAGCCTCGTCGTGATCGTGGCGGTGATCGTGGTGGAGGACGTGGTGGCCAGCCTGGCGAGCGCAGAGGCGCTGCACACGTCGCCGAAGCAGAGGAAGATGCAGAGGCTGCGCTCTTCTTCGCCCACGGTTTCCCCGTGCCTGATCGCGAGGTCATCTGCACCAACGCTGCTGCCTCCTTCGACATCAGCGAGCCCCGGGCTCGAGCGTTCCTCAACACTGGTGCAGACGACGAGAAGCTCGACGGCTGGTACCTCGACAGCGGAGCCACGCACCACATGACAGGTCGCCGGGAGCTCTTCTCCGACCTCGACGACTCGGCACACGGTACGGTGCGGTTCGGCGACGCATCAAGGGTGGAGATCAAGGGCGTTGGCTCGATTGTGTTCAAGGCGAAGAACGGCGAGCACCGGGTCCTCCACGGCGTCTACTACATCCCGGCGCTCCGCAACTCCATCATGAGCCTGGGACAGCTTGATGAGGGAGGATCCAAGGTGGAGATCGAGCGGGGCGTCCTTCGCATCTGGGATCGTCGCGGACGTCTCCTCGTCAAGGTGAACCGAGGGCCAAATCGCCTCTACATCCTCCACCTCGAGGCCACGCAGCCGGTCTGCCTCGCCACCAGGAAGGATGATGAAGCCTGGCGCTGGCACGAGCGATTCGGTCACCTCCACTTCGAGGCTCTTCATCAGCTTGGGAAGGCCGCCATGGTGCGTGGGATGCCGGTGATTGAGCACGTCGAACAAGTCTGCGACACCTGCATCACCACCATGATGCGCCGCCGACCGTTCCCACAGCAGGCGCAGTACCGGGCGCAGGATCAGCTAGAGCTCGTCCACGGCGATTTGTGTGTTGATCCTAACTCCTAGGACACAGGTAAGCAGCCTGCTCACCTTGCTCTCCCTCTCCCCTGACCCAAGGTAGAAGAAGAGCTTGAGCTCTCTGTCACACACACACACACACACTGCACTTGGCTCAGCGCTGGCTGAGGCCCAGTGAACACTGAAACTCTGAATGTGGTGGCAAGGAACTGATTTGTTTCATTCCATTCCATGGGTATATATACACCTCTACTTACCAACTACATGGTACACTAAGGTATGGCTGGGTACAGCCCAACTACTCCTAGTACAAGCCTTAGATCAGCCCACTACAGGTATGGCTGAGTATTTGTACCTAAACTACATGGCTGAGATCAGCCAACTACCTGCAAGTCATGGCCTATTGCCATACTTGCTGCAGTACTGGAATTGGATCAGCTGAGCTGACCTTCCTGCTGTCTAGCAAAAACAATTAGCAGCAGATTATGTCTAACAATTCTTCCCCTAATCCTGCTGCTAGCCCTTGATCACCACCATGCCAATCATCTCCCTCAGTTCCTGGAACCGAAGGCGACCAAGTGACTTGGTGAGGATGTCAGCGAGTTGTCGCCCGGTCTCGACGAACTCGATGACGATCTGTCCTCCATCGACGCAGTCCCTTAGGAAGTGGAACTTGACATCGATGTGTTTGCTCCGGTCATGGAGCACTGGGTTCTTTGCCAGCGCGATGGCCGGCTTGTTGTCCACTTTCAGCGCCGGCGGCCAAGCCTCCACCCCGGTGAGCTCGCCCAGCAGCCGCCGCAGCCAGACTACCTGGCATGCCGCGGTGGCCGCTGCAACGTACTCCGCCTCGCACGTCGAGAGGGCCACCATCTTCTGCTTCAACGACTGCCAGGCGATTGGCGCCGCGCCGAGGAAAACCAGCACACCGGAGGTGCTCCGCCGTCCATCCACGTCGCCCGCCATGTCCGCATCGCTGAAAGCCGTGAGCCCCGGCTCTCCATTCTTGTTCCCCTCCGGCGGAACTTCGCTGAAAGCCGTCAGCCTAAGCCCGCCGTGTTTGGGGAAGACAACTCCCCAGTCCAGTGTGCCCTGGACGTAGCGCAGCAGCCGCTTGACCGCTGCCCAGTGGTCCTCCCGCGGGTCCTCCATGAACCGGCTCACATAGCCCACCACGAACGTGATGTCCGGCCGTGTGTGAGTGAGCCAGCGCAGCCCGCCGACGATGCTCCGGTAGAGTGTAGCATCCACCTTCGCCGCCGTGCTTGTCTTGGAGAGCTTGATCCGTTCCTCCATTGGTGTCGCCACCGTCTTGCATCCCGCCATCCCTGCCCGCTCAAGCAGCTTCTGCGCGTAAGCACGCTGCCCAAGCTTGATGGCGTCCTCTCCTTGCCTCACCTCAATGCCGAGGTAGTAGGAGAGTGCGCTGAGGTCACTCATCCGGAATCGCGCCGCCATTTCCTCCTTGAACGCCGCGATGTCACTCGCGCGCGCGCCGGTGACGATGAGGTCGTCGACGTACACCCCGACGATGAGGTGCTCCTTCCCCCGTCGTCGGGTGTACAGAGCGTGCTCACTGGCGCAGCGCGTGAGCCCGAGCTCCGCCATGGTGGCGTCGAGCTTGGCGTTCCAGGCGCGCGGGGCCTGGCGCAGCCCGTAGAGCGCCTTGCGCAGCCGAAGCACTTTCCGCTCCTCCCCCTTCTTGACGAATCCCGGTGGCTGCTTGACGTAGACCACCTCTGCCAAATCGCCGTTGAGGAACGCAGACTTGACGTCGAGGTGATGGACCTGCCAGTCCTTGGCCGCCGCGAGCGCAAGCAGGAGCCGCACGGACTCCATGCGCGCGACCGGGGCGAACACCTCCTCGAAATCAATCCCCTCCCGCTGGACGAAGCCGCGGGCGACGAGCCGCGCCTTGTGTTTCACCACGGCGCCGCGCTCATCCCGTTTGACCTTGTACACCCACTTGAGGCCGATCGGCCGGCATCCCGCCGGCGGATCGACAAGCTCCCAGGTGTGGTTGGCCTCAATGGCCCGCATCTCCTCCAGCATGGCCCGCCGCCACTCCTCATTGCGTTCTGCGATGGTGAAAGTGGACGGCTCCTCCGCGCTCATAAGGAGCAGCGCTTCGTCGACGTCGAGACGCCGCGCCGCCTGGCCTGGGACCTCTGTATCGCCCAAGACATTGTCAACCCGGCGGAATCGTACTTCCTCACCTTCATGGAACGCATCCACAAACTCGGTGACGTCCGTCGGTGGTGTGGCGTACTCGATTACCCCTCCGGCCGGCGTCCTCTGTTCTGGCAGAGCAGGCGATTGCTCCGCCAGAGGGTGTGGCGAAACAGGGGAGCCCGCCGCGACTGGACTTGGCGGCTCCACCGCCTCTGCAGCCGTCTGCTCCGGCGTTGCAGCTGCTCCAGCTGCTTCCCCTGCACCCTGCTCCGCCGAGCCGCCATTGAGCTGCTCGACGACGAATGTGTCGCCAAACCCGCCACCGCCTTGTTCTTCCCCCGTCTCGGACTCGTCCCAACTCCATGCCGCCGCCTCGTCGAAGACGACGTCCCGGGACACCAGGACCTTGCCTCTCACCGGATCATAGAGCCGGTAGGCCTTCGTCCCCTCCTCATAGCCGAGGAATACTGCCTTGGTGCTCCTGTCGTCGAGCTTGCCGAGGCCGGGCTTCGTGTCCTTCACATGCCCGATGCACCCGAACGTCCGCAAGAACGCGACGTTGGGCTTGCGCCCATGCCACGCCTCGAACGGAGTCATCCCCTTGAGCGCCTTCGTCGGAGAGCGGTTGAGGATGAACACGGCGGTGGTGACCGCCTCACCCCAGAACTCCGCAGGCATCCCCTTCGCCTTCATCATCGATCGGGCCATCCCGACGATGGTTTGATTCCGGCGCTCTACTACGCCGTTTTGCTGGGGCGAGTAGGGCGCAGTCAAGTGACGCCCCACCCCCTCGTCGGCACAGTAGGTGGCGAACTCGATCGCCGTGAACTCCCCGCCACGGTCCGTCCGGAGCACCTTGAGCCTCTTCCCGGACTCCACCTCTGCGCGTGCCTTGAACCTCTTGATGGCGTCGGCGGCGTCACTCTTGCTCGTCAGGAGCTGCAGCCACATGTAGCGACTGCAGTCGTCCACGAGCAAGAGGAAGTATCTCCTCCCGCCATGGGTCGCCGGCGTGATTGGCCCGCAAAGGTCCCCATGGACCAGCTCGAGCGGATCTGCCGCGCGGTACTTCGCCACCTTGGAGAACGGCAGTCGCCTCTGCTTCCCGACCAGGCAGCTGTCACACAGCTCGCCTGCGTGCTCGATGTGGGGCAGCCCGGTCACCATCTTCTCCAGACGGCCGAGCGCGTCGAAGCTCAGGTGGCCGAAGCGCGCGTGCCAAAGCCATGGCTCCTCCATGCCTTGCGCCGCCAGGCACACCGGATGTTCTACCTTCAGATCAAGCAGATACAGCCGATTGCGCGATCGAGGTACCTTTGCCAGCAGTCGCCGTTCTGGGTCCCTGATGCGCAGCACGCCGTCGCGGATGAGCACCTCCGAGCCGCGCTCGTCCAGCTGCCCCAAGCTCACAATGCTTGAGCGCAGCTGGGGGATGTAGTAGACGTCCGTGAGCGCACGGTGCTCTCCGTTGCGGCACCGGAAGATGACGGTGCCTTGGCCGCGGATGGTGACCCGCGAGCCATCGCCGAACTTGACCGTCCCGGTCTTGTTCTTGTCGAGGGTGGAGAAAGCGCCCCTGCAACCCGTCATGTGGTTGCTTGCTCCGGAGTCAAGGTACCACCTCTGCTCGGGCTCGTCGCCGACCGCTCCCAGGTGGACTTGTGCGCGCGGCTCGACAATGTCGACGGCCTGCGGCGCAGTCCCCTGCTCCGCCTCCGCTTTCTCGTCCTGCAGCGCACAGAGCTCGCCCATGAGAAGCGCGTGCTCGTCGTCGCTGTCCTCCCGAGCCAGATGAGCCTCCTCCTTCTCCAACTTCTTCTCCGGCCTCTTCTCCGGGCACTCCCGCGCCCAGTGCCCCTCCTTCCCACAACGCCTGCAGGCGTTTGGATTGGTGTTCTTCTTTTTCTTCTTCTTGTCCGCCGGTGCCTTGCCGCGCCGCTGGTCGCCGCCGCCTCCGCCGCGGCTGGAGGAACCTTCCCCGGTCCGCCGCTTCTCCTTCATGCGCGCGGTCCACTCCTCCTCCGTCAGCAGCAGCTGACCCTTGGCGCTCCTTTCCTGCGCCGCCGGAAGGCGGTCATCCACCGCCCGGAGTCGCCCAGCCACATCCTCCAGGGTGAGCTCCTCCGTGTCCAGCATGGTCTCAATGGAGAGAGCCAGCTGGGTGTACCTCGCCGGCACGAGACGGAGCAGTTTCATGACGACATCTTCGTCATCGACCGGCTTGCCGTAGGTAGCCAGCTGGGTGGCCAGTGACTGCAGCCTTAGGGCGAAGTCCTCCACCGACTCCCCCGTCTTGAACTTGATGTCATCGAACTCCCGGCGCAGCGCGCGCGCCTTGGCCTTCTTCGCCCGAGCCGAGCCGATGCGGTACGACGCCAGCATGTCCCATGCCTCCTTCGCCGTGTTCTTGCTGCCGATGGCCTCATGGAACTCCGCCGGGGTGGACGCCAGCAGGGCCTCCATGGTGCCCACCTCCGCATCCTCGCCGGCATCTCCTGTCTCGACGGCCGCCCACCACTTCCGTGCGCGGAGCTTCCACTTCATGTGGACAGCCCACTCGCCGTAGTTGGTGCGGGTGAGCTACGGCCAGGTGGTGCTACCCACCTCCCGCACCGTGCGCACCTCTGCCTTGGGCTGCTCAGCTGTGGCAATCTCCTTGCCACTCTTACCTGAGCCGTCCGGCCCAGTGAGCGCAGCATCATCACCCCCAGGCATCGCCGGCGGTCAAGCGCAGCGATGCGTACGGCTCTGATACCACGTGTTGATCCTAACTCCTAGGACACAGGTAAGCAGCCTGCTCACCTTGCTCTCCCTCTCCCCTGACCCAAGGTAGAAGAAGAGCTTGAGCTCTCTGTCACTCACACACACACACACTGCACTTGGCTCAGCGCTGGCTGAGGCCCAGTGAACACTGAAACTCTGAATGTGGTGGCAAGGAACTGATTTGTTTCATTCCATTCCATGGGTATATATACACCTCTACTTACCAACTACATGGTACACTAAGGTATGGCTGGGTACAGCCCAACTACTCCTAGTACAAGCCTTAGATCAGCCCACTACAGGTATGGCTGAGTATTTGTACCTAAACTACATGGCTGAGATCAGCCAACTACCTGCAAGTCATGGCCTATTGCCATACTTGCTGCAGTACTGGAATTGGATCAGCTGAGCTGACCTTCCTGCTGTCTAGCAAAAACAATTAGCAGCAGATTATGTCTAACATTGTGCGGCCCAGTGACGCCGGCGACCCCAGGTGGACGGCGCTACTTCCTCCTCATGGTGGACGATGCGTCCCGATTCATGTGGGTCGCCCTGCTGCCATCCAAGGATGCTGCAGCAGACGCTGTGAAGCAGATCAAGGCTGAGGCAGAGAAGGAAAGCGGCCGAGCGCTCAAGGTCTTGCGCACCGACAACGGTCGGGAGTTCACCGCCGAGCTCGCCGATTTCTGTGCGGAGGAAGGCGTCAAGCGTCACTTCTCAGCACCATATTCGCCGCAGCAGAACGGGGTGGTGGAGCGCAGGAACCAGACGGTGGTGGCAACAGCACGGGCGCTGCTCAAGCAGAGAAGCATGCCGGCTGAGTTCTGGGGGGAGGCAGTGATGACAGCAGTTCATCTGCTCAATCGCTCACTGACCAAAAGCTTGCAGGGCAAGACCCCCTATGAAGCTTGGCATGGCCGCGCACCCTCAGTTGCTCATCTGAAGGTCTTTGGCTGTGTCGCCTACACCAAGGATCTCGGCCAGCTGCGGAAGCTGGACGACCGCGGCAAGGCCGGTGTCTTCATCGGGTACGCGGAGGGAGCCAAGGCGTACCGGGTGCTCGACCCAGAGACGCGGCGGGTGAAGGTGAGCCGCGACGTCGTCTTCGATGAAGGACGCGGTTGGGACTGGTCTGCGATGAATGCCGGCAGCACTACCTCGAGCGACTTCATCGTCGACTTCTGGGACCCGGAACCGGCACCGTCAGCACCATCCCTAGCGCCATCTCCAGCTCCGGGGAAGACTGGAGGGGAACCCGCAGCGGCGGCATCTGTTCCGCCGTCTCCATCACTCGTATCGGTCCAGGACGCGGCGGAACGGTCTGCTTCCTCTACTCCAACGCCTGCATCGACTAACACCGGAGCACCGATCGAGCTCGCCACTCTGATTGAGAACGATGAGGAGCGGCTCGACGCCTGCTACGATGGGGAGCCGCTGCGGTACCGGACGTTGCCCAACATCCTGGGTCCGGAGGCTACACCACCACCACCGCAACGCCTCCTCGCCGAGCTCCATCTGACTCACGACGGCGAGCCGGACAATTTCGCTCAGGCGAAAGACGACCCAGCTTGGCGGGCGGCCATGGATCAGGAGATCAAGGCCGTGGAGCAGAACGAGACTTGGGAGCTGGTGTCTCTACCTGCTGGTCACCGGCCCATCACTCTGAAGTGGGTTTTCAAGCTCAAGAGGGACGAGCAGGGCAAGGTGATCAAGCACAAGACGCGGCTGGTAGCGCGTGGTTTTGTTCAGCAAGAGGGTGTCGACTATGAGGATGCTTTTGCTCCGGTGGCGCGCATGGAGTCTGTCAGAGTTCTGCTTGCTCTGGCGGCTCAGGAAGGATGGCACGTACACCATATGGATGTCAAATCGGCATTCCTTAATGGTGATCTCAAGGAGGAGGTCTATGTGCAGCAGCCACCAGGATATGCTATTGCTGGACAAGAACAGAAGGTCTACCGTCTCCACAAAGCTCTCTATGGATTGCGGCAAGCACCTCGTGCCTGGAACGCCAAGCTGGATGCAACACTCAAAGAAATGGGTTTCCAGCAGTGTGCTTATGAAGCAGCAATGTACAGGCGTGGAAGTGGGGACTCTGCTTTGTTGATTGGTGTCTATGTCGATGACCTGATCATCACCGGTGCCAAGAAGGAAGAAGTGGAAGCTTTCAAGGCTCAGATGAAGAAAGTCTTCGACATGAGTGATCTTGGACTCCTCAGGTTCTATCTTGGCATTGAGGTACATCAAGATGCATCCGGGATCACTCTCAGGCAAACTCAGTATGCTAAGAGGATCCTGGAGCTCGGTGGCATGGCTGGTTGCAATCCAGCTAACACACCAATGGAGGAACGGCTGAAGCTGAGTCGGGACAGCACGGCTGCAGCTGTTGATCCTACTCATTATCGGTGGTTGATTGGCAGTCTGCGCTATCTAGTGCATACTCGGCCTGACTTGGCGTTTGCTGTGGGGTTTGCCAGCCGATTCATGGAGCAACCAACAGTGGAACATCAAGGAGCAGTGAAGCGTATTCTCCGTTATATTGCTGGCACTCTTGACTATGGGCTGCACTTTGCCAAGGCAGTAGACAGTGCTCGGTTCATTGGTTATTGTGACAGTGACCTGGCTGGAGATGTTGACACTAGCAAGAGTACAAGTGGGGTGTTATTCTTCCTTGGGGACTGTCTTGTCAGTTGGCAGTCAGTTAAGCAGAAGGTAGTTGCCCTCTCCAGCTGCGAAGCTGAATATGTTGCTGCTACTACTGCTGCAACTCAGGCACTATGGCTTTCCAGATTGTTGGCTGAACTTCTTGGAAGAAAGGTTGAAGCAGTGGAGCTAAGAATTGACAGCAAGTCGGCTCTAGCTTTGGCCAAAAACCCAGTTTTCCATGAGAGAAGCAAACACATCAGGATCAAGCACCACTTCATCAGAAGCTGTCTGGAAGAGGGAAGCATCAGGGCTGAGCATATCTCCACTACTGATCAGCTAGCTGATATCCTGACCAAGTCTCTGGGGAAGGCAAGATTCCAGCAACTAAGGGAGAAGATTGGGCTGAAAGAGATCATCAAGCACAAGGCTAAGGGGGAGAATTGATGAAGTTAGCCTAGTGTTTTTTCTGTTTTCAGCTATTTACTGTTCACTGTAATGCTGTTTACTTTACCATAAGGGGCTTTCCTTGGCAACCAAGTTGATCATGGTGCCTTGGAGCCTAAGTAGACTAGATAAATATCTACTAAGAATATTCTCGAGGGTAGTTAGCCCACTTGCAGCATATAAGCAGTGGGTAGGGTGAGTTTGTAAGCAACTTGAGATCCAGTTTTTCAATACAATCCAAGCGGCCTCTTGGCCAAGCTGCCCTCTGGCAGCCCCAATTTGTGTTGTGTTCTAGTTTATGTATCTAACAGTTGTCACATTAAATTGATATAATGAATGAATGCCTTTTTTCTACAGTGATCATATAGCATACTTGATATGTCTCTAGAGCATAAATTTCCATTTTTTTTCTCTGTGGCAGTCCTCAGCCCCTCATTATTTTCTTTCTCAACATTTTTTCAACTGGAATTTAGGTACTTCAAGGGGCCTGAGCTACTTGTTGACTTGCAAGACTATGATTACTCTTTGGACATGTGGAGTCTGGGCTGCATGTTTGCTGGAATGGTATTACCCACATGAGTATTCTACCTTTTTTACTGCCATATCCTCTAAATTGATTTGTTAATCATATGCTGCTGATTGCAGATTTTTCGTAAGGAACCATTTTTCTACGGCCACGACAACCATGATCAACTTGTTAAGATAGCCAAGGTTGGTGTGCAGCCTGTTTGTTCTTTACAATGAACTAGTTAATTAGCTACTCCTATATTGCTTGCATTTTTTCCATGTCATGAGCCAGTGATGTCATTTTATCTAGTGTAGTTTGCTCCCTTTTGCGGTCAGAAACCAACAGTTTGGGTTTCCCCCCACTCTGCAACAAATTTAGTTTTTTATTTGTTAGTAAGAGCTTGCATTTGTACTTGATGCAATGTTGGTAGCTTATCTACTGTACTTGATATGTTCTTGGCTACATCTACTGTTATATAGTGCATGGCACAAGACCATTAGGTTCATTATAGGCCTCAGCGCTAATTATTGTTACATCCTTTATTTATCAGGTACTTGGAACAGATGGGCTGAATGCCTATTTGAACAAGTACAGAATTGAGCTTGACCCTCAGCTCGAAGCCCTTGTTGGAAGGTAGAGTCTGCCACCAGACTTTTGATGCATGATAATTAATTATTTATGTGTATTGTGTTTACACACTTTTGTTTTTGGGATGCAGACACAGCAGGAAACCTTGGGCAAAGTTTATTAATGCAGATAACCAACATCTAGTATCTCCTGAGGTATGCAAATGGCTCTTAAATTTTAAGTAGACCTAACTAGCATTTGATGGCCCCTAACTCTAACATTCCTTTGTTTATATTGTAGGCCATTGATTTCCTCGACAAGCTTTTGCGTTATGATCATCAGGACAGGCTTACTGCACGTGAAGCTATGGTAAGTGGCCCTGTGCTAATTTTGGTGGCAGTATTTGGCAACTTAAATTGAACTGGCTTCTTACTGTTGCTTAATATTTGTTGTAAAGTATTCGTTATACTAATTCTAAAAAGAAGTATTCGTTATACTGGTGCATACTATGTCCATCTCTGAAAAAAAAGGAGTCTTCACCACATCCTGATTGTTGTGCATGCTGTTCTTTTTTTCGATGTTGAAAGGTTTTAGCCCATAATTTGGAGGTCTAGGTTGCAATGCCTTCCCTTTTATGCTTTTTTATCCTTGCAGGCACACCCATACTTCCAACAAGTGAGAGCTGCAGAGAACAGCAGGACGCGAGCATGACCGGCAAGAGCAAAGACTGGTGCTAACCATTGATCAGATCAGCTGACTCTTGATGGAGCCATGCTCTTATCAGTGACTTGCTTCAGTCAGATGTATGAAAAACACACACTAGCGACAGAGCCTGTTGTACCCTGTACTTAACCGCCTTGAGAAGGGACTGGAAATTATTCAGATTGTGAGCTCTTGGCCGTGATTGCAAACTTGATTATGTTCATGTAAGATGTTTGTCATAAAAGGTTGTCTGATGGCTGATTGTACTGTTGTATTGTTGAGCTTGTAAAGAATATCAAATCCTTCGTTTGGAATCCGTCGAGTTCTTGGGGGCCATCCTGTCGTATATTATCGTTGGAAATGTCGTGTTTGAGGCTTCCTTCTGCCCTTAGCATGTTGAGGCACAAAGGTGAATTTGAGACTTTCGTGCATGCTACACTCGTACTGAAACCTTGCAAATACAGTTTGGTTTTATGATGCTAAAATGGAGTGCACAAGTTCATGATTGAAGTGTATCAAATCAGAGATAAATGACTCCTTGTATATAGTGTTTGGTTCGAGGACACGAGCATTCTAGGTGGGATATAATTTTTGAAAAGGTGATAATCTTAGGACAGGCAAAGTGTTCATGCTTCCGTCCCTTCCCATCCCAAACACCAGGCAACATATTCAGTATTTAGACCATTTCATTTGTTTTTTAAAGCAAGACCATTTGATTTCAACTTGACTTCCGTACAATCGCTACCGTACTGCCCCAGATTCACCCCGACGAATACGAGGAAAAGATAATACTGAGCAAGCACAGGCAGGCATCATAAATCCACACTGAATTAATGTTCTTAGCCCACACAGAATTGATGTTTTTAGCATAACAGGCTGACAGCGAAGGATTACATTACATATTTAGATGGGGCAACACAACCGAAAGCAGCTGCAGCAACAGCAGCTGAGACCCATTGACACATAAGTATATGGCAACCAGTCACTGATGAAGACGACAGTACTTGGTGGATGATGACAGCTTTCTCTTTGTTGAGCTGAGCATATGCCCCCTTGTCTGAGGAAGCATATGCTGCTGCTGCTTACTAATTCTTTAGGTGGGGGAAGCACTGGAAGAGGTCATTCTTGGGATGCCTCGCCTCAGCATGCTCCTTGCACTTGGCCTCGGATGTGGTGCAGATGAAAGTCTGCATGCAGATCTTGCACTGCGTTCAGATGGAAGCATGGTTAGTAAATTGGAATTTGGATGTGAGCATTGTTCAGATGACCAACTGAGAGCTGAAATATCAGAAGACACAACATCGCTAGGTCGTAAAGAAATTTGTCACCACACAAAAAAAAAAAAAAATGGGTACATAAATTTGGCCAATGAGAAAAATGACAATTAGTAACTACTCCCTCCGTTCCAATTTTTTTGGTTTTTCTAGATAAATTGGTTTTACTATATGATTATACAGTGTATCTAAGTGCGCAGCGAAAGCTATGTATCTTGAAAAGTCAAAACTTCATACAATATGGAATGGAGGGAGTTGTCTCTAAAAAACATTTGTTCATACATTTGGCCAAAGAGAGAAATAGCAGCTAGTAAGGAGTAATTTGCACAGAAGGTACCAAGAAAGATGTATCACTGGAAGAGAGAAGCACCAAAGGTTTCAGCAGTGATTCTCTTCTCTCGCCAGAGTCTGGACTGATAGAGCACAACTGCACAAGGATACTATTTTGCCTACCCCATTGCGCTACGCACTTGGGTTTATCCTATATATATCATGATGAAGTAAGGAGCTGTCACTATGGGGGCAGGCTATGATGAAGGAAGGAGCTGTCACTATGGGGGCTAGAACAGCGACTGCAGAGTATTCCAGAACAAGAGTGGCATGTTATCGCCTGATGGTTAGACTTGCTGGCGCTAAAAAAGAGGTGTGTGATGCTATGTTCTCACGGCGTCACCGCCTAGGCGTCCAGGCGACCCCCCAGCGCCTTGCAAAATGGTCACCTAGGCGGGCAAGGCGGGCGCCTAGGCGTCTGGAAGGTGGCACATCACCATGTCTCGCCTTTACGCCATAAGAATATAGGTGTGATGGCAGTTTAGGATGAAGAAATGTAGCGACGATGCTGTAGCCTCACCCTGTAGGTGGAACAGCAACCAATATGAAGGAAGCGCAAGCAAGAGGAATTATGAATCGGGAGGAAACACCCCAATATTGAAGACCATTGAACCTCCTCCGGCCCTCCCCTTTGTAACCAGGGAGGAATCAAATGCAGAGACATCAGTTGGTCCTAATAAGCTGGGCGTCGAAGCAAGCAAGGCAAAGCGAAGGTTGCTAAATCCTAATACTATATCCGGGGGCGAAACAATAATGAAATCACAATACTAATGAATTCCACTGCTAGCTACAGCTCTGTAGGCACATATACGTACACTATATAGATATTATTAGCAATCAAGGAGCGGAGGCATAGCCATGGTGAGAATTAGGGGATTTGAGAATCGCGTCGTGGGTGGCCACCGGATCTGCCGAATTGAGACGGGGGTAGCCTGGAACCGAAGCTAATCTGGGGAGCCCCCAACCCCAACACGTACCCTACCCCGAAATTTCGACGGGAACCTAGGGAAGGGAAGGGGGAGAGACAGATCGGGGGGCGTATATGCACCTGGATGTTCATGGCCTTCTTGTTGGCTTCCAGCTGGCTGCCTGCAAGCAAATACAGAGAGGGGAATCAGACGAGACGGCGAGCGAAGGAAGAAGGAGAGGGAAATCGGGGGATGGAAGGGATGGATGGGGTACGTGCCTTTGGAACCCTTGTTCTTCTCGGCGTTCCTCTCCCGCGCCATCTTGGACTTCTGGCCGTTGCCGCCGCCCATGGCTGAAGCTGAAGCTGAAGCTGAAGCTGAAGCTCAAGGTCTCCCTGGTCCTGGGTTCCTCAGCAGCTGCGAGGGGAAGGAGAAGAAGAGTCCAGAAGAGCGCGTGCGGACGGGGTTGGTTGGGGACTTGGGGTTGAGGACGGACGGACGCAAACGCGTCCCCCCTTTATTCAAGTCCTCCGTCCCCTTTTTTTCATCAAAAAGTCAAAAAAGAGCTTAAATTTATCTATATATATATATATATATTTAAAAAAGCGTAAAATTCACGGTGCAAAATAACTGTTTATTACTATTTGATTATTATTGTTATATATATAGGAATTTTCAGTCTTATTAATACCAGTACTATTTAAATACAATTGATTTGTAGATTAAAAAAATAAAAAGATTGGCACGGTTTATAAGAATCTAGATTTGTGTTTTTTCTCCCTTTCGATTGAATTGGATTGGAGAGCGGATGAACATGAAGGAAATAAAGAAAAGGAGAAGGAGAAGGAGCGTTGGGTGTTGTTGGATCTCGCCGGATCCGGAATCAAAAACGAAGCCGGCCAGGCTTGACCACAAAAGTCATAAGTAAAATAAATGTGGCCCACAGATCCCTCGCTACCAGGGCCATCCAACGTCCATCGTCCACGCCAGGGTGGCACACCGCCGTTGACAGAGCAGCCCACTTGTCCCCGCAGATCGATCGTGGGACTGGGACCGGACCAGCAAAACTGGTGGCTGGAGATCGCCGGCGGTGGGGCCCACGGATCACCACCTCTGTCCTCTATTCGCTGAAACTAAAAAAATACTGAAAAGTACTAAAAATTCTGATTTGATGTAAAAGAAAAATACTATAAAAGTACGAAAAATAAACGGTTTTAAGCTGATTCGAGAAAATTTATTGAGGCTCTATTCGCTTGAGTTGAAAAGCTGAGTTAGTTTTAGCTAAACCTAATTTATTATAAGAGAAAATACGTACTGCTAAATGGTTGGCTGATGTGGGCTGATAAGTTCAAACGAACACAACACAGGCAAGATGATCAATTCAACAAGGCACTATATATTTTTTCCTTTCTTTTGGGCGAATTACATAGTACAAACATAAACGCTCATAACAGGTGCACACTCACGCATGTGAATATATGCACGTAAATCCTACTCATATGAGTACCTTCGAAAATCCTACTCATATGAGTATCTTCGAAAGACTGCGCCGGCAGATCTCGAGATTGACGAAATCACGATAGGCGCCTCATTGTCGACGGAAACATCGCCTAGCACTAAAGCACAACACCGTTAAATCCTTGTATAAATTTAAGAAAAGGCGCAACAACCAGGTCCATTTGCACTATATGTTCTTCTTTGTTCCGAATTAGAAGACGTTTTGATAGAAGTAGATGCTTATATGTCTTATTTTGAGCATTATTTTCACTTCTTTCACATGGTTTAAGGTCACATCATTATTGCGCACACATTATTTTGTGGCCCAAAATGCTTTCATGCCTGATTTCAATTTATTATCTATTTGTTGCATTTCAAATTCTCTATGATCAAATTCTATATTCATCTATCCATTCATTTCAAATTATTTTTAGTTCTTTTGATACATTGGACGGTTGTTTTTGAAATACGAGCATGGGTACTCGAAAGAGACAACAGGAGCTGCTGGGTTGGGGGCGAACGCCAACGTGTTTATTTAAGTCCTTCATCCATTGTATTAGAAAAAGTTTTCAATTAATTGTCACTTCTTTTTTATACAAAGTAATTGTTTCAATATGACCAGATTTATTGGAAATAACAATTACGTTACCTGACAAGCATTATTCAGTTAATGTTATAGTAAATCTCAAAGTTAATCTAGGAACTGAAAATGTAAGCTCCCACTTCAAATCGTAAATCAAATATAAAAAAATACGAGTGAATTGAATCATGTGTAAAATTTCCCTCAAAATCAAAGTCTTCCTGTGGCAGTTGTTTCATGATAAGCTTCAAACTGCAATAGCTTTGAAAAAAAGAAATTGGCATGGAAGCCCGTTGTGCTGCCTTTGTGGGAAGCCAGAAACTGGGGATCATATATTCTTTCATTGTGTGTTTTCTCAATATCTTTGGTGCTGTATTCGTGATGCCTATGGCTGGAAAGAATTCCCAACTTCAAGACTTAACTTCGTATACGATTGGCTGCCAAGGAGGCTAGGAGTCCCTCAAAGATTTGTGTTTTTCTTTTTTGCAGGGTTGACTTGGGCGATTTGGAATAACAGAAACAAGATGGCTATTGAAAAAACCTTCTTGTCAAATCCTGATGTGGTCATTTTTACTTCTATCAACTATATGCAGATGTGGGCAGACCTTCTCAAAGAAGAAGATAAGGACCGCTTGATAGCAATGCTGGAGGTTCTGAAAACATGGGCAAGTGAACGCGTTCAGTGTCAAGTGGATAGCTCTGATGTTGTCGTGCTGTAATCTGGGCGGTGGCCACCTTCTTCAACTTCGTGAGCCTTTGGTAGTTGCTGCTGTTTGGTTAGGTGTTGGCTCCGTGGTCTGCGACTTTGTTGTTTTCTCTCTTGCTTTTCTGTCTGTGAATTTCCTTGTAGTGGCTAATGCGGCCTGCAGCTTAGCTGCTCCTTGGTTTGGTGCGTGTGTGTTGGTAAGCTGGGGTCCCCAGTTTGTATCAAACGCTTTATTGGCTTTCTAAAAAGCCGAGGTAATCTCCTTTCCAAAAAAAAAAAAAAATTGAATCATGTATGCCGAGCGAGTGGAGTACTGAGAATCATTTGGCAGTCCATCATCAAATCATGGAGTTACGCACGCCTAGCTAGCTGTAGGTGGACAGTTTGGATTCTGCTCCAAAAGAGATGCAAATTCCTTCGCTTTGCTTTTAAATAAATTTCCTATATATAGGGGGTGTAAACTCTTCTACTAGTTGAGAGAGAGAGAGAGAGAGAGAAATTATGCTGATCGGCAGGCCACCATGCAAATGCCGGATTCATTAATTCAATCCACACCGATCCAAGTATGTTGGGTAGAGTGTGTTAAACACATTTCTTGATCACCATGCAAAATTGACTGATTGAGAAATTGTTTAATTCCACATAAAAAGTGATAGTACCAACTGACAATGTACGCGTGGCGCTGTACTAAAATACAATGACATCTTGAACATGGTAACACATTGCAGGGTGTCGTACTGTAGTTAATTGCAAATTCATAGCACTGCAGTTCACTTTTCTTCAATTCAGCCTGACGACGACGTATGCAAAGATCAAAGGGAAATTGGTTAACACGTACTGCAATTGCAGGCAACAGATCAAGCAATAATAAATCGTCGTACGTGTTGTTGAATGGATGAATCATCATGATGAGTTGATGAATGAATTACTTAGTACCTGGGATGGTGACCCATTTGAGCTGGAGGTGGACGACGCCGGTGCTGGCGTTCCTGAGCCTGAGGAGGAGGTCCTGCACGGCGTGGCCGTTTTCCCAGATGATGTGGCTCTCGTCGGCGAGGCAGCTGCCCCTGCCGCCGGGGCGCACGGTGCGCACCACGGTGCCGCTGCGGATGTCGTGCAGGTCCATCTGGATGATCTGCACCAGCGCCTCGATGTCGAACTCCGCGTCACCCATCCGGTCGTCCTTGCTGAAAGTGTCCTTGTCGAAAACCTCCTGTGTTGTATTGTTGTCAGGTTAATTAGTTTTGAAATTTGTCAGCACTCACCAGGAATTAATCCAATCGAATGAAGAAGAGAGCTATTAGTGATCGATGATAAAATGCAGATGATGCAATGCGATGCGATGCTCACTAGCTTGATGGGTGCTGAGGCGTCCATGACTGCCAATGTGAGATCCTCGTTCCACACCGGGTTCACCGTCTTCTTCATCACGCTCGTCTTCAGCTTCTGGCCATCGAGGGTGAGCACGACGTAGGGATCGCTGCCCTTGGCGTCGCAGCTGACAAGGTTGATCCCTCGCAGCACGCGCACCGACAGGAACCCTCCTGGCAGCGAACACATCGCGTCGTCTCTATCTGCTCCTTCAATTCTTGGATTCGATCAATTCGCCGACGACAACGACGACGATCGACGATCGCCGGCCGGCAAGAAGAAGAAGAACAGCTAGCACGCACGCACACGCACGTCCGTTCGCCCGTCCTAGCTTGTGATTCAATTCAGCTACTGGCTGCCATGCATGCACCTTCCGATCTTTGTTGACGGTCTCGACAGCTGGCGGACTCGTAGCCTCAAGCTATACATGGCAGGGTTAATTCGGTGTCTTCTGGGCTGGGACATGCATGCATGTTTTCCTTCCTGTTTCTTCAGAACTTTAGTTTTTTGGCTACCCTGTTTTGTGTTCAGTACTTCAGTAGTATTGTGCAAATGGAACCAGGCACTAATACGACGCATGCACAGCGTGCTGTGCTGTGCATTGTATTGTATTATCTATATGCCTCTTATGTCTGTATACAAATCTCCAGACAGCAAAGCATGCCATGCAACAATGCAGCACAACCGAACTGACAGTAGTTTTTTTTTTTTTTTTTTTGAACTGGAACTGACAGTAGTTGAGTGAATGGGAAAAAGAAAATACTAGTTGAGTGGTGAAGGAGACGTCAAATAATTCTTACAGTTCTAGGCTTCTGGCCCAAGCCCAAGGATAATCGGAAACGGCTTAGCCGAAATGCGCGGGGCCTGGGCCTAAGTAGCCTTGACATGTGACGGCCCATACTCGCTTCCCTCTCGTAGCCCAGCTCCGCAACTTTGGGCCTTGTCTTTCCCTCACTCGCGCGTTTGTGCGCCGCCGCATTCTACATGATTTATTTATTTATTTTATATATATTTATATATGATCCACTCCATCTATTTTGTACCATGTCGTTTTGTTTCACCGAAACTCAAATTGTTTTATTTCAATCAAATTCAAATTTGAACAATTAAATTCAAATTGTTTTTTATTTCAACTATATTCAAACATACACCAAATGACGGCCATAACACTTGATTATTTTTGTGTTTGTTTGGGTTGAATGGTGACGTGATGAGGAGGTTTGCCACTTGCCAAAGCTCTCCGCTCACTACGCCATCGTTTTGTACCTTTTTTTTCTCCCCTACTTAATGAAATACAGGTATAAATTAAAGTCCGATAAAAAAACATTAGTTTTGTCGAATACACCATAAAATATCTTCTAATCATGTGTGATGAATTGATTCGGCACTGCCCATGCTAATAATGTGTTTTTATATAACTTGATCGAACTTATAAAAAGAAAATGACATGGAAAAGCAAAACAAACTATATTTTGCGATGAAGCCATTATACCAAGAAGCGGTTGGCATATGTGGTGCCCTTCCCCTCCATGGCACTCTATATTATACATCGTTTAAATGATAAATAAATAACTATAAATTGCTAACGCCGCTGCCCGATGCAACATTTCTTTTTTTCCCTTTCTATTGCATAGTTTTCAGTAAAAGGAAAAATAAATACTCCTCTTAGAAGAGCAAAATGTTGTAGCACAACAAATAAAAAAATGTACAGATGTCGACAATGTGGCCTTTAGGATCGAGTAGCACCGACGAAATATAATTGTTCAATGTTAACCCATCATTTATTTTGCTGTGATGCTTGATTATCCGTTGTAAGTCAATATCGATGTGATCGCCAAAGCAAGGCGAGAAAATTGACACAAATGTTTTGTGATTATTTTGTGCATTCCTTATATATATACAATTAAGCCTCGGAACAAACCCAAGCTGTGATCTATTACGGTTAATGGTTAACGGAATTTGTTTGGTCACCTCTTGCAATCAAAAGGTCCAAGAGGAAGCAGGGGCAACAACATTAGTGGTGACGCAGACTGTGGACACCATAGCCCATGAAAGGAATCACAAGAGAAGCATGAAATAGCGGTGATGTGATCAAGCCTGATGATGCTAAGCTTTCACGTGCTAGGTGAGTTTTCTATCTAAGAAGAAAAACACAAATATAGCTTTGGTTAAAACATATATTAGTTATAAAACATGTCAATGTTCTCTACTCCCTCCGTCCCATTATATGTGTCGTTCAGGCCTTCACCCTGATACATCCATCATTCTTTTTGAATTTGGACAGGAGCTCGATCAGGTACATGGAAGATGCTCTGAATAGGGATAGCTAAAAGTACACCTACAATGACTAATAAATGAGTACAAAGGAAGTATGTGTCATGTGTGACTCTTTGCGCTCATACAACAAACTAGAGAAAATCGCGTCTAACGAAGTAACGAAGGTATGGTAATTCAAGACTTTTTAGGAACTTGCTTTTTTCAATGGTTAAATTGTCCTTGCATCTTAGTATTGAGGAACATTTTTAAATTCTTAGACTGTCATCGCATCTTTGTATGTGATGATACTCGTATGGATTAGAACAACTCGTGTCTACCAACAATATGAAATCCATTTTTGAAACATCTTGTTGCAAATTTTTGAAACATCTAGGTTGCAAAATAGGGCACGATTGCTAGTATTATACCAATAATAAAGAGATAAAATTTCTTTAAGACCATCCATTTTTTTGGTCCAAATTTTATATTAATGGATACAGGTGCTATGATTTGACACTGTTTTTGTTGTGTAAGCTTGGAAAAGGGTTTAAGAGAATAACAGAAAATAACACCTTAAAATAAAAAAACTCTATTTTTAAAAAGGAAAGCTATCAAGCTAAATTTGGCTTTGTGGTTCTACCAATACTCTGAAAATCCTAACACGAAGAGTACATCATGTCATCATGCCAGTTTTCCCCTTTGTGGAGACACTACGCATGCATGTGAGGCAGCAACCAAAAAGCTAACAATGTTCCTATCGATGGCACTGACATTGGTACTGTCACATCATATGCAAAGTGACATGGGTCATACATATATTAATAATTTATAACAATATGTTGGTGGAAAGCAAGCTCCCTACCATCCGACATCTAGTTGCGAACATGTGGAAATTTCTCTGTTATCTAGACAGCCACATGCATGGCGCCATATATCACGAAATCCAAGCAGGCCAATGCAATAATATAAATAACTATATAAGTAGCTTTTTCAATAATATGAATCATGAGCAGTTCCTCGATACAGAATCGCTCAAACATTGGTTTTTTTAAAAAAATGAGGTTCATATAATCTCATATCATGCATGAGCAGCACAAGAGCGGCTTTATTCATGCATCCTCCCATTAATTAATTGCGAATTTTGCCACAGGACACTGCGAAAATGCATGATATACTGAAACACACCGCCAACACGGGAATTTGCCCAAACACACCACAAATTCGTGAATGTTTGCCCAGACACATTTGCGGTGTGTTTGAGCAAACATTCAAGATTTGTGAATGTTTGCTGAGACACACCGTAAATGTGTCTGAGCAAACATTCATAAATTTGCGGTGTGTTTAGACAAAATCGCGCGTTCGCGGTGTGTCTCAGCATATTATGTATTTTCGCAGTGTCCTACAGTTAATTTTCCCTTAATTAATTTACTTACCAGACAGAACTCCTAGTTAATACTATTTACAGAGTCACAAACCATGTTTAAAAAGTAGACTGCTGCACCCTCTCACCAAAAGCACTGCTAGATTCAAGGGTAACTGAGCAGTAATAAAGCATATGCATGATATACACATAGTGGGTTATACCCTTTCTTGCAAACATAACAATAGTTTTAGCTTAACTTGCTGCCGCCATGAACTTAAGCTAGGGTTCAATCAACGGTGACCAATCACTTTCAGGAGCGCGCACGCCATTTGCTCGCAATCAATGAAGACACGCACGGCAACAATATGGTAATGACGAAGAGAGAGATGGGTCGATGTGCTATCGCCCTCTACTTATGCATTGAGATGGCTCAGCATCCATGGAGGCAGACCTGCGATGCGAAGCTGCTGCGGTTGCGCCTGCCCTGGCGGTGGCTGCTGCTGCTGCGCTGCCGCCGCAGCCTCTTCACCTCTCTCTCCGATGGTCAACGGAGGGAAACTGATGCATATCATACAACACCAACAGGCAGGAGGTAGGCAAGATGTATCATAATATGGCGTTGACAAATTGAGGTAAGAACTAGAAGTGAGCATAGAGGTGTACGTACCAGATGTTTTGTGGAGGCGGCAGTCCCTGCTGATCCTGCCTAATCATGAAGGATGATGATGATGAGCTTGTCTGGGCCTGGGCCTGTGTCTGCTGGTCCCACTGCACCACCTGCTGCTGCTGATGCTGCTGCCGGCTCGCTGCTGCCTTCTGCCTCTCCGCAAGCTACACAAAAGAGGGGAGACACACATCAAACACTCTTCTGTTGCCAATACAAATGCTGCAGTATCTCATCTGGCAGCTTACTTCCTTCTGTAGAGCCTTGTTCTCCTCCTGCAGTGACCTCTCCTGCACATGACAACAGTACCAACAGTCATTTCTGAATGAGCAACTTACTGTGATGGCTGTTCAGATGCAGAGCATTCTAAACTGTAAATTATCAGCTGGTAAATGGACACTCCAGCGCTATATTAGTTTTGTAGGTCTGTGTGCAACTGCCAGGAATATTTTTAAGCTTTGATTACCTTCTTCTGTAGCTCAGAAATAGACTCGGCCATAAGGTGGCTCTGCACATCCAAGCAGGGATCATGTTGTCAGTAGTCAATACATACCCAAATTTACAGCATCAAACCATTTCGAGCATAACATAAACATTGCCATACAGTAAATAGAAGAAAAGATTCTAGACTTTAAATTAAGCAAGACTACTGCTACTACCTTTCTTGATCTGATGTGCTTCAGTGAGCTCTCAAGCTGCTGCTCTAGTTGTTGGAGTTCTTTGGGATTCAAAGACTCTAGATCCTCTCCCATAAGGTGCCTGCAAGACACACAGATTATTTTTTTTTTCTTGCACCACCTATATCCATACTACACAAGATAGTTTCTTTAGGAGATGATATTAGTTCCAAATTATTCAAAACTCAGATCAACATCAAAGTCATTACTTATGGCATTTTTGTATGGTCTCAATTTTGGCCTTCAGTTTCCTGTATTCATGGCACCAATTTCCCTGAATAGGAAAATAAATTATGTCAGAACTGCTAATTAAGGATTTTTTTTAACTGAACGTAAGTTTGGCCACTGCAGCCACCTACTTAACATCAGTTTTGTAAATTAAAGATAAGAGCTGACAGTAGACAATGTGCTCAGCAATTTAGCTTTACCATATGCTTATCTTAATATTGGTGCAGTACATTGAAACACATTATAACTTGCAGTCTTACCAGCAGACGTAATAGGATTTTTCATACCATCATATTTACAGTACAAGACCAGCATATATAAACAGTATGCACAAAATTAATAATTATATTTTGAGTCATGAAAAGAATGTTTTAACTGCAGAAGCACACGAGACAAAATGAGAAATAAGAACACAAGAACATTTCAGTGCAAATAAGGGTCATCAACAGAATAATTATCATCTAGCTGTTGGCATTGCTAACATTTGCCAAACACGGTGGAGCAATGGATTCAGTCAGAGGTGCCAATTAAGAACCTTGGTTGTTTACTTTCTACAGTAATAGGCTAGTTTGCTTGATTCAGGGATGATCGGGCCTATTAGTGCATACTCTTAAAGATCCTCGCCTAAGGCGTGTTTGCGAAAATTTCTTCTACATTTAGAGATAATCAACATATTTTGTATACACATAAATGTCATCACAGTATTGCCAAGCGCAATAATAGTTCCAGGATTTGTTGTCATGGACTAAGTAAAGATCACATGATGACGAGTTTAAAGAATTCACAATGTTTTTTTTTTTTTTGAAGGGCTAGCATATTACATTGTAAATGGGGTGAGAAGGGAAACCACGAGCCTAATCTATTTCTGATAGTACGTATTACAAGGATCTAGACAGATTGAAGCTAGACATAAAATCAGATCTTATCATTTTTCAGGCTTAGGCAGCGAGACAGCCTGATGATAATCAAAATACACACTAATTTCTTATTAATTAAGCAAAAGCAAAGATCAGTCTAGAATGCAATGCAGGGCATATCACTAGGCTCCTCAACTTCTATGTAAATTTACATTGGACAAAATTAACAAAATCCATACTGCAAGATAGTTCAAGTTATCAATTCCATCTATATAGGCAACAAGACAAAATGAACCAACATTGACAATGGAAAAAGAGAAATAAAAACTCTGATGAATGTGTCTTTGTACTTGGTTCATGTTTGATGTATGTGCTCGTTTAAAAATGGGAAATATATAGCAAGTTAATATAAGGTATATAGGCAGTTTTTATAAATGTTTTAGACTACAAATCTGTAATACGATATTCCCCTTTATTTTGCTATACAGACTACAGATTAAGATATCAAGAGAGCAATATCAACTCAGAAAATAAAGCATACTTAGTAAGGTTATAATGTTTGCAACATTGTACCCGTTTGGGCCTGGGAAGATTAGTGACAGAGTGTTGAACTAACATAGTACTAGCATTACTTGCAATGTTTTGACTTTGCTTCAGCATGCTAAAACATGACAATTTTGATTTGTTTCAGCACTTTTCCCATCAAATTATAAAACACACGCCATAGATGGAGCCAGTGGACACAGCCTAATATTTTTAGAGGCCTGAATTAAATTAGCATTCTTATAAACATTTAATTAAGTTTTTTCTGCGAAGATTTAATTAAGTTTTTATCACTGCAGGTGGAACACATTTAACTTCAAATTTTGATGACTGTACATTTAACATTGCAGCACTAGTATTTATCCAAATATACAGGATTGATGATTAAAAGATGTAGAAAGGTTTTAGGTATGACCACATGCATACACACACAGGCATATTTGGGTTCAAAGGCCACACAAAAAAAGTCCCAACTCCCAAGTAACAAGTCCCTTCAATTCTTTTGTGCTAATAAGGACTGTAAGACATTGTTATCACTTTGTAGTAAGTTCATGGATACAGCAACACAAGTTTGGAATATAATGCACCTACAGGTGGTAGTCAAGGAATAACTTGATATAGAAATTCATACAAGAATATACAGGAAATGCATTTTAATATTATTTGAATGTTAACCCCAAACAAGTTACCAGGTTCTGTTAGGTGTGTCAAGACTCAAGACATCAACTTGACAGAATGTAATGATGTCGTGGCATCATATCCCCAAACTTGGGATCCACCCACCACGTGGTTTTGTAAGTTCGAAATAGGTATAACAGAACCACATCTAGCTGCTCATATTTACATATGCTATTTTTGACCATAAGAAGAGTACAGGTAACATAGGCATATCCTCTTACATATGTGAACGTTCAAAATCCAGTTGATAGTATGCAACATAAAATATAAGGCCATCCTAGGATCCTACAACCTTTAATTAGGTTAAACTGTTTGAAGGAAGCTTATTATTTTGTTCAAAAAACACAAAAGATAATTTTCATATATATCGACATGTGTGAGCAATCTTAGAGATACAAGCGTAGGATAATTATGTAGCATTGGTGACCTGGCACATATATGGAACAAAATAAAGTGCATCTCAAAATCCACAATCTATGACCTTACCTCACTTTCAGAGTCAGCTGAAATAAGAGCCTTTTCAGCATAGGAATATCGCTCATAACGTTCGAGAATTTTGTCCATGCTGAAAATAGAAAAAAGAACTTGAAATCATTTCTCTGGAAGTCATTGACTGGTTTATGCATTAAACCAGAGATCATTGCAAGAGATAAGTAAAATTTGAGGGCATATTCCTTTTTGAAAAGCAATCATGCAACAAAGCACAAAATTCTGTAAAGTAACCAAGATGCATGCATGCTTACATTATCGGAGGTCCTCCAGTATCTTCAAAATAAAAAAACAAGCTAAAAAAAGCTATGCCTCAAATTTAATTGCCATTTACTTTTGTGTTATATTAATTGAATCTGAGAGTTCCGTTTAGGTTTACAAGGTTTTAACTGTTTATTTCAACAGTACCAGTACAGACATAGTTTACTTTGCAACCAGCATATATAACATCCACGTAATAGAGCTTCTTTTTATAGAATATTGTGTTAAGAACACTAACAAGTAATATAAAAAACATCGCATGTTCTATCCCTTTAAGCAGTCAGGGATATTAGCTATGTATGGATGTGAAATGGTTGAAGAAGCACACAGTGCATGTGATATTGGTTTAGCCATCACAGTAGGACAAGTAATGACGCACTGCATCTTAGCTAATATGCTGAGACAAAACAAATTTGATCACGAGGCACTGAGTTGTTGAATATGACTTAATAAAGTGTCAAAAGAAGAATGCAGAATAAAAACTCATATATGAAGACATCATATACATGGAAGTTAAATGGTTTACTGAGTTCCCAGCGAGTGCTACGACAAAACTGAGTCAGACCAAGTTTCATGGATATACCACAAGCTGTACTCAAACTACTAGCTGTAGTTTCACCTGAGTCTGGCTAGCTGAGAAGGCAGAAAATGATCTGCTGCTTATTACTTACACAAATACCAATTGCATTGCCTCCATGAATGTGTAACACATCCATGCAACTTTTCTAATACAGTTGCATGCGAAGAGTACAATGATGTGCCCGATGAAGCACTATATTTTTACCCTTTGCTAGCTGCATGTCATTGAAATACTATAAAAGCCAGAAAATTGAGTACAGCTTGATGTAAAAAAGAACATTGAGGGGGAAAAAAGGAAAGTAAAGGAACAGAACTCAATACCTCACAACTTTACTATATTTTAAGAATATATAACACCACAAAAACCGTACCGGATGCACATCCAGATACATATATACATAGTGTTTGTAGTACGACTCGAATACTATTGTGATATAGGAGTAAGAAACCTATTTACTTTTGGGTAAAATATGATGCAGACAGCAAGATTTGCTGAACTTATTGCTTACATGGTTTAACCACATATATATAATAGTTAATAGAGGATCAGAAATCACGTACGGGCACATCCATAGAAAGAACAGATTTTTTCACACGTCAGAAGAAAAAACAGCATTTTTTTTCACGGACATGCATGGAAGAACAACGGATGAAAGTGAAAGAGACGATGGTTTGTAAAGCTGAAACAACATGGAAAGGGACACAAGAGATCAAGCAACGGCCGAGAAGACGAACAATCGGATAGGCAAGAGGCAGATCTATTATCACCCGCCATCTTCGATCCCGCGTCGTGGCGTTCAGATTATTCCAAAGGGTTTTGAGTCAACAAGTGAGGACTAATTACGCCAGCATGCAGCTCGTGTTTCAAGGCAGCAAATTAATTAAGGCAGAATAACAAAGGAGGGGAATTCTTCAAGAAACACACATGCATACGAGATTGGGGGCGAACTCCTCGGAACATGTGATACTTTTGTCTAGAAAAATGGGAATAATAAGGTGCATGTGATTAGTGATGATTAATTTAGTTAACCGGTGGAGCAGACATCGAAGAGTCCAGAATTAATTAAGAAAGATTTGCGTAATCCCGGAGTAAAATACCCATCAGGTGAAGTACAAATCTGTGACAGGAACGATTCGAAGAAAACAGAAGAGGAAGCAAGATTTGGAGGAAAAGCAAGATCTGATTGCGTGATGTAATAATCTAATGATCCGATAAAAGCAACAAGCCAGCAGATCAGCAAGAGCTTAGTAGTATAAAACACGGGATTAGTAAAACGAAACGACTGGACACTGCTGGGAGTCATCACCAATCCCCAAAAAGGAAAGGGTATGCAGGGAACACAGCAAGAAAAAGCAACAGAAAGCGCATGGCGGCATGGCGCAGGCAAGGTATAGCAACAGATGAGCAATTAATGGCAAGATTTCCCGAAACAAGAAGGAGGCAGCTTGCAGAGCAGATCGACGCAGGCAGCATGAAATGATCAGCTGTAGCACCATTAGAGAAAGAAAGACCCAAAGAACAAAACAAGGCAGGCATTTTTGCACACACACTGCAGCCTGCTGCTGCCAGCAAAATGAGCAAACTGACGATGAAACCTGGGCAGGCACGCGTGGACCTGAACCTGACAGCAGGTAGCATAGCATGGCGTGGTTGGCTAAAACCGGTAAGAGCGGCAGGAGCTTTCCGGCCAGGAATCGGCGGCTGTGAGCTAAAAACGGCAACGAGAGCCAGCAGGTTGGTGGCAAGGCATGACATACATGGCGATTGGCGCGCATACACACAAGAACAGAAGCAGTCATCAAGCAGAAATTAAGATTGATCAACTGACGACGAACGAATGGACCATATATATACCGACAGGCACACACGCTCAATTCAAGAAACACAAGAGGAGGAGGAGGAGGAGGAGGAGGAGGAATTGGGCGGCGGCGGAGATGGTCGTACCGGTTGTCGGTGGCGTACTCGTAGAGCTTGCCCTTGGGGGAGAAGACGATGACGGCGACCTCGGCGTCGCAGAGGACGGAGATCTCGTGCGCCTTCTTGAGGAGCCCATTCCGCCGCTTCGAGAACGTCACCTGCCGGTTTATCTTGTTCTCTATCCGCTTCAGCTGCACCTTGCCGCGCCCCATCGATCGATCTTTGCTTGGTTGCTTGCTCCTCCGATCTGCTGCTTTGCAGCGGCGGCCGCCGGCGAGGTTGATGCGAGGCAGCTGGTAGGTGGCTAGGTACGTAGCAGCTTTAAAGAGGTGAGGTGCGGAGGAAGGGGAGAGAGGAGGAGAGGGATCCGGCCTCCTCCTATCGATCGGAGGAAGAGGAGGGAGAAGGAGGGGAGGAGACGGCCGGCGCGAGTGTGGGTTTGGGGGCAGGTTGCTGTCGATCTCCGATTGGTCAAGCCCCGCACGGGCCCACCTCGTCAGCCTCCCTCTCTCTCTCTCTCGTCTGCTGCTGGCGCTGTGTCTGTGTGTGCTTGCGCTTCTCTCTCTAGCTTTCTCTTTCCCCAATGGTACTACTAATAATAACAAACAAAATTGCGTTGAAAAAATTGGAAAAAGGAGCATAAATTGGGGATCCCGTCATCGGGCAACGTGAGAGCGAGCTCCTCGTACGGTCGAACAGAAAACACACACACAATCCTTTTCTTTTTTTTTTTTGTTCAACAATTATATGAACCTGGATCTTTCTTTTCCGTTTTCATTTTATATATACTAGCAAACGTACATGTATGCATGTTACAACGGAAAAAAATTAATAAAACAGAATGATATGAGTCTTATGTATTTATTTATATTTGTGTTGTTATTTTCTAATCTAAATACGTCTATTTTTAAAAGTTCTAAATCAGAGGGGTCTATGAGGATCTATTTTTATATTTTTGTTTTTCTATAAACCAGAGGAGCCCGTGACTATTATTTTCATTCCTATTTTTTCAAGGTTTTAAATCAGCCGGCTAAGCGATTTAGTGGTAGGACTGCGAATACGGCATTTAGTGGGCTACATTGGCGGATCCAGGGAGGGGGCTGGGGTGGCTGCAGCCCCCTTAGTCAAAAAATATATAGTATAGTATAGCCTAATTTATATCAATTTTACTTTTAAACAGTCCAAAAGCTCCCGTAGGTATGAAATTTATGTAAGACTTTAGAATAATTTATTTTTAAATCCATTAAAAGAGCTCTTATAGGTCAAAAGTAGAAAAAAAAATTTAAGCCAACTTACCTCTTTATAGATTCAGCCCCCCTCGCGGGCCGATTCTGGATCCGCCACTGGCGGGCTATAGCCGGTTATAGCGGACTAATGCCATAGCGGGTGCCTTCTCTAGCAGCTATAGCCGGCTATTTAAAACCTTATTCTATTTTCATAAATGTGTGTCGTTGTTTTTTTCTAGTTTTTTCTATACGTGTATAAGCGATTGTCTCCGTATTCCCTTTCCTATCCACATATTGTTACTTTATTTTTTTTTCATCTACCGTTTGCCTCCCGCATTCCCTTCTATAGTTATTATTTTTCTTTTCTCTATTATAAAAATATTAAGGGTTTATATTCATAATATTGTGCTTTAATATTATAATAAAATGAATTATTATTTTAATTTTTATAAGAAAACGAATACTCTCTGATGGAAAAATAAATAAACAAACAAACAACTGTTCTAAATTAGAACATGGACTCGAAAAAGATTATGTACTCTTGAATAAGCTCACATGGAGTCCATACGAGAATTGGACTCTATATCGGGACACAATCTATTTAAACTCTTGTAAGCACAAGTCTTATAAATCTGAACACATAAAGTCTTTGTTACGTGGCAGTTAGGGGAGTCCATAAGAAATAGGGAGAAATTTTAAATTTATCTTATTAGGTATATATAATATAAATATATGTGTATTCTCTTGGGTTCCTAGTGCATTTCTGGGCATGAAATTAATATAGTTATATATATTATATATAAATAAATAAAAGGCTGACCATGACTATACTACGCTTGTACTAGACGCTTGCTAGTTGCTGCCAAGTACAGTAAGTGCTAAGTACTGGTACTCCCTCCGTCCCAGAAAACATACAATTCTATGACTTCTGATATCCCTGTTTGACCGTTCGTCTTATTCAAAAAATTTAATAAATATTATTTATTTTCTTATTACTCATTTCATTGTTAAACATATTTTCGTAACAATTTGCTTAATTTGTTATTTGCATAAAAATTTGAATAAGACGAATGGTCAAATAGTTATTCCAAAAATCAACGAATTACATGTTTTCTAGGACGGAGGTAGTAATCAATTAATAATCAAAACGAAAGTAAAATCTGGCGGAAGATATGAACGTGTTTTGGTTTAGATTACTGCAGGTGACGCGGCGGGTGGTGCAGTCGTTGCTCGACAACGCCGCACCGTGGCATTGTTGCGTCTGCGTCCGTCCGTCGCGTCATCAGCAGCGGCAGCAGCTAGCAGCAGCAGCAGAAAGCACCAGCTACCCCCTCCCCTGCATGGTAACCCATATTCCTCCCGTTTTTCCAAATCCTTGCCGTCCTTCTCCTTTCCCTTCCTTTCCACGGCCCCCCTTCAATGCGTTCAGTATCGGCAGATATACATCTTTGCTTTGACATTAACAGCCCTGCGCTATTTCATCTTCTTTTGATAGGCATCACAACAGATGCCTTAAGCCCTTTTTGAATCGACTAAAATACAGTTGCCAGCTAGTTGTCAATAAAAGCTCTAGGTGATCCAAACAACTCGGTAGGTCGCCTTCACAACGTAGGAATTTCACATGAATAATACATGTCATAGGAATCAGTTTAATTTCACACAAAAAAAATGCAAGAAACGGGAAAGTTTCACGTGTTTTAAAGAGGGCCTTAACTTTTACTCTTGTACGTAAAGTGGTTTTTTCCCCTGATTCATATGTTAGCTTCCATTGGCCGATCTTGTTGATCTCAATGATGAAGACGGACGAGCGCTTGTGGGTGGTAGCCTCGAGATCAAAAGAAACATAAAGGAAAGGGCGTAGGAGGAGGAGGAGGAGGGGGGCTGGTTGAAGTAGGAGGTATCAACACTGATGGAGGGTTCTTCCCAAAACAAAAAGAGTTAAATGCATGAGAGGCCCTTGAACTTGTCTTGAGATGTCATTTAGGTACATAAACTTTCAAAATGCATTTCTGGGTACACAAACTTGTCAAATGATACACCATAGGTCCATGTTCGCCAATGGCAGAAAAATATGCACTGAACCTCCTGAAAAAATATGCCCCTTAACAAATCTTCCCAATGGAGAAGTAGAACCTGCCACAACCTAGTATTGGGTACGGCACCATCGTCGACAAGGAGGCGGAGCTGGAGCAGGTGCATGACCACGAGCAGCTCCCTAGTTTTTGTTTGTTACATGCATATTTGAAAATGAGTGGATGAATTGGTCGAGCGTCTAAGCAATGTAATTAACTGGTAATCACTATAGTTGGCTACCTTCACGGGCTGCATGGCCTTGAAGAGGCGCACCCTCTGCGACTGAGGTGAGCACCGGCGGGATCTTCATGCCAAGGCTTTGGGCTGCCCATGTCCATCGACAGCGAGTGCTCCAACAATAGCATCGCTCCGCCCTTCCTATTCTTGTCGTTCTCACCATCATCATGTTCATCACTGTCGTGGCGCTTTTCCTCGTCGACCTCCACAGCAAGGCTAACTAGCTGAGCTTGTAGGTGCTCTCCACCCTGCTACGACCTCGTTGTAGTCTGTGGCCCTCTGCAGCAGCAGCTGCTCTTGTGCCGGCCCCGAGGGGCCCCATGTGTTCCCTCTCGCCACGTCCATGGTGATGCTCGCCCCGCTGCCTTCGAGCTGCCCCTCCCCACCAACTCTTTTCAGAACTTCATGCTCAAGAACGGGGACCCATCCATAGATGCCCCTAAGGCACCATCACCAGAACGACTGGCTTCATCAAAATCTTTGCTGCTTCCGTCCATGCCTTCCTTGTTGTCGTCGTCGCCTGCCATCTTGTACGACTGACGACTCCAGAACCAAGTGGCGCCTCTGAATGAACAACGGATAGGCCTTCATATTTTATGCGCTAGCGCCGAGCCACCTGGCGCATGCCACCACCACGCAGCTCAAGGCGCCTGCGGTTGACGGATATTATACCCTGTTTTTACCTCATCAAAACCGTCAACAAGGCATTCTTTCTGGAAGGAAACCACCAAACACATAGTGACTTAGGTACAAATAACTTGATTCCACATGTACTTGTCATTATTTGGTTGCAGACACTTGTTTCACCCAAATCGGAGTTCGGATGACAAAGTTACGCCTACCGGAAGAATTACAAAATGGATTCCAGGAGCAGTTGAGACTAAAACTGGTCTTCCGGACACATACGATCTCCAAATGGGGCAAGTGAGCATATTCCGGAAAGCTAAGAAGAAGGGCTATCAAACTAAACTGGTCTCATCCCAATATGGGGTTCGGCCGAACTGGTCCTTGTGGTCCCAAGTCACCAGCACATTCCTAGACAGGTGGGGACAGCTTCCAGAAGGCCCTGGCTGGCCCCACTCATCAGGTTGGGGTCGCCCGAACCATTCAACGGTCAAAGATGAAGTCTCATGGATCCATGGACCCACCAAAGTGATCAGGGGGTTCCGCCACTTCATACTCATACTAAAGACAGAGGAGAGGGCCCACAAGCAAGGGAGGTGGCCCCACCTATCATGGGTGGGTCGGCCGACCCCCTAAGTGGGAGCTTTCGGGCCCACTTTCTCTCCATCGACATGCTATCTCTTCTAGAAGACCAGGCTAGGCCCACATGTCAGTTGGAGGGGTCGACTGACTCCCCTCCTTGGGCCCATCCAGGTCGGTTGGCACCCCACCGACTCCCTGCACACTTCTCACATGGTGGTTGATCCAAGGCGTCCATCCAAAGGCGGTTTGGAGGTCGGTTTATCCAATGGTGCATGCTGGAAGTCACGCGGATCGCTGACGTGACGCTACCCTTCATCCCCCTATAAATACCCCCCATAGGCCTTCACTTGAGAGCATGATTCAAAGGAGAAACTACTATGTAGTAGCTTAGCTCTGCTGTAGTGTTGTGCTAGTTGGGAGAGAGTGAGGGAAGTCTTCAGGAGAAAGCCCTGGGTCTGTCGGGAATCTTCTCCAAGGTGTACCTCAGCGGATGCGAATCTTCAAGTAAGTTTTACATCTGAGTCCTTCTAAGTATTTGATACTCTGGTTCTGGTATTTCAAGTATATACTGTCTTCACCCGTACATTGCTTTACTTAGTGAAGTGCTCTAGTCTTTCGCGAAGGTTAGAGTAGTAAGTGTAGTGTAGACGCGGTGTCTAGACTATATCTTGCCAATGTAGGCCGTTTGTTGCACGGATTGTTAGTGGTAGCCAGCAAGTGGTGACAGCCTTGTCTGGTCTTCATAATCCACCTCGTGTATAAGACAAGTTATTAAAATAGCAAGGCATCAAGACAACTGTGCAGCCGCCTCGGGTAGGGGTTTTGTCTCCTACTGTTTCGCCTGTCGCCTCTTGTGAAGGGAGGAGCTGACTAAGCTCTTTATACTTAGAAAGCCTAAACCAGATATCTTTGCTATAATAGAACCTCTCTACCTAGCTATCATAGATCCTTTGTCTCATCACTGGATAACCTTGAGCCTAGTTAGAACACTTCACGTTCCCCGTGGAAAATACGATACCTGGAATACTCCCGGTGAAGGCTACATTGACTACCGTACGCTTGCGGTATATCCGTTTGCCACTTTTGGTGTCAATACCTGCCATCAATGGCGCCATCCAGGTCGATCGCCTACCTTTCCGACGCATCCACGGAGTCGCTGCATCCTAACCAGCCGGCCACGCCGGCTGAGTTGGCCCTTCTGTGTAGACTACACCTAGCGCAAGGACAAGCCCGGGGATCTGCTCATGCTCATGCACCCACTCCAACTCCGCCTGCTCGTCGACGACGGTGCCATACCCAATAGTGGGCTTGAAAGGACCGTATTGGTTAGAGGGGGTGAATAGCCAATTCAAACTTTTCGCTATACACAAGCTAGACAAGTGGTTAGCAACACTAGCAAGCGACTAAAGCACTAGCTCTAATCTAGAGTGCGCAAGCCACCTAGCAAAATACACTACTCAAGATTATGCACACAATGAGAAAGGCCTACTCCATGAACCTAAGGAGTAGACACATACGCAAGAGACTAACTCTCCTCGAACCTATGGAGATGGCACCTAAAACACAAACAAGCGCAAAAGAAGGAACGAGAAGGATATCACCGTAGGCTTGTCAAAGTGACGTTCGCTTGCCGTGCCGAGCCAATTACCAATGGATAACCAAAATGAAGACCAAGTGATCAACTCAAAAAGAAGGCCGGAGACCACAATAAAACCAAATACCCACTCGAAGGTGTGGAAGAGAGAACACCCGATTTTTTTACCGAGGTTCACGTGATCGCCTTCACTCTACTCCTCGTTGTGGCACCGGTCTTCCTTGGTGGATTGCGAGCTAGGCTTCACACGTCAATCCCTCACCGGGAGCCACTCACCACAAGAAAAATGGTTTCTTACCACGAGCAATTCACTAAGGTCGGTTTTGGCGCTGCACCGGGGATCAACCGTAAACCCCTCACAACAAGCCAGTGTGGCCTCAAACAATCTCCACTTGAGCTCAACACCGAAATACCTCCGCAAGCCGCTAAGAGCCCGGTAAGACTCCAAGAGAACAAGATCAGCGCCTTGGCTTGCTCTCAAGTGCTCTAAAATGCAAATCACTAGCAATGATGCACTTGAGGATCACTTCACTCACTAGGATGATCAAGAGATGAACAGAGAGTGAGTGGGAGGCTTAGAGGGTGCTCAAAGGATGGGAATGAAAGCAAGTGTGCAAGGGATGTCCTAGGTACCCTAGAACAAGGTATAAATACCCCTAAGCATTCCACTAGCCATTACCCTCTCAAAACACACGTTAAATCACTTTTAGGGCCGTCGGACGCACCCCGTCGGACTAAACTCCCTGTCCGATGTTTGGATCTCTGCCACGTGTCAGCTCAAGTTTAACCACAGTTGCTGGGTCTCAACGGCTACGTTGTTCTCGCGCCAAACCAGCACCGTCGGACAGTCCGACGACTCCCGTCGAACTGAGCGTGTTGGACCAAGTCCTCAGCGTCCGATTCTCTTGAAGCTACTGTGCGCCAACAGACAGAACGAACCAGACCGTCGGACGCACGAAATAGTTAGTCTGACGCAGGCCGTCAAACCAAAACCACGGTCCGACGCATCGCCGCGTCACGTCACGCTCTGTGCACGCCAGAGCGCGTGACAGAACGTGAACTCGCCACGCCATACATCGGACGTGTTCGACACCACGAAAAATATTGTCCGACGCTCACCGTCGGATAGTCCGATGCCTGCCATCGAACGAACGCCGATCGTCCGACGCACCACAGCGTACCACGCGTCACATTGCCGAGCCAGAGCACCGTCGGACGCTTCGGATAATAGTCCGACGCCTTCGCTTGAGAACGTCCGACGCTCGGAAACAACAGTTTTTCAACTTAGTTTCTCGCCCCTTGCTTTTATGTGCTAACACTCAAGGTAGTGTATTAGTATTTTCGAAAGTATTTTTCAAAGGTTTCTCACTTGGACTCTAGGTTTGGTTAGACTCAATGCACATGAAATGCAACCTAGAGCACTTGAAGATAATTTAACACATGATCTCCCCTTAATAGTCGGTTATTTATCCTAAATGTGAACACACTCATATGTAAAATAATAGTTTTGCTAAGAGCTTTCGGCTTCGAAATGCTAGCACTAGATTCTAGAAGCTGGCTTTCTATTCGCGCTTCTATTTTATCGTCCAAAAGCTCCTAGGAAGTTCAAACAAACATGCATGGCCTAAAAATAGTGAAAATGTGATAAATCCGATTGGCAAAAAAAATGCCGGGAATAGGAAGCGAGCTCGTGCAAAACTTAAAGCACTCGATTTATCTGTGTTCATATATATGGGGTCGTGAACGACGCCAGCAGGCCCACACATACATACGTCTCTAGATATGCAACTAGTAGCAGTAGCACTAGTAAGGCTCCGTTTAGATCCTAGTTGCAGTTGCAATTTTGCACTGTAGCACGTTCATTTTTATTTGACAACTTTTGTCCAATCATAGCCCAAGTAGACTTAAAAGATTCGTCTCGTGATGTAGATATAGAAAGCACAAACATGCAAATATTTCGTCTACATTTAATGCTCTATGCATGTGCCGCAACGTTGATGTGATTAGTTACAATTGCAATTTGCAGTGGATCTAAACCGAGCCTAAATCTCACCACCTACTGGTACGTACGTCTTTAGTAGATACTAGTAAAAGACGCGCGCCCTCGCACGCGTCTAGGTGGCCACGTGATATTTGTTGAAGTAAATAATGGAGACAAAAAATTTAGAGAATTATAACAATTTTTATATAAAAAATCATTTTTATCCTGATGTCGCATTGAAGAGCTATGTTTTTTTAGATTAATTTGGATTCCCCGGAAAGGTCAAGAAAGTAAGAGGATTTCGTCCGGTGCGATAAAAAATCTTTACATGAAGTACGAAATTTGGGAACCATGAAGTTGTAAATCTCGTCGAGATATACAATTTTTATATAAAAATCATCTTCATCTGATGTCACGTTGAAAAGTTTGAATCATTTGGTCTGGCTGGAAGGACGAAAGAACTAAGTGAATTTCGTTTTGGGCGATGTAATATTCTCACGTAGAAACCATCATCATCCGATATAGTATTGGAAAGCTAAGATTTTTTTAATGCAGTTTGGTTTGGCGGAGACGGCAAAAGAGCCAAACGAATAGCGTTGTAGGGTGAAATAGCAAAGTTCGATGGAAAACGGGCAAAGAAATTGAGCCTCTCTTTTTTTTACAATTTGTACATAGAAATCATCTTCATCCGATGTCACATTGAAGAGCAATGATTTTTTAGACTATTCGGGTCTGACCGGAAGAGCCAAGAAGCTAAGAGAATTTCGTTTTGGATGATATAAATTTTTCACATAACAATTATCGTTATCTGATGTCGTATCAAAGAGGTATATGATTTTTTAAATTCGTCTGATGTCGTATGAAAGAGCTATATGATTTTTGAATTTACTTTGGTCCAGCAAAAAGGAAAAAGAATAAACGAAATTTGTTTTGAGTGAAGTAGCGAAGTTCGATGAAAAGGACAAAGAAATTGGTTGATTTTTTGTTGGGGTCAACGAAATAATTTGCTTGTATATATTTGATTAGCTAGATATCGAAACTTCGAAAGAGAAGCCGCGATGCGAAGCCGCGATACGAAGAAAAAGCGGAAAGAAGCAATGGAAAAAGTGTGAGAATATTTTTTTTTATTTGTGAAAAGCTATTTTTGATGGAATCGGATCTGAAAAGCTACTTTCGATAAAACCGGATTCGAGAAGCTAGTTTCGATAGAATCGGATTCGAGAAGCTAGTTTCGATAGGATCGGATTCGAGAAGCGACTTTTGATGCTACTTCCGATAAAATCGGATTTGAGAAGCTGGTTTCGATAGAATCGGATTCGAGAAGCGACTTTTGATGGAATCGAATTCGAGAAGCGGCTTTAAATGGAATCGGATTCGAAAGCGGCTTTTGATAGAATCGGATTCAAAAAACTGCTTTCGATAGAATCCGCTTCGAAAAATCTGGGCCGTACGATTGAAGATCCGACAGGCTCTGCATTTTTGGCCGACGTGGCCGGCCTGGCGTGCGGAGGAGCCGTCGCTCCTTATACCAGTTATTATTATTATTATTATTATTATTATTATTATTATTATTATTATTATTATTATTATTATTATTATTATTATTATTATTATTATTAAATTAAATGCAACTACTGTAGGAGTATGCAACTATAGTAGCTACTCAGTACTCACCTAGCAAGCTACTGGCCTAGTACTCCTACGCACGATTTGTCATAGTGGACGGAGTGCGATGTGACGATGGTTTCTTTGCGTCCCTGATCACGAAATCGGGAGACGGGACTCATATATAGACGACTTTATCTTTCTCCTTCCGTCTCTTGTTAGTTGTTGAATGCTTTGTTACCCGTTTATTTATTTATTTTTTGAAACGAACCGGGCAGGAGAGCTATCGATTATATTAAAAAAAAGAGTAGACCAAAGTGGGCATAACGATAAAAAAAAAACACAACCACACCAAAACGACAAACTCAAAAAAAAAGAAAAACAACAACAAATAACTCTCTGGTCGGTCAGATTGGGACATCGATATGAACCGCACACACTTGCCGGTCGGATTGGGATATCGACCGGCCAACACAACCACACAACACTCTCCGGCCCCTAAGACAAACGCAGCAGAACCGAAACCAAACCGCGGCACCACCAAACATCCGCAAATTGTAGTCACCCCTTGGAAGAGACCCTGCGTCGATAGAGGATCGAAGGAAGTAGACAACACAGAAGTTACTCATCTCTCTCTCTCCCTCTCTCTCTCTCACACCATTTTTCACACTGGAATTTCTTTGTGATGGTCATGTAGTACTTCACTTAGATACTAGAGGAAAGATATTAAAAATAAAAAATCATAGCCATTAATTATTATTTTTTAAAAAAATGGACAATTAAATACTCTAAATAAAGAAACCTCAGCACCCCTCGCAGTGTCTGCATGCATCTTACGTAAAGAAAAAGGAAATCCTCCATCTTCCTTGTTTGGTCCGCACGTGGATAAATATCATTTTGCACTGACTTAAGTCTTCTGAGTTCTAAAGCAAGAGTGATATGACAAAAACTATAGGGACAATTCCATTCCTACTTCTGAAGTCTGATCGTGATCAAAACTCGGAAGAACTACACACCTTTCGTCTTTTCGTCAAATCTAAACACTTGTGAAGATAGGGTTCTATGTCATGTAACATCAAATAGGAAAGTTAGATCATGCATGTAAATTAGAGCTTATATGGACATATAACAATCTCCCTATTTCTTCTTACCTCTTATATAGATGAGGTAATATGTGATACTTCCTCCATTCTAAAATATAATTAAGGGATTTGAAGTTAAAATTTGTACCAAAATACAATGCACTCTAGGTCCTCAGCCTTCTCTCTCACCTCTGCCAATTTTGGGACGAAATACTTAAATTCCTTTTAAACTAAGAAATAAAGTAACATCTACTATGTGCATCCTAATTAGTGAGGGAGCAAGATGATCTTTTGCCAGGCTCCTTGTTTTTGTCTAGAAATCGTATTTATATCTTATATTTCAGGATGGAGGAGTCTGGAGTAACATAGCAAAGCCCAATAGTTAAGTTCATTTTGTCATAATCAAACTTCAAATGCTACTTCAAAAAAACATGGGCACTCAGGGTACCTTTCCACAAGAGGGGGCATTTTATACTACACTGTGTATGCGTAGGTCACAATAATTCATCTTGTGCTCGATAACCACACATAAATAGTTAAACATATTTCTATATATGCTACGAGGGGATGCATTGCATATGTCTTACAGGAGTGGTGGTGTGTGATTGAATAATGAATTATAGAAGGTGACATCGATCATTGGATCAGTATATGGAAGTATGAGGAAGGCCAATAATTATTCGATAATGCAAGCATCTCTATTAGGTAGCTGGAAGAGAGCTAGCTAGGATTCCTACGATGCAAGAACTATAGATGGATGGATGCCCTACATACACACTTCCTTATAAGTCCTTCAAAATTTCTAGAAGGATGGATGTCCTACATACACACTACCTTACAAGTCATTCCCCAACTTTCTTAGGCTCCTTAAGTTCGACAATAGAAATATAGAGAATTATAAAGATTTATGACAACAAATATATATGTATACTATGAAAATTGAATTAATAAAAAATCTAATGGTACATATTTGTTTTTCTTATATAAATTTTGATCAAACTTAATATGATTTTGACTCTCTAATAAAGTTAGAATGTTGTATAATTTAGAAAAGAGTGTTGAAATAAATCTTAGATTAACATGATCTTAATCTTAGCCTAAACATGATCACTAGCTAAAACTTATGCGGAATAGATCTTAGTGATTAATTAACCTAGAGTCGGTAGATGTCATCTGTGCTACGGTGGAGGTCATATGTGTAGTAGATATGCTGATCTTCACAAATTGAGAGTATGAACTATTGCTTGACGAAGAACTCGGTGTAGATATGCAACAACGGTTAGTGGACATGGAATCTAACCTTCCAAACCCTCAAGCGCCTGAGCGATCGGTTGAGAATGGGGAGAGGAATGAAATAGAAGTGTCAGGGGCACCTCCTTCTCATTTATATGCGTTGTGGGTGTGAGGAGTGCCTCCGATTATGGCAAGTACTAATTAGTTAGAGAAAATGGTAGGTAGATTAATTGATTGATTTGCCATTAATGTATGATTATTCCTAATTATGAGATTAGCCTAAAGATTACATCCAACAAAGAGGAGTACCAACGGTCGATATCATGCTTTTTTATTTCTCTCAGTTCTTTCATGCAAGCCAAATCTTTTATTGCAGGGGAGGATGGATATCTTGGCCCCACCTTGCTGTTTGCACAGTTAAACGTACAACGTATGGTGCAGCATGCATAGTTCACGTATAAAGGGCCGGTTCCATGCGTGGAATTATCTATATGTGTGGGTTCCAAAAAAGCTTGATGTTTCCCATACTCTGTTAAAGTGGGTTATATGTATCACTACAGGAATCTGACGGTTTGCCGAGTGCCAGGATGCACTCGGCAAAGACATAAATAGCACTCGGCAAAGACTTTGTCCGAGTGCAACACCCGGCAAAGACCCTCCGTCAAAGGGTCTCACGGTAAAGACTACACTTTGCCGAGTGCCGAATCACATGCCCTCGGCAAAGGATTTGCCGAGTGCTATGCTGGCACTCGGCAAAGATTTGACGCCGTCGGTCAATGGGTCATGCCGTTTTTATTTTCAAATTTCTTTGCCGAGTGCAACACTCGGCAAAGATTTTTTTTTTTTTGAAAAATCCTCTTTGCCGAGTGCTGCAGCAGGAACACTCGGCAAAGGCTGCCTCTTTGCCTGAGTGCCTTGCTCTGGCACTCGGCAAAGCTTGTTCGTTTATTTTTAAAAAAATTCTTATTGGCGAGTGCCATATTCAATGCACTAGGCAAAGCCACCTCTATTTTTTTTACTTTGTTCATGAAGAAACCTTCAATCATAAAACAAGCAACCTGATATTATATTGAGATCATTTATGTTGTACAAACATTACAATTCAGTGTTTTAGCAATCTAATCACTCTTAAAAATAATTCTTACACTTTGTTTCTATACAAAAGCAAATATAAGTAGAGACAATGCTTCCCTTTTCCCACATACGGTACAAGTAGCAAAATTTGCTTGTGTAAAGCACTAAAACGGTCCATATATAGTCGTTGGTCGATAACTTGAAACATGTGAAAACAATAAACTTTAGGATGGCAGGATTTAAGTTTGAGGTTCATGAATGGTCAGTCATCATGGGGTAAAGTCTACATACGTGGTAAAACAAATTTAGAACTTGATAAGATCTACAACCGCATTGCAGATAACCAACTCACTGTTTGACAACAGATTAATCAAATACGCAGAGGAGATGGACATGGCTGCTGTGATTTCCATGGATCCGATGCTATTACCTGCCAAAAACACACAAACATAAAAGGAGACCTATGTGAAATTTTGAGAAATATATACTATTTACTATGCTACGATCAACTCACTCGTATGTTTATCATCATACAAAGGTTGAAATAAAAAAAATCAGATGCTACTATAACCGTATACACAGAGAATCTGACATGTAACAAAACGGCATCGAATCAGTAGTAAACTTATTAGGTAAGCAAGTACCAAGACAGGATCCTTGTTTCTACCTCAATCATGAGCAACCCAATTAGACAAAATAACCAATCTCTGAGCAATTAACAATTTACAGTACATACTCACTTGTTATCATGAACTAACTAATATTCACAACTCATGACCAAAGGATTATCTGTTTTTAGAACCATGCCTCTACCATTAAACGAAATGCAGCTATAGTGCAGAGATTGGTATTGCACAAAATTCTTATTTATAGGTATAAAAAAGCTAAATGCATACATAAATCTGAGCTTAGTTATCCTTTCCTATTCAATTTCCTAGTAAGACATTATTTATAGGTATACTTATACAAAGTACATAGGCTCAGCGCCTCAAACTACTTAAGGAGGTCAAAATTCTTATTTATAGTCTGCCAACGTAAACCCTTTTTTTTTCTGAACCAACTCACATTACATTTTAAGGACCAGGAGCAGCTGTGTAAACAGGTAAGTTTTGCTTGCAATTGTCGCAGAAGTAACATAGGCTTTTCTTTTACGGAAACAGTGTGTTTTACATTTATCTTTTACGGAAACAGATACATGATTGCGAAATATGTGGTGAAGAAAAAATCAGTATAATAGAAAGAACATTCGATAGGTGTACTAACCTTAGTTAGTACGTGCAGTCTTTATTCCTCCGTGCCTTGTTTTGGCAGCTCCGTAACTTATTACACTTCAAGTGTAGCCAATGTTGATTTTTTTTTTTCCTCTTATGCATGCAAGGTAAAAAAAAGAAGAAGACATAAAGTAATATTAGTGTATATTTGAGGTAACTGTCATTGCACAAAGGCAACACTGCAGATAATATATATGGACAAAGGTAATATAGAGGCACATACATCTGCACATCGCATTTGGGCAATCATTCAGCAGCTAAAAAGGGATCAAGACAGGTGCAACTAAAACTACAGTAATACTGCAGGTCGTGAAGGAACGCTTAGAATTCACCTATGCCTAATAATCGAAGCTATCACTGTAGTTCGCGCTGAACTGCAGGTAAAGTCCGATCAATTTCAAATATACTGAAAAAATCCTCGGATTCACTAATGCCTAATAATCGAAGGTCTTACTGTATGACGGACTCAAGTGCAAGTAATCATATCCTAAACAAAGCATAACTTGTAAAACATGTTACCTTGAAGGCAGCAAGTAGTAGAGGGGAAAGAGAGCCGCCGTGCTGGGGGCAGCCGCGCGCCTGGGATCCGTCAAGCCGAGGAGCCGGGGGAAGCTGGGTGGCCGTCGCGCCCCTGGCCTACTCGCCCGCGCCCGCACAGCAAGGGGCCGCGGGCTGCTGCCGCCCTCACGACTCACCGGCCCACCCGCTGATCTAGGTGGGTAGATCGATGGATCCGGCCACCGGCCACCGTGCTGGGGGGCGGCCGCGCGCCGAGGGTGCGCCACGCCAAGCAGCGGGGGAAATCCGTGCGGGCGCGGCCGGGCCGGGTGGGGCGCCGGCGCTCCGGTGGTGGGGTGTGGCGGCGGCGGCGGCGGCGGCAGCGAAGGAGGGAGCAGGGGGTGCGCGCGGGTCAGGGGCAGCAGAGGATAGGGTTTGAGAAGTAGGTGACTGGGCCTGGGCCTTTTGTCCACTTTTTATTTCCCCAAATTTCTTTACCGAGTGGTGTGGTGCAGGCACTCGGCAAAGGAATTCTTTACCGAGTGTCTGGATCACGGCACTCGGCAAATATTTTTGTTTTTTGTTTTTTTTTGTCCCAATTTTTTTGTGAAGCTCTCCTACATTATTTCAAACTACATATTCAAATTAGGGAATTTTTTATGACTGTATCCTATATTTTATGAATTTATTTTGTTACTTGTATTTTTTAAACAAAGTAAATTTGAACTGTAGGTGTATAAAATAATGAAATCTAGCTATTTAAAAAATAATATTCATGATGTACAATATATTTTGGGGTTGTATTCAGGAACTCACCCAAAATTTTAATTGCCTTGCTCATGAAACATGGCCACCCACTTGTGGTCAAAGTGTTTTAAAATTATATAAAATGCAAATGGAGTCCAAAAATTACGAAACCTGTCGCAGACTCGTGTTATCACATATAAAGGCTATGATAAAAATTTCGAAAGTTTTTGAGCAAGTTACGACATTGGATGTCTAAAACCCTAGCATCTCTACGGGGTTATCACATGTGATAACTTCGAGATATGTTAGGGTTTTGGACATCTAACATCGTAACTTACTCGAAAACTTTCTAATTTTTTATCATAGCTTCTATATGAGATAACATGACACCTCGACAAGTTTCATGATTTTCAGACTTCATTTGCATTTTATAAAATTTAAATCCACTTCGACCACAAGCGGATGGCCATGTTTTGTGAATAAGGCACTCAAAAATTTGGGTGAGTTCCCGGATACGGCCTCAAAATACACTCTAAACCATGAATCCTATTTTTTGAATGACTACATTTCATTATTTTATGCACTTACTATTCAAATTTACTTTTTTGGAAAAAATACAAGTAAATAAAAGTAATTCATGAAATATAGAAAAAAGTCATAAAAAAGTCTCAAATTCAAACCTATGATTGTATAGAATATAAAAGAATCATAGAAAAAATTTGAAATCAAAATTCAAAAAAATAAATTATTTGCCGAGTACCCTGATTGGCACTCGGCAAAGCAGGCTCTTTGCCGAGTGCCAGAAAAAGGCACTCGGCAAACCAGGCTCTTTGCCGAGTGCCGGGTAGAAGGCACTCGGCAAACCTTGCTTCTTTGCCGAGTGCTAATCCCCGCACTCGGTAAAGATTAACGGCGTGGGTTGCCTTGGCCGTCATGTGGCGTCTTTTTTGCCGAGTGCCAACTTTGCCGAGTGTTGCACTCGGCAAAGAAGGCCTTTACCGAGTGTCTTTCTTTGCCGAGTGTCGCAAACCCTATGGCACTCGGTAAAGGCCTGGTTTACCGAGTGCATGTATTTGTCGAGTGCAACACTCGGCAAACTGTCTCTTTGCCGAGTGCCCGTGTTTCAGCACTCGGCAAACCATGCGACACTCGGTAAATCCCCCGTTCTCCCGTAGTGTATGTCCTTTCGTTCTATCTTTGTCATTGTTGCTTCCAGCTTCCAATGCACGCATTGGATGATTCGTATGCAATTCGTGTACGCGTGTGCGTAGGCACTTTCCCAGGGTCTAATCTGCGCGCTGTTCATTCACGACGATAGGCTCCACGATAATATGGCTTAATACGGCTGGAGAAAGCCATAATAAACTTTACTTAAATATAATCTAGGTAGAAGGGTGTCCTGCGCATCTGTGGGATAAATTGCGGGATGACATATTTAGAGTAAAATTAGGCCACACACTCCCTCTATATAGGAAAAGAAAATCGTTAAAAGCCCTTATTTGATATTGATAATTGATAAAATCTAATCACTAACCTAAGTTGCTAAGTGTATAGTTATAGAAGGTTAATGCTATGGAGGAAAGAAATAACATGGAGCTCAAGGTGATCAAGTGAAGAAAAGATGGAAAGAGAAGGGACAAGAAACTACAGGCTAAGATGAAAAAAATAGCTTCTTGTTTTGGTGATCAAGGCTCTTAGCGATGGCGATCACTTTTAGGATAGATGACCGGATTATTATGAGGGGAATCACTTTGTGACTCGGTCATCAAGTGCTTTAGGTTGCATTTAATTGCATATACATGAAAACTAACCTAGAGTGACTGACTTTGCCATGTAAATGTGTTTAAAACCTGCTGACATATTCGTGCCAAAGTGTGTGAAACACTTAGATGTAACATATGAGAGCAAAGGTAGTGAGAAAGACTTGAGAGCATGCACAAACGAGCACCGGACACTGGCACCAGACGTTGACCGCAGAGTGCACCGGGGCAATTCTATGTGTGTACATCAGACGCATCCGGTGCGCATTTATGCTCTATGTTCTAGCACTGGATGAATGAACAGTGTTGAGGTCACTTATGGTGAAGATAAATGAGCGTCGGGTGTGAATTGAAGCTGAGAGTACACCAAACACAAGCTAAGAGTACATCAGACGTTGGGCGTCCAGTGGCTCTTCACTGAACGCGTCTGGTGATCGGCTGTAGATCTTAGGTGAAAACTACTCAACCTTCGGTTTTCTCTGGTGTTGTTCACCGGACACGCCCGGTGTGGCAGCAGATGCATCCGGTTTAACATGAACAGACTGCATGCGTGATTTCGACCGTTGAGATTCGACAAAGTTGTCGATCGGAACACCGGACACTGAGGCACCAGACGCTGGAGCATCCAGTGGGCGGGTCCAGTGCCCTCACAGAAAGTGCAAAATCTCTCTTCTTCATTCAACTTGTGATTTCGATTGAGATTGAGTGATCAAGTGTAGTGTTCTTCATCTCTTGCATCTAGAAGCACTTAGTGGCTTGGTGGCGGAGTAATTCTTGTTACTCTTGGTGAGGGTCGTCACCTAATCAGTTTGGAGGTGGAAGAAGGTATTGAGAAGCGCTAGTTATTGTGCTTGCCCACACCAGCAACTTGTGAGGGGAGTGCTCAAAGGCAATATTAGTGGATTGTTTGTGTCATTGAGCTACTTTCTTCGTGGAAGGTTCTTGTGGCGCCTTATGTAGGATCGATGTGTCATATTGATTAGCCACCTGATCACCGGTTGAAGTTGACACAACGGGAAGATAGCGTGTCGGCAAGCACGTGAACCCCAGGAAAACATCGGTTGTGCTAGCTTCCTTGGACTTCATTGAGCTCCTCACCATCGTGAAAGTGATTTATTCATTTTTTGGTGATTGACTAATCAACACAAGGCAAAGGTATAACAAACAAGCTCCTTTCCTCTACTTTGTGCTAGTTAGCTTGTTAGTTGTGTTGCTTAGCTCGTTGTGTGGGTCGCTTATTGCTTAGCTAGTTTGTGTGGCTTAGGTGTTTAAAAAATACTAGACTTGTGTAGCAGGCTTGTCTAGATTACGTGTTGCACTAACATTACCATTATCGCCATTTGTGGTACTATATTGTGCTTGAGTGAATTATAATTTTTTAATTTAGGCTATTCACCTCCTCTAGCCAACTTAGACCTTTCAATCAGTTCAAACAACATTTTGGTTTGGGAATATAAATTATGAAAAAATTTAAATTGTTAAGTTTAGAAATATAAACTATATAAATAGATTTGTCTTCAAATAAACTTTTATAAAGTATACATATATCACTTTTTAATAAATATTTTTATAGAAATCTGAAGACAAAGTCATGCTTCGAAGAACATGTCATTATTCTAAACGACTTCTAAATGCTATACAGAGAGAGTATGATTTTTTTTCAGTTGTACATGTTATAAACACCAGTATCATGGTCGTGAAGACACCGAATGTTGCTTTGATACAGGTAACCTCCAATCTGGGGAGTAGAAGACCTCCAAGCGAAGGTCAATTGGGATGGATGGATGGAGCCAAACCTTTGGCCGAAGGTTAGCGCTCGGCGAAGGCTAGTGATGGCCCAGAGAAGCGACAGGGGAAAGTCGATCGCGATGGTTGTTTACCGGGCGGAGGCTGAGGCAGAGGGCATGGACGAAAGGAACATCCACTCCAGGCTCGGCTTATGGAGAAGGCCAGCGAAGGTCCGGAGGATGTCCCATTGCGAGAGGAGGCTGGCTACAGGCTTCAATCACGAAGTGGTTGAGCGCCAGTAGGAAATGTCGAGAAGACCACTGGGGGAGTGTGTAGCCTAAGAAATATGTTGAGAATATACTAGTAAGGGGTTTATCTATGTAAAATGACTCTCAAGTGAACAGTGAGCTATAAAAGAGGGATTCATTGACCCGCTTAAAAGTTAGTTCAGACCAATTTATGGTGATTTGATTCCATATAATTCATTCATTTGCATGTATCTCAAGCCTTCCCCCTCGAGCAAAGTTCGAGCGAACGAAGAGACCCTCGAGTCCTTTTACCTCGTGTTGGCCAACAACACCCTTGGGTAACGAGCGTATCATCACCACTATATCATGCATTATCATTCTTTTTAACAAAATGGGTACACACAATAGCATAATTCTCCAATGACAGTGGTTTTCATCATCAGAGCTTCTACAGAGATGTAAGGACATTGGACAACAAGCAAAGGTTTGGGGCCTATTTAGTTCCCCTCCAAAAACTTTATAGTCACGTCATATTAAATGTCTGGACATATGCATAAACACTGAGGCCAGTCTCAATGGAGTTTTATGGGGTGTTTTTATGCACGTTGAATGAGGTGTCATATCATCATATTTGCACTTTTTCATGAAAGAAGAAGGAGAGAGAGGGAAAATATTTTATAGAGATAAAACTATACAGCACTGTTTCCAAAATATTAGAAATTGAGTGAAATCCCCATTAAGAGTCTTTCTTAATTTCATGAGATGCATGCAAAGCAAATAAATGGTGGAGAAGTGAGAGAAAAGAAAGAGAGACATTAAATAGTCACATGAAAGTATGAAACTATACCATAAACTATACCATAAAGCAAATAGTCATATTAAGTTTCATGTCTAGAAAAGCGGGAGATGAAACCTTCTTTTGAGATTAACCTTTTTGCTAAAGCTAGCACATGTGCTACACTACCAGAAACTTTACGACCTCTTATCCTCTCCTCACATATACCTCATGTGTGTATTCGTCCTTTTTATCTGTTGCACTAGGTAGCTAGCTTTCCTGGTGACCAACAAATAAGAAAGTGAGAAATAAAGAATGAAGAGCACATCACCTGGATGCTTGCTTGGTAAAGGATGTACAACAGCTATCAGGGACAATGACTACCGCAAAATGCTCCCAATAGCCTGACTATGACAGCTTTCAAAAATCATGCCTCTAGACCCCGGTAGACGATAGCTAGACAGCCACATCTCGATCCTATGAGCTTAGACAAAAAGTACAGCAATGTATTTTCCAGCTAACCGTCCACATGATATCATATCTCCACGGACTGCTCATGGTTTGGACGCAATGTAATTGTCCGGATTTAGTTTCCTCGTCAAGTCGATCTGATTAGTTGCGGGGATCGGAGCGATAATGAAAGCTGCCGCCGAGTCACCAGATTCGATTTCGAGGGCTACTTGGAATATTAGAATTTTGTGGAACCTACTCTTTTCAGGGTCGACTTATAAGGCCCTATTGGCCTATTTGGCATAGCCTATAACTTCATGAACTATTGTGAAACGACCTCGATTTCCACGAAGGGAAATCCTCAGGCTCGAATTGTAATTCAACAGATTGCTTGGAACAATCCATGAAATTACCCATATCTCAGTTGCCACCAGGATCCATACAACGGTAAATAAGTCTTACATAAATATTTATTACATCGCCACACTGGCGGAATCAACAATCAGAGAAGCTTTGGAAGATGCGGAAGCGATTCATCCTTCACGGCCAACTTGAGTGTAGCACGTGACCCTATTCCTCGTCATCATCTCCCTCGAAGTCGTACTCATTCTCGTCACCTGACAGCAAATTTATCAGTACGATTTGTACTGGCCACGGAGCCCACCTATGCAGCATTTGCTTTGTGGAAAGTGGATGCAAGGCTATACAAGCAGACCTATAGGCTGAGGTTTTCCTATGCAGCTGTAATCAATGTTTAATTAGTCAAGTTTTATCACCAGTTAACACCATCATCCCTTTTCCCATCACCACACCTCACATACCCACACCTCACTCTCATTCGACAGGCCCAACTCCCTCTCAGGCCTATCTCAGCGGCACACTACCACAACGGGTACACTGCCGGAAAAATGTCATCCAGGGGGAGAAGAGAACACTCACTACACTAGTAGAAGCTTCACAGGAAAGGTCCATAGCCAACAGGTTGGCATATGTATCGATCGATCAACCATACACTCTGCAGAGGTTTCACTACCCACAAGATTAGCCATCATAGGTGTTGCGCAAACACCTAGGCAGAATTCCGGGTGCTTGCTTGCCTAGGTCGATGCCACCCTACCACTCAGCCCTGAAATATTCCGGATCCTACACCGTTATGCTGAGACTGGGAGACACAGTACCGGGCCCATCCAATGGTACTGTGCATCTAGAACGGAACGGGAACCCATCGACCGTCTCCGCCCACCCTTATCACCTTTCAACCTAGCAGTAGTGGCACCGTCCTACCAAGTAGTCCAGCCGTCTCCCGCCCATCAGAAGCGAGTGAGTAGAAAAGGATTCCCATGAACCTGAAACTAGTCCATCCTAGGTTTGACCAAGCAGGCATCTCCACTTAGGGGATACTCTCCCCGTGCCATCACAGCACCTCCGTTCACGGGCTTCAAACCACCAAGGCTATCCCACCCGGAACCTCCTCAACAACTTTACCCGCCACAGGTATCTCGCTTGGGGATGCCCAGGTTGCACCCCCGGCACGACTTGCCCCATGGGCTCGTCTCACATCCCACTTGGTCGACATCAACCCTTACCACGCACCCAAGACGCACGCAGCACTCTCTCCCAGTAGTTATAATCAGTTATACACCGTCTCAATTCCACCACATAGCATATAGCAAGTAGTAAGTACTGGAAGAGTAACAGTAAAATAAGCAGCAGCTAACCTAACAGCGGACAGCAGGGTAAAGTCTTATCAAGGCAGGGAATTTCAATATACTACCATGCAACCAATCCATACATAATCATAAAGCAATAGCAACAATGTCATTTGCAATGCGTAATAGGATCTAAGGATTTGGTGGGACGTGGCACCTTCGTAGTCGTCTCCTAGCTCTTGGAAGTACTCGTGGTCGTCTTCCTTAGTCAGATCCTCCTCCGTCTCTGAAATTGAACACGAAATAGTCGCGTCAGCGACTCCTATAGAGTATTTCAGAAAAATCCAATAAAACAAAGAGCCAAATGCACTCAAACATAGTCTTAGATTGTAGATCTCATTTTCCTGAGAATTTTGATATATGGTGCGCAATTTTTGGTCATCGTACGAATAAGTTATGAATTTCCGAAGATTATCCTATTTTCTGAAAGTGGGAAAACTAGTCGGTTAATCAGGGGCAGCTCGGGATGTGGTGCGCGGGTCCAGTAGTGCGGCATGTGGCGCCTCAACAGAACACAGACCCGATGGTCGTCCCGGTGTTCGATGCTGGTTCCCAGAGAGTTGCCGGAGTTGGCGTAGCTCGGCGTGGCTCGGCGGTGGTCGGTGGTAGCTCGGCTGTGGTTGGGGGTATCTCGGCGGAGCTCGGCGGTGGTCGGGGGTAGCTCGGCGGGGCTCGGCATAGTTCGGCGTACCTCGGCGGGGCTCGGGCGAATCGGAAATTCGCGGCGCCGAGGGTGCCGTTCTCCCGAGCTCTCCCGGGGGGCTCGGGCGAATCGGAGATTCGGTGCGCCCGAGGGTGCCGTTCTCCCGAGGTCTCTCGCGGAGGCTCGGGCGAATCGGAAATTTGGTGCGCCCGAGGGTGCCGTTCTCCCGAGGTCTCGCGCGGAGGCTCGGGCGAATCGGAAATTTGGTGCGCCCGAGGGTGCCGTTCTCCCGAGGTCTCCTGCGGAGGCTCGGGCGAATCGGACATTTGGGCGCCCGAGGGGGCTGCTCTCCCGAGCTCTCCTGGGGAGGCTCGGGCGAATCGGACATTTGGGCGCCGAAGGGGCTGCTCTCCCGAGCTCTCCTGGGGAGGCTCGGGCGAATCGGAAATTTGGGCGCCGAAGGGCTGCTCTCCCGAACTCTCCTGGGGAGGCTCGGGCGAATCGGAAATTTGGGCGCCGAAGGGCTGCTCTCCCGAGCTCTCCTGGGAAGGCTCGGGCGAATCGGAGATTCGGTGCTAGCAGGGTTCCAGGGCGTCTGTTCAAGGCGGCGGTGTCTCTCCGGTGCGGCGGACGATGACAGGGCGGCGATGGCCATATTTCGGCAAGGCAGGGCTCGGCTTTCTAGCGGCGGTGCCGAGGCAGACTTGGCGAACCTCGGCGGCCTTTCTCCGCAGCGCGAGGCGACCGGGGGTACTCGGAACGGATCTTAGGCGAGGCAGAACCTGTCGGCGGCGATGTCGTCGCGACGGTGAGGTTCCGGCGGGGTTAAGGAGGTCTTCTAGGAGATGTATACGCGTCCAGGGTCCAAGGCGATGGTATACCAACTACCAATTTGGCTACCGAGCTTTCCAAGGTGCTCGGTTGTGGCGGCGGCGTGTCGCCGACGACGGCGGAAAGCGGCATCGCGGCTACGACCAAGTATTGGTTCAATCGAATGCGGTCTCGTCAAATTGGTGAGGCCAGAGAGGCATTCAACACTCTGGTGGCGAACTTAGCCATGGCATGACCTTCTTTTGGCTACGGCTCGCGGCGGCGCTCCGGTAAGGTCGCGGCGCACGCGGCCAAGGCGATTCAGGCTTCCTCTAGCGCTTAGATCCGCGTAGCTAGCTCAAGGGGGTCGTGGCGGTGCTCCACGACGTTCTAACCTGTACGGGTGCTAGTCGGATTGCTCGGAACGGGTGATTCGGCGTCGGAACGCGTCGGTGGTGAGCGCGCTCCGCCGAGAACGCGTCGTGCTGCGTTCTCGGTCTAGCAAGCTTGTAATCCGGGGGTTTTTGCTGGTCGAGTGAGTGCATGGTGCAGGTGATCTTCCCGAGCCGGTATAGGCTCGTGCCGGCGCGTCCCGAGGGTGGAACGCCATGGCAAAAGCAGGGCAAGGTTCGGACATGGCGTGCGATGGCTCACCGTGGTGTCGGTGAAGCTAGGATGGCGGTGCAGTGGCGAGTCGGAGCCGTGCAGAGCGATCGCAGTGCCGTGCCGCTCCTCGTCCGCAGCTCGGCTTCTCCTCCGTGTCCGGCTCCGGCGTGCTCCGCGGCGGCGGCGCTCCGGCAGCTTCTCCTCCCCTGCTCCGCCCTTCTCCTACGCTCTCTCTCTCGGCTTGGTGCGGTGTGCCGGTCTGTGCTGCGGTGGCGGCGAGGGGAAATGAGGGTAAGGCTTCGGGGTGCTCCAATTTATAGGCGAGCTTGGCCAGTCTCCAATGGCGAACGGTCCCGATTGCGCTCGGCCGATCGAAGGGCCGTGGCTCGAGTGGATCTAGGGCTCCGGATGGCGCGGGTTCGCTTGGCGGCCAAGAAAGGAGGGGACAGGAGGGGGACAGCGGGGTCCAGGGCTCTGCCATGCTGTCGGCTGTGGGACCGGGGTCACGCCATTCGCGCGACACCCCCGGCTGGCGCGTCGCCTTCGTGAGGAAGAAGAACAGTGGGGGCGAGAGTGGCTGACAGGCGGGGCCGGGTTGGCAGCGAGCGCGAGCGCGAGCGCGTGTGTGCCGGTCGCGCGCGTGCGCTGCCGAGCCGCGACGTGGGCCGCGCGCGGTGAGATGAGGAGAGGAAGGTCGGGCGGGCTCGGGCTGGCTTGCTGGCCGAACTCTCTTTCTCTTTTTTTTATTTTCAGTTTAGTGTATATATACATATATTGCCCATTTTAAATATTGAGTAAATACAAATATAAATTGCAATAAATCCCAAATGTAATGCATAAGTTATTATTCTATGTGAATGGAATTAAAATGCAAACTACACTCCTTTATTTACCAATTTCATAATGAAACCTATATGCTTGCACAAGAAAAATGGGTTTTCACAATAAATAAATGAAAAATTTTAATTGGTTGGGATTTTTAGATTGTGTGGATTTTTAGGGTTGTTACAGTCCTCCCCCCTCATTAGGATCTCGACCTCGAGATTCAGAGTTAACGTACCCATCGAAGAGGTAAGGAAACATAATCCGCAAGTCCGATTCCTTCTCCCACGTAGCTTCCCTTTCAGTGTGATTGCTCCACTGTACCTTGCACATCGGAATGGTTTTGTTTCGCGTCTCTTTGGTATCCCGTGCCAAGATCTTGATCGGATGTTCCTTGTATTCAAGTGTGTCTTGCAGGTCTAATGCATCCGTAGGAACTTGCTCCTCGGGAAGCTTCAAACACTTCCTTAATTGCGAGACATGGAACACGGGGTGTACTCCAGATAATTCCTCCGGTAGTTCCAGCTTGTAAGCAAGCTTTCCAACCCTTTTACAGATCTTGTATGGCCCAACATATCTTGGTGCCAATTTCCCTTTTACGTGGAATCTGACAGTGCCACGAAGTGGAGATACCTTGAGGTAGACATAATCCCCAACCTCGAACTCAAGCTTTCTACGTCTTCTATCTGCATAGCTCTTTTGTCTACTCTGTGCAATCCTCAAATTCTCTCTTACTTGGGCAACACCTTCTTCTGCTTCCACAATCTTAGCAGGACCGAAGAATGTCCTCTCACCTGGTTCTGACCACATTAGTGGGGTCCTACAGGGTCTCCCATACAATGCTTCAAATGGTGACATCTTGAGGCTTGTTTGATAGCTGTTGTTGTATGAGAACTCGGCGTGGGGTAGACAGCTCTCCCATCCTTCCTTGTACCTCAATACACAAGCACGTAACATGTCCTCGAGAATCTGGTTCACTCTTTCTGTTTGCCCATCCGTTTGCGGGTGGTATGCGGTGCTATAGTCGAGCTTGGTTCCGATGGACTTGTGCAAGGATTTCCAGAACTGTGATACGAACTGTGAGCCTCGGTCAGATATAATACTCAGAGGCGCCCCATGTAACTTCAAAATGTTTGATACGTATAGATCTGCTAGCTTCTCAACTCTATACTTCCTTTTGACCGGTATAAAATGTGCAACTTTGGTTAGACGGTCCACTATTACCCATATAGAATCATATCCATGCTCGGATCGGGGCAGTCCTATTATGAAGTCCATGGATATGCACTCCCACTTCCATTCTGGTATCTCAACTGGTTGTAGCAACCCTGCTGGTCTCTGATGTTCGGCCTTGATTCTATTGCATGTATCACATCGGGCTACATGCCCTGCAATGTCTGTCTTCATATTCTCCCACCAGAAGTGCTTCCTTAGATCATGGTACATCTTGGCTGACCCTGGGTGTATGCAGTATTTGGAGTCGTGCCCTTCCGACAGAATCTCTTCTCGTATCGCCGAATCCGTCGGTACACAGATTCTATCTTTGTACCATACAGTTCCCTGCTCATCTTCTCGGTATTCAGGGCCTCTTCCCAGCTTCATCAAACCACGGATATAGTCTATCTCAGGACAGTTCTTTTGTGCTTCACGGATTCGTGAGGTGAGATTGTACTCGACGCGAAGCTCATTTAGCGTGCCATAGGAGATTACCTCGAGCTGGAACGCGTCAAACTCTCTCCTGAGCGCAGGTGGCATAGAGTTGGTGATGAGGGTATGGCAGTAGCTTTTGCGGCTAAGTGCATCAGCGACAACATTAGCCTTTCCTGGGTGATAATGGATCTCAAGATCATAGTCCTTGATGAGTTCCAGCCATCTGCGTTGCCTCATATTCAGATCTTCCTGTGTGAAGAAGTACTTCAGGCTCTTGTGGTCAGTGTAGATGTCACACTTGTTGCTTATCAGATAGTGTCTCCAAATCTTGAGTGCATGTACCACGGCTGCAAGTTCTAGGTCATGAGTCGGGTATCGCTGCTCATGCTCCTTCAACTGCCTTGAGGCATAAGCTATCACTCTTCCTTCTTGCATTAGTACACAACCCAAACCTTGCCGAGAGGCATCACAATATACAACAAAATCCTTGTGAATATCGGGCAGGGCTAGTACAGGTGTAGTAGTGAGCTTCTCCTTCAAGGTCTGAAAACTCTTCTCACATTCAGGAGTCCATATAAACTTGTTCTCTTTCTTCAGCAAGTTGGTCATGGGTCTTGCAATCTTGGAAAAATTCTCAATAAATCTGCGATAGTATCCTGCAAGTCCCAAAAAGCTTCTGATTTCTGACACATTACAGGGTTGTTCCCACTCTTTCACAGCTTCAATCTTGGCTGGGTCTACTGCGACTCCTTCTCCTGACAGTACGTGTCCAAGGAAAGCAACTTCCTCAAGCCAGAATTCACACTTGGAGAATTTGGCGTAAAGCTGGTTGCGAGACAACCTCTCCAATACGGTCCTCAGATGATGTTCATGTTCCTCTTTTGTGGCTGAATAAACCAATATATCATCAATGAATACCACCACAAACTTGTCTAACTCATTCATGAAGACCTTGTTCATCATGTTCATGAAGTATGCCGGAGCATTAGTGAGTCCAAATGAGACTACTGTGCACTCATATTGTCCATATCTAGTGACAAATGCAGTCTTCGGGACATCTTCTTCCCTGATCTTCATCTGATGATACCCTGATCGGAGATCGATCTTTGAGAAGTACTTGGCATTGCTCAGTTGATCTAACAGATCATCGATGCGGGGCAATGGGTACTTATTCTTGACTGTGACCGCATTCAGGTTCCGGTAGTCAATGCACATCCTCATCGTGCCATCCTTCTTCTTGACAAACAAAACGGGAGATCCCCAGGGCGAAGCACTTGGCCTAATGAAACCCTTCTCCAGTAATTCTCCCAGCTGCTTCTTGAGTTCCTTCAACTCATCAGCCGATATTCTGTAGGGTCTTTTGGCAATCGGTGCAGTCCCTGGCATCAGCTCTATAACAAACTCCACATCTCTATCTGGTGGCATTCCTGGCAACTCCTCTGGAAATACGTCATTGAATTCACAGACTACTGGCACATCTCTGAATGTCAGCTCTGTTTTATCTGCTTTAGTCTCCAGGGCACATAGGAGGGCTTGGACTCTCTCGGTTTGGGGTACACATCGGACAGCTGTTCCCCAAGGGTGGGTTACCTGAACATATCTAGGTGAACAGGATATCACTCCCCGGTGTTTGGTTAGCCAGTCCATGCCTAAGATGACATCTAAGCTATTGGAGGGTAGTAGGGTTAGGTCAGCTCGAAAGTCAAGTCCCTCGATTGTGATTATCACTCCCCTACATATGTGAATGCTTCTGAAGGTTCCTAAGGGCGAGCTAGTTAGGATGGGGTTTGCTCTCGGGGTTACAGGTATGTTATGCTTACGTGCATATGCAGATGAAATGTATGAACATGTAGCTCCCGAATCGAACAGAACTGTAGCCATGTTACCCTGAACTAGGAACGTACCGTACACAGCATCAGGTGCAGCTTCAGCTTCCTCAGCGGTCATGTGGTTCAGTCTTCCTCGGGTAGCAGATCCCCGGTTCGGTGTGCCCTGTGCAGCTACTGGTGCGCGGTTGAGGTCGGGGCACACAGCCACACGGTGTCCAGGCTTGCCGCATCCAAAGCAAGTGAAGGGCGCACTGCCTGCTGTAGCTGTCGCAGGAGCCTTCCAATTGCTTGTCCTTGGCGTGTTGGTAGCGGGGGCGGGTGTGTTCTGCACAGCTCGAGTCGGCGCAGGGTAGGTCTGAGCGGGGCGGTGATAGTTGCTGCTGTTGGTACCACCACGGCTCGTTCCCGAAGAGGGTCCCTGGCGAGTTCGAAAAGACGGAGGTGCACCCGTTCGCTGTCTCTGGGGTGGAGCAGTGCGAGCGGGTCCCTCAGAGCGGCGCTTCTTTCCCTTGTTCTGGGCCTCGAATTCCAGTCGTGCTTCCATGCGATCCTTCTCAATCTCAATACAGCGGTCAATCAGCTCACGCAGAGTGTAGCTCTTGTTCCCTGACAGAGCCAACCTGATCTTGGTCTGAAGTCCCTTCCTGTAGTAGTACATCTTTTCCTTCTCGGAACTCACGCAAGACGCAGGTGCGTAGCGGAGCAAGCAGTTGAAGCGGGTGGTGTACTCGTGGATCCGGTCAGCTCCCTGGGAGATGTTGCGAAACTCGTTCTCCTTGGCCTCCATGACTCCCTCAGGAATGTGGTGGTCACGGAAAGCCTCGGTGAACTCATCCCAGTCAATGCGGGCTGGGTCCTCGTGAGCGCTGGTGTAGTTGTCCCACCATGCCCGTGCAGCACCGGTCAGCTGGTGGCTAGCAATCCCAACACACTCCTCGTCGGAGCAAGTGGTCAGGTCCAGCTTCTTCTCCATCTCCTTAAGCCAATCATCGGCAGCGAGAGGATCGCTGTCGGTCCCGTCGAAGGTAGGTGGCCTCAGCTTCAGGAAACCCTCCAGTTTCCTTTGGAAGTCATTCTGGGGTGGCCCGTGGTGCCTGTTCATCCCAGCAGCTATGGCATTCAGCAGCTGGGTCTGCTGAGCCATCACTTCCGCCAACGTCGGTGGCGGCGGCGGTGGCGGTGGCACGTTCTCGCCTTGTGGTGGCGGATCGTTCACCGGCGGTGCATTCTCTGCCCGGCGCAGCTCTTCTTCCAAGTTAACTCCAGCACGTCTGCCAGCTGGGCGTCCACGGTTTCGACCACGCCCACGTCCTGGCGCAGGCGCGGGGGAGGGCTGGCGGTTCTCCAAACGCGCAGAACGCCTCATCGACATCTGAAATTATTAGGTACGTGCTCAGTGCAGTAATAATCTTGTAGTTGTTTAAGTAGGAGTTAGATGTTTTCAACGATTTAAATGAATTAAAATATTTTTCACGCTATCCTACACTCAACCAAAGAAGCATAGAGAACCATAAGAAGCATAAGATCCAAATGTCACTCATCACATGGTTATTATTACATAAAGGATGTTCCTAGCTGCTAAGAAGATCGTGCTATGCGCAGATAGCCAATGACAGGATAACTCATGGTATCACTAGTCTAAGGGCCACGCAGGGTCCCATAAGCTACTGGTGCATAAGGTCGAGTACGGCGTCGGGTATGCGGCTGTCCTCTGCCTCGATCTCGTCGTCGGTCATGGTCAGGCGCTTGACATAATCGAGTGCTACTGCTAGCTCTGGAGTGGCCTCAATCTCCTGCATCCTTTGAGACGGACACGCTCTCAGGTTGAGCGTAGTGGGTGGTATGCGGAAGTCTCCCTCCCGGGGCTTCACCATCTCCAGTGGGGGAAGCGAACTCTGTACCTTCCGGACCTCAATAGCTCTCCTGGCGTCGGACTGCTTCCAAGCTGTCTCTGTCCTCCGTAGCTTGTCCTTTAGGAACTCCACCATCTTCACGCGGTCGATCAGAATCCCTTGGTTGCGGGTGGACTTGTCCTCGGCTTTCTCCAACTGCTTCTCCAACTCCTTGATCCTGGAACGCAGCGTGATCATCTCGACTACTCTGTCTCTGCTCCTCTGCTCCCTCTCAGCAAGTGCTCTCTCCTTGTCGTCCAGCCTCCTCTGTAATTCCAACACTCTGCTGTTCAGGTAGTCATTGCGAAGCCCAAAATCTCCGATCTTGTCTCGCAAGTCGGCGATCTCGGCTCGGTGTAACTCATCACGGCGCTGCATCTCTAACTGCAAGTCAGTGACTGCTCTGCTCAAACTCTCCAGGGTCTGAGTCCCTTTCTGCAAACTGTCCTCGACCTCTGCCATGCGTGCTCGGTCATGCCGCCTCCTTTGCTCCAATGAGCTGATGAACTCGTCCTGCTCCTGGAGGTGGTGTGCCACTGTGCGTAGGCAAGGGTCAGTCTCGGCCTGAACGATCTGGCCGGTGTACAGAATCCTCTGGATGGGGTCAGGGTGCAGCTCCAAAGCCTGAGGTAGCAGACGGAAGTGGGTCCCCTTAAGGTACTCGTATGCTGTGTACACAACTGCGCGTAGTACCTTGCGGGAGACAGACTGTACTCCGTCCTCCACAGTCTCTCCAGCAGTGTAGTCAGTAAAAACCGGCATTCCTGGAAGGGTCAGGCTGACGGGTGTCTCAACTCTGGTAGTGACAGGTCCTTCAAACCTCTCAGCCTCGACAAGCTTCCCTCGGCTGAAGTACTGGATCTGGTCAGACGGTGCTCCCAGCTCCTCCAGCACCTGGCGTAGTACCATGGCAAATCCGCCGTGGTTCCTCCCATTGATCGGGATCTCGATAGTGCCGTCGTGCAGTGGACGAAGTGGTGGTCCAAGGCTGGTCATCTGCAAATTTTTCAAGAAACGGATTAGCAGGTCCTTGTATTAGATAAGCCATTGCATAAAAAGTGAATGCAAGGTCGGTAATATAACCGAAAGAGAGTCTGGCTTCCTATTCTAACGTCCATTTTCTATGGGTCTCGTCCTACAGTCAAGTATGGCTCCGATACCAACTGAAACGACCTCGATTTCCACGAAGGGAAATCCTCAGGCTCGAATTGTAATTCAACAGATTGCTTGGAACAATCCATGAAATTACCCATATCTCAGTTGCCACCAGGATCCATACAACGGTAAATAAGTCTTACATAAATATTTATTACATCGCCACACTGGCGGAATCAACAATCAGAGAAGCTTTGGAAGATGCGGAAGCGATTCATCCTTCACGGCCAACTTGAGTGTAGCACGTGACCCTATTCCTCGTCATCATCTCCCTCGAAGTCGTACTCATTCTCGTCACCTGACAGCAAATTTATCAGTACGATTTGTACTGGCCACGGAGCCCACCTATGCAGCATTTGCTTTGTGGAAAGTGGATGCAAGGCTATACAAGCAGACCTATAGGCTGAGGTTTTCCTATGCAGCTGTAATCAATGTTTAATTAGTCAAGTTTTATCACCAGTTAACACCATCATCCCTTTTCCCATCACCACACCTCACATACCCACACCTCACTCTCATTCGACAGGCCCAACTCCCTCTCGGGCCTATCTCAGCGGCACACTACCACAACGGGTACACTGCCGGAAAAATGTCATCCAGGGGGAGAAGAGAACACTCACTACACTAGTAGAAGCTTCACAGGAAAGGTCCATAGCCAACAGGTTGGCATATGTATCGATCGATCAACCATACACTCTGCAGAGGTTTCACTACCCACAAGATTAGCCATCATAGGTGTTGCGCAAACACCTAGGCAGAATTCCGGGTGCTTGCTTGCCTAGGTCGATGCCACCCTACCACTCAGCCCTGGAATATTCCGGATCCTACACCGTTATGCTGAGACTGGGAGACACAGTACCGGGCCCATCCAATGGTACTGTGCATCTAGAACGGAACGGGAACCCATCGACCGTCTCCGCCCACCCTTATCACCTTTCAACCTAGCAGTAGTGGCACCGTCCTACCAAGTAGTCCAGCCGTCTCCCGCCCATCAGAAGCGAGTGAGTAGAAAAGGATTCCCATGAACCTGAAACTAGTCCATCCTAGGTTTGACCAAGCAGGCATCTCCACTTAGGGGATACTCTCCCCGTGCCATCACAGCACCTCCGTTCACGGGCTTCAAACCACCAAGGCTATCCCACCCGGAACCTCCTCAACAACTTTACCCGCCACAGGTATCTCGCTTGGGGATGCCCAGGTTGCACCCCCGGCACGACTTGCCCCATGGGCTCGTCTCACATCCCACTTGGTCGACATCAACCCTTACCACGCACCCAAGACGCACGCAGCACTCTCTCCCAGTAGTTATAATCAGTTATACACCGTTCCAATTCCACCACATAGCATATAGCAAGTAGTAAGTAGTGGAAGAGTAACAGTAAAATAAGCAGCAGCTAACCTAACAGCGGACAGCAGGGTAAAGTCTTATCAAGGCAGGGAATTCCAATATACTACCATGCAACCAATCCATACATAATCATAAAGCAATAGCAACAATGTCATTTGCAATGCGTAATAGGATCTAAGGATTTGGTGGGACGTGGCACCTTCGTAGTCGTCTCCTAGCTCTTGGAAGTACTCGTGGTCGTCTTCCTTAGTCAGATCCTCCTCCGTCTCTGAAATTGAACACGAAATAGTCGCGTCAGCGACTCCTATAGAGTATTTCAGAAAAATCCAATAAAACAAAGAGCCAAATGCACTCAAACATAGTCTTAGATTGTAGATCTCATTTTCCTGAGAATTTTGATATATGGTGCGCAATTTTTGGTCATCGTACGAATAAGTTATGAATTTCCGAAGATTATCCTATTTTCTGAAAGTGGGAAAACTAGTCGGTTAATCAGGGGCAGCTCGGGATGTGGCGCGCGGGTCCAGTAGTGCGGCATGTGGCGCCTCAACAGAACACAGACCCGATGGTCGTCCCGGTGTTCGATGCTGGTTCCCAGAGAGTTGCCGGAGTTGGCGTAGCTCGGCGTGGCTCGGCGGTGGTCGGTGGTAGCTCGGCTGTGGTTGGGGGTATCTCGGCGGAGCTCGGCGGTGGTCGGGGGTAGCTCGGCGGGGCTCGGCATAGTTCGGCGTACCTCGGCGGGGCTCGGGCGAATCGGAAATTCGCGGCGCCGAGGGTGCCGTTCTCCCGAGCTCTCCCGGGGGGCTCGGGCGAATCGGAGATTCGGTGCGCCCGAGGGTGCCGTTCTCCCGAGGTCTCTCGCGGAGGCTCGGGCGAATCGGAAATTTGGTGCACCCGAGGGTGCCGTTCTCCCGAGGTCTCGCGCGGAGGCTCGGGCGAATCGGAAATTTGGTGCGCCCGAGGGTGCCGTTCTCCCGAGGTCTCCTGCGGAGGCTCGGGCGAATCGGACATTTGGGCGCCCGAGGGGGCTGCTCTCCCGAGCTCTCCTGGGGAGGCTCGGGCGAATCGGACATTTGGGCGCCGAAGGGGCTGCTCTCCCGAGCTCTCCTGGGGAGGCTCGGGCGAATCGGAAATTTGGGCGCCGAAGGGCTGCTCTCCCGAACTCTCCTGGGGAGGCTCGGGCGAATCGGAAATTTGGGCGCCGAAGGGCTGCTCCCCCGAGCTCTCCTGGGAAGGCTCGGGCGAATCGGAGATTCGGTGCTAGCAGGGTTCCAGGGCGTCTGTTCAAGGCGGCGGTGTCTCTCCGGTGCGGCGGACGATGACAGGGCGGCGATGGCCATATTTCGGCAAGGCAGGGCTCGGCTTTCTAGCGGCGGTGCCGAGGCAGACTTGGCGAACCTCGGCGGCCTTTCTCCGCAGCGCGAGGCGACCGGGGGTACTCGGAACGGATCTTAGGCGAGGCGGAACCTGTCGGCGGCGATGTCGTCGCGACGGTGAGGTTCCGGCGGGGTTAAGGAGGTCTTCTAGGAGATGTATACGCGTCCAGGGTCCAAGGCGATGGTATACCAACTACCAATTTGGCTACCGAGCTTTCCAAGGTGCTCGGTTGTGGCGGCGGCGTGTCGCCGACGACGGCGGAAAGCGGCATCGCGGCTACGACCAAGTATTGGTTCAATCGAATGCGGTCTCGTCAAATTGGTGAGGCCAGAGAGGCATTCAACACTCTGGTGGCGAACTTAGCCATGGCATGACCTTCTTTTGGCTACGGCTCGCGGCGGCGCTCCGGTAAGGTCGCGGCGCACGCGGCCAAGGCGATTCAGGCTTCCTCTAGCGCTTAGATCCGCGTAGCTAGCTCAAAGGGGTCGTGGCGGTGCTCCACGACGTTCTAACCTGTACGGGTGCTAGTCGGATTGCTCGGAACGGGTGATTCGGCGTCGGAACGCGTCGGTGGTGAGCGCGCTCCGCCGAGAACGCGTCGTGCTGCGTTCTCGGTCTAGCAAGCTTGTAATCCGGGGGTTTTTGCTGGTCGAGTGAGTGCATGGTGCAGGTGATCTTCCCGAGCCGGTATAGGCTCGTGCCGGCGCGTCCCGAGGGTGGAACGCCATGGCAAAAGCAGGGCAAGGTTCGGACATGGCGTGCGATGGCTCACCGTGGTGTCGGTGAAGCTAGGATGGCGGTGCAGTGGCGAGTCGGAGCCGTGCAGAGCGATCGCAGTGCCGTGCCGCTCCTCGTCCGCAGCTCGGCTTCTCCTCCGTGTCCGGCTCCGGCGTGCTCCGCGGCGGCGGCGCTCCGGCAGCTTCTCCTCCCCTGCTCCGCCCTTCTCCTACGCTCTCTCTCTCGGCTTGGTGCGGTGTGCCGGTCTGTGCTGCGGTGGCGGCGAGGGGAAATGAGGGTAAGGCTTCGGGGTGCTCCAATTTATAGGCGAGCTTGGCCAGTCTCCAATGGCGAACGGTCCCGATTGCGCTCGGCCGATCGAAGGGCCGTGGCTCGAGTGGATCTAGGGCTCCGGATGGCGCGGGTTCGCTTGGCGGCCAAGAAAGGAGGGGACAGGAGGGGGACAGCGGGGTCCAGGGCTCTGCCATGCTGTCGGCTGTGGGACCGGGGTCACGCCATTCGCGCGACACCCCCGGCTGGCGCGTCGCCTTCGTGAGGAAGAAGAACAGTGGGGGCGAGAGTGGCTGACAGGCGGGGCCGGGTTGGCAGCGAGCGCGAGCGCGAGCGCGTGTGTGCCGGTCGCGCGCGTGCGCTGCCGAGCCGCGACGTGGGCCGCGCGCGGTGAGATGAGGAGAGGAAGGTCGGGCGGGCTCGGGCTGGCTTGCTGGCCGAACTCTCTTTCTCTTTTTTTTATTTTCAGTTTAGTGTATATATACATATATTGCCCATTTTAAATATTGAGTAAATACAAATATAAATTGCAATAAATCCCAAATGTAATGCATAAGTTATTATTCTATGTGAATGGAATTAAAATGCAAACTACACTCCTTTATTTACCAATTTCATAATGAAACCTATATGCTTGCACAAGAAAAATGGGTTTTCACAATAAATAAATGAAAAATTTTAATTGGTTGGGATTTTTAGATTGTGTGGATTTTTAGGGTTGTTACATATTGTGAACTGTTATTTTTTATCAACTGATTCTTTGAAAACAACGGCAACTAGAAAGTCTTTAAATAATCATGCTCTCATGTTGGGAATAGAGTGGTATGAAACAAAAAAACACTAGCTTTCCATAGCTTCATCTCACACAAGTGGGCCCTGTGGTGGGATTATGTAATACCATATTTTAAGGAGATCTACATGCAAAATTGTTTTGCCAAATGAGTCTCCATAAAAGTTTAGCTTCACTAAGGAAGCTACTCGTTAAGCTGCAATTAATAAAATACTAATTTCACTAGTGAAGTTGAGCTATTTCAAACGAGCACCGTAAGAGTTTTAGTCCCGGTTTTGTCAACTGGGACAAGGATTCCGGGACTAAAGGGGTATCCTTTAATTAGTCTCGGTTTATTCATCCAGGACTAAAGAGCCCCTCGCGCGAAAAAAGAAATAAACGTATTGAACTGAAATAATGCGTGACTTACCATCCCACCTATACAGCACATGTAACTGTAGACAGGATGTTTGTTTTTTGAACTAACTCGCAGATGGTGTTAATTAGGAACCGGGATTAAAGGTCCTTTTAGTCCCAGTTGGTATTACGAACCGAGACTAAAGGGTCTAGGCCTTTAGTCACGGCTAGTAATACGAATCGGGACTAATATTGAACCTTTAGTCCAGATTTGTGTTATCAACCGAGACTAAAGATCTAGTCTCGAACACAAAAAATGTCAAGACTAAAGCCAAATCTTGATGCGAGCCAAAACTCGTTTCTGTAGTAGTGGAGACTTTATTATTGATATTGTTTTGTGGGTGTATATATATATATATGGGTCCTTTGTTGAAGAAATTTTAATTATGATAGAAATATATATCTTTAGAAAGAAAAGGCCCTGTCACGCATTGTGCAAATGAAAAAAGGGAACACGTGGAGTCCATGCATTCAAAAGGGACATGTATAGTTCCACTTAATAAAAAAAGGATTTATCCAGCCAATTACAAATACAGTAACCTACAGATCTGACTAGCAATAATTGGACTAGTAGAAATGATTTTTGGTCGGCCATATTAAAAAGTATTTCAAAAAAATGAGGCACCACTTATATACAGTAATTGTTTGCTCACATGTATTCTCAAAATAAAATCAATGAACACACTTTGAACAGTGAATTCAAAGGTGCAACGACAGTAATTAAACAGCTCCATGATTCGACGAACCATGATGGCATAATTTTTTTGCGACATATGCGTGTTAACTCCATCATGTCTATCCTCGGAGCACACATACATGAAGCAACTGAAGAGTAGACTGTGCATGCATTTGCAACTAAAGCTATTGCTGTCAGTGGGCGGAAAAGAGGAGATTCCAGCGATGGTGATGCGTCCATGAGATCAGATATCTCCCTCTGCTGCTGTGGAGACTCAAAGAGGGAGGAGAGAGAGAGACTGAGGCTCCGTTTAGATCCTAGTTGCAAAGAGGGAGGAGAGAGAGAGACTGAGGCTCCGTTTAGATCCCAGTTGCAGTTGTAATTCTGCACTGTAGCACATGTGTTTTTATTTGACAATTTTTATCTAATTATGGCCTAAGTGGGCTTAAAAGATTCGTCTCGTGATGTAGATACAGAAAGTACAAATATGCAAACAGTTTGTCTACATTTAATACTCCATGCATATGCCACAACGTTGATATGACTAGTTGCAATTACAATTTACAGTGGATCTAAACAGAGCCTGAGAGGGACTAGTAGAGAGAGAAGGCGTGGGGGAGAGGAGAGCAGGACCAACCGAGTGGCAACAACAAAGCATGCAGAATATACGGCCACTCGTATCGATGATCGATTGGATATGATGAAGGCCCCACCGGGCAGGCAGGCTTTGTGTCTCAGCTCCTCTGAACCCCGGCCTGGCCAAACATAACACACTTATGGTGGTACAGTAGCATGCATTACAAAAAGGCACAATGAGAAACAAAGATCAAATAGTAACGCTCAGTAGTCAGTACCCATCGAGTCAGTATGTAGCAACTAGGACATAATATGATATTAATCGTGTGGCATCAATCATCATCACACGGCGTACCATGTTATGACACCGTGTGTTTCATTTTTTTTAGTAAACCAAACTCTCAAATGACTCCTAATATATAATGTGGAGTTCTAGTGTTTTAACATTCAGTATTTAGTATAATTTTTTTCCTACCAAATGACTCCTAATAAGGATTCTCATCATTATATTCCATGTGCGAGCCTATGATTAGTGATAATGTTTTATTGCTAATTAAAAATACAAGGTGAACTCCACCATTTTGGTAGTGCGAGTTTCTAGCTTTCTAGATATTCGTATGTCTATTTGTCAAAGACAAATAATTGATATACCACCTTTGTTCTGAAATACATGTCGTTCCAGCCTGGTCTTAATTAAGTTAAAATTTTCTAGTAACTTTTAACTAGATTCAGAGAAAAAATGCATAAACGTTTATAACATCATTTGATCCATAATTTGGTTAGGTACCTTTATGTATTCATTCATCCATTTAGTGGTTGATAATATTTTGTCAGGCGTGGTCATCACATATAGTCTCATCATCTCATGACATCCCGGCTAAACTTTTTAAAAATATTCTAGCTCAACTGTACATTGTCCTGTCTGGATAAGTTTTAGATTCTTGAAACTCAGTTTTTGCCTCTAGTTTCTAAAACCTGAATTTTGAGCAAAAACTAGTGAGGTGTTTGGATCCTTGAGTTTTTAAGAATCTAACTTCATCTATTGCTCTATAGATCACAAATCTGGCAAAAGCTAGATACCTACATCTTCCTGGTTTTTAAAGAATCGGGCAAAAATTGGCACAATAAAATAGGGTTGTTTGGATCTCACCCAGTTTCCAAAAGCCATATTCTTAAAAACCGGCAAAACTGAGGGGATCCAAACCGGGCATGTATATGCAGTGTACACCAATTATCATATATAGATATGATGTACAATGCATATGATGCCCTTAGAATGGTTTAGCTATCTGCACTATATGGAAAGGTACATATATATGTACGTGTAGGTGTATACTCATATAGGTTCTATAATCTATATGTGTATGTGTATATATGGAAAGCTAGTGAAAAAAGGGAAAGAAAGATAGCAAAGGGAAGCTACATATATCAGCACACCACACTATAGATTATAGATATACACACTGCGTTCGTGGTCCTGGCCAATAATTGAGACAACTTTGGGTGACTAGCTCTACCTCTACTACTACTAGTAAATGGAGTGGACCGGCCAGAGCCGGACTGGACTGAACTGGGCCGGCCGCTGGTAGCTAGCTGCGTCACACAGCGTACAGTGCTGTACGATAGATGGATCTCGGGCCTCAGGGGCCTGTGACTGTGACACTGAACCCAACTGCATATATAAGCATGCATCATTTCCAGGCCTGAGTGGTGAGTGCACGGTGCACCACCATCGATCAGCAGCGCACATGCACTATCTATTCTAGCCACTGCCATGACATGCCATGCTTTGTGTACGTCCATATGACCGTGGACGACCGGTGTTTGCCCATATATGCTGGATGCCTGTTCCTGTTCTTGTTCCCAACCCACCCCAGGTCTAGTCAATTGCAGGCCAGAAAAATCCCCAAACTCCGGCTCTGTTGATGAGTGGCTCTGACAAAAAAAAGTTTCTCAAGATATATTGAATTACTAATTTGGAAGACTGATTGACTTTTTTATGTGAGAATCTGTAAGATTGATTGGTTGGTAGGCGAGATTTCTGACTGAAAAATACTTTTCATAATTAATCATATAACTCAGAACATTTTTGGACAAAGAACAACAAGCATCCAAGAAGAAAAGCAGAAAAGTTCCAAGGCTAAATCACTTTGGAAAATAGAGAACTGTATGGCAGCATCTCTCATGATTCTCACGGGAATTAGGAGTGATTCTTCTTGCCAAAACACAGCGTAAAGCAAAGCTCCCATAGCAGTTTCCAACCTGAATTCAGGAGAATTTCTGCCAAACTGTTTTTCTACTAAGAAATGAGGTTTTTTTTTTTTTTGCTGATTTTGTAAAGTGATTCTCTAAAATAAATTACGGGACTGGGAGCCTAAACAAAGTAACTTCACTTGATTCACTCCATGCACAAAATCACTGTACACATAGAGTTTATCTTAAAGAATTATAGAGTTAATGTCAGTTAGAAAAACACTTCTCGTATAGAATTAGGCTCCATTCGGTTGGCTTGTTCTAGGCCATTCCAGGAATGCTTCCGACGTTTTACAAATTTCCAAAGAAACTGTTTGGCCTAGATTCATTCTGATGATGTGTAATCGAACAGAGCCTCAACTTCTGTATGGAGACTTTAAGTAGGATGAGCTTACTCAATAAGGCCCTAAATATCATGTCGAGCAAGTTCTTCCTTTGATTCTATAAGTTATTTGTGTGACAAGTCATTAATTCCTAGATTCTATTTTATTATTGTTTTTTTTTCCTATAAATCAATTAGCCGCTATAAGTCTAGGGCACCCTTTGCTGTCCATGACATTTTTTCTTATGCGCAAAACTTTAGTTAATTTTACATATCAACTTTTTAAATGAAATAATAGTGAAAACAAAAATAAATGCAGTATGAACATTATTGTAGGATAGTAGTACATCCATCCTCAAAGATTATCATTTTAAGATTCAAATTTTGTAATAAAAACAAGTTATTCTAGCGCTTAGACACTTCAGTCACTACGGGAGACTGAAAATTTGCCGAGTGTCATATGTTTTGCCGAGTGTTAAAAAACAGGCACTCGGCAAAGCCACTCTTTACCGAGTGTTGCACTCGGCAAAGAAAAACACTCGGCAAAGACCGTCTTTGAAGAGTGCCACGGTGTTTTTGGCACACGGCAAATCTCAACACTCGGTGAAAGCGCTCTTTGCCGAGTGCAACACTCGGCAAAGAGTGGCACTCGGCAAAAAAAAAAAAAGCACATGACGCCCTGATCACGAACGCCGTTAAAAGGAAAAATTACTTTGTCGAGTGCCATGGCCTGACACTCGGCAAAGACAGTCTTTGCCGAGTGCCAAGACCTGGCACTCGGCAAAGAGACTTGGTTTGCCGAGTGCCTTGATCTGGCACTCGGCAAAGACCGTCTTTGCCGAGTGCTATTTCCTGACACTCGGTAAACTTATTTTTATTTTTTTGATTTTTGTCCCAAATTTTTTTGTGATGCCTTCCCACATTATTATAAACCCTATATTCAAATTTGGGACAATTTTGACTTTTTTTTGTTATATTTAATTAGTTTTTTCATTTCTTTGTATTTTTTGGAATATTTCAAATTTGAACTGCAGGTGCTAGGAATAATCAAATTTAGTCGTTCAAAAAATGATATTCATGATATTTGGTGCATGTTGAAGCCGTATCCAGGAACTCACATGAATTTTCGAGCATCTTCGTGGCGTAACATGACGAGGTAGTTGCGGGGAATATGTATTTAAATTATATAAAATCCAAACCAAGTCTGAAAATTACGAAACTTGACGAGGATTCATGTTATCACATGTGTATGTTGTGGTAAAAAATTAAGAATATTTAGAGCAAGTTGCGACAGCGGATGCCTAAAACCTACACATCTCCACACGTGATCACGAGCGATCACTCTAATGATGTCTGGGTTTTGAATATCTAACGTTGTAATTTGCTTGAAACCTTTTCAATTTTTTACCACATCCTTCACATGCAATAACATGAAGCCTCTTCAAGTTTCGTGATTTTTGCACTTCGTATGGATTTTATATAATTTAAATACACTTTTGTCGCAAAGACCTCGTCATGTTACGTCAGGAAGATCCTCAAAATTTCATGTGAGTTCCTGGATACGGCCTCAACATCCACCAAATATCATGAATATCATTTTTTTAATGACCAAATTCGATTATTCCTAACACCTGCAGTTCAAATTTGAAGTATTCTAAAAAATACAAGGAAATAAAAAAACTAATTGAATATAGCCAAAAAAAGTCAAAATTTTCCCAAATTTGAATAGGGGGTTTATAATAATGTGGGAAGGCATCACCAAAAAATTTAGAACAAAATTTAAAAAAATAAAAATTGGTTTGCCGAGTGTCAGACCATACCACTCGGCAAAGAGAGTATTTACCGAGTGCCAGGACACGACACTCGCCAAACGAAGTCTCTTTGCCGAGTGGCTTAGGCCTGCCACTCGGCAAAGCCGGTGCCCTAAAGTGCCCACTTGGGCCGGCCCACCCGGCTGTGCCCCTCACTCCCCTGTCCCTTCCACACCCGCGCCGCTCCCCGCCGCCACCAAGTCCGCGCGCTGCGCCGCTCCCTGCCGCCGGCCGCGCTCGCTTGCGCCGCCGCCCCGGATCCGCCCCCACCCGCTCGAGCACCGCCGCCACCGAAGCTCCGTGCGCCGCGCCGCTCCCGCCTCCGGCCGCCGCCCCAGATCCGCCCCCACCCGCCCGAGCACCACCGCCACCGCGCAGCCACTCCCTGCACGGCGTCCCCTCCCCGTAGGCGCATGGCGTCCCCGCTCGCCGGTGCGCCGTCCCCGGCGGCGCGGCCTCACCTCGGCACCGGCACACGACAGACGGCGGCGCACGAGCTCGAGCAGGCTACCACACCCGCCAAGCTCCGGCGACCGTCCCCGAGCAGAGCAGCCACACGTCCCCGGCCTCCCGCATCCGAGCAGGCGTCCAGGCGAGCTGGTTCCCGGCTCCCGGCATCCCAGCCTCCTGGATCTGGCGTCCCGAGCAGGCGAGCATCCGCACGATGAGTCCCACGGTCACAGAGTCACGGTGGACTTGCATATCTGCTCTCGAGGGCCAGCAAGCTTCATGGAATCATGGTGCGTGTCCACTGATGCAGTGATGCAGCTCGAGTTCTAGCTCCAGGCATGCTTTCCCTCTCCTCTCTCCAGTGCTGCGTGTGATTGTTCTGCTCAAGGCACTTAAATTCTAATCTATTATTGGGACTAACACCTTGGGATTCAGTAGAAGCAGCTTAAGGTACTCAACCCATTACTAATACAGTTTTTGAGAAAAAATTCCTGTAAATAAGTAGTCGATATTCCTCATGAGAATACCTAATATAATCTATATCATGTCGATTTAGATTAGTATTCATTCTTCAGCAACTAAAAAGGAATCCTCAAAATTAGTTCTTTCGGATTCAGTATTGAAGGGCATAGGACAAATTCATAATTGATCTTGGATTGGCTTCATATATGATGATATGCACCATGCATGTTTGCTAAAATGCTTGTAGAATAGACTATGCTATACCACATGGTAATAATCAATTTTTCAAAGGTTTTGCCTACTACCTTCAACTTACCATGGTATCACATCTATGGTAGATTAGGTTTTGAGTGTTCCAAATCAATAAGCATAAAGTCCAATTGAACCAAAGAGTGTACAGGTAACCTAAATGTTATCTCAACTGGAAAATAAGCAGGGCAAGTGCAAGTACTTCTATGGAAGAAGTAGCAATAAGAATATTTCTTTGTCTGTTGTCTCTGCAAGGAATAAACAAAGGCAATCTTCATGATGTCAGACCATGTGCGAGTGAGCAATAATCTCCACCAGGAAGAATAGCAGTGGAAGTGTTGGTTCCAGCCTTCCAGGGTTATTGTTAATGCAGTTTAACCCATTCTCTATCTTTTCAATGTACACATGTTTGTTTAGCTTATTAAATCTACTCAACGACCTCTATCTCTTACTACAAACCATCAAGTATATGATACAATTTTCAATTTTTGCTCCAATTGGGAGCTTGCTCAAGTATATGATACTCTTTGGACGTGCTTGTGTAGTTGTTGTGCCCTACACGTTTTATTTGGCTTCGGAGTTTACAGGGGAGATTAGTGGTGCCCTGCGTTTTATCCCTTTGTTGTAGCTATGAACTATGAAACTAGTTTGGGAATCGTCATTGGCAATGTGAATACTTTGACTGATGTTAATGTCTCTGCAGCTAAGCCAACGTTGTTGCTTGGAGCAGTTTTCCTAAATCGACTCTTAGGTAAGTCGTTCTTTTATTGTTACGTTTGTGTAGGACTGAAATCTTACCGAACTGATAATTTAGGCTTTTGTCCAAAAAGGCCTTTTAGCCTGACTTAGCTGAATAGTTCGTGCTTCTCACGATAGCTGAATACTTCTATTTGTGTTCTTACTTACTTTTACATTATGATAAACCTGTTCTGAGCACAAATTGCAATAGGATTAAAAATACTTTGGTGTAACCTATAGGTTGGCCATTTATGCTTTTACTCGGAATAAGTGGATAGTCAGCTGTAAGATATATGTTACATGGTGTTTTATCTGTATATAGAGAAGATTATTGTTTGCTGCAACCTGCAATTAGTTCTAGCAGACCTTGTTTTCAGGTGGTCAAGAGTCATTATTTAGCTTGCGAGTTATGGAGGGCCAGCAACTTTCTGTTTTATGTAACTAGCATTTTTTTTTGTAGGATCGATCTGCAAAGCTAAAGGCTGAGATGTTGCATTATCTTATTGTTTAATACCTCACACTCAACCTGTCATGCACACCGAGGTAAGGCTGGCGTTGAGGCCCTCTAGTTTTATTTCTTGTTAAACCTACCATTCTTTTTTATATGACTTGCATGCTTCTGCTTTTTTTAGTTGGTCTTCAGCTAATGACTCAGATTAATAGTGGTATGTATGTTGTTTCTTAAATAGTGTAAGAACTAGTTATCGTGAAGGTAATTCTTTTTTTCTAGTTGAATAAGGGAGCCATATTGTCCCATACTCCCATCTGTCGTCGTAGTCTTGCCTCTCACTTGCCCATCTCTCATCAGCACTAGCATTCCTTTTGTAGTTCTGATTGGATATACATATGTGTTTACATTTTGGTCCACTGAGTTTAACCTTATATACACTTAATCACAAAAAAGGGAACTTATCTAAATTGTAGCTGTAATTAACCTCATGACATCTGTCCTATTTCAGGCTTATATGTTCAAGTATGATTCAACACATGGTCCATAAAAGATGTCGGAGTGTGAACCTTGCAGGTTAATGGGAAGGTTCCAGGTTACAAAATCTTCTTGCTATGCTCTGTGTAATATAAATGTTTTTCCAGTTCATGAAGCTAGCAAAATTGAATATATATTCGTTTGTGAACGTGTCTAGTCCTTTATTGAAGGGCTACTTGGCTAGTAAGTTTAGAAAATATGAAAATAATCTCTCTGTTATTAATGTCCAACACCAAGTTCCAACTAGTTTTCTGACTATCTTTGGACATTAGCTAGTGTATGGCCTTGTATTGTTAGTGTACTTAATTTCTTATTTTCAGAGAAGGATACAATCTTATCTGTACCTATTGCTAGGTCATCAATTTTTGCATGGTAGTATTGTCTAAGCATGTCACATATATCCATCAATTTCGACATTCCATGCTTTTAGCATTACTAGTCTTTGTTGCTGATTTGAATAGCAGTTTACTAGTCTGTACAATCGGCAAAGAGAATTTTTTAAAAAATAAATGAACAAGCTTTGCCGAGTGCCTCGGCCTGGCACTCGGCAAAGAGGCAAACTTTGCCGAGAGCTAGAAAAAGGCACTCGGCAAAGAGGATTTTTCAAAAAAAATAAAAAATCTTTGCCGAGTGCAACACTCGGCAAAGATGATTTTTTAAAAAACAAAAAAATCTTTGCCGAGTGTTGCACTCGGCAAAGACGATTTTTTTTAAAAAAAACAAAAAATATGAAAATTGAAAAAAAAAAAACGGTGTGACCGTGTGACTAACGGCATCAAATATTTACCGAGAGCCCGCACGGCACTCGGCAAAGCCTTTGCCGAGTGCATGTGTTCGGCTCTCGGCAAAGGAGGCCTTTACCGTGAAGCTCTTTGACGGTGGCTCTTTGCCGAGTGTTGCACTCGGTAAAGCCTTTGCCGAGTGCAATTTGGCCTTTACCGAGTGTAACTGGCACTCGGCAAACCGAGGAGCTCCTGTAGTGAGTGGCCCATATACACTAAATCGTCTCACATCCAATCGCTCGCCTCTGCAACCCTTGAGAACAAGAAGAACGTCTAATCAATTGGGCATATATGGCCATTTCATATCTCTCTTAATCTGTTTTAAAATATCCCAAAATCATTAATTTATACGGCATGGAAGAAGTATATGCATATACCAGAGATGCAATGCTGATAGTATACATGATGATGATCTGCCATCAGGATATTCAATTTGACAAGACTAGTTTTCATTCATATCTTTGTTCATCCTATTTTCAAGAAAAATGGTGTATAGTTTTAAAAAAAGGCTTTATTTCGCCTAAATTATAATTTCTGGATGTTAAATTAGAGGCATGTGTTAATCCTACTAACTTTTAATTTTTTTGTGCAACATATATACTAATTTAGTAAGCAGGATAAAGACAAGGTTTAATTTTCTTCTAAATCCCTATGGATTGATCAAGGTATTTCTTATGGATATTATAAAATTCTAGGGCATCCAATCCTCAGTTTGAAATGAACCACATAGTATAATTTCCTAAAAGAATAAAATCACACAAAATTTCACCACCAATTATTTTATGTTACAATAGGGGGCCTTAAGCTTAAGCAATGTAATAATTAAGTAGAATAGGAGTGCCCACTATATATATAGCGGTAATGGACATCATCTCTGCCAGCACTAAAGTGTAATAGTGGACTAAAGATGGCACTTCAGAAGTAGCTTTAGGGTCACTATCGCGCTTATTGCTCACTAGCTCTTGTTATGCTACTATTCACAGTAGGAATATGGTTAAGTGACGGTGGTGGCGATGGGGCAAGTGGCAATAAGGATGCCGATCGATGAGAAGGTGTGGTTTCGGCAATCATGAAGAATATAGTAATATAGTATGATTGTGACTGTGATGTTCTTCTTTATATTAATCAATATTAATGTCTTCATGTAACTTCTTTATATCTTTTTTGTTTATATTTTTACTTTTCTATATTCAGTGTAATGTAACGGCTTATTACTAGTATCAGTGAAATGTAATGACAAACTAAAACTTGCAATATTAAGTGATGTTAGTATTATTGATATATGAACTCTCCAATAAATATTTCTGTTACCTCTAATATTTCATTGTTGAAACTTAAAATATGTCTACCAAAAATATCTGGTGGGAAAGGAGTCCAATTGACCAATTGATCGCACGTACATAGTGACAACACACAAATGTGTGCACCGGGCCCTTTGATGATTCCGAGGCCAAGAAAGTTTGCATTATATTGGTCAAATAATTAATTAATACAAGTACCACAATTGTACAAAGTCACGGACCCATCTTTGTACAAGTGGACCATGCCCTATCTTTGAGCGATAAAATATCGCTCTGTTCGCTCGAACTGATAAGCTGAGCTGATTTTGGCTGTTGCTAATTTTTTGTGAGAGGAAAACACTGTTCCAAGAGCTGAAAAATAAGCGCTTTTTAGACGAAGCGAACAGGGCCTATAATACTTTGCAAAAGGAAAAAAATAATAAGCATCGTACCAGAAAAGTTGAAAGTACAATCCCTTCATGTGAGCATTGAAATCTGGCCACGTTCATATTCTATCTTTTTTTTTTTTTTTGAAAGATCCGGAATATTCCGGCGTTATATTAATAAGAAGAAGTTAGAGAGTACAACAAGCGCGAGCTGCGCAAACCAATGGCAGCAGACTGCTGCCTTGGTAAAGAGAAAACTAGCTAATTACTCACTAGAAAAGCGCCCCCCGAAACATGGCCTGAGAGCCTTAGCTCCTGCAGCCGCCCAGAGCGAGGCTCGTCCTTTATTAACATGACTACCTGTGCCTCCGTCCTTGATGAACTATTGAACACCGCCGCGTTCCTCTCTTTCCAAAGGCACCAAAGAGTCAAAATTGCCAACGTATGAGCCATCTTGTTACCTCCATCCACTACAGAGAAGAACCAGGGCTCCATATGATGTTTGGCAACCCAGGAAGCAGGTGACAGGTTCCTCGCGTTGCTCCAGTCCGCGATTGCTTGCCATACCTCCATGGAGAATGGGCATTCGACGAAAAGATGCATAGCAGTTTCCAGGCTCCTGAAGCACAGCCCACAAAAGTAGTTGTTGTCCCAACCGCGCTGCTGTAGTCTTGCCACCGTCCACAAGCGATTTTGTAGTAGAAGCCACAGGAAAAGCTTGCATTTAGGTGGCGCCCAGACATTCCAAACAAGTTTGGGGAAGCTGGAAATCACTTGGCCACTGAACTGCATCATATACGCCGACTTTGCACTGTACTGTCAGTTGTTTTCAAGTTTCCAGTAAATCCGGTCGTCTTCGCCATCACTGAGGACCAAGTTCATTGATTGAAGCAAGTTCCAAAGTCTGAGAATCTCTGCCAAGATGTAACCGTTCATATTATGGGCAAGGTCCATGACCCAAGTCCCATTTTCCATGGCTTCCTTGACCGTTCTGTTCTTTCGCCTACTATGCTTGAGCAGTTCCGGAAATGCAGCAGATAGCGATCCTCCATTTACCCAACTCGAGAACCAGAAGAGGGCTGTACATCCATTGTTGACCGTCACTGATGTTGCAGCTGCAAACAGTGCCATATCAAGACTGTCCACCGGCAGCCGAGTCCCAACCCACGCCCTCGTCGGATCCGTCCATGAGTACCAGAGCCATCGTAGTCGGAGAGCCCTGCTGAACTTATGAAGATCAATGATTCCAAGACCACCAAATTCGGTCGGTTTAGCGACCTTGTGCCATGCCACCTTGCACTTGCCTCCTGAAAGTTCTTCATTTCCAGCCCAAAGGAATCGACGCCTTGTTTTGTCCAGGTCAGCAAAGAATTGCTTTGGTACGCGCAGGGCGGACAGCAAGTATACCGGTACCGCGCTCAACACTGAACGTACCAACTCCCGTCTTCCAGCCACAGTCAGCAGCTTCCCTTGCCATCCTGCCAACTTGGACTGAGCCTTGTCTAGAATTCCATGGACGTGTACAACCTTCAACCTCCCAAGAGTCAGTGGCAGACCCAAATATTTGATTGGGAAGGGGACTCTCTGTCCACCAAAACCCAACAAAACTTGGTCCAGATCAACAGAAGAGCACCAGATTGGCGCAACCTGGCATTTGCCGAGGTTGAGCCGCAGCCCTGTTGCACATCCGAAATGCTCTAGAATAGTGAACAGAGCCTCCACCTCAGCATCATCAGCATAAAGGGACACCCGAAGTTTTGCCTTCCGTCCTCGAAGTGGACTCAAGATGCCATCCTCCGTAGCAATTGCAAGCACTCTCTGTAGGACATCAATTGCAAGTATGAATAGATATGGAGATAATGGATCTCCTTGACGCAGCCCCCTAAGATGCATAATCTTCCGTCCTGGGCTGCCATTTAGAAGAACCGAGGAGTGTGATGTCCGAAATAAAGCACATAGCCAATCACGCCATCGCTGGCCAAAACCCCTGCGGTCCAAGAGTACCAAAACATACTGCCATGAGACTGTGTCAAACGCTTTCGAGATATCCAGCTTGAAAAGGAGCGCTGGTGTTTTTGTTCTGTTGTAAGCTCGTGCCAGGTTCCGCACATACATAAAGTTGTCCTGGATGCATCTCCCTTTAATAAATGCGGTCTGTGAAATGGAAACCAGACCGCTAATGTGCTTAGAAAGCCGCATGGACAGAATCTTGGTGATCAATTTAGCAAATGAGTGAATCAAGCTAATCGGCCGAAAATCTTTGGCATATTCGGCCACATCGCTCTTGGGCAACAGCGCAATATGGGCTCCATTCAGGTGCTCCAACGGCCCTGTACGTAACTGCTCAAAGCAGCGTATGGCATTCATCAGGTCCACTTTAATAATGTTCCAGCTTGTTTTATAGAACGTGCCAGTGAAGCCATCCGGGCCTGGTGCCTTCTCAGCCGGCATCTCGTTGATCGCATTTTTGACCTCTTGCTCAGTGAAGGAGGCATCAAGGGAGGGATCATTCAGTCGCTCTAGCTGCAGTCTTTCCCAATCAAAAGAAGTTGTTCGCGGGACTAAGCAGCCAACGGTTTCAGTGAAGTGAGCTGCCAAAATCTCCTCCTTGGCCTGGTGCTCCCAAATAACTGTGCCTGAACTGTCGCGAAGGTAGGGAATAAGGTTTCTCTTCTTCCTTCCACAGGCCTTCTGATGAAAAAACTTGGTACATGCATCCCCTTCCTTCAGAAAGATGTATCTAGAGCTCTGTCTGCGTCTAGAGCGCTCGATGGCCGCCCAGCCGAGAACCTGTGCTTTAAGCTCTTGATGTAACAAAAAATCACTAGGATTCAACGTCCTGGATTCCTGGGCAATATCTAATTGCAGAATGATTTCATTTGCCATCAGCATCTGTCTTTTTGCTTCGCTGAAAAGATCCTGGCTCCAGGAGCGCAACCTTCTTGCAGTGTTGTGTAGTCGGTTGTGGAAGACCATCATGGGAGAGGAGTCCTGGACCTGTTCATTCCATGCGACCTCCACCAACTGCAGGTACCCTGGCACCCGGGTCCAGAAGTGCTCGAACCGGAAGAAAGCCTTCCTAGGCACATTTCTCAGCTGGCTTAAGAACAAAGGTGAATGATCGGAGAGGCTGCTGGACATAGCGTGAAGAGTTGCCGCGGGAAAAAGGTTGTCCCAGTCCTTGTTATAGAAGACCCTGTCCAGGTGGACCAAGGTAGGTATGGCCCGACCATTGCTCCATGTGAATCTTTTATTTTGAAGTTTGAGTTCCATTATCTCACTGTCATCAAGCGCTCGGCGAAACAACTGCATAAGCCGGCGGTTTAAGTTGTTATTGTTCTTGTCACGGGCCTCATAGATTAAGTTGAAATCCCCCAGGCATAGCCAAGCTGTTCCTATTGTCGGTTGGCAGCAGGCCAATTCCCTTAAAAAGGACAGCTTTGCTCCATCATCAGTAGGGCCATAGACAGTAGTAAGCTGGAAGGAGCTATTAGTGAGTCTCAATGTAAGGTGTATCGACATACAGTATTGGCGCCGGCTTACAGTCCCAGGCTGAAACAGATCCTGGTTCCAAGCAATCAAAACCCCCCCCCTCGGGTATCATCTGCAGCAAGGTACTCCCAATCCATACAATCAGTACCCAAGAACTCTAGTGCAAGCAGCCTCGTGATATTATTCAGCTTTGTCTCCTGGAGGCAGACAACAGAAGGTCTGGCTTGTAACAACATTAGTCTAACAGTTTCACGACGAGCAGCACTGTTTAGCCCACGTACATTCCAGTTAAGTACTTTAAGCTCACTCATTGGAGTACATAGAAAGAACTCCCAGATCAGGCCCTGAATTCTCAGATAATACCACAGCAAGTAGAGCATTCACAGACTGTACAACTGCAAACACAAACACCGTTGCAAACACAAACAGGGCTCTGCCCCAACAATCTTGCACAGCACAACCAGGTTCGATTACAGGAGATACATCTTTCATAGCAGCCAACATCAGCAGACACAAACAGCAGCAAACAACAGCACAGACCAAGCCGAAGTTCTGACCAACAACCACAGACAAACACACAGTGCTAACAGATTTCATAGAAGACATCGAACACGACAGAAAGCTACGGGGGCAACAGATCAGCCCCTCAGACCATCTCCAACTCTGCGGCTTCAGCACCAGCAACGATCGCTTCCATTGCCTTGGTCAGCTCCTTGTTCCCCAGTCTCGTTGCTGCCCTGATTGCCGCTACCACCCTGTCGGGGAGGTCATCACCGAAGAGCTCGATGAATGCAGTGAATGCGGCGTCAGGTGCCCCCGGCTTGCTGTTGACGAAGTCAAGGTCACGCTCCATCTCTAGTTGAATGCGTATTAATTAATTAACTAACTATATTGCTGTAATCTTGCTCGCCATCTTGATCAGCATTAGGATTTGTTTGGATCTTGCTATTTGAGTGACATGTTAGAGCATCTCCAAGAAATTAGCAAAAATAATTATCCAAAATTAATGATTTAGCTATTATTTAAAATGAATATCTAGCTTTAAAAAAAAAACTAAACTACTCTAACATACTATCTAAACTAGTATATTGCCCGTGCTAACGCTACGGTTTTATTTTAGGATGCACATAAAAAATAAATAATGAAACCAACCAAACAACACCGGATTCTTTTTATGAAGGCTGCAATACCAACGGGAAAATACTGTGAAATTGTATATGACCATGTATATAACCTGGAAAGCACTCATGCATTACTATATATATAATCCGGAAAGCACTTATGCATCACGGTAGCAGCATGCAAGCTTGGCAACATCTAAAAAAACATAGATGCTCTGTTTACATGGCACTGGGACAGCAACAATGATCAAGCAGTGAACTGCATACTACCCGTAACCATCCACATATACAGTTGCTCAAACATACACTGCACACATGTTGCGAAAATCAGTTTCTCTCATCAGACAAAAGCAAGTCAGGACAAGTACTGCATATATATTGTCAAAAATCATTTTTCTCTGATCGACACACACTGCCAGCTATTGGAGTTAGCTGTCTATGATCCACATACCAGCTGATGTTCACTATCATTAAATCATGCAGAGTTCAAGCAAATATTTTTCAACCAGTAAACATTGTAATGCAGGCCACCGACACCAGCACCTGGTTGCTCTTCTTGCTGCTTCAGATGCGTGGGAGACGTAGCAGCCCGAGCGGTGGCGACCAGCGCGCCAAGCTTGGCAAGGACGTCACCACCATGTGAAGCCTTAACATGACAGTCCCAATGCAAACTGACCGGAAATAGGTTGATTTTATATTGAGTAGTAGTACTAATAAAAATGCTTGTCAGCTGCTCGAGTTTCCGTACTGATGAATCATCATGGTACCTCTGAAAATATGCCCATCTATTCTCAACCATATTTGAGTAAATAAGATGAGAACCAAAGTAACTTCATTCAAAGTCCTAGCTCAACTCCTCAAGCAAACAAAACTACTCGTTTCCTACCTTTCTTCTGTTTTTGTTTCTCCTCCCATCTCTCCTTAAAACAAAAGAGCACTCCCTCAACAGCAATCATGCTGAAATAAATGACTCTGAAGGTAGGAAAAGGAATAGTAACAATCATGATAGAAGAACAATTGCACATAGCAAATCACCTGAAGAGAAAATTGCTGCTTCTTGTCCCAGTATTGAGCAAAAATTAGAGGACTTGGGTGAATAATTGCCGGAACACCTGATTAGAGCAACATATTTTTCTGGGAACCTCCATTTTGGATGCTCGAGGAAAGCAGCAAACAGGTACAGAAGAAGGTGCGAGTCAGTAGGTAGCTCGGTGGTCCATTTCTTTTCTGATTTACCGTAGCCATTTCCATGACCCATGTAATCATGATTCTTCAAGCATCTTCCTTCAGCAAGTTCTGCATTGAGATAGAAGCACTCAAGTTATAGCAGAACTAATTCAACGGAAAGATCTGCAGTTGGCTATTTTGAGAAAAATGCAAAAGCAATGTATTCACCTTGAACTCTCTAGAAAGTGTAATCAGCACGAATGCAAAAGCAATGCGTCTCTGGATCTCTTAATTAATACTGCTAAAAATCCATCCTTTTCTTCAGATCGATTTTCTTTAAAAAAAAGTTAAGCTCTTTTTGGCCCAACCACCACCATCTACAATTGCAATAGAACCCTTGAAAAGCGAAAACACAGCCAGTCACCAGTAAGAAATTAAGAATGACGAATGCAGAAAAAAAAAGGTCTGACCTTTTTTATGGCGACGCATCCAGCATCGTTGTCATCAGAGATCTCCTCGATCTTGACAGCGGCGAAGGGGCATTTCTTCTCCTTGTTCACGGTGACCTTGATGGCCTTGTTCTTGCCGGCCATGCGCTCCTCCTCTTCGTCGTCGCTGTCGCTGGCGGCGAAGTCCTCCTCCCAGGAGTAGGACTGAGACCAGGGCTCGAGACGTCCCTTACCCTTGACCGCGGCGGCCCACTTGAGCTTGCTGGCGCCACCGGTGGCGGAGGATCCGATCCGCCCGTGGCCTCCCACTTCCACTTGCGGTCGAAGCCGTCGTCGTCGGGGGACTTGATCTCGGCCTCCCAGCGGAGCGTCCGCTCAACGGCACGCGGCTTCTCGACGGAGGTCCACTTGACCTTGCGGCCGCCGGCCTCCGTGACGTAGGTGCGCTTGCGGGTGACGGGGGGCTCGGGGCGGCGGTGGCGACGGCGAGCTCGAGGGCGGTGACGCGGTCGGTGAGGTCGCGGAGGAGGATCACGGCGCTACGATCGGGGAGGGGGCGCGGGATCGCGGCGCTACGATCTGTTCCGGGGAGGAGGGGGCGCGGGATCGCGGGGAGGGGGCGCGGGATCGCAACGCTACGATCTATTCCGGGGGAGGAGGGGGCGCGGGATCGCGGCGGGGCCGCGGTGATCGTGCGGGTGGGGAGGGTGCCGCTGCTGAGAATTGTGCCAGCATCCTAACCGTTGATTTTGCTTAGCACATCTCGTGACCGTCGATTTTGAAGGAGGGGAGGTGCTGATGATGATTTCAATTATAGAAGAGAAAGAGATTTGGACGCATGAGTTGACTATTCAAAATTAGAGAATGAGTGAGAATAAAGAGCTAGTAAATTTAAAGATTCATTTATACGAGATGTTTTTTCTTTAATATTACCCAAACTTACATAATCACGTTCCCATTAGATTATTTCTTTAGAATATTACCTGTTATCATGCATTCATCTTTCTATCTTGGCTTTTCGTGTAGACATGTTTTTTTTATAAGAAATCATTTTCTTACCCCTCTTTATTATTTCTAATGCAACATCACAATTTTATTTAGTTAGCACCCTGATGTAATATACAAACCAACTAGTTTCTAGATTCTTGGGACCACCCTTATTACTTATATTATACTATATCTCGGAACAGTCATGAGAATATGGGAGTCTGCGTCGTTACTGTGACGCGAAAGGAAGGAAACAATAAATTCAAGGTGGCTTATTTGTGTGGCTAAGCTTATTCATAAAACAAGAAAGTCGTTGTAGTATAGTGGTGAGTATTCCCGCCTGTCACGCGGGCGACCCGGGTTCGATCCCCGGCAACGGCGTATTTTTTGTTTTGCATCTGCTTTTTTAAAAAAATCTTGCTGCCTACGCTTTCAGGAACCGGGCCTATCCGCTAGTTTCATCGTCGTGGTAAAAATAATTTGCACGCTTCCCAATTTGCAACATTGGGCGTTTCATCGTCGTGGTAAAAAAATAATAATAAATTGGCTGCGTGATGCTCAATTGCTGATTATGATGATATATATTCTTTTATTTACATCAGAACTAATGTCGACGCAGTTGATAACTTGTTATATATTCTGACGAAAGGTCTGAAACATCATCTACTGTGTTTTGTTGCGTAAGTCCTGCATGCATGGAAAATAATTGATCCCACTCACACTCAGGCTTGTTTGTTTACATTTCCATTCCATTACATTCATCACTTCCCCTAATCCCATCTAGTACTCCTAGTATAGTAATAATAACTAACAATTGAAACAATGCTATCGAACCTGCCAGGTGTGCTGATCGATCTGTGGCCAGGAAAATGTCTAAAGGCACCGGTACTGGATTGAACACCCTTGAAAACAAGGTCAAACAGCTAGCGGTGTTGTAGGAGCTGAAGAAGCTGTGGAACAAGGAGGAGCCTGACTGCCAGATGATCTTCCCTGGACTGGGAATTCTACAGGAAAATATTATACTACTAGTCAAACAGCTAGCTCTGTTCGCTGGAGCTGATAAGCTGAGCTGATTTTGGCTATTGCTGATTTTTTGTGAGAGAAAAATACTGTTCCAGAACTGAAAAATAAGCGCAAGGCCGCAAGGAAGGAATCGCTGATGCTGATGGACGGCTTGATGACCGGCGAGGCGGCGTGGGCGAGGCGAAGAGCATCGGCTTCCTCCTTCCTGGGCCTTTTTTTTTTTTGGGCCATGTAGCTCAAATTGGAAGGCCCATTCTATATTCTCTCTCTCTCTCTCTCTCTCATCGAGCAGCCAGCCGCCGCCATCTGCATCCCCATGAGCCCACGCCTCGACCGCGGCCCGCCACACTGCCGTCCACCCCGTCCGCCACCGGCCACCGGGCGAGGAGCCGGAGCGCCGCGCGCACTGCGTTCTGCGGCCGCCGCCCTTCCGCCCAGCGCCCGACCCGGCGCCCCTGCTGCCACGCTGCGCCCGCCAGCCGGCCGTGCCCAGCCCAGCCAGCGAGCCGGCCAGGCCGCCGAGGTCAGTAGGAGCCAGCCGGGAGCTAGCAGCAACGAAGGAGACCATAGACCAGGGCGGCAGGGCCAGCCGGCCAGGGTCAGCAGGAGCCAGCAGGGCGTCTCGTGATGGAGGGAGGAGGAGAGGAGGGTCTACACTCTACAGGTTCATCCACATTGTTATTTATTTCACTTATTTGCAATTTGCAATGTATGGATCAATATGACAACATCAACCAATCTAACAACTAGTTTATTCTTCAAATTTGAGGTAACATCTTGTGTTTGTAGCATTTTTGCCATGATTTGCCGTCGTATGTGATTGTGTAGCATTTTTGCCATGATATGATTTGTGTGATTATAGCATGTGAATATTGTGCGTTGTGAATGTGATTCGCGGCCCCACCTATAAATTTTTTTCTGGCTCTGTCATTGACTGGAATCATGTGTTAGCCTGATCATGGCAAAAAAAAAAAAAAAAGTGCAGCAACAATGCAACATGTTGCATTTGAAATCATGTATTACTCTCATGCCCACCGGAGCCACTGATTCAGCCATCTATCAAATTATCAATAGACTTGTCGACAACCACAACTATGTTCTTATAGAACCTTATGTTTAATAAAGGGATACAATGCATTGTGCATATTACGCATAAAATGAATCCGTGTGATACAATCTCATCCAAATATACGGAGTTAAATTGTAACGTCTAAATATATGATATCTCACGTGCAGCAGTATATATAAGCAAGTCCTCTATAATCTTATTACCCTAGTGCAGTTAGCGTCGTCTAAACGAAGATACAAATTCTTGCTCCAAACTGTAGCATCTCGAGTTCTCTTGAGGTGGTATATGTGCATCATTAATACGACTGATATGTTCAAGTGAGCTCTTAGATTTTCCACATAGCAAAGGCTCAATATCTCCATCTTTTTCAGGTAAATGGTGTCTTTTTCTTAGCCTCATTGTTCTTAGGAATTGCAACCTCATGTCTACTTCTTTCATAGTTGGTCGCTCTCCTCCTTTGACCCTTAAGCATGCTTCTGTCAGTGAGGCAATTTCACTGATCTCTTCTTGGTCTGCTTCTTCCACAACTTGAGTATCCATTATTTCAATAAGAGACCCTTGGTGAAATCCTTCAGTGAAGAAATGGGACAAGCTTTGCTTTGCACCTAAATCATTAACAAAAATTGGCTTCTTTCTTGTCAAAAGTTCCACAAGTATTACTCCAAAACTGTATACATCACTCTTCTCTGTTAGTTGACCAGTATGATAATACTCTGGATCCAAGTAACCAAATGTTCCTTGAACAATTGTCACCACATGGGTCTCATCAAGTGAAAGAGATCTTGAAGCACCAAAATCGGAAACTTTTGTGGTGAAGTTGTCATCCAAGAGTATATTTGAAGATTTCACATCTCTGTGAAATATTGGTATTGAAGCTGCTGAGTGTAGATAAGCCAGAGCCCCGGCTGCTTCGGCTGCAATCCTTATGCGATCATCCCATGAAAGCAAGCATTTTATTGAAGTATCCGTGTGAAGAAGTTCATACAGAGTTCCATTTGAAATGAACTCATAGACAAGCAAGGGCACCTCATCTTCTAAGCAGCAACCATACAATTTCACTACATTACGATGATTGATTTGAGACAAAATGACAACCTCATTGATAAATTGGTCTATCTCTATTTGCTCCACTATTTTGGACTTTTTTATGGCCACCACACGTTGATCGGACAAAATCCCTTTATAAACTGTTCCATGTCCTCCACGACCAAGAATACGAGTAGTATCAAAATTGTTGGTCGCCTCCTCTAGTTCCTCCAATGAGAATATCTTTGTTTTGCTTGTAGCACTTTCATCTGAGATCAGTTGCTCCATTAAGAGACCTTGATTTTTCTTGAAGTATGCTCGTCGGATTCTACTTTGGATGCCCTTTTTCCACTTATTGGCAATTACAATTATACCCAATGCAATAAATATGGACCCAAGGCCACAACTAGTTCCAATTGCGATACCTATATGAATTTGTTGTTTTTATGAAATCATGTTAACATTTACAAATTATAATTTCAAGGAAGTTTTTTTGTTATGGCTTACCCAAAAGAAGATTTCGTTGCTTAGCTGATGTAACACAATGCCTCTTGTTGAAATCAAATTCTTGGGTATGAGAGCATGGTGTGCACGTATAGCTTCCAGGAATGTTTTGACAAGCCCCGTTGCAGTAGTTTGGCAATAAGCATTCATCAATATCTGTAGACAATCAATTCTCATTATTCATTATATATATGGTTGCATACTTGCATAAAAAGCTGATGAAAAGGAATCTCCTGTCTAAATCTGCCTAGTCTGATTTAACTACATATTACAACTTTGTTAGAGTATGTGAATTTGTTAGTTTTCTATACATTTTCGGGTGTGAACTATGGTACTGTTGTAACACATATTGGGAAAGGTATGTACCTTTGCAGCCATCTTGTATGTACGGATTTCCTTTGTAGCCCGGAGAACACTTGCAACGATATCCCATAAATATTTTTCTGTGGGTCACGTTTTGGCAGTCACTGTTTACACTGCGGCATGCATACTTACTTATATTTCCATGCGTAGCTTGCTCACAAGATGAATTTGTAACTGCCCGTCGTATAAGAATGTCAAAATCCATAGAGAAATCAAATTCATCTTCCACAGGAGTGCCCATGTACCCTCCATTTTCGGTGGTCTGTATTATCATTTCTTTCCCCAAGCTTGCATTGTTGCTAACCGTCAGAGTCCCATCTTCTACTGACAGATCAGTCACGTGATACTGTACATATCCTGAGCTAAAAAACGTCTCATTTGCGGCGGTACAATTGAGTCGGAACCTTTGGTTTCCGAAACAGTCTTCTTCGAGCCCAAAAGGGAAGGGAATGTCCATGTTCCCACATGACGTCTGGCAGTGTTCTTTAGGCTTGGGGTTGTAATCTGCTCCATAATAGTAGATCGATATATAGAGTTAGGTAAAGAAGATAAACCGTTAATATTTTGATTTTTTTTTTTTAACATAAAAGCAAGTAGGGAGCACCTTGCATGCATCCTTCAGAAAGGTAAGGATTGGCTGTGTAATAATCAGAATAATCATTGTAGCAGTAGCATGTGTAACCTGCATATGATTCATCACTACAAGAGCTGTCGATGGCACAAGCATAACTTGAGTTGTTCATTTGCGCGCTTTTGCAGTTTGGTTGGTCCATGATGGCTACCCCAAGTGCTGCACCATCAATATTGCTTGCATTTGTCCCACTTGAGAAAAGCTCAGTCGCATTTCGAGTGTAATAACTTCCTCCCAACATGAAAGCCATGATGCCACGGTGCGGAGGGCCCGAACAATTGTACCCTGAAATCCTGGGATGTCATTTTGTAGGATGATGGAACAGCAACCAAAACCATTGCAAGACCCTTGATTCGGCAATACCTTGCCGTGGCACCTGCTCACACAGGAGCCAATTGGGTTCATTTGATAATCGAACAAGTCAACATCAAAATTGCAGCCAACGAAGAAGAAAATGGTATTACTGGTGATAGTAATACCCTTGGCAGGGGCATCCCAAGATATATTGTAGGTGTTCAAACTAGATTCTTCCAAGCTACTGTTGAAGAACATAGCTGGGATGTAAACTGTGGAACCATATATGTCAGTAATCTGAATTGTGCTGTTACCCAGAAACAACTTTGGAGGTTGAGTGCCGTTGTTGCAGGTAAGCTCGAAGCCCTTTCGGAAGCAGCCGGCTCCTATGCCGAAGGGGTAGGAGATGTTGATCCCACCGCAGCTGGAGGGGCAGTGATGAGCTATGGAGGCAGCGGACGGGATATACAGTATCCCTCCGTCGTCGTCACCCAAGGCCGTGGATGCAGGTGGCATGGGCGCCAAGCACGCCATAGCCAACGCCATGGCACAAGCCATTAAGCCAATCAGCTTACTGTCTGCGTGTTGTTTAGTGTTGGGATGATATTCTGGGCTACCGGAACGCTATGGAGATAACGTATAAAGCCGTCACTAGCAAAGAGTTTAATCATCCATAAGCCCATAATCCTACTACTGTCCCATCAGATGTTGCGGTCGTCGCACGCCTGCCGGGTCGGTTACGCGCGATGCGCACAGTCATTCATGCATATCACATTCAGTGAGACTGTGTGAGAGTTTACCAGGGTAGACTTTGAATATTGTAAGCATTGATATCTTTTTATAAAAGTTGGTCAAAATTAGAGATGTAGGACAGGACTAAAATAAACTATAATTTGAAAAAGGTGATAAGGCATACTCTTGGTGGGAGTTTACCATTGCATCAAAATAAAAAGGCCCACTTTGGTTTTGTTTGCACATACTACAGCTTCATATTCGAGTAGGTATATATAATCAGATATATGTATTTGTAGAGTAAACCAAAGTGGGTTGTATATAAATATTGGAAAAAATAAAATTGCTCATGAGATTTCTTGATCGGTTGCTCCAATATTTACAGCTTTGTCCCTTACTACTTTTCTTAGTGTCTGGATTTTTTTTCTTTGAAGTTTCTAGATTTCGAAATTCAATTTTTTTCGAAGTATCTCGGATGGAGAAATGACCTAAACCAAAGTTGTAGCAATGGAAGATATAAGCACCTTTTAGTTGATTACTTTTTATTCAAAATCATTTAGGATCCAAAATTTATGTTTCGAAAGTAATGATTTCTATAATCATGTTTTTTTTTTTCTAATTTTTCATATGACCTTGCAAAGAGAAGCAACCTAAACCAAAGTTATACTACTGGAAGATATATGCAACTTTGTAGTTGATGACTTTGTCATTTGAAATAATTTGAGACCCAAAATTTATGTTTTAGTATTTATGATTTTGCTAATCATTTTTTTAATTTTCCCACTAACCTTGAAGGACCTAAACCAAATTTGTAATTGAAGGGATCTAAAATTTTCCAATTCAAACTTTTTTATTTAAGTTCATTTATGATCTCAAATATGCACTACAATGTTCACTAAAGTGAATACAAAAGGAAGTACCAACCAACCACTTAGTCATACAGCTAAGTCTAAGGCGCATTGATAAGAAGCAACATAACTGATAAATCTAGCCCTGTTTGGGGTCTAGGAATTGAAAAATAATCTTCATGGAATCCACGCAAGCATAATGAAAACTTGGCGCTAAAATTAGAAGTAATAGATGAAATCGCTGTGTATTATTTTTGCTAATGTTTCCCTCTTTACCAATATAGCGGACTAACTGTATACTCGCTTTGTCCATATATAAAAGAATACAAGTCTAGTAGAATACTACTAGCTAGTCGAGTACAAGAAGGCAAGTAGCAAGGAAGGAATCGCGCTGAGGATGCTGTTGAAGCGAAGGTGGACAGTCTAGCAAGGTTGAGTTCTGTGTTCCAAACAAGTGACTCCGATGGTCCACTTTCCTGACGTCGTTGTCGTCGCTTGCTTATCCTGGGCTCAATTCAGTATCGCAAATTTTTATGACATGCCACATGTGCTAGCATTCAATTTTTTTCAGTTCTTCGTATATTACTAATTGGGTCGGTGTTATTATGTGAACGAGTTCTGGTGCTCTAATTCAATTATCGATTTCATGTTTGTTTCTAGCAGCAGGTGAAAATCGTTTCCTGTTCTTCCTTTCAAAGCAACCAAAAATAAACGTTTCATGTTTCCTTCCGCTGAAGCCCATGCCAGGCCCACGAACCAGTGGCCCATCTTCCTGGCGGACTGACAGTCATAACCCAGTATTAGCAAAAGCAAACACGCCACGGCCCAGCTCTCATCTCCACGTCTCCACCTGGTTCCTCACGACCGGCCGCCGCCGGTAAACACCCTGACCAGCGCAGCGACCGTCACTGAGTTCAGGACGGCATTCATCGCCAGAGGTGATTTATCTGTTGTCGATTTCGCTCTTGTCTGATTGTAGTTACACACCAAAAAAGAATCTCATTTGGAAATGTATGTTTGCCTGCTTCGTGAAATGCTGAATCTGCAGGCATCCAATTTTTGTAACTGGGCACAGTGGCACATGCCTCTTTGTCACGTGCTTTGCCATCAGTTAATTAGTATATGCTTTTTCAATGCCCTTCGTGCAGAGGCCATAACAAAACTCCCCCTTTCATTTGACCAATTGTCGGGTATATTCGTCAGGCTGCAGTCTTATTATATGTCATTCTCACTTTCTGAGAAGTTAATTTTTTTTTACTTTGACTAATTTTATATTAAAAAAAATTCATATCGAACATACATAATTAGTATCATTGGAAAGATCTTTAAATCTAGTTTTTAATAAAATTATTTGGAAAAAAATGTTGCACATATTTTTAATAAATCTGGTTAAAGTTGAAAAAATTTGACTGGCACACTTCCTATAGCGTCATCTATTTTGGTATACAGAGCTCAGCTGGCAGTTGGAGGAGAATAGGAGATCCAGAATCAGAACGACTAGTATTTTGTTTTTATCTATTCAAGTTTGAATCATCTGCCTCCATTATTTTGGGTCACGCCCTTTTCGAATTTTCTTTTGCATTTTGGATGAACCAACACTCACTCTTTTTACCTGGACATGATTGGGATGGAGAAGAAAACCAGACAGATTCCCATTGATTTTTTTTCCAGAACGATGTTACTAGCCACCTGCTTCCTGATCAATCCGATCACATCACATCATAACGAATTTCGTATGTGAATGCCTTCTGGTTTCCTTTAGGGCGTGTGTTGAAAAATGCCTCTCTCTTTTTTTACCTTCTAACTGTAGGCACAGTGCTGATTGGTAAGCAGAAATAGATGGGTCCCTAGTGATTTTGACAAATGATGTTACAGACAGCATGTGGTTTTCTTTTCTGGTGTGTTAGTTGCTGCTATTTTGCTACTGTATTTCCTAATTCTTAGTTTAGTGCTTCCTCTTAATTACGACTAGTAGATGTGATCTGCTGACCAAAAGCCTGCGCTGTCACTGTCAGCAACTGAAGAGGAGAAAGGCCAAGGGGCAGGCTGCTGGCCAAGCTTCCAGCATGGCATCCGGTTTGCATTCTAGAGGCCCTGGCTCTGGGTGGTTAGGAACGGAATTAAGTGATGCTTCTAGATATGTGTTGTGAAGTTTCTTCCCAATTACGTATATGGAAGTCAGCAATATTTCCCTGTCAGCCTGTCTCTTAGGACCTAGCTTGTGTATTAAAATATATGGAGGTCCTCGTGTGATATTGCCAGCAAAGCAAAGTTTTAGACCTTCTTGGGATATGGTCAGCAAATCAAGAGTCAATTCATATTTCCTAAACTAAACCCCTCCTGCGTTGGAAGGAGATGCAGGGTTCGTATCTCAGCCAAGGTTCAAATTTTCAGCGAAATTTCATTTGAAATTGTACGAAATTTCGTAATTTCAGGGGACTGAAAAAAATTCAAATACCAAAATCAGAACCCCCTGATCTCAGCACAAAGGCTTCTGTAAGCACTTGATATGCTGATGCTTTGTTATTTTCCTTTGAGGAATGGCTGATGATTGATGAACACTGACATACATCAGAGCAAGACTTTGAGCAAGCTTTGTCTGGTTTCCATATACTTTCTAGGACCCAAAAGATTGAAGCATGTTATGAAATGCCGAATTATCGTACTCGATTGACTATGCCCGCAGGACGGAAATCCTATTTCGTTGTTCTGAAACACCTGACGTCCACCACCTGGGCACCTGAGAGCCGTCCGATCTGATTAATGCGGCCTGGATCAGGCGAATGGCAGAGGCGCCGGCAAAGGTAGAAGTAGAGGACGGCTGCTCACTCACTTGGCCGGCGAAGAGTGCAAGATGCAATACATCTCACTAGTCGACAAGTACCAGCAGCAAGCACAACTGCACAACCTGTGCATTCTCTGCAAATACTAGCAACAGCACACAAGGCAGAGCGCAGCAACAGCATCTGCGAATTGACACCTGCAGCTAACAATGTCTGCTATCGCATTCTCAAGGAAATTGTGACCTCGTTCTAGGTACAATTCAAGCATGAAAAACAACAGTTAACATACCAACACAATCATCGATCCATACATGTCAAAATTTAACCTTTACTGATAATATTCACAAGATTTCAGAAGGCCAAATGCTTCGACAGTTCTGCAACTACATACCATTTGAGCATCATGACTCTTTTTTTCTCAATCAGGCAGGAAAGAAGTAATGTCGCTCAAATGTTATGTAGTTGCAGAACTGTTGAAGCATTCAGTTTTCTCTTTTTTCACTTTTTTTTTCATTTTTCATTTTTTTCTTTTAGAAAGGAAGCATTCATCTACCTAGAATGTTATGCATCAATAAAACTTGGCGGAAGGAGGCTGCTGAGGAGATAAAATTGATGGCACCTCCTTACCTCCTTACCACGGCTACTAACCCCCCTTGGCTTGGCAGGGAGACGACCTAGCTATCAGCCCATCAGTTCTTCTTAGGTAAGTATTTAGGCGTTGAGCACCTTGTCTTCTCCTAGTAAGAAGGTGGTCGGAGCTCCCTTAGGCGTCGAACAACATGCTTCATTGTGGGCCTAGAAGCAAGAGACTCCTGCGTGCACTGGACCGCCAGGTTTAGGAACTCGACTAGATCATCATGTGGGGCCTTCTCCCACAAGCCTTCGATGAAGAACTCGCGAACCCTGCCTCTCTGGATAAGCCTCACAGCCCAGCTGACAATGTTGAAACCGTTTCCATATGGAGAGAATGATGGGTCCAGTGCTTTCTTATCTGAAATCAGCTCCAGCAGCAAGACTCCGTAGCTGTACACATCTGCCTTGTCGGACACACGGCATGTCATTGCGTACTCAGGAGCCACATAGCCAAAAGTACCAGCAACGTCCGTTGTGGCATGCGTTTCTGAGTTCCGGAGAAGCCTCGCCAATCCAAAATCAGAAAGGTAGGCATTGCATTCATTGTCGAGCAATATGTTGTTTGGCTTGACATCCCGGTGCAGAATGCGGGGGACGCATTCGTCGTGCATGTATGCCAGGGCGCGGGCAACGTCCAGAGCAATTTTGTGAAGCCTTCTCCAGCTGATTGGCCTCCTACCCCTCTCTTGTATGAACCTTTCCAGGTTGCCACCTGGCAGATAGTTGTATATCAGAAACATCTCCGACTCGCTGATGTGGTAACCCAAGAGAGTGACGAGATGAGGATGACGGCATTGCCCAAGGATCCTCACTTCTGCTTGGAACTCCTTGTCACCATGCTGCTTCCCAATAGCAAGCCTCTTTATTGCCACAAGAACTCCAGGTGCCACCTCGGCTCTGTATGTCGCGCCAAAGCCGCCGTTGCCAATGCAGTTGCTAGCATTGAAATTCCCAGTTGCGCGGACAACAGCCTCATATGTCAGGGGGACTCCAATGTCGACATCTGCGAAAACCTTGACTTCCTTTGTCCTAAAAGAGCGCTTTGATGGTCTCAGAGGCCATTTCTTTGTGCAGATGCACAGGGTGAGTGCAACTAACAGAAGCACGACAATGGCTGATGCTGAAGCTATGGCAGCAATCTCTTTGGTTCCCAAGCCACCATCACCATTGCTGTTGCTGCTGCTACTGCTACTGTTGTTGCTGCTGCTGCCATTAGAAGTGCCCGGCCTTGTCTCAGTCAGCTGACGGATGATTGTTGGGAAAGGAGGAACAGGAAACAGTTCACCAGTAACTGAATGAGCAGTAAGTACATGATGAGCTGCAGCATTAACAACAGCAGCAGTTCTGTCTTCCTCCCCAGATAGTTTGTTGTTGTGAAGCAGTACAACAGTATGATTTCGCAGCACCACAAGATCAACAGGAAGCTCCCCTGATAGAGAATTGTTGGACAGGTCAAGGAATTCAAGCGACCCTAGCTGGCCCAGACCGGAAGGTACCTCACCGCTGAAATTGTTGCCGGACAAGGAGAGAAATTTCAGGTTCTTGAGCTCCGCGAGGCCAGGGGGAAGCCGGCCGTGGAGCAAGTTCCCACTGAGATCCATCCGGACGAGGCCCCTGCAATGGAGGAGCTCCGGTGGCACACCGCCGGTGAGCCTGTTCCCGGACAGGTCGAGGACCCGGAGGCGCGCGAGTTCCCCAATCCGCGGCGGGATGGTCCCGTCCAACGAGTTGGAGGACAGGCGCAGGCGCCGGAGCGCCGCACAGGTCCCCAGCGCCGGCGGGATGGCCCCGCTGAGCCGGTTCCCGGAAAGGTCCAAGCTTTTCAGCCCCTCCGGGAAGGTGGCCGGCAGGCGGCCACGGAGGGAGTTGCCGGCGAGGTTGAGCGCCTGGAGGCGCCGCAGCCGCCAGAGCTGCGGAGGAATCTCGCCGCGGAGCCCCGCCGAGGGAAAGGAGAGCGCTTTGAGCTCCGTGAGGCGACCGACCGCCGGGGAAAGCGCCCCGCCGAGCCTCGCACGGCCGCCGCCGAGCGCGAGGCCCACGACGCGGCCGGACCGCGCGTCGCAGGTTACCCCCGGCCAGGAGCAGTGGTGGGCGCCGGACTCCGGCGACCACTGCCGGAAGGCGTCGCCGGCGCCGGAGGTGAGGAGGGCGGCGCGCTTGAGGTGGAGCAGCGCCGCCTTGTCGTCCTGCTGCTCCGGCAGGGATGACGGCGAGGAAGCGGCGGAGGCGGTGGTGAGGAGGAGGTGGTAGAGAAGAGCGAAGACGACGGCGGTGGTGGCGGAGCGGCGGCGGAGGAAGGCCATCTCGCTCCTCGGCCAGTCGCCGACGACGAGGAGCCGGACCCTGGACCTCCTCGGAAGCGGCAAGCGAGACGGGAGCGGTGGTGTTGTCTGGGTCAGTCAGTGGGTGGCGACCGAGTGACCTCTGCGAGTCTGTCGTCGATGGACTGGGAGACTAGTACTGTACTGGTGGGGCCCACGCCCGGTGGGGCCTGCGAACGGAGGACGGTGGTGTGATTTCGGGAAACGCGAGGGGTCGGAGTGCGACGGCTTTTGTGGTTTTGTGGTGTTCAATTCAATTGTTCGTTGCTGCGTCGCCGGCCGGTTTCGTGGCGGCTGCTGTGCTGGCCGTGTCGTCGTCGTCGTCTCTGTTCAACGCATTCACCTGCTGTGACTTGTTGGTGTTTTACTTTTCAATTGCCTGGTCGCCCATTTAGGGAATTCAATTGTGGTTGAATTGTAATCATTGTGGTTCTCTCGTAATCACTTTTTTTAGGGCCTGTTTGGATTGCAGTACTTTTACAGGAAAAGTGGAGGAAAACGGAACGGAGGAAAGTTTCCTCTGAATGGCGTTTGGATCAAAGGATTCTCTGGATTCTTTTCCTATGGAACACTGTTGAAGGTTTCTCATTTCAAAGGAAAACAAAACTCCAGTCTGAGCTAATGTTTTCTCTTCCTTCACGAAGTACGAGACAATAGCACGTTGCTTGACGTTAAGCTATCGAGTGCACGTCGCTGTCCAGTCTCTGCAACTCTGTATCTTGCACTGATTAAGTCCTAAAGCTTGTTTATTATTTCTATAATTTATGTGATACAACCGTTTCAAATTCCTGCGTTCCAAACACCTCTACCTACATTTTCCTGTGTTTCTCCATTCTTCTGTTTTCTCACAACACCTCTACCCTATTCCTGTGTTTTTTACTTTTCCTCCATTTTGCATTCCTTTGTTCCAAACAGGCCCTTAAGGAGGGGGGGAGTATGATCGTCATATCATTAGGCGGATGGTAGACTAACTATATGCACATTGGTGCCAAAAGTGGCAAGTTTGTATATGAGTGAAAAGTAGAATAGCTGTCTTGGCGCGAAATTTAGTGTATTCAAATGTTTTGAATATAGCCTGCGTTTTTAGAGGTCGCGGTCGGTCTAATACTAACGGTTTACAAACTGGAGCCCAAAACCATACCCCAACAAGACGTTATGAAATAGCGTGTACTTTTCATCATTTACGACAAACGGACAAAGCGATCGCTTAGCACTAGGCTATTGATCATTAGTAAGATGACGTACCTCAATTAATAGTTTTGCACATTGGTGCCAAGAGTAGCAAGTTTGCATCAGTTAAAGTTAGAACAACTGTTTTGGCGCCAAATTGTATATTCAAATATGTCGAAAAAAGTAGCCCATGTTTTTCTAGAGGCAATGGTCTGATACCGTAGGCCCACAAATTCAAAGCTCAATCATAGCACTTCAAGCAATTCCTTGCATGTCCATTCTCAAACACTAAGTATTCTCCGTCACATACGACAAAAGTGACTTCTTCTCACTAGGCTATAGACCCAACCAACCTGATCCAAGAGATCAAACCTTATTAACGGCCCACAGGATGAACAAGATCCAAGATGGGCATGTGAGCCCATAAGCTCTTCGCATTCTAATAAATGCTTATCTTATCGAAGAGTTGCTCACCCTTCTCCTTTTTCTTCTCACAAGGATCACTACAACCACTTTAGAAGAGCCACATCTCTAGTCTTATCCCAAATGTCATTAACGTCACCCTATTCCCAACACAACGGCTCAGTCCTCCTCCTTTCTCCTAACAGGCGATCCCGCCGACTAACGGAGGATTGGGGACCCAATCTCTTTTCTCTTCATAGTTTGATCTGAGTTTGGTGGCGATGATCATCATTCGAGTGTTTCATGGAGGGCAAGCACCCAAATTTTCACATGTGACATGTGGAGTTGCCCTATCATGTTGATTTTTAGTGAATCTTTAGTGAGTGTTTAGGGTTTGAGATTCAAGTTTTGTGAGGCTCCAGTGAACTTTGCTCTATGATTGGGCTTAGAGTGGATGCCTAGACCTAGGTAGCGATGATGCCACTATCCTGGCAACGAAGGATGGGTGTTGGGTGGTGCCAAGACAAGAGTGTCACATTATTAGTCCAAAAAAGTTGAGTTTGAGTGGTGAGGATGGCAGAGGTAGATTCAATAGTGGGGAGCTATCGAAGACGAGGAAGAGTAAAGAAAATTACCAGATTAAAAAAAAAACATGGTTATGGGTAGGACAATTGTGGTGCAAGCTACGGGCTATTGTCGTTTTGGGTACTCATTGCTATCATAGGAGAGGCGTCAGAGGAGAAACGACAACATTGTTTGTCAGTATCTAGTGCTTTGATCAACATAATGAATCGGGAGAGAAGAAGCCAACGTGGATAAGCATTGGTTTGGATAAATTAACAGCCCATAAATCTCATAGGCATTCTATATTTGTTTGATTGACATTTAGGAAATTAAACAATAGATCATCGTATTGTGCCTGCATTCTCCAATATTGGAAGACTTCTCTTACTTGGAGGCAGTGTGTCGAGGAAACTCCGGAAACATGTATTGTAGTTTTGACATCCATTTTCATTTAGGGTAATCACCTTCCGTCCAATATCCATGGTAATTAAGGGTTTTTTTTCTAGTGTGATTCAAAACATATGTGGCACAACTACGTCATAGTAAGGAAAATTATAATTCTTTCATGTGAAACTCTTTCACTCGAAAAACGCCTAAGGTAAATAAGCATAAACATAATTCTACCGTTCATTTGTAGTATATTTTTACGTAGCTCTTGCTTAGGCAACATCAGATGGGTATATGAGAAGGGAACTAATTAATAAGAGTAAATCTATAATAAAGCTTTGTTAGGTGCAATGAAGTGAACCTTTAGCCTTGATGAACCTCATAATTTTTTCTAATTTTCTTGCCAAGCCCTTTGTTCTTATAATCCCAAATAGGGTCTCAAATGCAAATTATTTGCCTAGCCCCATTACGAGCGCTACCTTTTTGTGTTGGGTATGCAGGCCATGCAAAAAAAAAATAATAAAGACTATTATATTTTCATGTACAGAGAAACACATGTATGGGTTATACATAACTTACATGCATGACTCCTCGTTAGCGACACATAGGGTCGTGGAACACACTAGCTCATTCAGCGGTGGCACTATGCAATACACCACCTCTTTCTAAAAGGTGGTGATATCTTCTTATTTCGTTTGGTAACATGCTCATGGTTTTGTCTTAATATAATAATCAAATTTGCTCTTTTCCTAATAACTTCTTCTTGAAGCAATTGTTAAATCATTTATAAAACTTATCTAGGCCTTAATTACGCCTTATAAACAATTTATTATATTTTAATATATAAAAAGAATAATAATATTATAGACGAACAGAACACGTTACCCTCGCCAAGCGGCAGTGCACACGCGCACACACCAAATGAGCCACTGATTTCGTCACATTCTATTTTAAATGGTTCATATTAATTGCTAGAGATAAACTTGTGGACGTGTTTTGTTTTCGGACGACAAACTTTTTTTGAGAAAACAATACGCTTCCGTAACATATTAGGAGTATACATCCATAGCACAACACACATTCACAGAAATATGTCTGATACTCTGATGACTCTGATGAGTTCCTTGACAACAAAAATGACGCGGCATAATGACTGAGGGGTAAATAGCTTGAGGATGAGGAGGTGTTTAGATGTGTAAAATTTTGAGATTTTAACACTGTAGTAGCTAAAGTGTTTAATCATGATCCAAGTAAATTTAAAAGATTGGTTACGCGATTTACAGGCAAACTGTGTAAACATACAAAAATTTTATATATTTAGTATCCTATACATGTACCGTAAAATTGATGTAACAGAAGTTGTGAGATTTTGGAGGGTATCTAAACACCTCCTTAGTAATTGAGAACCTAAAAAAATTACTTTTGAAGTGGTTGGTGAGGCAACATAGGCTCTGTTCGGTGAAGCTGAAAAGCGCTGAAAGTACTGTATAAGTGCTGATTTATTGTGAGAGGAAAGTACTGTAGAAGTGCTGAAAAATAAGCGCTTTTCAGCTCCAGCCGAACGGAGCCATATTAGGTGTTGCGAGATTAGATACCGAGACTTTGGTCTCAAACGGGAGGAAATTAAGGTCTTGAACATGGGATGTGTGGTGACGTGATGCCGTTGTTACAATAAAGATTTTATAATAAAGAAAATGAAAAAAAAAAGCAATGGACGAGGAGCGTGGCGGGAGACCAATTAAATACGACTGACGGAAGCCATCATCGGAAACGGAACTTTCCAACAACCGCTCTTCATCATCATTATATTTTTATACTGTATTAAATATAAAAAAATACCCTACTGTATTATCAAATCGTCGCCCTCTCTGGCCGCGTGGGTTCCACGGTGGCGGTCGCCGGCCGTCAGGCCGTGTCGTGTCGGCGACGACGCGGTCGCGTACGTCCCCCGGTCTCCGACGACGAGTCCGATCGTGCCCCGCTCCACGGCCAGTCTCCCCTCTCCCGTACCTAAGTGTCCACTCCACTTGTCCGTGGTCTCATAATCTACAAACAACTTTATAAACTACTTTTTTAATGAATAGTATTATATTAGTTTATAGCTAGGACGAACCCTCTTTTCCTATCAGTACTCTTGTTTGCTTCCTGAAAAAAAATTAATTTCAGCTAATACTGATTTATTAGGAAAAGAAAAATATTGTTCTATATATGATTGAAAAGAAACCAAATTTTGTGCAAGCGAAGGACGTGATAGTATATTACTAGCACCGATGGAGACACATACACCACGTTTTGTCTATGATTTGGCAATGCCACAAGTAATCTCCACTTTTCTTTATTATTATATATATGATCTCTTCATGATAAAATTTCTTGTTTGTAGAAAAAAAAGGAAAGGAAACTATAGATGGTCAGGCCATACACACATAAACCACTTTTGACATGTTTTAACACTCAAACACAACTCCTTCCAACAATGCTCAACTCAAGACCCATTTAGAATGAAGTATTTTCCTCTCATTCCTTCAGGAATTGAACTGATTACTGTGAAATTCTTGGGTTCTGCTTTTGCTTCCATGGCGAGAGAGAGAGAGAGAGAGAGAGAGTGGAAGGAGGAAGGATTAAAATTGAGTTGACCAAATGGGCCTGGATTAAAATTGTAAGGAAACAAGGGATTAGGAATCTGGCAAAAGCTTAATGAGCCATATGGGCCAGGTTAAGTAATGTTGGAACTTGGGGTTCCAGCATAGAGGAGTGGAGACTAGAGTTAGGTTTTCTAGGAAAGGAAGAGTCCCCTTGCTTCTTTGGGCTTGACAATATATATAGCAATATCAAATTACATCAATCTTATGCCTCTTCTAGGGGGATGGATCATGTGAGGCTTTGATCATTTTCGCTTGGGACTGGAATGCTAACAGATTTGGTATACATTTTTTTTCCTACTAGCAAATATGCATGTGCATTGCAACATCACGTGGCAAGAACACGTCGTTATCTGATTCGGCGCCTAGCCCTTTACTCGGCGATATGTACATTAACGCCGTGCCGAGGATCAATTTTCAGAATAATTTTTGCACGTCGCTCGGGACCACCGCTGAATCGTCCACATCGGATCGTTTTTGCTCCAGTAGCCGAAAAGAGAACGAATGTCGTGATATGGTTGCATATTGACCAACGTATTTTTTTTTTCTTCATCTCTTAATAAACCGGCATTGCCGGAAAATAACACTTAATAGCAACCTCTTCTTTCCAGATATAATCATTTTCTAAAAGAAATGAAAAAAAAAAGAGAAAACTGTAGCGGGTCATGCAATACACACATCAAGTTTTCCAAGTTTCAGTCCTCGTCGCTGTCATCAAACACGACAGTCTTTCTACGATGCTGAACAGCCGGCTGCTTCCTTGGTGGAGAATCATCGTCGTCGTCATCCTCGGACACCAGCTCCTCGCGCCTGTGCCCACCACCACCTGATTCTCTCTTGCGTTTCGGTGCCTGCAGCATAAGTTCCATTTTGATTATATAGAAGCTAAAGAAATGCCCTCTAAACTGATCTCCTAATAATTAAATAATTTCTAGGCCTACAATCGCAAGCCTTCGTATGGAAAAGAAAACACTGGTGGCCGAGGCCAAGATATCTAACCTCCATTTCTTCATCTGACAGAGGCGCTTCTTCTTCAACGTCTTCCTCATACTCTTCCTCCTCATCCAGCTCATCCTCCCTTCCACGAGGCGGTGAGTGTTCAATATCCTCGCCGTCAGTTTCATACTCTGACTCCTCCCTCTCACTCTCCGAGTATTCATCAGCTTGGCGTCTTGGTAGGACGAGCAGGAGGGTATGGTGGTTTGCGGGGAACACTTCTGCTCATATTTGACTGAAAATGTGCAGAGCAAATAGATAGTTGTAAATACTAAAAGTTTTGGTTAAAGTAAAACTGAGAATCATGAGCAAAACTGCTCACCTTCTTCGCGTTAATGATACGCCTCTCAGCTTCAGCCTCCAATTCATCTTCAAAACGCCTCCGGCCTGGCATTCGCCGAGAACCATAGTCTGGCTCTTCATCCTGCCAAAATACAAGTAACTTCAGTCCATTCTTGGCACTATCCTGGCTAACGGTCATGCTACTGGACAGATGCAACATACATCATTAATTAATATCCCCAAACTTTTAATTATTATTTTCCTTTTCCCGATACCTTTTTAGTGTGATAACACACTTTATGGGGTAGATGAACCAAACAGGAATGGCACATTTAGCTAATATAATAACATGACAATCTAATTGTCAAAAAAAATAGCTCAACATGATACCAACCTCATCTAGAGCGTCTTCTAAGAACCCTGGAGAAAGCTGTCGCCTTGGCCGGGCAGGTTGTGTGTACTTGCGGTTCACTTTTTCTCTTTTGCGTTGGAGGATCGAATGGGCTCGAATATTTTGGCCCTGAATCTGCATATTTTCGTATCAGTACAAAGAACAAAATCAGTCCATATATCCAGATGGATATGAAATCAGTTTCTAACAAAAAAGAAAAAAACAGATCACAACATGACTTGAGTGCTATTGTTTCAATACCAAGATAAAAATTTTTGTGTCTTAATCACTTTGCATGATGCAAATTTTTCTTTGAGGGTGCTAATTTGAACATGCACACTAAATCACAATAACAGTAACAACATATATTACTTTTAGATCCCTTGTACTGCTTAAGCTGATGAGACCTAAACTGAGAAAACTATACAAGACAAACTTCGGAAAATGATTTTGTAATTGAAAAATCAATAAATGTATACTTACCACACATGCAAGGAACTATGTATAGGACTACCAACAGGAGAAACAAATGGGCAGGAAATGCAAAGCACAACACAAGAAGTCACACCTGAACTAGGGATCCAAACAGCTATATTGGACAAAAGCAAGACATACACATGGTGTGTTACATAACATCCAGTGAATGAAGTACTAGTGATTTACTAACCTTTTCTTGTGCCATTTTCGCTTTCTCAGGATCCTTAGTCTCAAACCATTTTTGCATCTTAACAGTTTTCTTATTCTGAGAATCAACCAGGGCAGTTAATAAGCGATGTGACTTTGAAGACAGTGAGGATGGCATAAATCGCATTTTGTGCAGAAGCCTTCCTTGTGATTGTAGAATTCCCTGCATTAAAATTCAAAATTAATAGTGCTAACAAATCTAATTGTTGGTGATTGAAAAATGAGGTGGTACTAGAAATACAGTAAAGAAGACTAAGATTACCTTCGGATGCCTCAAAAACAGATGTGACTGGTCATGATGCGCCTCATGTACAGATATATCAAGAACCTCATTGCCAATCAGAAGCTGCATACTTCCATCCTTCCATTTTACAAAGCGTGCATTGCTTTCATACTGCAATAAATAAGTGCCCAAAGCTTAGTAACCAGGCAAAAGAAATTAAATCTCAGAAAGCATCAGCAGAGAATTATTATTGATCAATGGAGAAATTAAATATCAAATAGAAACTGGTTATTTAATGGCTGTATTATCATGTTAAGAATATTAACATGCCGCCAAAGTGAGATAGGAATACAAGCAGACCTACCTTTACTATCGATATAGGCGGTACCAGAACAGGTCTTTTCCACTAAGAAATGGCACTCTAACAGAACTCATTTGATTAGACGGATATGGGCAAGGGATTTGGATATCGATCAATAGATCGCCTATTTCTGGCCATTCAGATTCCTTGTCGCATAAGTAGCGACCTGCACGAATGGTGTAACGACTGCCCCGCTGTCTCCGACATGGACCCGGTGAAATTGAATTCTCCATGAAGATGCGGAGTACCAACGGCTAGACGGTAAGACCCCGTGCACCTTGACTATAGCTTCGCAGTGACAACCTTGCAGATGAACTCAACTCATAGTTGTGGAACTCCTTCCAAACATCTAAAAAATATATATAATAATAATAACGCTCATTTTCTTTGGTGTTAGAGGACACTGACATTAGACACACATGTAACCCAAATAAAAAAAAGGAAAAATAAAGTTAAAAACAAAATAATTGCAAAACCCAAGACACAAGGAAGAGTCACTCAAAGTATCATCAGTATGTCAATGAGTTCCAAGACTAATTGATACATGGACAGCATTCCACTTACAGATGTAGTGCCATCTGCGTTCCTAACAGTTCTCCACCGCACAATATTGTCCTCTAGCCGTATCCTTTTCTTAGTCCCAGATTCATCTGTAACAAAACCATCTTCTTCGACATATGTTTTTGGATCAAAGGGTTTAGGGTCGATGCCCATAATGTTTGATACCTTGATCACATTCATCTACAAAATAGGAAACAGTCAGTGATCAATCAATATGCGACTATCTATAGAAGCACAAACCTTTGATCATGGATGATAAAATCCCTAGCCAAGCATGAAAAGTTCTAAATACAACATATTTGCTATATTATCAGATTTAACATAACGAGGACAACAACCATACACATGCTCTTTTGGGCAAGTATAAGCGAAGTGCTCAGACAAATGATCAGGTTCCATGCTCCTTCAATTCAATTACACTAGCAAGGTAGCAAGGTGTATGTAACTAGAGAACATCATCTATGTAACAAGCAGCAGATAGTAACGCCGTAGATACAAAGGAATATTAAACAATGTAACACAGATATAGCAAGATAAAACATGATACAGTATAAAAAACGTTAAATTCTTGGGACACAAAGAATTCAGTACACAGTAGCCCATAAATTCATAAAAGGCTCTATTAAATTAAACTAGTGCCCCCAAAACATGAAAATTTCAAATTGAGAGCAACAATCAAATGATAAACATCAATAATGTACACCATGAAATTTGTCTCATCAGAAAGGGCAGCAATGGTATGTGGCCAAAAGTGGATTAAATATATCATCATACGACAATAACTCACTTTGTAATTTGTAAGCTCATGCTGGTGTTTGCCAAAATGGAACAATCAAATGATAAACATCAATAGTGTACATCATGAAATTATCTCGACAGAAAATGACAGCAATGGTATGTGCCCAAAGATGGATTAAATGCATCATCGTATGACAATAACTCACTTTATCAGGTTGAGCTGGTGGTTGCTTAAATGGAACAATCAAATAATAAACATTAATAATGTACAACATGAAACTGTCTCATCAGAAAATAACAGCAATGTTATGTGGGCAAAGGATGGATTAAATACATACGACAATATAACTCACTTTGTCAGGTTGAGCTGGTGGTTGCTTAAATGGAACCACCAAGTCTAGTGGTGGACCAACTGGTTTCTCTTTTGGTTTCAGTTCACGATTATCATCAGATTCATATCGCATATCTTCTTCAGCCACAATGTCATCTGGCTGCATGTCCTTCTCATACTGGTCCTCATCCTCCATGGGAGATCTCTACAAAAGAAATAAAACGAAATTTTATTAAGCACCGGAGTTTGGAATTGGAGTGTGGATCAATACTCCTGTAGAACACATGCAAGACATGACGAGAAAACACAGCTTCCATTCAGGCTTCAGACATATCAAGTCACAACAAGAAATGCTCTCATGAAAAACTTATGTGAGGTGGAATACCGAAGGTTAAAGGAAGACAAAATAGTGAATTTGCTGAGGTTATTCTCAGGATGCTAACCTGAACTTATGTTCTGTTAAAACTAACATACTATGGAGCAGACAGTAGCTATCTAGAAACATAATTTCAAGCAGGAAGTTAATATAAAAAAAAACGCTAGGGGTAAGACTGATGAAGGATTCTGCTATTAAGGCGGCTATTCCTACTTCTTGACTAAAATCGGCAAATAGAAAGGGCAGACAACATGAGCGAATCTTACATGAGATTCTTCATCAATTTCATGGCGAGCGCGATATGGAGCTTGTTCATCTTCATCACTATCACCAAACACATCACGAACTACTTCATGATCTCTTTCTTCCTCCATCGGAGAGCTGCATAATAATAAGATTATAACTGTTACAGACAACTACAGAATAAGAAAAAGTAAAAAATAAGCAAAAAGTGTGTACGATGATAAGTATAATGGCCAAAATAACTAAACATTTGTGAACCATTTAATTGATTACTCAAAATTTTAAAGCTTAAAAAGGATACTGATGTATAGTTTGATATGTAGCATTACTTTTTTCCCCAACAAACCTTTGTTTCCTTGTTTGGCGAGGTTCCTCGTCTTCTTGAACTCCATCAGCATAGTAATTATCTTCAGATCCCTCCGATTCAGAGGCAACAACTCCCCTTCTTCTGCTAGATACTGTCCTCTGCTGGTAGCCTTCATCTTCACTATCCATTCCTCTTGCATCAGGTTCCATTCTCTGGTCATCGAGCTCTCTTTCTGGGGAGCTCTGGACTTTGTCCCCATCACTTTCTCCATGATCAAGATCGGCACGATGAACTTCACCTTCACTTTCCTCTTCCATTCCAACTTGCCCCTCACTTTCACCTTCACCTTCACCTCCATTCTCTGCCTCACCATCCACTTCTTCCTAGATAAATATGTATTAATTAGGTTAGTGTTTACTTCAGAAGGCTTTCCTAAGTACACAGCATTAGAAGATTTCAGCAGTAAGGATGAACAACTTGGGCAGAAGGAAAAGTACATGAACATTAACCTTGAACTCCTTAGTGACACTATCAGAGCCTCTCACCAAGATAGGTCCAGAATGTTGTTAAGATCAATTGGTACCACTCGAAAATCCCCAAAATGTAAATAGATTTAAAGTTCAGTAATTCACAGGTTGGTGCTATGAGTGTAGAAATCAACTAAACTACAGTTTTCCTAAACCCAACCGAGTAGCAATGAAACTCGTACAGCAAACAATAACGGAGAAATCATGTGCTATACTCTTGTAAATGCAACAAAGCACATGGACCTTGTGAACCTGAAACTCGAATTTGTTTTTTCTTCTCCTGGTGTTTGGATTTCGTAGTACAGACGACTGGACTGCAGGTGAAAATGAGGCAAACGAATTCATGTATTCATCAACCTCTCTCTGAATACACAACTAAAAAAACTGGGTCAAGCGCGACTCCAAATCTCAGTAGAATTCCAACAAATTCGCACCGACTGTACTACCTCCCCCAAAAAAATACTGCATCACCAGCCGCGAGGCTCCCGGAAACCTAAGCCCTAGCCTAGCCCCAGGCAGGTCAGACGTGGAACAGCAAAGCAGCCGAGACGGATCGGAATCGCGGGGATGAGGGAAACGGGCAGGCTTACGGAGTGGTATCCGCCGTGGCGGCCGTGAGGGTGGCTGCGGGCGTCATCCTCTTCCTCGTCGTCTTCTAGCTGCTGCGGGGGCGACTGCAGCTGTTGCTGGTGGCCGTCGTCCTCATCGACGACCTCGACGACGTCGTCGTCGTCCGCCTCGTCCTCATCCTCCGATTGGTCCCCGAAGAGGTTCTGCATCATCAGGTTCCGCGTCTCCTCCTCCGCGTCCCGCTCCCGGTCGCCGCCCGCCATCGCCGCCGCCGCCGATTCCGCCTCTCGTCCACCTCACCGGCGTGTCCTGGCGTTGTGGTGCCGAGGTAGAGGTGTTATTGGGCCGAGAGGCCTAGAGGAGTTTTTGTTGCTGGGCTCTGGGCTCTAGTCTTTGGGCTTTGGTAGATGTGCATGCGTTGGGAACTCTTTTGGGCCGGAAGGAAAAACTGGGAGGTGCTGATAAAGTCTTGAAAATCGCAAAGTCAAAGGTTCTCTTTATAACTCCAAAAAAAAAACGGATAAATTAACCCTTAAAACCTTTTCAATTAAAAATATTGAAACAACTGTTAAGGTATCTAAACCGAAAAAATTATGATAAATCATATGGATAAATTTGTAATACACAATAAACACGAAAAAATGGAGCTCATTACAATATATCGAGAATCTTCTAGGAGTAATATCTAGCTTTACGGACATGAAAAATATATAAAAATATAAAGACTTTCCTAAACATCTCAATTGATGCCTAAATGCATTTTAGAACTTTTAGCAACAAAGTTATGAGATATAACGTGCAACCAACATGAAGGTGACATATATACATGTTAATAAATTCGTGATTTAACGCATCTCATGTTTTATTGTGGATTCTGTCAACAAAATTATATGAGATGTAACATGCAACCAACGTGAACATGACATAAATCAATGTTCAATAAATTCATGATTTAGCTTATCACATGTTTTTTATTGTGGGAAGTTTTAAAAATGTAGGCAGACATTGATTCAAACATTTAGATTTTTTTTGGATACTTTTGCATTTTTCTAGGACTAGATATAATTTATTGAAGACTATAATTATGTTTTCTTTCATGAGCTCTAAATATTTATTTTGGCTTTGATGATTTCCAATCTACCTATTATGGTCTCTTAGAAACTTAGACATATTTTTAAAGGTTTAAAAACTCTACCACGGGGTCGTTTCATTTAACGAAAAGTAACAAAACAACCTTGAAAAACACTTCTAACCTATGGGAAAAGGGGCGATTTAAATGGTTTTGAAAGTTGAATAGAGATAGTTTGCATGGGTTCAGAATTCCATGAGAAAACCATAATTCTGACTATATTTTAGGGAGGCAAAATGCAATATAATGCATTTGTGCTTTTCTCTAAGGCCCTTTTTGGATCCTTGGAATTGGAGGAATTGAAATCTAGTTCTATTTCACTTAGAATGTGACATTCCACCACTTTCTAAAGTTCACATATTTACCTACATCAAATTCATAGGATGAGTGGTGGAATTTGATTCTATAGATCACCATACTATATTTTCACTTTGCAATTTATAGCACGTTCTTCAACTTGCTCTTACATGATAAAAATACAATATATAAGTATCACTCTCGTATAGTGAACAATAATATACAAATATAATCTATACAAAATAATATTAAGTTCATTAATATGTGTATAAATTATGATTCAAAAAATGAATTCAATTCCAAGCATCCAAACGGGGCCTAAAAGGCTTTTATCCATGTCTATTTAAAGTTTTACAAAAAGGGGTCTTATCCCTCAGGTTACACCTCTAGCTCTCTACAAGTAAGTATTATTGGACTAACAACTTGTCGTTATTGCGATTTGCAACTGACAAACCAGGCTTTTCATAAAGATTTCAAATATTTATTAGTTTAGCAAATCCTGCCAAACATGGCCTTTGACACAGAAACCAAAACCCTAAAAATGCAACTGACAGAAGTAATATCATCCAACATAGTAGTTAGCAGCAATGCCACGCTTTTACTCACTACTTCGTATGTCAGTAATTCGGAAGTCACACCTAGCAGCTACTATGGGTTTAGCTAAAAACCGGCCGTTTTGTCAAGTCAGCAGCGTGACCTTGTCTTATTTTAGCATTTTTTTTTTCAAATATAGAATGGAGCCGTTTCAGCTTGTTCTTTTGATCAATCAGCGCTTATTTTCAGCCACGAAACAGTATTTTTCTCTCACAACAAATCAGCACGAGCTGAAATCAGCGCTTATTTTCAGCCAAAAGAACAGGCTGAAAATCAAGTTTCTTTTCGGATAACAGAACAGGGCCACAGGAAAAATGGAGCCGCTCAGCCGCCAGTCGCCACCCCACCCACCACGTCCTCGCCGTCGCCGTCGCGCGCACCACCCCACCCGCCCCCTGCCGAGCACACTAGAAACCGGCCGTTTTGTCATGGAGCAGCGTGACCTGAATTTGTTGCTGCAAGTGTGTCGGTGCCCTGGAATTTTCTTGCTGCTAGTATACAGCAGATACAGTATCCTACTATCCCGCAGCAGGCATCGTTTGCTCTCGCTCAGCCGCTCATCAGCGGCCACTCGCACCCCGCCCACCACGCCGTCGCCGTCGCCGTCGCCGTCGCGCGCACCACCCGCCACTGCCGAGCAGCGCACATGCCGCAGCCTCCGTTGGACCCGGAGGTCGACCCGCGCAGCGGCTACTGCGCGGCCACGGGGACGTTCCACAGCCTGCGCACGACGCCGGAGCCGCTGCCGCCGCCGGACGCCGCGCTCTCCTTCCCGGCCTTCGCCTTCGCCTTCTCCTTCCTCCCGTCCCCCCTTCCCGCCGCCCCGTCCCGCCCGGCGCTCGTCGACGCCGGCACCGGCGAGTCCCTCACGCTCCCGGCCTTCCTCTCCAGAATCCGCGCGCTCGCCGCCGCGCTCCGTGGCCGCCGGCTCCGCCTCGCCCCTGGCGACGTCGCGTTCGTGCTCGCTCCGGCCGGCGTCCACGTCCCCGTGCTCTACTACGCGCTCTTGTCCGTCGGCGCCGTCGTATCCCCCGCCAACCCGTCCCTCACCGCCGCCGAGGTCTCCCGCCTGCTCGCGCTCTCCCGCCCCCGCGTCGCGTTCGCCGTCGCGGCCACCAAGGACAAGCTCCCTCCGGGGCTCCGCACCGTGCTGCTCGACTCCCCGGCGTTCCTCTCGTTCCTGGACGAGCCCGAGGACGGCGCCACGACCGCTGCTGCTGCGGCGGTGGTGGTCCGGCAGTCGGATCCGGCGGCGGTGCTGTACTCGTCTGGCACCACGGGGCGCGCCAAGGCGGTCGTGCTCACCCACCGCAACCTCATGGCCTCCAGCGTCACGCGGGCGCCCGCGGCGGGGGAGACGCTCATGCTCGCCGTGCCCCTCTTCCACATCTACGGCTTCAGCTTCTGCCTCAGGGCGGCGTCGGCGGCGGACACGCTGGTGCTGCACACGGCCAGGGGGAGGTTCGACGCCGCGGCGGTGCTGGCTGCGGTCGGGAGGTTCGGCGTGACGCGCCTCGCGCTGGCGCCACCGGCGCTGCTGGCCATCGTGCGCGCCGCCGAGGAGGAGGAGGAAGACGCGGCGGCCACCGCCGCCCGCGCGGCGGCCACGCTCAAGGTGGTGACCTGCGGCGGCGCGCCCGCCGCGGCTGACCTCATTGCGCGTTTCTCGCGCAAGTTCCCCGGCGTCAGCCTTGTGCAGGTTGGTCTCGCTGCTGCAAGATGGAATCTTTCGATTCTTGTTCAAATTATGTGTAAATTACACTGATTGTTAATTACTGGTTGATACAAATCACTTGCAATTATACCGATTGTTATTTGTAATTGAAAAAGGGGTACGGTCTCACGGAGACTACAGCCGGTTTCTGCCGAACTGTTGGAGAGGAAGAGAGCGCGCGAGTTGGAACCGTAGGCCGTATTTCATGGGGTGCTCAAGTGAAGATTGTTCATCCAGAAACAGGGGCTGCCCTGCCTCCAGGTGTGCCAGGGGAGCTTTGGGTCCGAGGCCCTTTTGTAATGAAAGGTATCGTAGCTCCATATACTACTATGTGTTTGCACTCAAATTCGGACATATCACGAAAATAGGCTTGGCCGGATTTGCAACCCGGCTAGGCCGGGTATGGCCCCTGTGCCAGATTGATCTACTGGCCACGTGGCAGCCTCGGAGCCGGCCCGTGAAACCCGGCTTGGCCGGGTTTGGACCCGGCTTGGCCGTGTTTGGCAGAGTCCAAACCGATTAATAGATCTAATCGGTTTTTGGACAATATTTGGACGTGGGAAACTTGGAGATTAAGTCTTGGAGCGGTTTTCCTATTGGGATAAGACCACCCCCCCTCTATATATATGGAGGATCATGGCCGATTGAGAACTTAGCCATCCAATCGTCAAACACATCTACCAAGTAGATTCTCGCGGTGGCTCATCTTTATCTTGCTGTTCGGCTCGACTCTCCGCGAGTTTAGTCGGCGCTCTAGGCGGCCTCCGCAGATCCCTAGGGCAACCTCCACGTGCATCTCTCCGACGGATCTTTCCGAGAGGTGTTCGGGAGTATTCCGGCGAAGGACGGGCGCTACATCGACCATCAACGTCCTCCGTTTAGTTATCGGTCGTCCCGACGACCATCTACATCGACCACGACCTTCCCGGCGGCGACCCGCGGAAGGCGGCTCAGCCGGCTCCAAGAACCGGCCAGGCCGGAAACCAGGCTGGGCCGGGTTTGCAACCCGGCTAGGCCGGCTACCAGGCTAGGCCAGGTTTGCACCCCGGCTGGGCCGGGTTTTGCGCACTTCGTTGCGCTGCTCGGTTTCGCTCCCTGCGCGACCGGGTGCCTCTGTACTTGCTGTTGTGTTGCTCCGTTTCGGCGTCAACACTATGCATTTTGTTTAGTGATAAAGCAATATATAAAATAATAATAACTTTGCTTTTAAGATGACCTTAGTCCTGCTGAAGTGCTGATAGCTATAGTTTCAGTGAATTCACATTCACGGGTTACTGCTTACTGTATATTCAGATTCAGATAGCTTCGGTATGAATGACCACACTAGTACTAATGTCCTAAGAGAGTTTTATAAGTTCGACAAGAGATTCAGCATTTACAGCGTCCAAATCTGTTTCTTCAGCCACCAAAGAAAAGATGCCACCGTCCTTGCACTTGTTTACAGAAATTGTTTAAAAACTTCACAAACAGAAAAAAAAAAAAGAAATTTGTTGGCATTCCTATGTGGTCCCTTCATGTGGATGTTGTCAGCTAATTTATAAGCTATATACGATTCAATATCAGTGTTCTAAGTTTGTTACTGGATATGTGATGCCTGTTCTTACTCGATCATTTCACCATCACCCGGACATTAAACTGAAACTTCAGTGACACTTTGTCCCTTTTGGGCGCTGGCGTAGGTTACCTTGGCGAGGAGGATTCTACATCTGAGATTTTGGACAGTGAAGGATGGTTGAGGACTGGAGATCTTTGTTACATTGACCAAGATGGGTTCGTTTACATTGTGGACCGGCTGAAAGAGATAATCAAGTACAAAGGCTACCAGGTGGTGTTTGAATTTTTTAAATCAGTATTTTTATGACCCAGCACTCCATCAGAACATCTGATCTGTTACAGACTTTACAGTGTCAGCTTTCCTTCTCTCCTGAATCCTGATAGAATCTGTTTCATTCAGGTGCCTCCTGCAGAACTCGAAAGCCTGCTCCAGACGCACCCAGATATTGATGAAGCCGCAGTTGTACCGTAAGTATATATACATACATACATACACCCAGAAAACATGAGAATTCAGATCTGATAGACACTAGCTAATGGGAAATTCCTTCAAAAGAAAAAAAAAAAAAGACACTGATGGAACATTCGTGCTAACAAACTATTTTTCAAAACACAGGTACCCTGACGACGAGGCTGGAGAGGTGCCAGTAGCGTTCATTGTCAGACGCCCAGGAAGTAACTTGCACGAATCACACATCAAAGAATTCGTCGCCAAACAGGTCTGCTGCTGGTTTAACATGATAATTTTGTAGCCACTGTGTTTTTTTTTTTTTAAAGAAAAGAGGCAGCTTTGTTGAGCTGTTTCAGCAGTAAGCTTGGGCATAATAACCGTTATAATTTGTCATGCAGGTTGTGCACTACAAGCGGATCCACCATGCCTTCATTGTGGATTCGATACCGAAAAATGCGGCGGGTAAGATTCTACGCAAGGATTTGGCCAAGCTAGCATTGCGGCGGCATATTAGCTCCAAGCTATAAAATGCAGATGTATGTGGTGTCATTTTTTGTTGCGTAATAAGTAGGTTGATCACTTGCAATGTAATGTCATTGTCTCATGCCCTTACCATGACTGTATAAAAGTAATAGCAGATATCACATTTGTAATCAGTTAAGACTCTGAGCATATAATGCAGTAAGTGTGAATTAATTATATGCATTGTTTTTTTCTTTTTTTTGAAGGTCACCGGGGGGGAGGCGATCCCCACCTGAATTATATTTCATAGCCCAAAACGGCTCGTTGCATGACAGAGTTACAACCTCACCAGCTGGTGAGCAAGGATTTTACACACGCGTTTACAGTATTTATGGGGATTATCTAGCCATTTGTAGATAGGAGCACCAGGTGTCTGCGAGTTGTCGCTGTTTCTTCGGTAGTCTGTGTCTCCAGAGTTGGGCGTTGAGAATGCAGGTTTGAATGAGTTGGTCGACTGAAAACGTGTCCTGTCTGAAGACCTTGGCGTTTCGAGCCTTCCACAATTGCCAACAGCACAAAGCCAGGAACGTAGAGAAATGGCTGGCAGGCACTGATCCGTTTGGGAGATAGTTGTGCAGATCAACCAAGCTGACCTGAAGAAAATCCGTCATTCCGAGTTTCGGCCAGAATTGAGAGGCTAGCGTGCAGCCGGTGAAAATATGCGCTGGAGACTCATCCGCCTGACTGCAAATTTCACAAGTGGCATCAGCAACGACACCCTTCTTCAAGAGCACCGTCCGGCACTGAATTCTTCCCTTCATTAGGAGCCACATGAAGAGCTGAACCCGCGGTGGTGCTTTACTGTGCCAGATGAATTTTGCCGCCGGGTCAGCATGTGCTCCCCGCCCTTTGAGAAGAATGTAGATTCCGGCAGTGTCCAGCCCAAGCGATCCTTTACTAAAAGGTGAAAGTCTGCAGTCAGGTTCTTGAGATAGGCTAACAGCTTGTAGGAGGTCCTCAACTTGGAGCAGTTGCTGGGAAGCTTGATGCAAAAGTCGTGGCGCAAGATCACCGCTAAGGCCATTTTGCACCACCTCCTTTACCATGGCCTCTTTAAGTCTGCAATGACCGTAGAGGGCTGGGAAGCGATCAGCGAGAGGCTCATCCTCGTGCCAGACGTCCGACCAGAAGGAGGTTGTGTTCCCGTTCCCCAGGGAAACAGATGTCAATGCTTGATATAGAGGGAGCATTGCCCTAAGAACCTCCTAGTGGTTACCGTGAATATCACCCTTCAAACTAGACACACTCGCTCTTGCGGAGACCCACTGAGCCCACGCCGAGGAATTGGGGTGGTGAAGTCGATGAAGAAGCTTAAGGAGGAGGCAAATGTTCTGGATCCCAATATCTTTGATACCGAGCCCTCCGAGTGGCTTTGGCACGCACACTTTATCCCAGGCAACAAGGCAGGATGCAGGGGCTGCTTTGCCGTTCTTTTCCCCGGACCAAAGAAAAGCCAGGCGTTTCTTATCCATGATCTGAATTACTGACGATGGTAGTTGCAGGGAGCTCATGAGATAGACCAGCTGAGTATCCATCACTGCATTAATCAGAACTGCTCTACCCATAGGATTGAGCAAAAGAGCCTGCCATCCGCCAAGGTACCTGTCCGTCTTAGCAATCTGGGGGGAGAAGGCCGAGACAGGCAACTTGTTGATGGATAGTGGTAAACCCAGATATGGTTGTGGGAAGCAGTCTCTTTTGCAGCTAAACTTGCACACAAGCCATAACCGTCTGCTCATCCATGTGGATGGGAACCAGAGTGCTCTTCGAGAAGTTGATGTGAAGACCCGAGAAGGGAGCAAAGCTGTCAAGAATCTCCTTAAGGGCATAAGCGCCATCCAGAGACCCCTGGAGGACAATCAGTGTGTCGTCGACGTACTGGAGGACCGCGCACGGCATGGAGTCATCCGTGGGGTGCTTGATACGTTGGTTTGCTCTTATCATACGTTGAAGGGTTTCCGCAACCAGGAGGAAGAGGTATGGCGAGATTGGGTCGCCTTGGCGCAGCCCTCTTTTGCATTTTATCCAGGGGCCGGGGCACCCATTAACCAGAACAGCAGACGAGGAGGTGCTGAGGAGGTTATGCATCCAGGAAATCCAAGTTTCTCCAAAGCCACGGGCCCGAAGGACACGGAACAAACCATTCCAGTTTACCATGTCAAAAGCCTTCTTGAAATCGAGCTTGAGGACTAGTGCAGGCTTCTTCCTCTTATGGCAGACTTGAACTAGCTCGAGGGCGTAGATGAAGGTGCCACTGATGGACCTTCCTTTGATGAAGCCGGCTTGATTGATGTCAATCAGCCTGGTGATCTGGTTCAATGAATTAGATACGACGAACAAAAAAATAGGCATTCATTATATGGCATGGTCTTTCACTTGCTTTACCAAGCCACTACTATAGACTTGTAGTACTAGTGGATTACTAGATTTGTAAACATGTCCTAGGAAATTGGTTGCCATATTATGCTGATGTGCTCTGTATTTATGAGCCAGAGCGAGCACACAACTATGCTTGAGTCTAATTTTCAAAAGCCCTGGCAAAAAAAGACAACATATTGTTTTTCTTTTCAGAAAAAAAATATATCTCTAGAAATAATTTGCAGCATATTCAGTGCTGGCTGATATGCCCTTTAGCCTTTTTGCACACTAGACAGCATAGGTCCCAAGCATGCAATTTGCTAAGTACTCCCTCCGTCCCATAATAAGTGTCATTTTTGACTTTCTGAAATCGACGTTTGACCATTCGTCTTATTTAAAAAATTTATAAAAATATAAAAATAAATAAGTCAAGATTAAAGTACTACTAATGATGAATCATTTCATAATAAAATAATTAATTTTTTCATAAAATTTTTGAATAAGACGAATGATCGAAAGGAGAGTCAAAATCCTAAAATGACACTTATTTTAGTACGGAGAGAGTAAAGAGCTAGATGCTATTGACATGTATAATAAGCAGAAACATTACCTTGACGCCCTTTCCTTGGCATTATTATCTATATAATATGCATAAGCAAAGCTCAATTTCAGTCCTGTGCAATCTGCTGACTAAGAAGAACATGTTGCCTAGTAATGGTGCTAATCCTTTGCATGCTGGCTCGATACCACCACGATGTGGATCCACCATTTTTTGTTCAGTCTGGAAACAACAGGGGCAAAAACAAAACAACAGGAACTTCAACATGTAAGTTCTTCATTCAATTCAGGATCAGTACTCTTCCTCACCACAAGCGTCTTTAGCTCTTGTGAAATTCTGAAACATAATTTTAATTAACAGGCACACAGGCAGCTAAACAGTGGAGAGAAAAGGGAGAGATGATATGGAGCTAAACCATTCCAGTTTACCAATATTCGTTTAGTTTGAAAAGAATATGGGCAAAACAAAAGTGATAACAAATTTGGGATAGAAAAGGGAGAGATGATATGGAGATGAATGCATAACAGTCTAATATGAAGTGTAGAATGTAAGTTCTGATTGAATTGAGGATTGGTACTCTTCTTTACCACCAGCGTCCTGAATTACTCCTCCTGAAATGCTACAAAGCGATTTTTAATTAGAAAGTAGATATAGTCAACTAGTAAATAGTAGAACTCTAAACAGCAAAAATATTATATCTTCCGTATCAGTCATTTGGTTAGATCAGAACCAAATTTGACAGATCTCTCGGTGAGTGAAAATCTAACGGTATACCTCAAGAACTTCAAGAAAACAGAAGCAAGCGGCATTATTGTCGTCTGCAGCAGTAAACAGAAAACTTCAATCAAGAAAAATAAAAGAAGCAATCGGCCTTCTCTGCAGAATAGAAACCGATGATTAAGCTTTTCAATCCACTGAACCTAAAAGCATAATAGTAATTTATAGAAAAAGTTGGAATTGGCTGGGTATTCCAGCTCCAGTTATGTCTTACAGCATCATGTACATGCAACCCAAGCCCAACCGTGAGCAGAAAGCCTGTGCCAGCCAATCATGCTGGTTTGTTTAATTGTGTGTGTGTGTGTGTGTGTGTGTGTGTGTGTGTTTTGCCGCTACTATTGCCAGTGACCACTGACCAGTTGCCGTGGGAAAAGACCAAAAGTGTCAGTGTCAGCGTGGGCTGCGTGGACACACTTCGCCATCGCCATTCGCCAATCAACTTTCTCAGACTTGTTCTTGATTCAGCAGCAGCAGCGTAAACCTCGCCGTCTCACGCGCGCGCGCGCGCGCACCAACCGCTCACCCGCGGCGAAGCACAAGCACAAGCACCCATGGCGCCTTCTCGATCGGCGGCATCGGACCCCGACATCGACCCGCGCAGCGGCTACTGCGCGGCCACGGCGACGTTCCACAGCCTCCGTTCGCCGGAGCCGCCGCTACCACCGCCGGACGTCCCGCTCTCCTTCCCGGCTTTCGCGCTGTCCTTCCTCCCGGACCCGCCGCCGCCGCGCCCGGCGATCGTCGACGCCGGCACCGGCGAGTCCGTCCCGTTCGGTGCCTTCCTGTCCAGGACGCGCGCGCTCGCCGCCGACCTCCGATCCAGGCTCCGCCTCGCCCCCGGCGACGTCGCGCTCGTGCTCGCGCCCGCGGGCGTCCACGTCCCCGTGCTCTACTACGCGCTCATGTCCGTCGGCGCCGTCGTGTCCCCCGCCAACCCGGCCCTCACCGCCGCCGAGGTCTCCCGCCTGCTCGCGCTCTCCAGCCCCCGCGTCGCGTTCGCCGTCGCGGCCACCAAGGACAAGCTCCCTCCGGGGCTCCGCACCGTGCTGCTCGACTCCACAGCGTTCCTCTCGTTCCTCCTAGACGACGACGGCGCCGGCACGGACCCGGCGGTGGTGGTCCGGCAGTCGGACCCGGCGGCGGTGCTGTACTCGTCGGGCACCACGGGGCGAGCCAAGGCGGTGGTGATCACCCACCGCAACCTCATGCCCTGCGTCGCCACCACGCCCACGCAGGCGCCGGCGCCGGGGACGGAGGTGGTCATGGTCGCCGTGCCGCTCTTCCACATCTACGGCTTCATCCTCTGCCTCAGGATGGTGTCGGCGGGGAACACGCTGGTGCTGCACACGACGGGCACGGCGAGGAGGAGCAGGAGGAGGTTCGACGCCGCCGCGGTCCTAGCTGACATACCGAGGTTCAGAGTGACGATGCTCGCGCTGGCGCCACCGGCGCTTCTGGCCATCGTGCGCGCCGCCGAGGAGGACGCCGGCGCCGCCGCCCGCGTGGCGGCCACGCTCAGGGTCGTCGGCTGCGGCGGCGCGGCCGTCTCGACTGACCTCATCGCGCGCTTCAAGCGCAAGTTCCCCGGCGTCAGCCTTCCCCAGGTTGGCTTTCGCTGCTGCTGCAAATGCAAGCTCACCTCTTTCGATTCTGATTAGTTCAGAGATTATCGTAACTACTACTGGAGTAGTTCATACAAAATTACAAATCACTTGCAAATACTACTGTACTGTAATTGTTATTTCCACTTGGGTAAAAAGGGGTATGGCCTTACGGAGACTACGTCCGGTTTCTGCCGTGCTGTTGGAGAGCAAGAAAGCGCGCGAATTGGATCCGTGGGGCGTCTTTTATGGGGTGCTCAAGTGAAGATTGTTCATCCAGAAACAGGGGCTGCCCTGCCGCCTGGTGTCCCAGGGGAGCTTTGGGTCCGAGGCCCTTTTGTAATGAAAGGTAAAGTAGCTCCATTCATAAGTTAACCATGCATTATTGTGTACACACAAAATTCATTCAGTATCATCAGTGTTCTATTTTTGCTTAGTGTTGCATACCATGATCATGATGCCTCTTCTTGCTAGTGCATAATTTTGCTGCTGGTCACACTGATATTACACTAGAACTTGAGTTTCATTTTGTTGCTTGCTCTCTGGGCACTCTTGGCGTAGGTTACCTTGGCGACAAGGATGCTACATCAGAGATCTTGGACAGTGAAGGATGGTTGAGGACAGGAGACCTTTGTTACATTGACCAAGACGGGTTCGTTTACATTGTGGGCAGGCTGAAAGAGATAATTAAGTACAAAGGCTACCAGGTGGTATATGCTGCTGGTGTTCTAAATAAACTTTCTAATTAGCAGTAATCCCATCATGACCTAGCAGAGCATCTGTTACAGACTTTCAGTGTCAGCTTTCTGTTTCTTCTGAATCCTGATGGGAAATCTATTAATTCATTCAGGTGCCTCCTGTGGAACTCGAAAACCTGCTTCAGACACACCCAGATATCGATGAAGCTGCAGTTGTCGGGTAAGTATATTATATGCATACATACACCCATAAACGCATGAGAAATCAACTCTGTAAAACACTAATGGAATATTTCCTTCAAAAGAAAAAGACAATAGCTAATGGTTCATAACACAGATACCCTGATGAGGAGGCTGGAGAGGTGCCGGTAGCGTTCATCGCCAGACGCCCAGGAAGTCAATTGCACGAGTCACATATCAAAGAATTCGTTGCCAATCAGGTTTCCTGCTCAACACAACAGCTTTGCAACCACTGATGTTTTTTCATTCTCAGAGAGAAGAGAAGAGGGAGCTTTATTGAGTCGCTTCATTTGTCATTTGTCATGCAGGTTGTGCACTACAAGCGAATCCACCATGTTTTTCTTGTGGATTCGATACCGAGAAATGCGGCGGGTAAGATTTTACGAAAGGACTTGTCCAAGATTGCATTGCAGCGTATCAGCTCGAAGCTATAGCATGTAGTACTTGTTTGTATGTGATGTCATTTTCATTTGCTGGATAAGTACTGTACATCGGTTGGATACGGAGGTTACATCATATCAGTTGCGATGTGGAGGTTACATCATATCAGTTGCGATGTCATTTTGTTGAATAAGAATGCACATCAGTTGCGATGTTTCATCTGTTTGGAGTGACACCATCGCCATGGAAAGTATAAATAAAAAAAAAACATGATCAATTGTAAGAGAGGACTCCCCATTGTGATGATTGGTGAATTTGTACCCTGGAGGAGTATTCATGTTCAGAGCAAAACCTATCTCCATTTTTTTCATAATTTTAGAGGGTGTTTAGATGCACTTCAAAATTTCAAAATTCCCATCACATCGAATGTTACGACACATGCATGAAATATTAAATATAGATGAAATTTTTACATTTTACACCGTTCAGATGTAAATCACAAGACGAATCTTTTAAACCTACTTAAATCATGATTGAACTATTTATTAAAAAAGATTTATTTTCCAAATTCTAAATTGCAAATGCATCTGAACACCCCCTTACTTTAGAGAAAAAAAATTATCATAATGTGACCCCACCAGGCAACAACAGCTGAATCTATCTGCAGCTGCTTCCCTGACCCCACCTGGCAGGGTCAGAGCTCCGAGCTGACCGCCCTGCTCCACTCCACTCTAGCACGCGCCGACCAAACCCTCGCTGCAATCCGATCCGATCCCCGGCGAGCAGCATGCCACCGGTGCCACCGCCGGCGGCGGCGCTGATGGACGAGCTCGTGGAGGAGATTCTCCTCCGCGTCCCAGCCGGACGACCCCAAGCGCATCATCCGCGCCGCGCTCGTCTGCAAGCGCTGGTGCCGCATCGTCTCCGACCCCGGGTTCCGCCGCCGGTTCCGTGAGCACCACCGGACGGCCCCCATGCTCGGCTTCCTCTGCAGCCGCGGGCAATGGGGCACCTCCTTCGTCTCCACCGCCTCCTTCCGCCCGTGCCCCGCCCGCCTCAACTATCTCAACTACACCACGGTCGACGCGCGCCATGGCCGCGTCCTCCTCCACGGCGCGAGCTGGAACCATGAGCGGAAGCTCTGGGACGATTCCTTCGTGGTCTGGGATCCAATCGCGCGGGGTGAGCGTGCGAGGCTTCCTTTGCTGCCGCGGTCCAGGTACCAGGACTCCCACTCCACCTCCGGTGCCTGGAACGGGGCCGTGCTCTGCGCCTCCGCCGGCGCCGTCGCCTGTGACCACCTCGACTGCCGCAGCGGACGTTTCCTGGTTGTCTTCGTGGCCAGCGGCAGGCGCTGGGGCAGATCAGGGATGTGCGCCCTTGTCTACTCATCGGAAGCTGCTGCGTGGAGCCAGCGGATCCATGCTCCTCGCCTTCTTGAACAAATGCAATTGGTGCCAAGTGCGCTCGCAGGGAATTCGCTCTACTTCTTGTGTAGCAAAAGTGTCCTCAAGTTTGATCTGGCCACACGAGAAATGTCCCTGATTGACCTGCCACAAGAAGAGACCTTTGGGCGCCCTTTGCTCAGGGCAACAGAGGAATGTGGTCGTGAAAATTTTATATTCTGGTCCTTTTTAGAAACTATTTTTATAAATATATCCTTAGTGAAACTATTTCTGAAAATGAGACAGAAGCTCGGCTGTCAAACGACACGACGCCAAAGATTATACAGCACGGCGTCATCTGACATGACGACAAGATAGTTGACGCTGTTAGTCGCAGTTACATATAGGGTTATAGGTCTCAGAGACCTCGACGTCAGGTCAGGTCGGCGTCACGAGACTTGAACGCCGAGGTCTGGTCCCGGTCTAACACTGGTGGTGTGCGCAGCTGGTCTGACCCTGGTGGCGTGCGCAGCTGCCCAACTGTGCCCAACTGGGGCCCGGCTGGCTGCTCTGGTACCGAACCGCGCAGAGAAATACAAATGGAGTAGGAGTAGTACTTTTGCAATGCAACAAGGAAGTCTATGCACCTACTGCGCTTGCATAGTATCAGAAAAGTATAAAGAGATAAGATAGGGTGTTTAGTTAGAGAAAAAATTTAGGTTCTGTTACTATAGTATTTTTATTTGTATTTAATAATTTTATTTAATTATAAATTAACTAGACTTAAAAGATTCATCTCGATATGTACAGATAAACTGCGTAATTAGTTTCTTATCTATATTTAATACTCTATACATGTATCATAAAATTGATGTGATGAGAAATCTTAGAAAAATTTTGAGAAAGTTTGGAACTAAATGCCCCCATACTCTATTTTCATGGCCCATGTGCATAGTAGTACACGTTGCCATCACTATACTCTAGGCATGAAATATTTTGAAATTGTATCATATTAATTTCTATAATAAATATTTAATTATAGTCTAAGTAAGTTAAAAGATTTATCTCGTGATTTAGGCTTTATTTAGATTTACCACCAAATTGCAGCGCTTTGACCACCCCTCTTCCTGTACATCATGTAGGAGTAATAAATAAGAATATTTTTATTACTCCACCATGTTCCATGTACGCAGAGGACGACAGCTGCTTCTTTTTTTTTAGCGGTGGGACAAAGAAACAAGGACGATAGCTACTTGGGTCACATCAGAGACCTGTACATCCTAAAGGGAGCGTATAATATGCAAACCGGCTAGCTATGCAAACCACGCAAACTCTAATCAAGACTACATCTTTCTAATCCGATAGCTTAAGATAAAGGTGGAACATTTAAGCACTTAAACTCTCCCACCAATCCAATCTAATTTTTTTTCCAAATCACCCCACCTCCGTATCACGCTATTTCATCCCGATCCAATCTAATTCTTTGACTTCTAGAATCCTGTTTGGCCATTCATCTTATTCAAAAATTTACAATAAATATTATTTATTTTGTTATAATTTATTTATTGTTAGATATATTTTTATAATAAATTATTTAATTTATTATTTATATAAAAAATCAAATAAGACGAATGGTTAAAAAGAAACCGTAGAAGTTAAAAAATTACGTCCTTTTGCGGACGGAGGTAGTACGAGTTCCTTAATTATGTTATTATGAAATGATTTATTATTATAAGTACTTTAATCTTGATTTGTTTATTGTTATATTTTTATAAATTTTTTAAATAAGATGAGTGGTCAAATATTAATTTCAAAAGGTAAAAAATAATATTTATTTTAGGATGGAGAGAGTATTTGAGAAGCACGTAGGAGTAGCAGCATAGCACAGTTGCGGTTGATGAAAGAGCATTGCAGATGAAGGGATAAGCTGCCGTGTATTTTTACTTTTTTATTACGGTGATTTTTTAAATCGTTGGCTCCAACACGGTGAACAGAGTTGCAGGTGGCAGCTGTACTCCGTACCCTCTAAATCGTTGACATGCACTTTAATGGTCCTAGGCTCCTAGCTACTGGAGGTTGCGTCAGGCAGAGTCGCAAAGAGAGACGGAGAGAGCACGCATGCTGCATGGAGCTAAAACCGGCATGCCCTAGCACTCTGAGACAAGTCTGATATGTTTAGGCTCTCTTAGCTAAACTTTAAAACCTGTTTATGTATAAATTAGGAAATGTATCTTTTAAAGCTAATTAGTCCATAAATTTGATAATATTGTGCTACAGTAAACATTTACTAATAATGGATTAGGCTTAATAAATTCGTCTCATGGTTTACAAACAAGTTATATAACTAATTTTTTTTGTTACTATCCAAAAAATTCTTTCGACATCCTATAAAAAATTTAATTTACCACACGAAAGTTTTTATTGTATCTAAACACCCCTACATGTCACCATCGAGCCTGTTGCACCCTCTCTAAACTAGTACTCCGTCCGTCCCAATAAAACAGTCATTTTTAAATTTCAAACATTGTGTTTGACTGTTCGTTTTATTCAAAAATTTTATACAAATTATAAAATAAATAAATCATTATTAAAATATCTCAGGTGAAAAAAAATAAGTCATACCAAGATAAATAACATTTATATTCTTTTTTGAATAAGACAAATGGTAATAAAACTCTAGTACCAGCTATATTTTTTCTTGAACACCATCAGCCATCATTTTTTGGAACAGTAGCTGCTACTACTAGCTATTTTTTCATCTATATTTAATACTTTATGCATGTATCTAAATATTCGATTTTTTCGTCTATATTTAATACTTTATACATGTATCTAAATATTCAATGTGATAAGTATAAAAATTTTACTATGAAAATTAAACATGCCCTACAGTCATTTATGGACCTAGTACACGAGAAATTGACGCAGAGGAGCTATGTGTATGTAGTACACTAGCATGCGATGCGAAGTACTGTGCGTGCATGCCTTGTTGTTGGCTACCCATTTCGAGCACAAGGTGAAAACGGCAGCTTTTAATGCTGCGGCAACGCCGTGGGCTTCATCATCCACTGGTCTGGAGGCTGCGCGCTTCGGCAGGTACCAGAGCACTCAGTTGGGCAGCTGCGCACGCCACCAGTGTCAGACCGGGACCAGACCTCGGCGTAAGTCTTGGTCACCTGACCTGACGCCGAGGTTTCTAGGACCCATAACTTTGCATGTAACTGTGACTAACAGCGTCAACTACCTCGGCGTCATGTCAGACGACGCCGTGATATACAACCTTGGCGTCGTGCCGTTTGACGCCGAGCTTCTGTCTCATTTTTAGAAATAGTTTCATCAGGGATCTATTTATAAAAATAGTTTTCTAAAAAGGATCAAAATGTAAAATTTTCACAATGTGGTCTGGGACTCGCCACCGTGGGCTCAGATGGACAACTATACCTATGGTCAATGGTGGTTGGTCCTGACGAGGATGTAGCATGGGCACAAAGCAAAGTCATTAAGCTTACAGAACTACTTCCTGCTGAACCTGTAATTCCTGATGAATCCCTAGGCTCTCTTCGTCTGACTGGCTTTGCACATGGCCTTGATGTTATTCTTGTGAGCACAAGTGAGGGGATTTTCACTATTGATCTGAAGTCAACCCGGGTCAGAAAGGTGCATGGAGAAAGTTGGATGGGCGGTTTCACTTTCCCCTACATGAGCTTCTACACTCCAGGTACTAGAGTGAGCAAGAGACACTCAAGAATCATGTATTTCTTACTCTAACATGGATGTATAGCGTCACTTATTTTCTGATTGACTAATATTCAGATTGAGCTATTTCATTTAGTAACGTGAAGTTTTGGATGATGGTATTTCTGCTCGAGTTCATGAAAGTGGGATATCACAATCCCAATTACATTTAAAGCTGTGATGCTTCTACAGTCCTCCATAACAACTTTTTTACGGACTGGATTCATGAAATTGGCTAGATATGCATAGGACTAAGAGCTTTCATTGTCTTCCAAAAAATTTAGATTGGCCAATAAGGTATCCAACAGGGCAGAAACCAAAAATGCATACCCTTCACAGTCTCCTGCACATCCAGATATCAACCTCCCACATATCCTTATCAACCTCCCACATATCCTTAACACTTTGCCTCCGTTGGCTGTGATCTACTGTTGGTGTAACTTGATACTTACTATATGTATGCATGGGTGATGATCTTATACTGACAAAAGGTGTTTCTCTCAAGCCATGAGTCCAGCTGTTGATGGTTACTTTAAGATGTTTTCCTGCTTGTTTTATGTTACTCCCTCCGTTCCAAATTATAAGTCGCTTTGACTTTTTTGGTACATCTATTTTGTTATGTATCTAGCCATTACGTATGTCTAGATACATAGCAAAATAGATGTACCAAAAAAGTCAAAGCGACTTACAATTTGGAACGGAGGGAGTATTCTTTATCTATTTGGTCAGCCTGCAACTTGGTAACAAATGATTGCCGGGGAAAATCAGTCAGCTGATGTTATTTTCAAAATTATGCATCTCTGCAGCATTAGGATTGGCCGCCTGTGCTGAGTGATCAATAACAAGCACCTCAGATGTGTGATGAACATGAACACAAGATTCTCCACTGCGGCCTTGTCAGTTAAGATTAAAAGGGATCATGGTAGTGTTTATTAATGTATTTTTAAGGTGAGAAAACTCTTTAGCTCGAGTGCGATTAGTCATGGTCTTAGTCTGGCCGTCAGATTTGCAAGGGATCGCATCATATGTCTGTTCTTTTGATCATCTTTTGAAGTTTGCTTGGCCTTCTCTGTTAAGCTGACCTTGTATTATTATTCTACCCAACGTCTAATCCTGAACAGTAGCTTTAGTGAAACCCGTGAATGGTTCAATGCAAAATATGTTTTTCCCTTGTACATAAAAGCATCTACGTTCAAGAAAATGAGCATTTGAAATTAAAAGGCTACGAGGCCATACTGGCATACTCCGGCTAAATTTTACTTTGGTTCATTATCCAGTGGCTTGAGCATTAAAATCGAGGCCTTTTTCACCATCTTAATCATGATGAGCTAAATACTCTATAAGAAATTTTTAATCATTCGGTAAGCACCAATCGTGAAAACAATCTGGACTCCATGAGGAGTATACGAAATTTCCATGAATGAATACAATCATACATCTAAATTTTTTTATAGTAGGACAAAGTCGTAGTCGTAGCCGTGTGAACTGAATATGTGTATTTAATATATATATTGGTGTATATACTGGCTAGTTAACGCATAGAAGAGAGCACATGGAAAAAATTACACTTTACAAGACTGACCTGGTCTGAAATTCTGAAGGGCTGAGGACAGATATTCTCACACCATTACATACTTCTTCCGTATTAATTTGTAAGTCGTTTGCTTTTTTAAATTTAATTTTAGTTGCTCGTTTTATTTAAAATATTTTTAAAAAGAGCTAAACTTAAAATCATTATTGAAGAACTTTTATTATAAAGCAAGCCATAACAAAAAAATATTTTACATAAGTTTTTTAATAAGAAGAGTGGTTAAACTTAGAGCTAAAAAGTTAAATGACTTATAAATTAGAACGGATTTAGTACAATATAAATTTGAGATGGTTTTGGTTTTATTCATATTTCATTCACGGGCATTGCAAAATGCAAACGTTTTTCCCAGCCGGTCAAAATCATCAACCTTGCAACAAGGCGGAGACAGCGGATGTATCTTCTGGTGTGGCTGCATCCGTGGCCCCACCTGGCAGAGTCACAGCTGCTCCTCAGATCCACACTCCACTCCACCTCCGCCGATCAAACCCTCGCTCCGATCCGATCCCGCGGCGAGCAGCATGGCGCCGCTGCCACCGCCGGCGGCGCTGATGGACGAGATCGTGGAGGAGATCCTCTTCCGCGTCCCGCCGGATGACCCAGCGCGCCTCGTCTGCAAGCGCTGGTGCCGCATCGTCTCCGCCGCCGGCTTCTGCCGCCGGTACCGTGAGTTCCACCGCACGCCCCCCATGCTCGGCCTCCTCTGCAACCACATCCCAGAGTGCATCGACTACACCTCGTCCTTCGTCTCCACCTCCTCCTTCCGCACGCCCCCTGCGGATCGCGTCAACGGCCGTGCCATCGACGCGCGCCATGGCCGCGTCCTCCTCGAGAGCCCGGGCCATTTGGATGGGGCGCCCTGGGAGGATGCCTTCCATGTCTGGGACCCCGTCACGGGCGAGCGGAGGCAGCTGCCCGTGCTCCCGCCGGGGCGCGTCTACCATTGGACCTGGAATGCCGCCGTGCTCTGCGCCACCGACGGATGTGAACACCTCGATTGCCACCGCGGACCCTTCTTGGTTGTCTTTGTTGGTAGCGGCAAGGGTGCGGGAGCGCCAGGGATGTGTGCCCGTATCTACTCATCGGAGTCTGATGCTTGGAGCCAACAGATCTCTGCTCCGCAGCTCGTTGACGATATCAAATTGGAGCCAAGTGCCCTTGCAGAGAATGTGCTCTACTTCGCGTGTTCGCGTAGTATCCTCAAGTATGATTTGGCCACACGAGAAATGTCTCTGATTCACTGGCCAGAAGAACATTTCTTTGCTCGCCGCACTCTGCTTGTGGCTACCGAGGACGGTGGACTTGGACTTGCCTACATAAGCTCACGTAGATTATGCCTGTGGTCGAGGAAGGCTGGCTCTGACGATGGTGCAGGATGGGCAAGCAAAGTCATTAAGCTTACGGCATTGCTTCGTAGTGTCGACCCCCTAACCCTAGGCCCATTTAGTTGGCTGGATCTGCAAGGCTTTGCACATGGCCTTGATGTCTTTCTTGTGGGGACAAACGTGGGGATTTTCACTATCCATATGAAGTCCATGCGTGTTACGAAGGTGTGCAAAGAAAGTGGGGGCATTTGCAGTCTCCCCTACACGAGCTTCTGCACTCCAGGTAACTATAGTAGTGGAATAACTAGTAAGAGAGACTTATGTATCGTGCCTGTCTTACTTTTAACATGGATATATAGTGTCACTTATTTTGTGATTGACAATTATTCAGATTGGACATTATTGTTTCATTTAGTAAGATAAAGTTTTGGATGATGGTATTTGTGCTCAAGCAAAGTGGTTTCATGAAAGTGGGATATCACATTTATATTTAAAGATGTGATGTACTGTCCTCTGCAACAACTTTTTTTATGGACCAGATTCATGAAACTGGCTAGGCATGCATAGGAGCTTTCATTGTCTTTCATCTGTCTTGAAAAATGATTTAGATTGGCAAAAAAAAAAAAAAAAAAAAAAAACCTTCATGGCCATCTGCTCATCCAGATATCTAACCCCTACATATCATTATCACCTTTGCATGATTTATTGCTAATATAACTTAACAATATACATGAATAGATCATGATATTATACTTGCGAAGAGAGGGGTTTCTCAAAGAGTTATGAATCCAGTTGTTGATGATTAGTTTGTGATCTTTATCTGTTTTATGTGGTTATTTGTCTGTTTGGTTACCCAGCGATTTGTTTCTTTTGTGGCTGGTTAGTAACAAAATGTTCGCCAATGAAAACTGAGCAACTGATGTTATTTTCAAAACTATGCATTTCTGCAGCGCTGAGAGCAGCCTCTGGCGAGGGATCAAGAATAGGCACCTCAAATGCCTCATAAACATATGGTTCTCCATTGCAGGCTTGTCGGTCTAGGTTTAAAGGGATGATCTTGTTGTTTATTTTGAAGCTGTGACAACTCTTTAGCATGAGTAAGATTAGTCATGGATTCATGGTGTTAGTTTGTTGGCCTTTAGGTGGTCTTCATTTTGTGCAATGCTCACATCTCTTATGACTGTTATCTATACTCCTGAACATTAGCTTTAACCAAAACTCTTGAATGGTCGAATGCATATGGCTCCCCCATGCAGAAAAATCGTGCATTCTAATTTTAAAACACAACTCCATATGTGCCATGTTTGTCCTGTGCAGTTTTAGCTTGATACATTACTTCGTAACCTTGTGGTTTGAACATGGAAACTGAGGAAGTATGAATAGAGCTGGGAAAGAAATTAAAGTATGCATGACTCCTTTTGGGCCGTTTTGATCAGGTGGAGTTAGATGCTACCGCCCAATAGTTTGGCCAATTATCCTGTGGCTTGAGCCTGGAAATTGAGGAGGAAAGTAGGGTTGGCATATTTTGCACCATCTTAAGCGTGTGGAGCTAATTACTCTCGTTAAACATTCGTCAAGCACCAATCGTGAAAGCAGACATATATGATCTCAATATTATATGTACTTAAAAGGTCAAAATGTGTACATGTGAGAATATTTCTCCTCAAACCATTCAGAATGAATACAATTCATACAAGTATCTTTTAAATTTTCTGTAGTGCTAGGACAAGAGTCCTGGCTAATTAGCTGCGTGTACTGAACATGGGTAGTGGCTAGTTCACGTACACAAGAGAACACGGGGAAAGAATGACACGCTGCATCCATGGCCCCACCTGGTCTGCATCGATGACCCCACCTGTCAGGGTCAGAGCTAAGATCACTCCACTCCTCTCGCACTGAGCCCTGCCCAAATGCCCAATCCACCGCGCGCCGCTCCGCCGACCAAGCCCTAGCTCCGATCCGCGGTGAGCACCATGGCGCCGCGGTCGGCGCTGATGGACGAGCTCGTGGAGGAGATCCTCCTCCGCATTCCACCGGACGACCCCGCGCGCCTCCTCCACGCCGCTCTTGTCTGCAAGCGCTGGGGCCGCATCGTTTCCGACCCCGGCTTCCGCCACCGGTACCGTGAGTTCCACCACCGCACGCCCCCAATAGCCGGTCCTACTCGTTCGTCTCCACCTCATCGTTCCGCCGGTGCCCTGCTGCGCTCGTCGACTCCCACCACCCGATCGACGAATGTGATGATGGTGGAATTCCCTCGGGCAATGACCTAGTGGTTTGGGATCCAATCACGGGTAAGAGTAGCGAACTGCCCTTGCCGCCGTGGTCCAGACGCCCGGTTACCTGGAATGCGGCGGTGCTCTGCGCCTCCACCGGCGGCGCCTGTGACCACCTGGACTGTGGAAGCGGGCATTTCCTTGTTGTGTATGTGGGCAAGTCCAGGGTCGGGATGTTTGCCCATGTCTACTCATCTGAGTCTGCTGCATGGTGTGAGCATTACTTTGATGAGTATCTCCGCAAGGATATCCATTCGCTGCCAAGTGCCCTCGCAGGGAATGCGCTCTACTTTGTGTGTAGCACAACTGTCCTCAAGTATGACCTGGCTTCACGAGAAATGTCTCTGATCCCCCTGCCACTGGGATGCTCATGGCGCAATATACTCAGAACAACAGAGGACGGTCGGCTGGGACTCGCCAACGTAAGCTCAGATGGACTATACCTTTACCTATGGTCAAGGGAGGTTGGTCCTGATGTAGGATGGGCACAGAACAAAGTAATTAAGCTTAGAAAATTACTTCCTGATGTCCCCCTAGGCTCACTTCGTCTGGCTGGCTTTGCACATGGCCTTGATCTTATTCTTGTGGGGTCAAGTCAGGGGACTTTCACTATTGACCTCAAGTCTGTCAAGGCCACAAAGGTGCATGACGAAGATTGCTGTGATATCTGTTTCCCCTACTTGAGCTTCTACACTCCAGGTACTAGAGTAAAGACTCAGGCATCATGTCCTTTCTTTAACATGGATATATAGCATTACTTATGAAGTTATGATGCGATTTATTAACATTCAGATTGAGCATTATTATTTCATTTAGTAACATCAACCAAAATGAGTTAATTAAAGTGAGATATCTCATTTACATTTAAAATCGTGATGCTCCTACTGTCCGAATCTTGGAGAGTCAAAGTATCTTAAGTTTGATCAAAATTATAGAGATAAACATAAAGATTTATGACACCAAATAAGTGACCTATGAAAATATATTTAGTTAAGAATCTAATGATACTTAGTTCGTGTTGTAAATATTATTATCTTATGATATAAACTTGGTCAAAGTTAAGATGGTTTGAGTTTTGAAGATTCTTGGAATGACTTACAATTTAGGATGGAGGTAGTAGCTTTCATTGTCTCCCATCTATCTTGAAAAATGATTTGGATTGGCTATTAAGATATCCAACAGAGAACAAACCAAAAGACATACTCCACAGACCAAAGAAAGGCTCAGTTTCCTGGTCCTCTGCACATCTAGATATCAGCCTCCACCATATCCTTAACACCTTTGCTTTCTTTGACTGTAACATATTGCCAATGTAACTTAACAGTAAATACGCAAGGATGATGATATTATACTTACAAAGAGAGAGGTTTCTCAAGGGTTCAGCTGTTGGTGACTAGTCTGTGCTGTCTATCTCTTTGTTTTCTGTGGTTATTTCATATTTGTCTATTTGGTTTCCCAGCAACTGGTTGCTTTCGTGGCTGGTTGTAACTGAATGTGTACTGACGGAGATTGATCAACTGATGTTATTTTCGAAACTCTGCATTTCTGCAGCATTGGGAGCAGCCTGTGCCGAGGGATCAAGCTCCAAGGCCTGATAAAATAAGGTTTTCCATTGCAAGCTTCTCAGTCAAGGTTTAAAGGGATGATCGTAGTGGTTAATAAATTACTTTAGTATGAGTAAGATTAGCCATGGTCTTAGTTTGTTGGCCTTCAAGGGGCTTTTGGTGCAAGAGATCACATATCTTATGTCTGTTATTTTGATCTTCACTATGAAGTTTGCTTGGGACCCTGCATTGTCCTACTATGTGTACACCTGAACATTAGCTTTAATGAAACCCTTGATTGGTTGAATGCATATGTTTTCCTAATGTTTAAAAAATATTGTGCTTAAGAAAATGAGCATTTGAGTTTAATAGTACCACAATACCATATGTGTCATATTATCCCTGCCTAGATTTTTTTTCTCGAACTTGAAGGAGAGCTGCGTCTCATTGCATTAATAGAGGAGCAAAAGAGTCGTACATCCCTGCCCAGTTTTAGCTTGGTTCATTATCTTCTTGTGGCTTGAACATCAGAACTGAGGAAAGAAGTTCAGAATGCATGATATCTTTTTGCGTCATCATGATCACAGGGAGTTAGATACTCACCAAGACCCAGTTAAGGTTTTTGGTAAGCACCGATGGAGAAAACGATTTGGACACAATGTGGAGTAGATGGGTTTCCCATACAATGAATACAATTCATATATATGCTTTAAAAGTTCTCTAGTAGGATCAGCTCTTAGCTGTGTCTACTGAATATTGGTACACTGAGTAGTTCAGTTAGCAAAGACAAAACATGGAAAGACTGAGTAAAAGGGAGTAGTAGTATTTCAGATCCGAAAGGAGCCCGACATCAGAGTTCACATATTTTTTTTAGAACTGAGGAAAGACTATGCATGACTTCTTTTTGCGCCATTTTGAATTTTGATCAGGTGGAGTTAGGTACTACCGCCCAATTTTTAGTCTCTAAGGCTCCTTAAACATTCGGCAAGCGCCAATCGTGAAAACCTTTTGGATTTTGGAACCCGTTTGCAAGGATATATGAATTCTGCAAGAATGAATGCAATTCATACAAGTATCTTTTTTTATTTTCTATAGTACTAGGACAGAGTCTTGGCTAATTAGCTGCGTGTACTGAACATGGGTAGTGGGGTAGTTCACGCACAGAAGAGAACACATGGAAAGAATGATTCGCTGCCTGAAATATGAAGTTCTGAATGTTTTGAGGAGAAATATTCTCACATGTACACATTTTGACCTTTTAAGTACAAATAATATCACGTGGCTTGACATGAATTTGTATTCGTATTTCATTCATTCACGGCCATTGTTGCAGACATTTCTCCAAGCCGAACAAAATCAAAATCACTCCACGTGACAAGTGGCGACACCATCTGTGGCTGCACCGTGGCCCCACCTGGCAGGCTGTATCTTCTGTGTCTGCATCCATGACCCCACCTGGCAGGGTCAGAGCTCAGATCACTCCACTCCTCATGCTCAATCCACCACGCGCCGCTCCGCCGACGAAACCCTAGCTCCGATCCGCGGCGAGCACCATGGCGCCGCGGCCGGCGCTCGTCCCGCCGGACGACCCCAAGCGCATCCTCCGCGCCGCGCTCGTCTGCAAGCGCTGGTGCCGCATCGTCTCCGCCGCCTGCTTCCGCCGCCGGTACCTTGAGTTCCACCGCACGCCCCCCATGCTTGGCTTCCTCCGCAACGTCCCAGACTTGGCCTTCACCTCGTCCTTCGTCTCAACCTCCTCCTTCCGCACGCACCCTGCGGATCGCATCAACGGCCGTGCCATCGACGCGCGCCATGGCCGCGTCCTGCTTTGGAACCAGCACTTCAAATATGATGGTGATGGTGGTGGAAATCGCTTGAGCGAAGACCTAATGGTTTGGGATCCAATCAGTAGCGAACTGCCCTTGCCGCCGTGGTCCAGAACCATAGGCTCGGTTACCTGGAAAGCGGCGGTGCTCTGCGCCTCCACCGGCGGCGCCTGTGACCACCTGGACTGTGGAAGCGGGCATTTCCTTGTTGTGTGTGTGGGCAAGTCCTGGAGCGGGATGTTTGCCCATGTCTACTCATCCGAGTCTGCTGCATGGTGCGAGCATGTCTTTGCTGAGGACCTCCGCGAGGATATCCCTTCGCTGCCAAGTGCCCTCGCAGGGAATGCGCTCTACTTTATGTGTAGCAAAACTGTCCTCAAGTACGACCTGGCTGCACGAGAAATGTCTCTGATCCCCCTGCCAGGGGGATGCTTATGGCGCAATATACTCAGAACAACAGAGGACGGCCGACTGGGACTCGCCAACATGAGCTCAAGTGGACTATACCTTTCCTTATGGTCAAGGGAGGTTGGTCCTGATGTGGATGTAGAATGGGCAAAGAGCAAAGTAATTGTGCTAACAAAATTACTTCCTCATGTCCCCATATGCTCACTTCGTTTGGCTGGCTTTGCATATGGCCTTGATGTTATTCTTGTGGGGTTAATGAAGGGGACTTTCACTATTGACCTCAAGTCCGACCAGGCCACAAAGGTGCATGAAGAAGATCGCTGCGATGTCTGTTACCCCTACTTGAGCTTCTACACTCCGGGTACTAGAGTAAAAAAGACTCAGGCATCATGTCCTTTATTTAACATGGATATATAGTGTTACTTATTATATGTACTAACATTCAGATTGAGCATTATTATTTCATTTTGTAATATAAACCAAAATGGGTTAATGAAAGTGGGAATGTGGGATAGCCTAATTGCATTTGAAATTGTGATGCTCGTACTGTCCTCTGCAACAACCTTTTTTTTTATGGCCCAGATCCACTAAACTTGCTAGAGATGCATAGTAGTAGCTTTCGTTGTCTTCCATCTATCTTGAACCATTAAGATATCCAACAGAGAACAAACCAAAAGACATAACCAGCATGGTCCTCTACACATCTAGATATCAGCTTCCACCATATCCTTAACACCTTTGCTTTCTTTGTCTGTAACTTATTGCCAATGTAATATAACAGTATATATGCAAAGATGATGATATTATACTTACAAAGAGAGGTTTCTCAAGGCTTCAGCTGTTGGTGATTAGTCTGTGCTGTCTATTTCTTTGTTTTTTGTGGTTATTTCATATTTGTCTATTTGGTTTCCCAGCACCTTTTAGCTTTTGTGGCTGGTTGTAACTGAATGTTCACTAAGGGAAATTGATCAACTGATGTTATTTTCGAAATTCTAACAAAGCTTTTCAACCAGATTATGCGGTCGAACAAGATGCCCGAAGAGTGGAGGAGTATATTAGTACCAATCTTCAAGAACAAGGGAGATATTCAAAGCTGCACTAACTATAGAGGGATTAAGCTGATGAGCCATACGATGAAGTTGTGGGAGAGAGTTATAGAGCATCGTTTGAGAAGTTTGACGTGTATTACCAGGAACCAATTTGGGTTCATGCCGGGGAGATCAACCATAGAAGCAATTTTCCTTTTAAGACAAGTTATGGAGCGGTACAGGGAGCAGAAGAAGGACCTACATATGGTTTTCATAGACTTGGAGAAGGCTTATGATAAGATACCAAGGAATGTTATGTGGTGGGCTTTGGAAAAGCATAAAGTCCCAACAAAGTATGTGGGCCTCATTAAGGACATGTACCATAAGGTGGTGACTAGTGTTCGAACAACTGACGGGGACACAAGTGACTTTCCAATTAACATAGGACTACATCAAGGATCAGCTTTGAGCCCTTACCTATTTGCCTTGGTAATGGATGAGGTCACAAGGGATATACAAGGAGATATCCCATGGTGCATGTTGTTTGCTGATGATGTAGTACTGGTGGATGAAAGCCAGGCGGGAGTAAACAGGAAACTAGAGTTGTGGCGGCAGACCCTAGAGTCAAAAGGTTTTAGAATTAGCAGGACTAAAACCGAATATATGAGATGTGACTTCGGTACTGCTAGACAGGAGGAAGGAGATGTGAGTTTGGAAGGCCAGGTAGTGCCCAAGAAGGATACTTTTCGATACTTGGGATCGATGCTACAAAGAGACGGGGATGTCGATGAAGATGTTAGCCATAGAATCAAAGCAGGATGGATGAAGTGGCGTCAAGCGTCCGGTGTCTTATGTGACAAGAGGGTACCACAAAAGCTAAAAGGCAAGTTCTATAGGACGGCTATTAGACCTGCGATGTTGTATGGTGCAGAATGTTGGCCCACTAAAAGAAGACATATTCAACAACTAAGTGTTGCGGAGATGCGTATGCTGCGTTGGATTTGTGGGCATACAAGGATGGATCGAGTTCGTAATGATGAGATATGAGATCGTTTAGGGGTAGCCCCAATCGAAGAAAAGCTTGTGCAACACCGTCTAAGATGGTTTGGGCATGTGCAACGAAGATCATCAGAGGCACCAGTGCATAGCGGCGTCATAAGGCGGAACAATGATGTGAAGAGAAGTAGAGGCCGGCCAAAATTGACCTAGGAGGAGGCAGTTAAGAGGGATCTAAAAGATTGGAATATAACGAGAGAGTTAGCCTTGGATAGGGTTGCTTGGAGAGCAGCTATCCATGTGCCTGAGCCTTGATTAGGCTCTTCCTTAAACTTTGAAACCCTTGTTTAAAAAAAGAAAAGCTTTCTCTTCAAAAAGTTTTTTCTTTTTTTTTTCCTAAAAAAAAAAAAATCCGTTTTAGCGGTTTGGTTTGGGTTTCAACTCTAGCCTACCCCAACTTGCTTGGGATTAAAAGGCTATGTTGTTGTTGTTGTTGTTGATGATGTTATTTTCGAAATTATTAATTTCTGCAGCATTGAGAGCAGCCTCTGCCGAGGGATCAAGCTCCAAGGCCTGATAAAATAAGGTTCTCCATTGCAAGCTTGTCAGTCAAGGTTAAAACGGATGATCGTAGTGGTCATAGTTCTTAAGGCGTCGCCTAGGCGACACCTAGGCGTCCAGGCGCTCCCCCATCGCCTTGCAAAATGGGCGCCTAGGCGGGCGCCTAGGCGAGCAAGGCGGCCGCCTAGGCGTCTGGGAGGTGGTGGATCGCCGTGACTCGCCTTTACGCCTTAAGAACTATGGTAGTGGTTAATAAATTACTAGTAAGATTTGCCATGGTCTTAGTTTGTTGGCCTTCAAGTGGCTTTTGGTGCAAGAGATCACATATCTTATGTCTGTTATCTTGATCATCACTGTGAAGTTTGCTTGGGACCCTGTATTATCCTACTATGTGTACTCCTGAACATTAGCTTTAATGAAACCCTTGATTGGTTGAATGCATATGTTTTCCCTCATGTTTAAAAAATATTGTGCTTAAGAAAATGAGCATTTGAGTTTAAAAGTACCACAATCCCATATGTGAGTTTTAGCTTGGTTCAATATCTTGTGGCTTGAACATCAGAACTGAGGAAAGAAATTCAGTATGCATGGTTGGTATCTTTTTGCGTCATCATGATCACAGGGAGTTAGATACTCTCCAAGACCCAGTTAAGGTTTTTGGTAAGCACCGATGGAGAAAACGATTTGGACACAATGTGGAGTAGATGGATTTCCCATACAATGAATACAATTCGTATATATGCTTTAAAATTTCTATAGTAGGATCAGGTGTTAGCTGTGTGTACTGAATATTGGTACACTGAGTAGATCACTTAGGCTGTGTTTAGTTGGTGAAATTTGGAGGTAAAAAGATGAAAAGTTGCACTGTACCACTTTCGTTTTTATTTGATAACTTTTGTCCAATCATGGCCTAAGTAGGCCTAAAAGATTCATTTCGAGGTAGCCACCCATAAAGTATAGACATGCAACACCTGCTACTCCATTTAATGCTCCATGCGGGTAAAAAGTATAATTGATATGACGGCGAAATACTGTACAATTTCGCGAAGTAAACGGGGCCTTAGCGAAGACAAAACATGGAAAGACTGAGTAAAAGGGTGTAGTAGTAATTCAGATACGAAAGGAGCCCGACATCAGAGTTCACATATGTTTTTCAGACGATATTGATTGTATATTTCTTTGTAGGATTTTTTTTATAACATTCTATTGGAAAATTGATAATTCCTCTTTCAGATAAGAGCAGTCCGTCTCAAGGGTTTGGACGAGTGTGACATGAGCTGAACATACCTAACACGCGATGCTTTTCTGACAATTTTTTAATGCTTTCAGTTGGTTCTATTTTGAGCCAGAAAAAGGGCTCCTAAGTATCCTTATTGTTCGCTTCTCTACGAAGGTGATAATTTTGTGGTTTTACAACTTACGAGGCAAAACACAATGGAGACTCGGAATAATAATGAACTAATACACTATAGTCAGTCTTGATACATGGGAGAAGACACGTGATCACAGATTGCAAATACAGCAGCATAGTTACATTTGGAGCAGGGAACGTGAAGACGATGCTTTACCTTTACGTTCATCTAGAAACAGAAATTAATACCGTCAGGTTTGTTCAGTCAATTTTGCAGCAATGCAGTATATCAATAAACTCGCACAAATATGCGAGCATTTATAGAACATAATTTAACGAAATAATTATTGTAAATAACACATGGCAAAAAATTTCTACTACCAAAAAATTGTTCATTGTTTCACAAAAAATTGTTCATTGACCATATTATATTATTATTAAAAGAGTTGCACAGCCAAAGTATAGCATACAGAATGAACTTACATCTGTTAACAATAAATAAATCATACTTCCACCAATAACAAATATGAGCGTGTCTAGGTCTGTCCAAGTAAAACAACATTATATACATTGGCAACACAAGATTGATTTTGTTAGAATCATAATGAGAAATGTTTTCAAATATGAATCTTGTGTTACTAATTTATATAATTTATGGTATTGATGGTCAAAACTAAATAAGTTTGACACGGGATAATCCTAGATAAACTTATATTTGTGATCGGTGGAAGTAACTAGATTCATCTCTTGACGTCAAATAATAATTGCTGAAGCATGTCTATTGGACACGTGTGTATGATGTACATGCGTAGCGCGTGAGTAGTGGTCGTGTGTGCATCTTCTACGTGCCGCCTTTCAGGAAACAGAGTTTTCCGATGCAGTGGTTTTTTTAGAATAGGAAGTAATTCCGAGACAGTGGTACTGTGGGTGCTGGTTGGCATGTCAAAACCTCTCCATCAGCAGTCACTGTGTAGGTTTCAGGGTCAACTTCTATTTTCGGAAGGGCGTCATTCAGCTTCATGTCAAGCTTTGTCAAACGTCGAACACCACCAACAGCTTCCACCCTCTTTTCTAATTTGTACTCCATTGCAACACCAGCTTCTTTAGCAGCCTAGGGATTGAAAATTGAGCTCAGTCATTGTAAATTGGCAAGAGTAAATAATAAGGTTGAAACATTGTTTTTGTTCCTTCTACTTGATGTGCAGCATGTTTCCTGAAGCGGTGTAGCCACACTTCTTAAGGAAAAACCTTTTTTTTTAACATATTGGTGTGCAGTATGTTATATTTTATTGTTTCAAAAAGTTGTCATTTTTTCTAGGTTGAGGCAGAACCAAACACTACCTTGCTCACAAATGCAATTGAATTGGAACTTCCAGCCTTTCCAAATGCACCAAACATAGGTCGCATCACAACCTGCATCAAGAAAAAAATAAAAGATAGATGTTGCAAGCTGAGCAAACATGTTATATACACACTATGTTCAAATACTTTAAAACAGGGTGACACACCATGCTTCTCAGGCTCTTACCAAACTTTGGTTATAATGGACAAACTTTACATTTACAAAAGGTCCATTTCATTTTCACTACATTTAACTATTCAATTTGTCCACTAAAACCCCTTCCCGCCTAAATAAAAAACAGAACATTTAACTTCCCAAAACTATTCAAATTTGTCAATTTAACCCTTAATAAAATTTATCTTCTTGTTTATCTCCAAGTGTTGCGTTCAAATTTTGTGGTGCTAGTTGACACTATGCTTCAAAAATATATTACAGTTCTTTGTGATTATTTTCATCAGTTGGGACCATCTGTCTGCTACTGTAACCCTTTCTAATACCAAAATGCACTAAAAACTGTAGAATATATTTTTTCCCCTCTGAACAGATTATGACGCCATGCATATCCCAGAAAATTTGAACATGAAACCCAATTTTTAGAGGAAGCAATACACATTTCATTGGGGTTGAGTTGATTTAGCTAAAGACTAAAATAGTTCACGGGAGTAAAACAAGTAGAAATTTTGCTAAAAGTGTTAAATGGGCAATATGAATTGTTCAGAACAGTGAAATGGGCTTGTCATCATATTTAGACAAGATGGAAACATCAAGGTAAAAGTAGACAAATTCTTTATAATTTATATTCAGAGTATGTTGTTGAAAGTACTCCATACAGGTTCAGGCGTTGGAATACTAGCATTGGGATCACCCATATTAGCCCATGCAATTGCACCTCCCTTTACAACCAGTTCTGGTTTAGCGCCAAAGAAAGAAGGTTTCCAAAGAACAAGGTCGGCTAATTTTCCCACCTGTCAAGATATGTAAGTTCAGTTAGACCTTGAATTGAGATGCCAATAGAGGAAATGCTTAGCCAGCATTTCACTGGGTGTCGCTACATATGGAAGCGATAATACTAAGTATGTCAATTAATGGTACAGCAAGTTGCATCTATGCGGAACATGACTTTCAGACATAATGCTTTCTTGCCTTGTTCCTGAATCCTGACGCAGAATAGTATTTTAAGAGTGACAACTAACACTGTTGAAAAATTGACACAACAATCATTTTCTAAATTTTATTTAAACAAATTATTATGTTTCTATACTGCATGAATCTATCTGGTACACTGAGGAAATAAGACACAATTAGTCAATTACACACTGGTTTCTTTAAATTTCATCAGGAATACCATAGAAGTAGACAAATATTTTGTCTTTACTAGTATCATTTCAAGGTACATGGCACAAGATAGCATCATCAAAGTTTAGTTCTTCAGTGAATAAGGAGCAAATGAATAGAGGTTTCTCAGTAACTAGAGAAGCACATACCTCAACAGAACCAACAAAGTCTGCAAAACCGTTCACTATTGCTGGATTTATGGTGTATTTTGCTATGTATCTTCTTATACGGAGGTTGTCATTATCCTGGGCAGCAGCAGATCCAGGGAGACTACCTCTTTGGATCTTCATCTTGTTTGCAGTTTGCCATGTCCGCGTTATCACCTAGAAAGCCAATGTTACATGAACTAACATAATTGAATCAATATATCTGTAATTTCATCAACTACAAAGTAGTTACTAATTGGAGCTTACTCATCAACCTGGATGCACAAGTTACTCTAATTGTTTCATCATGGCTTACTCAAGAAAGAAAGTCACTGGATTAATATTTTTTGTCAGACTGTTAAGCATATAGGTTAGGGCCAAGCATCTGAACAAGCCTCAAACATGTTTAATGGAAGCAAGTTATAGAAAATTTAGAAATAACTTGCTAACAGGATCCAACCAGATGTTAGACAGTGATGATGACCACCCTAGTCATTAGATTTTTTTTAACGTAATCCTAGTCATTATAATGACAGCAGTTATATCAAGTTGTTTTGCCCAGGCTGTCTATTGCTTAAGCAATGCACTATATATCCACCAATAGTATTACCATACATGGCGCAGATGCATTCAGATGGTCACAAGTTACCTTTGTGTGTTCAAAACAAACATGCACTCTGAACTCAACACAATTAACAAGTACAACAGTTCCTTCAACATCTTCCAGCTATGAATCTTGAGTTCGTCCCAAAAATGGATAGAAAGAAGAGGCTCATGAAAAAAAAAAAAAAATCTCCTTGAGTTGTTCTCAGTATTGGCCTTTCCGCTTTTGGTTAACTCAAGTTGATAGGTATCCCAGTTTTGTATACTAGGCCACTTGCCAAACAGCAGTGTCATTACAACATCAGCTCAGAAGAGAAGATACATGTATGTGGACATAGCAATGATCATATTGACTATGTTCAGTGAATTTGCATTAGCAAATCATGTAAAAAGCTAGCATGCTTTCTATGGTAAATTGGCAAGGAAACCAAGCTCTCCACAAAAAGTAACAAAAAGCTATGCAATTTCTTCACAACAAGAAAGGAAATTTTAGGATAATCATGTAACAGACCTCTCCAATGCGCCCCATGGCCTGTGAATCAGATGATATAATACTTATGGCTCCCATGTCATGCAATATGTCCTCAGCAGCAATTGTTTCAGCTCGAATTCTAGACTCAGCAAATGCTACATCTTCTGGGATGTTTTTATCAAGGTGGTGGCATACCATCTGCACTATAACCACAACATATCACCATCAAAATTGTACGCACATGGAATCTACAGTACTGGATTGGATAATTGCATACCAGCATATCAAGGTGTTCATCTACAGTGTTTGAAGTAAATGGCCGGGTAGGATTTGTCGAAGAGGGCAACACATTTTTTACCCCACAAACTTTGATGATGTCTGGAGCATGACCTCCACCTGCACCTTCACTGTCCAGTGTCCACAAGATAGTAAACATGATGACAACATCGACAGGTATGATCCATTAACAGCTATTACAGGGAAATATAGACACTACACACTAGACAACATTATTGACAGAGAAAATTTGTGTCCTCAGAAATAAGAATATAAATCCAAATAGTGCAGATTTGTGGTTCTGGAACTCTTTGGTGTAGTGGTTGGCTACAGCATTGGTGAGGCTGGGTTGCAGGGATAGAGAAGATTGTGAAGACAGATCTAGCGCATGATCAATCAAACCGGTGCCTTTGCTCTCCGTATATAATGGCAGTAGAACTGTCTCTAACATTCTTCAACTAATTTAGAATCATATTTCTAATGAAGGACACATATCTTTAACAATTTTCAACAAAGTGAGATATGAAGGGAGCCCTAGATGCCTTTCCTACAGCTGATCCTCTTACCCTCCTTTGGTAGGTGAGCTGCACAGGACAGATCATGTTCTTGGCTATGATGTAGTCACAATTTCAACAAAATCATTCTTTCCACGATTCTTTTTAAAAGCTGAGGGTATATTTTATGACAAAGCACAAGGAGAGTTTCAGATGCAAATCAACCTATATAAAATAGAATGATTCCATTTACCACTGTTCGTTTCATACCTGTGATATGTATGTATGGCTCTATCTTTAAAAGCTGCTACTGTATGTTCCACACAGCCTGATTCATTTAAGGTATCTGTGTGGATATTGACCTGTCAAAATCAGGTAACCATTGAAATAAATAAACCCAGTATACCACGAAGACTAGATAACATTAGGTATATACTATATACCTGAATATCAAAATCTTCTGCAACAGATAAACAATTATCTATCGCGGATGGGGTAGTTCCCCAATCTTCATGCAGCTTCAAGCCCATTGCTCCAGCTTTAATGATTTCAACCAATCCTTCAGGTTTTGAAGTATTTCCCTGCCCATTTTACAAAAGGGAACATGGACAACTGTATTTGGAACAACAATAAAAAATTCACTTAAGTGTTTTAGTCTACAAGCTACTCCCTCTAATAAAAAATAGGTGACATTTTCGGCACTGAAACATTTCCCAAAACATGACTGGCCACTAATTAATTTTTTAATGAAAAAAACAGGGGTGTGGGGGGAGCTTCGCCACCAAATTCACTTCAGGCAAAAGCTTCAGTCAACTGAAGCTTGTAGTATAGTTACAGGAAAGGGGAGAGCAACGGCCATTGTAGCTCACATCCTGTTCGTGACACAAATGGTTACGCCATGGACACTAATTTTCTGATAACATATTCATCAAACATAGCAAAGTTATACTATTTTAAAACAACTTTTGGATGCACATGTAGTTGTATCATTTTCAAACATCTGAACTCAGCACCTTAAAAAGTAATTTCCAATCAGAATGGGAATGGTTGACTCCAAACATTCCAAAACCTTCACTTATAAATGAATGAATGGAGCAAGTAACTTATTGTTTTCTAAATTATTTTTTACAAGAAGGAAACAATATAGGAACTTATTGGTAGCTAGCTATCCTCAAGACCTCGAGTCATTATGGGGTTGTATTTTGTTTTCCTCTTTAATATCAAGATGCCACGAAGACAATAATCAAATGTTATCCTATTTAAGACAAATAATTTGTAGCAAACATCAACTATGAAGCTTTACAACATCAAACATTAACATTTTCGCATGTACACTTTTCTCTACTATATCATATAGACTATTTACTTAAGGCCCACCTTGAAACAAGCTTGGTATGAAACTGTAGCTAACTTAATATTGCATATTACTTATCAACTGAATTCTCTATTGTTTAATTTCACAGCATCGAAATTTATACCTTGCCTGTGAATCCCATGTTAATTGGCAATTGATCAGTGGACTGCAACATTAATTTCATTTGAGATGGTGCAGGAGTGCAAGTTGTGGCACAAGTTCCATGTGCTGGTCCTGTTCCACCACCCACCACTGTCGTGATGCCTGCACAAATATAGATATAACTTAAAGTTGTCATGTATATCACTGATTAACCCAGGTGGCCAGGTCACATGGACACATGGTACATAGTAGTAACACACATCCTATTTGAAACTTAAGAAATGTACTTCCAAACATCAAGTATTTACGAGCAACCCAAGTTCTGCCAGAATGATTTATGCTGGTGTTGATACCCTTTATTTATAAAATGATGAAGTTGCCATGATAATTAAACAAAGTGTATTTGGTTGCCCCTAATATATAGTAGAAGTGAAGAAGCCTAACCGCTTGCAATTGCCTCTTCTGCCAACTGAGGACATATGAAGTGAACATGGCAATCTATGCCACCAGCAGTTACAATCATGCCTTCAGATGCAATAACTTCAGTATTGACCTGCAATTTCATGAATTTTTATCTCTTTTCTTTGGCAAATTAACACGGAACGTTCAGGAAATAGTTAGTTACCCCAACAATCATGTTGCTATGGACACCATCCATGACATCAGGGTTTCCAGCCTTTCCAATAGCAACTATAAGTCCACCTTTTATACCAATGTCAGCCTTGTATATTCCGGTATAATCAATGATGACAGCATTGGTTATAACTGTATCTAGGCAGGAAGATTCTGGGTACCCTGTAGCTTGTCCCATGCCATCGCGCAGAACTTTTCCTCCGCCAAATATGCACTCATCACCATAAAAGGCAGAGTCCTTTTCAATCTCAGCATAAAGATTGGTATCACCAAGCTTAATCTTATCACCAGTGGTAGGTCCATAAATGCTCGCATACTTCTCACGATCAACAGTACAGTCAAATGGACCATCACCAATAAGACCTTCCCTGCATATGAACTTATAAGATAAATTTAAGATCTTCCCTGCAATATGAACTTAAAAGATAAAGTAGACCTTCATCAATAAGACTTTCCCTGAATATGAACTTAAAAGATAAATTTAGGCAAAAAAAAAAAAAAAGATTTTATCACTGGCCATCAATAGAATATGAAGGATCAACCTTGCATCTGGATAATCTTCATGTCCAAAATTATTCGCATTAACCTTCTGCATCACCTCATTGAGCCGTGAACTGTCAATAGGACCATCAGCAATGCCATTTCCACCTCTGATTACCTTATGACCTCCAATGCTTACAAGTGTAACACGTTTTGCATCCCCTGGCTGAGAAAAAAAATATAGATATCAGATTCTGGAAGGTTTTAAAGTGGTATTTGCAGTACATTTATTAAAACAAGTAGGAGGGCAAGTACAATAATATAGTCTTAGCATTTTTAAACTGAATTTTGCTGCAAGCATGGATGGAATGAAAGCACCTCAAACCGAACAGCTGTTCCAGCAAGTATGTTCAACCTCATGCCATAGGCCCTTTTCCTATCAAAAACCAGGTAAGGGTTGGTCTCTATGAAATGGTAATGGCTTCCAATCTGCAAGATCAAACAATATTTGAAGTTTTTCTTGAAGTTCATGAGAGGATTGTAAGTAATGCCATGCACATTGAATTGAACTTATTAAACATGGTATTTAAATTGCATCCAAAATGCTAGTTGGATCAAAGCAGCATCACAAGAAACAAAGTTTGGTAATAAGAGGAATATAACCTTGAACAAGGCCAAGATAATACATTTATTGACTCAATCAAAGAGGATTGTTTCATTGAAAAGAAAAGGAAGAGGACATCAGCATTATGCAATCCAATGGATGGACAAAATGTTTCCTTTTCTGCAAAGTTTCACAGTAATATTCAAAGAATCCTATTCTTCAAATATATTTTCAAAATGGACATAGATGCTAAGATCATAATGTCACATTCAGTAAATACCATCACCTACACATAGTTCGAAACACCTGTACATGTTCAAACTAATATGGTGGAACAGGGCAAATGTTCTCTGAATTTAGTAGTACTGACAACATCATTACATTTCTGCCTGTTGAAAATCATGTCTCGACACAAGTGGTATTGGGTTAAAACATTAGCCAGAAGGGATGCCAACATAGCATTGAATGAGTAAGACTGAGAAATTTAACAAAAAAAAGATAACCTAGCATTTTTTATTTTGACAGCAAAAGGATACGTACAAAAGAAAATCTTTGTGGGTTTGCACCGGGATCCAAACAAAAAATCCAGGCATGCTCACCTGAATGGGTCTGTCTGCCTTGTTAACAACCTTCAGAGTTAAAGCTCTGCGATGAAGGTTTAGAACTATCTGACTAGAACTGTAACGTATTTCACCAGGATATTCTTCAACATCATCGCTGGAAAACTTTTCGGGTGAAGGCACTGCAACATTTAAAGAATAAAAAACTTGACCTGCGGGGGGTAAGACAGCCCCCAACATGTACAGTACCTTTTTTATTTACTTTTTCCCATTAATGAACTCTTATTCAATAGCACAATACACGAAAGACTTTAAGGGACATAACTGCCCTCGAAAAAACATTAAAGGTAGATTTCCACAGACTCCATACACACATCAATCAAGTAAGATTGCAACCATATAATTCAGAAAAATTATGAACATCATTGAACCAGTTATGCTGATCAGAATCAATACCTGGGAGAAAAGAACCGTGCAATGCTAGCTCCAAATTTCCGTTATCCAAGGAAATAGGGTCATGTACAGTAACTAGTTTTGTTCCATCCACAAATGTTCCTTCAACCTATATCACATGGTGAAAATTGATACATATATTTTCAGAAATCTTTCTAAGAAATACATAGTTGCCTACTACCCTGTGAACCCATGTAATGCTTCAGTAATGAAATCTGGATGCATATGGATGGAAGTAGTAAATATCATATAGTGTGAGCAAAGAACACCTGTACTGTATGTAAGAGGTATGGAACAGCAGGAAGAACTTGTCTCCTGGTAGGCAAGCGAAAAGAGAAAACTGTCAGAGCTTAAGGGTTATGTATGATTATATCATAGCATGTGAACAACTACATGAAGACAGCAGTTAGAAACGCAAGATACCAAGTCTGAAAAAGCATGGGATAAAGGTTATAAACGAATTTCAGTAAGACATAACAGTTTGTTCCTTTTCTCCTTTAGGTAGATGAGTAGTGCAACAAATGAAGTCACAAGCATTGGACTGTGACAATGAAAAAAGCATATCAGAATATATTTCATCTCCAAACAATGCTGTGAGCATGTATGAAATAACTCAGGCAGTCTTCTACATTCTATCCACACAACCCCTCACCACGCCCCCCCCCCCCCCCCCCCCAAAAAACAAAAAAAAAAAAAAACTGAATATTTGAAACAAACAGTCAAGCACATATCTGTAAAGCTATTCTTGAGGCAGGCAGGCATTTTACTGTATCCATTGAAAAGCGAGGTACTGTTAAAAATTTTGACAGCCAGTAAAAGTAATTTGGAAGCAACTGAGATAAAGTCTCTCAGTACCATCTGATGAGTGAGGCAATGCCAAGTTTTGATGACACACACATTATGGATAAATGTAATGATGATGCAGAACGTCGTAGCAAGGAATTCACTAAGAAGTCAAACCCACCTGCCCAAGAGCTGTTTTCCCAAGTCCATGAGGTCTGTCACGGTTTTGTCTCCATCGCGAATAAACTCAAGAATCTGTGTCATTCAGGGAGAGAGACAGACTTTAATTCAGCCATGCCAACCAACCCAAACAAGGCAATAAAACAAAGTGGCCTGCAGCGACCAAATCAGCAACACCTTGCAGTGGAGGCTAAATGTAGGCATGTAGCTAGCATCTTCCCTTTCATCTGGGGCCATTCCCCTTTGAATGGCTCCTCCAGGAAAGGGGAAAACATAAATATGTAGTGACGAAAGAGGATTTAGAATATATCCAAATTCAGTATATATATATATAAAACGTAATCCTTTCTCTTTTTTAGAATCTCCTTTTTGGTCTTATTAAATACTTATATCCAATATGGATTTCGTGGGCAAACATTAATTAACTGCCGTTTTCTGAACTTCCACTCCATATATATATAGGACATAGCAGAAAAGGGGAAGGTCTCAGCGTAGCTTTATGGGACAAGTCCTTGCCCCTCTCCCCTCATGCAGTCATGCTACTTCCATCCCACTTGCACCAAACCAAACTAAATGAAATCCGTCCCGCTATGCACCCACCCAGCAAGAAGGACAGCAGGAGCGCAGTGTCATTCCGCCCAAGGGAAGAAGGCGATCCAAGCAGAAACAAGACGCCCGCATGATCAGCTGCGTCAGTTCCTTCCTTGTGCGTTGACTCTGCGGGCGGGCTTGGGCAGCGAGAAAAAACACACTGTGCCCCGTTTTGAGTTTTGACTAGCAGTCTAGCAGAGGTGGGAGGGGTGGCGGCGTCATGGGGGGACTGATCGACTGACCTGCGCGGCGATGAGCGCGACAGCCTCGACGTAGTTGAGGCGGAGGCCCCGGGCGAGGCGCTTCTGGGCGAGGAAGCCGGCATTGTGCAGCGCCAACTTGTCCGCCTCCCTCGGCAGCAGCTTCATGTCTCCCTCTCCTCCGAGATCGACGGCGCGGAGGGGATGGGGATCGGAACCGCGGCCGGCCTCCCCGTCGCGGGCGGATAAAGCGAGCGAAGGAACCGACGGAGGCGGAGGAGGAGAAGTCGTCGCTGACGCTGCCGGCGGGGAGGAACAGCAGAGGGATCAGTCGTGCGCTACTGCTTCCTGGGCCGTATTCTGCGGCCCGCGGGTGCCGTCAGCGTGGGCCTAGTCCGGCTATCGTTTTTTCCGGCCCACAGGTCAACTTGCGCCACGCGCCCACGCCTCGTGAGATCCTGTCTCGGTGTCTCCAGTCGCGCGCCGCCTCTCTTCAGCTCTCCCTCCACCGCCGGACAGGCGCAGCTCCCTGCCGTGGTTTCCCTCCGGCGAGCTCGCTCCGCTGCGCTCCAGGTGAGTCGATGCGCGACTCCTTCCCCTCCTCCTCCTCGGGCCGATTCCCAGTCCCGTTGTGAGCGCGTACTTCCCTTCCGCCTGCGGATTCCCCTGGCGCAGGGACGTGGTTCGTTGATCCGCTTGCTGGATCTGCGCCGTGCTCACCGCCGGCGTGTTCACTCCCCTCGCTGGCTCGCTCCATCCGGATAATTATAGCCTTTTGTGCCCAGGCTGCGTGGCGCTGCCGTAGTAGGTTCGGTTCACTGCTCTAGTTATTACTGAGATAGATTTAGGTGCTTTTATATCTAACTAGAGCCCTACTGGATTCCCAAATTGTTATGGGCCCTACTGGAGGCCTGTGAGATTCGGTTTAGTGAGGCTCGTATTGTGAGGTTGTAAAGCAGTCTGCCCCAGTAGCACTCTGTCTTTGTTGATTGTGGATTTGTGGGTATTCAATCACTTACCACCTTGAACATCGTTGCCGTACATAACAAGGTTGTTTCTATGATTTAGTGTGTCATCGACAATTCCGACATCATGAATGCGTCACTTTTCTGCTTCTTCTTAGGTCCTCATGTAGTTTACTGATGTGCGCATCTACCGTGTGGCAACGTTTTTGTATGACTGAATGGTTTTCCACTGAAGGTTTCTGCGTATTCCATGGCACTCGTTGTGATGTGTGGGCAGCCATGCAGTGGCAAATCAGCAGCCGCTGCTTGCCTTGCTGCAGCACTGCGCTCCTCCTCGCCTGACCTTACTGTCCGTATCATTGATGAGTCATCCCTCCATCTGGGGCGCAATGATAGTTACAAAGGTATCGTTTCTTCTTACATGTCTTAGTTATGGACTTCTGTTTTGACCCTGTCATGAGCTTGCTGTTTTTGGTTGTTCCCTTCTTAGATATGGTTGTGGAGAAAAACTTGAGAGGAGTTCTTAGATCAGAAGTTGACAGGTCTGTGTCACGCGACAGCATAATTATTATCGACTCTTTGAACAATATTAAGGTGAGGGTAGTACCAAGTTCTTCATCCTATTTCTTTCTCTCAAACTTGCATTGAGTGACCGTTCTCGATCAATAATAGAATGCTGCACCTCTTTTTTTTTTTTTTTTTTTTTTTTTTTTTTTTTTGCTGCCAGTCTATCTTTTAGTTTACTCCTTAATTATCGCGATGATCAGAGTTCCAGAAGGCATCCTATCCTTTGAAAGTTTCCCAAACCGTTGAAGTGTTGCTTCTTCCTATCTTTATTGGCTGACTTTCATTCAGTAATTTGACACTCATAATTGCAACTGTTTGCTGCTCTTGTTATTGCTACATCCGTACTGTTCTGTATAAATTCTCACATTAGTTGTCATATAAAATAGATTCTGCAATTTGCCTTACATCATTTTACAGTTTTGATTCCTCAAATGCATTATGGTCTTCCAATATTGTTGCGTACCTGTGTCCATGTCTTGGATACAATTAATTGACTTTCACTTGATACTATGCAGGGGTACCGGTATGAGTTGTGGTGTCTTGCGCGTGCATCTGGAGTAAGATATTGCGTGGTAGGCATTCACTCTCTTGTTTATATACTTGCTATGTACTTAGAATGATGGCTTTGCTAGCATAATACAAACAAACTGGAGTAGTAGTAGTAGGCATTACCTGTTCTGAAAGTATGGATTTAACTATTGCATGATCCTTTTGTCCTGCACGGTCCTTTTGTCCAAGAGCACCTCTAGGAAAGAATGGAAACTTTATTGTGCTTTGAACAGTTCAGAACAGTAAATCATCCATTAGAAAGTGATTTCTTTTATACTTCCTCTTTTATGTTTCAGCTTTTTTGTGATACAGAAGTGGACCATTGTAGGGAATGGAACAGCAACCGCCAGGAGAAAGGAGAACCAGCATATGATAGTAATATGTAAGTCAGATCTAATCTGTATGGAGCTCATTGATCTGAAGCAATAATGGGTCAGATGTTAGCATTCTTATTTTAAACAAACATGTATTTCATAGGTTATAAATCTTTAGCAGTTCGGTTACTGTATTGAATTTTGGGTCGTTGGAATAATAACACAGCTGCGCATTTCTATTATCAGTTACAATTGCCCTCTCATTGGTTTTTTCTTCAATGATGACAGACTTGAAGACCTTGTAAGGAGATTTGAGAAGCCAGATAGGCGTAATCGTTGGGATTCTCCTCTTTTTGAATTGTTTCCATCTAGAGGTAAATATACTTGCTTCTTTTATTATTGTTATTTGTATTTTCTTCACATGATCTTGTACGGGTTATCCCCATTGTCTGCTGTTAATTCTCAGAAATCCTTTTCTAGATTTGCATATGCCCTCAAATTCTATAGCTGCTTTGCTGCCCTGTTTTTGAATCTTAACTTTCAATTGTTTGCTCCTGATAATATGTTTCTTGACTGTTCCCATTTTCATGTATTCTAAAGTTGGTTTAGAGCATAATAAGTTCTATTACAACATAACAATCACTACTTGTGTTAGTAGTGATGAAAGACACTATAGCCTTCAGGACTAGCATATTGAAAACATATATGGCTGTACCGATTGTTTTTCTTTTTTTAATTATTTTAAAATATTCTGTTTGAACTCAGTATTCTTGACTTGTGATCGAGACTGATAAGGTGGACAGTCATGTGTCTTGTGGTTGAAAACTGACTAACAGTACAGACAGTTATTGGTTTCTTGTTATCTTTGTCCTTTCCGTGCATTTTGATCGATAGGCTGACCGCAAACATTTGGATTGTGTCTAATGGATGCTTTTGATGAATTGGGAAGAGAATGAAGTCTTAGAACGGACATGGTCGATCCTCATGTGTTAGAATGAGGACATTTTCCCTCCTTGCCATTGTTTCATGGTCATTGAAGTTTTGATGGTTCTCTCTACTAGTGACCCAGTGCCCATGCCATCCTGTAGTACACTGGTACCCCTTTTGTCCTCATCCAGATCAGAGCTCCTTTGGAAATCGTCCTTGAGCCTGAGGTCATGGCTGCTCTCAAGCCAGTGGCATTGGCTGTCCTGTTATTGACACATTTGCTGTGCCTTTGCAAGTGGTTGGCTTAATTGCTATTGACCTTGCTGTTTATTTGTTCTGTGGGGTCCTAAAAATAGGATGGGTGCTTACCTGGAATTTTGTCATGACAAAGGGCAACTTTTCCAAATGTGGCAAGGGTACCAAACTCATCTTCCATCTCTTTCAATCTTATCAAATGCATTATCCAAATCCTACCTTAGGAAAAGCTACCGCTCATGCAGATTTGAACTATGTGTTTTGGCTCTCAAAACTATATGGCTCCATTACAGGCCAAATAAAACAGAAAGAAAAATGTACAGATTCATTTGTTGTTGAGGAGGATTATGATTAACTGTATACTATTTTTAAAAATTGTGGTATTTGGTTAGCCTTTTTGTTTGTTAACAATGAACTATGATGCAAAAGATGGTTGATTGGTTTGTTGCAGCCCAATTAAGAGAAATATTTATTTTTTTGAAAAAAAATATTTAAGAGAAATATATGATCATTGTTTTTAAGGCGTCGCCTAGTCGTCGCCTAGGTGACAAGGCGGTTGCAGGGAGTAAGGCGTCCGAGACAGCTCCCAGGCTGCGTGAAGGAGAAGCAGAGAGCTCCGAGATGGCTGCCTCCTCGCTTGTCCCCACCAAATCCGGCGCCGCCTAGGTCAATCTGCGGTGGAGGCGGAGGGCAGAAGGAGATGGGGATCTGAGAGAGCACCAGCAGAGGCGGAGGGAGGGCGGAGATAGCAGAGACGGAGGCGGAGGTGGAGGCAGAGGAAGGGCAGTGAGGCACCTGCGTGAGCCATGAGGGAGGAGATGCGGCACGGCGGCGCGCTGTGGCTGCGTGGAGGGAGATGTGCGCGACATCGTGACGGGAAGCTTCCCAGGCGGCATGAGGAAGCAGAGAAGGGATAAGTAAGGATGGTGTTTGTGGGCTGCCTGGTGGGCTGGGCCAAGTGCTTCTCTTTACATTTGCTCTTTTCATTTTTCTTTTTCCTTTTTTCTCCTGTTATTGCCTATTCCTTGGTGCGATTTTCCCATTTCTTAGAATGATAAGGCGTCGCCTTGCCTCGCCTTATGATCACCTAGGCGTCGCCTAGTCGACTCAAGTGAGTGGCTCGCCATGTCTCGCCTTGCCGCCTTAAAAACCATGTATATGATAGTCGTATCTGAAGTTACTTTTGATAATCTGCTTCTGTGCAGCAGCGCTAGAATATTTTCAGCACAGGACAATGCATTACCACATATTGCCTGCATTGATCATTGAATTTGGCAAATAATTTGATATGACTAATCTGTTTTCTCCAATGTTTTTAATAGATGAAATAGTGGAATCGGCTCCTGTTATTGCTGAGGCTGTGTCATACTTGACAAAGAAAGTGGATTCCAAAACAAAAGACGTAAAAGTTCTCCAGCCTACAATAGCCACACAGACAGTAAGTATAAATTGTTGTTAGAAAATTGAAGTTGAAATAAATAACAAGATTATTGTAGCTGCCATATGAAAAATGGGATATTTCATGAAAGAAAAAAATTAGCAGCTTCTCAAGAATATAGAATGCTTTCCAAATTGACTTACGTGTATTCTAGAAGGCAGTTATAATTGTCTTCCAGAATCTTTGGTGGCTATTCTCAGGGTTTAATGATGTCTTGATATTTCAGGTGCGATCAACAGAGGCTAATTCCCTCTATGAGATGGACAAAGCAACACAGGTAATGCCAATTGTTTTAGTTTGTAGCTGTCATTGGAAATGTGTGGTTCTATAAATCGACAAGCCTTGGTAACGAGCTGCACTTTGCAGGAGGTGGTCAATGCAATTGTTGAAGCACAATCATGCGGTCTTGGGCTTGCTGTGAATAAGATCTCTATTGGACCTAACTTGCCAACTATATCCTTTACTTGGGGAAAAAAGTATTCTTGTAGTTCTTTATGTGAATCTACAGGTTTACACAAATGTAATCTCAGTGAGTCAATATAGGTTATTTTTTGAATTTTGATATATAACTTTATTTGTTCTTCATATTGATAATCAATAATTAGTTTCACAACTTCATTAGATGTATAAATTGTAAAACTTGAAGGATTTGATTTGTCTGCCTTCTCTACATGCACATAGTATGCTTGGTTCTTCTTATGCTGTTTGGATGCTTAACTGATCGCCACATCAACCTTCAGAGATCTGTTGGCCTACCTGAGCTCCGAAGCCTACGACGAACTTTCATCAAGCTGGCAGGGCAGTACAGTCTAAGTGGGCCACCACCACCGACAGATGCTGATAGCGCAAAGAGGATGTTTGTTGACTACTTAAACCGTGAAGTTGGTGCATGATAGTTTTCCTTTGCTACGTTGCATGAACATTATGTAGCCTGTAATTTTCCTAGGGACAGATATTGAAGAAGACATCTTGATTATACTTCCTTGATTATTGTAGCCCTGAAGTTGGTGGATGATAGTTTTCCTTGTTTGGCTGCATTGCGTTTGTTCTGATTTTATAGTGTGTATATATATATATTTTTTTATATTGACATTATTAGTGATAAATGGGAAAAAGTGCAGTATTCAGATTATCGATTCACACCAGACTGGTGCATTTGGTTGGGTTTGGAATGGGTGATAACACTTGGACCATCTATAGAATACTATCATTCTTGTTCAGCAATTGCATCCTCCATTTAGTAAACTGTATAAATCTATAGGATAGTAAACTGTATAAATCTATAGGATAGTAAACTGTAATGCATCCAACTGCTTAGTTCAGGAAATGACTTGAGGAGACTGCATTTTTAAACTGGTGTATACCCAACTATGGTTAGATAAGGTCAGGGTTGAAGGTGACCCAAATCATTGCATTTCGCAACAAAACAGACGAGATAGTCCGGCAATTCTTTTACGCACTCCAATTCCCTTTTTGTTGAGATATAGGCCCAAGTTCTAAGCCTGGGGTGTGAAGCTACGATGCTCACATTGATGTTGGTGCAGGAGGAATCAAATTTAACATAAATGGAAAATAAGAGCGATTTGCTTCAGATAACTCCTAACGTTTGTTTGTTTGGTTTAACTTATACCAACAGTGATCTTACGCTACAATTATTTAGGGAAGCTCAAGTTAGGCTAGCACCTTTGTATCTTCTATAGGATCTTTGATGAGGTGCTTAGAGCCTAATTAGAGGAGTGAATTATTGCTAAAACCAATTAGGTTTATTTCCGCTATGATTAGATTTTAAAAAAGGACTATTCACCATTGTCTAGTCCTCCATCTCAAGTTCTCAACCCTTTCAACCCGCTAACGCTAACACCTTTCATTCTTTTTGCAGGTTGCATTGTTCAATTTTTCCTATTTACATTTTCATCATATCCATGAATCAAATATTATTTGAGCTAACATTCGTTCCTTTTTACATTTATAATATTGCAAGTCATCCAAAACTAAAACCCTCCTATTTGCGGGCATTATTCGTTATGTGCAATGCTTATCTCTTTTCAGGCTCAACCATCATTTTCTCATTGTACATGATATGTTTATCCCTTCTAATGTTTTCACGCAAATGCATTCATCACCATACATACATTGCACAAATGCATTGCACCACATGATCTGGGCCACCTAGAAGAAGTCCCAAAAATGGGCACTAGAGATTCACAAAATCCGAGAAGAAGTCTTGAACCTACACGGGCACCAGGTCACGAAACTAAGGATACTGCACTAACTTCGTATATTACAAATGACTAATCATCTTTTATAGCAAGTAGAAAGCCGGTGTATTTATAAGTACGAAAGACTTGCAAACGAGTCACATTCTATGAAGCTTTGCTCAGCATAACCCTTGAAAAACGCACCCCAAGTTAGGTGCAAGTTCACGCAACTTCTCGAACATTCAGCACGAGGTGTCAGCGACTACATCGGCGTCACCTTCACTAAACATTTCGGCATAAGGGGTTACGCCACCATCTTCGGTAACTTCACTAGTATCACCTCCACCAAAACACCTTTTGCAAGAGAGCCTTCACCAACACCTTTGGCAAAAACCATGACCTCACCTCTGCTGACAAGTCGACACAAGGGGCCTTCACCAACACCTTCGTCGTCTACACAAACATTGGCTCCACCAAGCACTTATGCAGGAGGGGCTTCGCCATCATCTTCACCCACTACAATTGCTCAAGAGCGATCAACACCTCAGGTGCCAGACACCAATGCCTATGATAACTTGCACTCATCACCAAGCAAGAGGGGATACATCCACTCCTTCAGCAACAAGGCCTACAACACCATCCAACACTATGGATCAAGGGGCTCACCGACTTTGCTTTGAATGTCTACTTCCTTTGCGAAGACTATGTCGACCATAACAAGCGCAACTATGGATCCACTTCCAGCACTACCCAAGAGGGGTTGAGGGAGCATACAGGAGGGCCACATAGGAGAATAGAGCTTTTTGCCTGGCGCTTGTGAGAGGATCTGAAGGCCTCACAATAACCTTCGGCTATCACTACATGGACTACTATGACTACAACACTAAAAAAAGCAAAGCCCGAAGACAAAGATCAACGAGCCGAGAAGGCCTCAAGGATGAAGGCCTACTCACCATGAAGGCCTTGAAGGCAAAGAACTGCATGATGAGAAGGCATCAGAGGCTAATGCGTCGAATACCTGTGCATCGAGAAGGCCCTAGAGTTTAAGACCCGCACACTGAGTGAAGCCGATGAATCATATCGTAGTTTTAGCAGAAAGAGTCAGAGCCCAAAGATACTCTTCATGAAGATCGATATCAAAACACTTGGAGCTAGAAGCCTAGAGAGTCCAAGCGTGTACGGGATAGATACGTGTGCGTGCTCTTTTATCCATGTCCTTTTTTGCATATATTTTTGGGATGGAGTTTTTATTGAGGTGCACACGTGTAGCCGAGGGGCTAGGTTTTGGGTTGTGTGGTGCCTCTTTCCTATATGAGAATCTACTAGGCCATGTAGTACCGGCTATAACCTAATAGCTGAGGAGCTACTATTGGGGCAGCCCATATCCTTATTGGGCCAAGTCCCCTTAGAAGAGGTCCAACTAGGGCATATGAGCGACATGTAATATTAACACCCATCGAAGGGTTAGATATAAATTTTCCTTGTATATATATGTAGTGCCATGAGCATAGGAGAGGGGACTCTCTCCCTTGCAACACTTGTGTAAAAACTATAATAAATTCCTTATTGTGCGCTGAACTATGAATAATTGCACTCCCCTTCTATAGCATGGCAGACTGTATGATTAGGTACATGTAATATTAACACCCATCGAAGGGTCACATATAAATTTTCCTTGTATATATATAGGTACATGTAATATCCATCTAATTTTGGATATATTTCTATCCTAAAATTAGATGAAAGAGTAAAGTGCACAAGCGGTCCCTAAACTTGCGTCGCTGTGTCATCCCGGTCCCTAAACTTTCAAATCTACCATTTAGGTCCTTAAACTTGTCCATCTGTGTCATCTCGGTCCCTAAACTTGTTCGGTTGTGTTATTTTGGTCCCTAAACTTACAAATCATCTGTTCAGGTCCTCAAACTTGTTTAGTTGTGTCATCATGGTCCCTAAACTTATTCGGCTGTGTCATTTGGGACCAAACAGGGTGATTTAAAAAGTTGATATAAAAAATAATTCATAACTTTTTCATATGAACTTGAATGAAGACAAACTTTATAACAAAATTGTAGCGCTCGATGCGATCTACAACTTAGTAGTTGAAAGTTTTTTTATTTGAAGTCATTTCGTATCCCAAAATTTAATTTTAAATTTTAAATTTTAAAGTCTATAAACTTACAATAATATTTTGGTATCCTAAACAGTTTTAATTCAAAAACTTTTCAACTACAAAGTTGTAGATCGCATCGAGGGTTACAATTTTGATATAGAGTTCGTCTTCATTAGAGTTCATATGAAAAAGTTATAAATTATTTTTTGATATCAAGTTTTTAAGTCGCCCTGATTGGACCCAGATGACACAACTAAATAAGTTTATGGACTAGGATGACACAAGTGAACAAGTTTGAGGACCTAAACGGATGATTCGCAAGTTTAGGGACCAAGATGACACAGATAAACAAGTTTAAGGACCTAAACGGTCGATTTGAGAGTTTAAGGACCGGGATGACATAGCGGCGCAAGTTTAAGGACCGCTGGTGTACTTTACTCTAGATGAAATAAAAAAACAAATAACATATCTAATTCTATTAATTTCTGGCCTCACATGACAAGCACCTAGTACATGGATGGCTGTAAATAGGATCACTTGAGTGAGCTGATTTTAGATGCTACTATATGCCATAATCTTCGCTCAAGTTCAATTTTATTCCACCAGGTTCATCCCAAGGTTCTGGTATTCAGTTTTCAAAAAATTTCGATCCCCACCGAAATGGACGAAATTCGGTGAATTTCGATCAAATTTCGGACTGATTTCAGCAAGATTTCGAGATTGAAAGCTCAAAATTCATTTCGGAGCTCACCGAAATGGATGAAATTCGTCGAAATTCAGAACGTTTCGGTCGAATCCCAGAACCATGGTTCATCCTGCTTCAATCATGATCAGTTTCTCTGAATCGGCTGCTTGAATTCGCGAACCCATATGATTCATATCAAAATCTTGCACTCAAATCTGCATAAGAAGAAGAGTATATCTTCAATGACCATTGATTGTTTGAGTTGTGTACTGTATCTGTTAATGCCCTAATGTAATAGGTTCATCTTAAAAAAATAGAATTGGCTGCCTTTTTTCAGTTGACATGGTCCTTTTTACAGAGAAAAAGGAGGACCTTCGAAGGATTTGTTCTCGTGCTACTTGCCTTATTGCCGAGTTGAATGCAATTGGAGTCCCCCCTGTAAACCAGAACAGCTATTCACCAATAAACCAGAACTGCTTCTAGGTCTTAGAGATAGGCATTACGTGCTTCCTGGGACCCTGGCGCATCTTACAGGTGTTAACTTTTATCACAGTGAGACTATGGTAAGCCTTCTTTCTTAGAATAGTTTGTGGAGAGCTAATTGGCGTTATATCCACATCCACAAGATTTCTATTTCCCTTTGTTTTACTGATTGAGGTGGTATTTATCTGTATAGGAAGGGCATCCCGGCATCACTAATACCGAAAAGACTTTGCTCAGGCGACTTGCCTACCTTGTTAACAGAGGAACTTTCCTGGAAGAATGTGAGAAGGCACATAAATATGCAAAAGTTATAAAAGGTCCCATATGTGGTTCGCAATCATATCTAAGTAAGAGCAAACCTCCTTTTACTAATTATAAAAGGTTTCTTCTGAAATGCAAATCTGACCTATATGTTGCTGTAGATTACTGTGAGGGCATTAAGACTGTTTGCAAGAAACTTGAGGCTACCAGCTTTGATATGCATCTATATCCTGCTCTTTCAAATCGGGCAAATGAGATCTTGGCTCATGAGGGGGTCGCGAGAGCGCAAATGGCTTCGATTGCCACCAGGTCTACTTCGTCTGGTACTAAGAGGAAGTCGCCACTGGCGGGACCGTCTGCTGGAAGTTCTTCAAGGGTATGGTAGTAGCTATACGTGGGATGGGATTTGCTGTGCAGTTTGTAGGGATGCAATCTAACTCTTTTCAATTTTCTTTCTTTGAGGTCGGGCGAGTGCTGGAAGACTGTCGTGATCTGTGAATGACGAGCTCTGAGGTGGGAGGGATTGCTGGAAGACATCCTTCATAACTGCTAATAATGCAATTCATTCATCAGAATTCTTCACACCTTTGCCTGTCTTCGAAATCGAGTCATGAATTCTCTGGTCGATTCGGCCCCTTAACTCTATTAGTCTGTCACAATCCATTTCTGGGTCCTTGATATTACCAAACCTCTGAAAAAACCCAGTGAGCTGGGGAAAACTGTCATGCTGTTAGGGTTCCAGCTCAAATTGTTGCTTGTGTGGTAACAACAGTAACTCCATTTCTTAGAACTGAAATTTGATGAGTCGTAGCAGCTAATACTGTTTTCTTTGCGAATGCAAGGTTCATAATCAGTACTGAACTACTGATCCGCTGAATTTGACTGCCCGGCTTTCACTGAACCTGAGTCGCACAAATGAAGTTGCATTTTTGAGCACCCGGAATTGCATTCTTGTTAAGCATTTGAGGATTTCAATCATCAGCGTTTGTAAATTGCATTCTTGTGTGTATTCCCTGATTGTTTATATTGATAAATGAAAATTTGGCTCTCATACGATGTTAGGAAACAATTACAACTATCTGGTGCTCCCGTGCTTCGCATGGGGCAGCAAGCCAGAAATATAACATGTTATATGACTATACATGTCCATATGGGCCGGGCCTTACTGGCGGCCCGGGCACGGCCCTGTATGGCACGGTGCAGGCACGGCACGGCCCATTAACCTTTGCGGGCCGTGCCGGCCCGGCCCGCACAGTAGTGCCGTGCTTGGGCTGTACCCCAGGCACGTTGGGCCGGCACTAGCACGACCCGTTAATTGCAATGACCCGTTATGGCCCGTTATGACCCGTTATGACCCGTATTTTGTACATTGCCTGTATATCGTGCCTAGGCCGGCACGGGCCCGTCGTGCCAGTCGGGCCGGCACGCAGGGGCGGACCCACGGGATATGCAAGGTGGTCCACCGCATACCTAGTTGGTTATGCCGTGCACTTAATACTATATTGTTAGTGGATAAAACAATTTGGGATCTCACAAATATGAATGCATCAGACTAGCCTAGTGGCAAGGATGTTTAGTTTTGAGCAAGAGTTCACTGGTTCGATCCCATGCTGCCGCATTTTTCTTCAGTTTTAATATATATTTTTTGTCCCATGCATACCCTATGTTTGAAGCCTAGGTCCGCCACTGCCGGCACGGCCCATGTAAGTCATCGTCGTGCCGTGCTTGGGCTGCAACCTGGACACGACGAGGAGCACGGCACGACACGCTATCCCAGCCGTGCTTATCGGGCTCGTGCCTTAACGGGCCGTGCCTAAACGTGCTCGGGCCGTGCCGGGCCATGCGGCCCGAATGGACATGTATATATATGACTGTGTTCGGAAGGAAAAGATTAGTAGTTGAGTTGGATCCGTAGACTCATGTTACATCGTATAAAATGTAAAGTGATCTTTAAGCTTGAAATGTAAAGTGATTTCGATGTTTGCCAGAGTTCACTTAGGAGTGCATGCAGACCTTGGAACTGCGCAGGCAGACAGAGAAGTGAGCGGTAGGTGGATCATAATTACATGTATCTTAGACCTAATTGATATTTATTAAAAAATGGTGTGAGTATCATTCGAACAATTTGCAGATATATATAATAGTAATTGTCTAGAAAATGCTTGAAAATGTAGGCCATCATAGGCTATAATATGGAGGTACTTAAAACGTCTAAGATTTCCTAAACAGTGCCACCTCGACAGCTTCACCAAGATGGTGACCCGAATGAGGACGCCGCTGTTAATTTGTAAGCCCTTAAAGCAGCCATCTCCAAGGGTGGTGCTGCCGAAGCGGAGCAAGCGGCTGGCGATCCAACCTCTCTCGGGTACGGGCTTCCAAGCGAGGTGAGGTGTTGCTTATAAAGCGTATGGGCTACACCAAGGGCCCTTTAGCGCCCAACGTCGACGGAAACCTGACCGCATCCAACGTCGAAGCGCTGCAGGCGCTCTTCACGGCCGCTGGAGAGGGCTAGGCCAGTTTGCCGTGAAGTCGCGTCATTTTTTGTTGTATCTTGTTATGTAATATCGCATCTTGAGGTCTGTTATTAGGCTGGTCCAGTTACGACTGTGTTAGATCGACCGCTTTTGGCGCTTTTAGAAGTGCGTTGTATGTTTGTCTGAACTTTTCTTCTTAAATACAATGATGCGCAAAGCTTCTGTGTATTCGTGAAAAAAAATTACAGGGTTTTGACAAACCCGGCACATGGAAACACAAGATGTCTCTGATCGAAAGGGAGCTACTCATTCAATCATCACTTTAGGGAATTCTTAGAATACAATGGGTAAAAAGAAACGATAGCGACTGACAATATAGGCCTTGATCATAAGGCTATCTCTGTTTGACCATGGGATTTTGTCCTTCAAGGAACTGACTGGAAATATTGTTCTCAAAATCAGCAAAGTTGCACATGAGTCACAAAGAATGTACAAATTTGAGCACCAATTGCACAAACCTTTGCTCTAGTCTGCCAATGGCTACAAGACAACTAAAATTCGCAACGCTAAATCCAAATCAATTCATAGCAAAGCAGTATCTGTGAACATTTGTGATCGTGCCCAAGAGCAAATGGCAACTAGCAACGCTGCAACAGCATTACAATTGACTGGAACACATTAACAATCCATACAGCAGCGAGCAGTAGCAGTAACAGTAACGGTGACAATCATAAAGAGGAGGGCGTAGCAGGGACGGGGAGGATGTCACACCTAGTGCGAGTGTGCGACGGCTGCTGTGACACCGGCGTGTGCCAGCGGTCGACCTCGTCCCCGGCGTTGTCCTCGGCCTTGTGCAGCTCGGCGTGCAGGAGGACGAGGACGAGGCCGATGAGCAGCGAGGAGAGGATGTTGGCGGTGGCGCTGGTGATCGAGGAGGAGGACGAGCGTGACGACGGCGAGGACGTAGCCGTCGGCGACAACGTGGCCGAAGAGGACGAGGGGCTCGTCGCGGAGGAAGTAGAGGACGAGCCAGGCGAGCATGCAGACGAGGAAGACGATGAGGGAGATGGGGTGCCAGAGGAGACGACGATGGCGTAGTTCATGGCGAAGTGCGCGAGGTTGGCGCGCATGCGGAGGTACGTGTCGCTGAGGCTCGGGGGCAGGCCGACGGCGTGCACGTCTGCGAGCTTGCGCCACGGCCGCCGCGTGTCGCCAGCGCCGAGGCGGCCCCAACCTTCGGCTCTGTTCGCCTGAGTTTAAAACCATTTCTTTTTCAGCTCTTATATATCCTCTCACAAAAAATCAGCATTCAGAGCTTATTTTCATCATAGATCCTACAGCCTGTGGGGTCGTGCTAGCGTCCGACCCAGTCAAAACCGGGCACCCCTCCGACCACCCACTGTTTATCTTCTTCCTCCCCTTCCTCTCGCCCCCGCCGCGGCGCCCCCCATCTTCCCCTCCCCCGCACGGCACTGCTGCCACGCCACCACCATGGCCACCGGCGATGCGATGCCCCCACCCTATCCTTCCTGGCCGCCTCCACCGCCGCCGGAGCCCCCAAACCGCCCGACAGCATCCTCACCGTCTGGCCTACCTTCCTCCCCAGGCCCCCTTCCTTCTATACCTACCGGAGAGGGCGATCATGGTGGCGACGGTGAGCTCAGGCGCGGGCACAGACAGCGAGCGTGGCATGGGCACGGGTGCGGGCAACGAGCCGAGGCGTGGGTGCGGGCATGGGGGCACGGGCACGGGCACAGGAGCGCAATAGGAAAAAAAACAGTACTTCAGGAGGAGGGGGACTCTCCGACCTAGTCGGACAAGGTCTCCTGTTCGACCTGGTTGGACACGGAAGATTTCCGCAGGCTGTGGGTGCGATGCCGTACGGGACGGGGTCCAGTCCGGTGCCAGTTGCACTTTCGCGACACAGGAAGGTGACTTCCTTTTTTTTAAAGGAACGTGAGCATGCTAGACGTGGATGATGGCAACCGCGCCGGACTCTCGGGTAGGTGCATGGAACGGTCGAGGACATGAGCGGGCCACGACCCGAAAGAGCCTGATTATTGTTTTTTCCCCCTAATTAAACTAGGCCGTTTGGATACCCACAAACAAGGCCCTGTTATTATAAGTGACAGTTGGAACTTCTCGGCGCCTCTGGGCGACTCGAGCCGGTATCTCTCGTCGAGCTGCATCCCTCGTCGCTCCGCCGCATCGTTCCCGGAGCTCAGGGCGCCCCCCGCCGCTTCCCTTCCCTTCGATTCTGCTGGCCTGCGTCCCGCACACCGCCTCCGGCTCCGGCTGCTATCGTCGCGGACAGGACGTACAGGGGCAGGATATATATTTCTGCTCTCATTCCTCTCTCTCTCTCGGCCGGGCCGACGGACGGTGCGCGAGGAGGGTCCCGGAGCCGCCGTCGAGCGTCCGTCCTCCCACCGTACCTGCAGCTACCGGCAGCGGCCTCAACGTCGAGCTCCACGGCATCCCTGCCTTTGCGCTCGCTGGGACTTTTAGGCTCACCTCATCAACGCCGTCGACCGCCCTCCACCAACCTCACCTGCGGCTCCCGGCGGCGCAGCACCTCTGCACCTCTGCAGCAGCAGCACCGTCCCGGCGCCATCTGTTGTTGAGCAGGGATACATTCAGGGCATCCATCCAAGCCCGTATATAAATCCAGGCATCCAGCGACTAGCGGCATGTACACGGCTCACTTCTATTCTGTGAGGCTGTTTTCCTTTTTCTGCTGCTACAAACACAAGTACGTGGTTTTGGAGATGGCCGGAGGGCGTTGAGGGTTTGTTGATGAAGTTCGGAGGAGGAGAAGAAGTGTGTCCGGATTGAGCCAGTGCTGGGGAGTTCTCATGACGACTGCCCGATACAAGCTGTGGGGAAGCTGATGTCGGAAAAAAAAAAAGTGAAGCCGGAAATTATTGAAGATACGGTGGGCTGGATCTGGTGCCCATTGAAGGGCATAGATTGTAAGGATCTTGGAGAGAATTTGTTTCTCTTCACTTTTCACCAAGCTGCCGGAAAACGAAGAGCCCTAAACGATGGTCCTTGGATGATATCTAAGGAACTATTGGTGGTGGCAGAGTTTGATGGATCAAAGTCCATTGATGAAGTGGAGTTCTCTTCGATTCCGATTTGGCTGCGAGTGGATCGCCTGCCAATGGGGATGATAAATGAGGTTGTGGCTAAGGTGATCGGAGATGAAGTAGGGGTATTTCTGGAGATGGAATCCGAGGATAATGGTTTGGCGACCGGACGGTTTTTGCGTCTGAAAGTAAGACTTAATATAAACAAACCTCTTCGTCGGGGGATCCTAATTAATATGGGAGAGGAGAAGGGTGATCGTTGGTGCCCTATAATGTATGAATATCTACCAGAATTTTGTGGACATGTTGATAGTGTATGCTCAAAGAAGCTAGGCTCAGGGGAAATGCCTCCTTTCAGTAAGGAGCTGCGTTTTATCCCTCCGAAAAAGAGAATGGGAGGCAATAGACAAAAAGGTATGGAGACTAGAATGTTTGGTTTTTCGAATTCTGGGTATGGGAGTTCATGGCTTCATAAAGGAAGCTCGGGGAATAATGGTAATGGAGGCAGGCAAAGGAGTGATGCAATTTCTTGGCGAAAAGAGGCAGGGAACTTAACTGATGGAAAAGATGAGAAAAATGAAGAGGGTGAAGCTGTTAATCCTCCTACGAAGTTAGAACTGGGAGCAATTGTAGTTGACAAGGTCCTAAAGAATAGTGGAGATCAAACAAAGAAAAATCTGGTGCCAGCTTTGAGTGAAGGTAAGAAAACATTAATTTTGGGGGAAGGATCAGTTAATACCTTAATGCAGGAGGGGCAAATAAACTTGGTTGAAGATCTTAAAAAGGAGGGGAAGACCATTGCACCAAGGAAATTCAAACGCCTGGCGCGTGGGAAGGAGCGGAGGATAGGAAATCGCAGCTCTGGGGACTTTGTTCAGAAAAAGAGAACTGGAGCTGAAGTGGAGGATATGGATGTTGATAAGGAGAGAGAGAATAAGAAGAAAAGGACGTCTTGGGAGGTTGGGATGAGTGAGATGGATTTATCACCTAATGATGCGGGGCTGTCGGAACAGCTCCACGGGAATCAATGAAAATTATCGCTTGGAACTGTCACGGGTTGGGGAACGGCGCGGCAGTTCGTGGCCTTCTGGATTTAAAGAAGGAGGAGGACCCCCGACATTTTATTCCTGTCTGAAACAAAAATAGACGAGAGCAAATTGGATAGTTTTCGGTGGAGGCTGGGATTGACGAACATGATGGCGAAAGATTGCGTTGGGAGAAGTGGTGGCTTGGTAGTCTTCTGGAGGAGGGAGGTCAATCTTCATATCCGCATGATGTCCAAATTTTACATCGATGCGGATGTGACGGAAAGTGATGGTTTTGTATGGCGTTTCACCGGCTTCTATGGGGAGCCTAGATCGGACAATAAGTGGCTGTCATGGAAGGCTTTGCGAGCCCTCAATGCTGCACGTAAACATCCATGGTTATGCATGGGAGATTTCAATGAAATTTTGCTTGGGGGCGAGTCCACCAAGAAAACAGAGTTACATGGATGCTTTTAGGGAGGCCCTAGAGGATTGTAATCTCTCTGATCTTGGTTTTACTGGTGATCCGTTCACTTGGTGGAATAATTCCCACTCGGACCAACAGTATATTCGAGAAAGATTGGACCGTGCGGTAGCTGATGGGCAGTGGAGATAGAGGTTTCCGACTTTCAAAGTCACAAACGGAGATCCGAGGCATTCGGACCATCGGCCAGTAATCGTGGAGACAGAGTGGGAGGGTGCAAGTCTAGGTGCCAGAACGGGAGGACCGGTGTTCCGTTTTGAGGCCGCTTGGGTTCAAGAAGAAAACTGTGGGGCGATTATAGAAAATGCTTGGAAGTGTGCGATGGAGGGGAGAAATAGCAACGTATATGAGGCCCTGGGTAAGGTGGCGAGTGACCTACAAGACTGGAGTAGGAATGTACTGGGTGATCTAGAAAAAAGAATAAAGAGAGCTAGGAGGGATTTGGAGGACGAGCGGAGGAAGCCGATCTCTGGTAATTTGGGGAGGCGGGTGGAGCTTTTAAAGTTTAAGCTGGATCGGTTGGAGGAACAGAAGAACACCTATTGGAGACAACGAGCTAAAGAACATTGGCTACAGCATGGCGACCGAAACACTAAGTTTTTTCATCGCTGTGCTACTGAAAGGAAGCGAAGAAGTAGGATCAGGAAACTGGTGATGGAGGATGGGAGAGTGATAGAGGATGAAAGGGAGATGGTGGAGGCGGTGACTGATTTTTATACTAATCTTTTCTCTTCAAGTGCAGGGGGTAACACGGATGAGTTGCTTCAATGCATCTCGTCACGTGTTACTACATCTATGAATGAACATCTTATCAAGGCAGTTACCGAGGATGAAATAAAATCAGCTCTCGATAGCATTGGTAATCTGAAAGCTCCTGGATGTGATGGTATGTCAGCTATCTTTTACAAGTCCTACTGGGAGATTGTTGGGGCAGATATCACTAGGGAGGTAAAAAATTTTCTGAGTGGGGGACTGATGCCAGAAAAATGGAATGAAACTATGGTTGTCCTAATCCCGAAAGTACAACATCCAGACAAGTTGAAGGACTTGAGGCCTATAAGCTTATGCAACGTGGTGTACAAGATTGCGTCGAAGGTACTATCGAATCGACTCAAAGCTATCTTGCCTGAGATTATTTCGCATAATCAGAGTGCTTTTGTCCCGGGCCGTCTAATCACAGACAATATCCTTATTGCATATGAGTTGAATCATTATTTACAGAACAGAAGAAGTGGTACAGATGGCTATGCAGCTTTAAAACTTGATATGAGTAAGGCATATGATAGGGTCGAGTGGGCTTTCCTACAGAAAATTATGAGAAAGATGGGATTCCATAATAATTGGGTCGATTTGATGATGAAGTGCATCACAACGGTGACTTATCGTGTTAAGGTGAACGGGGGGATCACTGATCAAATAACTCCTACAAGGGGCTTAAGGCAAGGGGACCCGTTATCACCTTATTTATTCCTACTTTGTGCGGAGGGATTTTCAGCCTTATTGAATGATGCTGAGGAAAAAGGACAAAATACAGGGGATTTCGATTTGTGCAGAGGCACCTAGCATTACCCACCTCTTGTTTGCAGATGATTCCTTGCTTCTCTTGAAAGTTAATGACGAGAATGCAGGACATCTCCAACATGTGCTACAGCTTTATGAGGAATGCTCAGGGCAGATGATTAACAAAGACAAATCTTCCATAAATTTTAGTAGGAACACGAAGTCAAGTGAAAAAAAGAGGTTCATGGAGATGCTTGAGTTGTCACAGGAAGCAATCAACTCAAAGTACTTGGGTCTTCCTGAGCACTTGGGCAAATCCAAGGCAAGTTTGTTTGCCTATTTAAAAGAAAGAGTATGGAAGCGCATACAAGGATGGAAAGAAAAAATATTATCTAAAGCAGGGAAGGAGGTCCTAATTAAGGCAGTAGCACAAGCTATCCCGTCATATGCTATGTCCTGTTTTGATATCACTAAATCCTTGTGTGATGAGATAAGCAAGATGATTTGTAGGTATTGGTGGGCACAGCAAGATAAAGAAAATAAGCTGCATTGGGTTTCATGGGAAGAGATATGTAGAAGGAAGGAGGAAGGAGGACTCGGTTACAGGGACCTGCATATGTTCAATCTCGCCATGCTTGCTAGACAGGGATGGAGAATTTTGCAGAACCCGGAATCTCTATGTGCAAGGGTTCTGACAGCGAGATATGGGATACAGGGTTCGATACTCCTTTCAAAAGAAGGCCCAGGTATCTCTTATACTTGGCGAAGCATCATCAGAGGTATTCGAGCACTGGAGAAAGGTTTAATATGGCGAGTTGGTGATGGAGCAAAAATACGCATTTGGGATGACCCGTGGATTGCCAGGGGAATCACTCGACGGCCGATTACCCCAAGAGGACACATATTGATTACACGCGTGTCAGAACTTCTGGACCCGGAAACTGGCACCTGGGATGAGGATCTTGTTCGAGACATTTTCTGGGAGGAAGATGTGATCCACATTCTGGCAACGCAGACAAATCCGAGCCACGAAGACATGGTTGCTTGGCATTTTGATGGAAAAGGAAGTCTTCTCCGTGAAATCTGCATACCATGTTATCGATGATGATAAACAACATGCTAAGAGCAAACAGAGAGGGGAAAGTAGCACAGGATGCAATCAGGAAAATCAATATGGGGGATTGTGGAAGAGAATATGGAAGCTGTCTTGTCCACCTAAAATGAAACACTTCATGTGGCGTCTTGCTAGAAACAGCTTGCCTCTAAAAAAGAATATCGAGAGAAGAGGAATACAGTTAGACACAAGGTGTCCGATGTGCTACAGGTTTGATGAGGACGGAGGACATTGTTTTCTAAAATGCAAACAAGTGAGGAAGTGTTGGGCAGCCTTGTCAATGGAACATGTCCGTCAAGATCTTATTTTGAAAGACACAGCATGGGAAGTGGTGAACGAGGTTACAACTCTGAAAGAGGACACATGCCTGCAGTGTGTTGTACTGTTGTGGAATTGGTGGAATATCCGAAACAAAGCTAACAAGGGCGAGCTGCTGAGGACAGGCGAGCTAGCAGCAAGTGATGTGCTCAGGATTATGGGTGAATGGAAAAATAGGAATTTGGGGACGAAACAGAAGAGGGAGATTAAAAAGCAATGGATGTTGGTGCGGCAGTCCTTGCTGGAGCAGGGAATATGGGACCAATATCGGATGCGTTCACAGCTGAAGTGGCGGCATGTGCAAAAGCGTTGCAGGAAGCCTCCCGAATTGGAATATCACGTGTGCAGGTGGAAACTGATTCGATGATGCTAAAGCAAGCTCTGTTATCTTGTTCTTGGGACCTGACGATGTGTGGAATGATGATAATTGATACCCGTAATCTCTTGAGAGAAAGCTTTGTATGTAGTGACGTTTTAACAGTGCCCCGTGCTTGTAATTCTGTAGCCCATAATTTGGCCAGACAAGGCTTAAGTTGGGACCCGGGTGAGTCGCATGTTTGGACACACCCCCTCCCAGAGTTTGTAAACGGTTTTGTTGCTCACGATGCTGTTGAGCGTGAGCTCATAATGAAAAGGGCCTAGAGCCCGCAAAGTTGCTTTCAAAAAAAAAAAAAGGCCCTGTTTAGATTAAATTTTCATAGTAATACTAAAAGTTTCATCACATCAATATTTAGCATATAGAGTATAGAGCATTAAATATTAACGAAAATTGAAACTAATTTAATATAAAAATGTGCGAGATAAATTTTTAAACATATTTAGATAATGATTAGGTATTTATTATAAAAGTTAACATGTATATAAGATTTTTTACAAAATAGACAATCTAAATACCCTTCTCCTAGGAATCATATTATTGTAGAAACTAGAAATCAAATTTGTTATAGCCAGCTTTGATTGAAGAATTGAAGTTTGAAGTAGGTGTGTTTCTGGGAACTGTCTATTTGTAAGAACAATCCAATTGAAGAGCGTGCACGTTATAAGTTGCAAAGTATGAATTTAGGGTAGGGTTATACGGAAGTGGTGAAATGTTTCATTTTAAGCTAATTAGTCTAATTTAATAGGCACTCCATTCATCTCAAATTGCAAGTAATTCCAAAAAGAATAAAGTGCACAAGTGGTCCTTAAACTTACACTGTGTCATCCCGGTCCCTAAACTCTCACATCAACCGTTTAGGTCTTCAAACTTATTCAGTTGTATCATCTCACTCCCTAAACTTGTTCGGCTATGTCATCTGAGTCAAAACATGGCGATCTACAAACTTGATATCAAAAAATAATTTATAACTTTTTCATATGGACTCGAATGAAGACAAATGTTATATCAAAATTGTAGCCTTCAACGCGATCTACAACTCTTTAGTTAAAAAAATTATTTGAAGTTGTTTAATATTTCAAAATATTATTGTAAGCTTATATATTTTAAAATTTAAAATTTACTAAACGACTTTAAATAAAAATATTTTTAACTACAAGGTTCTAGACCATATTGAGAATTATAAATTTTATATAGGCCATATCAGTATCTAAGTTTGTTTGATAATTTAAAATTTCAAATTTCAAAATATATGAACATACAAAAATATTTTAGGACCTTAAACAATTTTAATTCAAAAACTTTTTAACTACAAAGTTGTAGATCGTATCAATGGCTACAATTTTGATATAAAATTGTTCTTCATTCGAGTTTATTTTAAAAAATTATGAATTATCTTTTATACCAAGATTTTAATCGTCCTGTTTGGACCCAGATAACACAGTCCACCAAGTTTAGGGACTCGGATGATACAACTGAACAAGTTTGAGGACCTAAACGGATGATTTGTATGTTTAGGGACCGGAATGACATAGTTGAACAAGTTTAAGGACCGAGATGACAAAAATGTACAAGTTTAAGGATCTAAACAGATAATTTGAGAGTTTAGGGATCGGGATGACACAACAGCACAAGTTTAGAAGCCGCTCATGCATTTTACTCTTCCCAAAAACTTTGGAGTGTCAAAGCATATTAACTTTGACCATTAACTAGGTATCATTAGATTCTTCATCAAATATATTTTCATAGTACATTTATTTGGTGTCATAAATTTTTATATTTCTATCCATAATTTTGGTCAAACCTAAGATGTTTTTACTCTCTAAAATTCTTAGAATGACTTACAATTTTGGATAGAGTAAGTAGATTTCATTTTCTTCAAATAAAAGGATCTGAACGGCCCCTAATATAAATAGGGTCGTCTCATGTTGAAAAAAAACTAGCATTCAAATTATGTAAGAAATGAGTTACTCATAATTTGTTTCACTTCAATTTTTTTGTTTGATTTCACATGGAATCTAGTAAAAGGAAACTAAAATTCACGACACATGATAAATGTTTGAGATGGGCACCATCGATCCATAGTACATGTGTGGGCCGCGAAACACCAAACTGGTCCACGGGTTTCCTGGACACTATCTCCAGCCCGAAACGCAGACGCTGGGGCCCATTTTAAATCAAACACTCACCGCGGCCCACAGCCGCTCTCATCTCCCCCTCCCCCTCCCCCTCCCCCTCCGTGGCCGCAACCCAGCCCTGCACCGCCCATCGTCTCCTGCTCGTCCTCACCGCGGCCCTCGCCGCTGCTGCAGCCTTCGTCCTGCTCCGGCCGCCCGTCACCGTCGTGACCGCGGTGTTCGCCACCGCGCGGCCGCTCGCAAAGCTCGGCAAGCCGGTAGGTGCTGCTCATTTCCTCGGACGGCTTCCGCTTCGGGTAGAGTACAAGGCCCCCCTCCCGAACATCCGCCGCCTCTTCGCTAATGGCACCTCTGCCGCCGAGGGCCTCATCCCCGACTTCCCCACGCTCGCCTTCCCCAACCACTACTCCATCGTCACCGGCCTCTACCCCTCCTCCCACGGCATCATCAATAACTACTTCCCCGACCCCATCTCGGGGGACTACTTCAGCCAGCAAAACCATGACCCCAAGTGGTTTCTCGCGGAGCCGCTCTAGGTCACCGCTGCCAACCAGGGGGGTGCTAGCGTCCGCCCTGGTCGGATAGCCACCCCTGTCCGACCAGGGAGAAAGGGAGCGCGCCGCGCCATCGCCATCCTATTCATCTTCTTCCTCGCGCCGTCCTCTTCTTCCTCGCGTCCCTCACCCCCGCCGCTGCCCACCGCCCACGCCACGGCACCGCCCTCTTTCCCTCCCCTGAGCTCCAATTGCGCCGGCCCCGACGTCTTCTCCATCTCCGGCGCGACGACGTCTAGGTTTCCGGCGAGCCTCCCCCGTCCTAGACCTTCCCGGCCGCTGCTGCCGCCGCCAGGGCCCCCAAGCCACCCGGCGACCTTCCCCACCGCCTGTCTTCCCTTCCTCCCCAACCCCCTCCCTTCTATACTCGCCGGAGTAAGCTGCTGGAGATGGTGACGACGGCGGCGAGATTGGACGGCGGCAGTGGCAAGCTCAGCGTGGGCATGGGCGCGACCGACGCCGTGGGCACAGGACGCAAGCGACGGTAGCGAGGCACGGGGGGCGGGCGTTGGAGCGCGCGTGGGTCACGGCGCTTCCTGTCTGACCTGGTCGGACAGGAAGATTGCCGGGCAACTAGGGGGTCCTGGCCGTCACATACTTCTGGGTGGGTTCGGAGGTTGCGAAGGGTGCCTGGAACTGCCCTGAGAAGTATTGACAGCACTACAATGGCTCGGTGCCGTTTGAGGAGAGGGTCGACACCATCCTTGACCTTGTTTAGATCCTCTAATCTCCAAGGGACCACCCAAAATGAGTAGCTAAATTTACTGATTTAACTTACTCTCTAAAATAGATAATCATAAAAAAAACTAGAGTACTACAGCAGCCTGTGTAAAATAGGCTCGCTATCCGTATTTGAAAATGCCACATGATTGGTCGAGGCGCCTAGAGAGTCCACCAGCAGGTCTCATCCGTCGTCGCCCAGGACTTATCCATCTCCAGTCCTGTGAGCCTCCATGCCATCAACGAGCAGCTGCGCAGTTGTTGATTCATACACTGAAAATGGCATGCCCTTGGACATTGGTGGTACTGAAAAGCTTCACATGAAAGCTGCGCTGTCTACTGCTACTTGCTATTCGTCGACGAGCTAGTGCAGACGAGCAGACGACTCGTGCGATTCTTTCGAGCGTACGGAGAAGGAAGACGACGGAGTGAGGCGGCGCGGGAAAACGAGATGAGCACAAGATTGAGTGGCTGACAGCGCGCCAGAGAGGCCGTTGCCGCGATTCATACGGACTTGACGAGCAGACCTCCGAGCGAAAAAGCTGGAATAGCTCGAAGCTATCTTTAGATAACGAGATCTACAATCTCTTAGAGGCGATTTTTTTTTCAAAAAATAGCCATATTTACATTTACAAAATGATTTACATAGTGTTCACATCCAAAACTGTTCTCCAACCACCACTGCACGAAAGCCCTTTAGTCCTGGTTGAAACGGGCCTTTAGTCCCAGGCATCGAGCCGGCACAACGGCTTCGGGACTAAATGTCCAGCCTTTAGTCCTGGTTCGCCGGCCCGGAACTAAAGGGGTACCTTACCACCCGGGACTAAAGGGCTCGCCACCAACTGACGTGGCGCAGCCCCTTTTAGTCCCGGTTGGTATAACCACCCGGGACTAAAGGGTGTCTTTTTCTTTTTCTTTTTCTTTTTTCTTTTCAATTTATTATTGATTTTGGTTTTCAATTATATTGTTTTGCAACACCTATATGAGAGCGTTATTATTGCACACAAATAAAGTATAAAAGTATATATATATATATAGTATAGAGCTATACATATACGTACATACACATTACATTTACAATAATATACAAGTAATCAAGTGTTCGGCCGCAGGTTAAAAGTTATACAAATATTTGTCTGCCACTCAAAGCTCATACAAGTGTTTGTCCTTGTTTGCACTATGTAATCCCAACCTAGGGTTGTAGTGGAACTCTGCATCTTCCGGGATGACATGATCATTGATGAAACCTGCGATCGTCTCCTGTATTGCGACAAGTATTGTTTGGTCGAACACTTATTCTATCAATTCCCACTCCTTTCATTTGCATTAATGAAAGAAAAAGATATTAATATACATAAGATTTATTTAGTTTCAACAAATAAATAAGATATGAATTTAATGTATACACATGTTAATTACTTTGAGCATCTGTTTAGAAGGTGTAAATCTGGTACACCGCATGTACTCGCAAATATAGTATCCACATAAATTGGTTCCGAACGGCTGCCTGGGCACCCACCTATGTAGAATAGGAGCGGGAAGTGGCAGCTTTCAGATCCGTACGATATCTTTGTACGAACCAAGCCCAAGCCCTACCCAATAAGTTGGTCGTTGATTAGGGTATAGCATAGTAAAGTAAAAGAGCATGCATCGATATTTAAAGAATGATATAACTTACCTCTGAATCATATCTATCATGTCTTGGTACATTACCAGCTCTTTTCTCATTGAGTCCCAGACACATATACACTGGTCCTTGATCTTAATCTCAATGAGCATCCAGTGATCCCTGCATTTGTTTATATATATAGAGTCAACTTATAAATAACACAACATAGGTGGATTGACTAAGACATGATATAACACAACACTTTACCCCATATTATAAGGGAAGAGTATGAAGTCCTTGTGCCTTTGGTTATAAAAGAACCTTCGGAGGTTCTTCTCCATTTCCTTAGGCCTCAGATTGAATGGATCTGAGATCTTGGTGTCCTTGTATACGACATAGGGATCAATAAAACCAATTCGATCATCTTGTTTCAATCTGAGTTCTCTCATCATGTGTCTGCACATCGTGAGCACAGTTATTACGAATACGTACATATGCTAGAGTGGGATTATTGATTAAAAGGAAGAATCACTTACAGACAGTAGCAGCTCACGAGAGATTTGTCGAGAGCATCCATATAGAGAAGCTGGTGTACTTCACTAAACTGTACCCATATGACGTCATCTCCACACAAGTAGTGACGGTCTCTGACTTGGACGCCAATATATTGTTCAAGTTGATGTTGTCGACAGAAACTCATGCAATACTCGTGCAACTTGTACATTTGCGTACGAAGTTGTTTTACATTTGCTGGGTTGCATAGACTCCTGCCATATATATAACTCCTCCGTCATTCATCAACAACTTTAGCTTTACCCGGTTCCTCCCAACCGATAAGTTGTTCTATGGAGAGCCCAGTCGCACCCATCCACTGGGCGAGTTCATCTACGTTCACATCGTTAGGTATCGCCATTTGTAGCAAGTTCATGTTGGAACCATATTGATTCTGAACCACTAGTGGCAGCACTGATTGCTGCGCTTGTTGGCCGAGCTGTGCAACATCTTTACTGGCCTTCAATTCCGCCTTCTGTTTCCTTTTGTCCGCCATGATTGTTTTTTTATAGTACGCTCGTAGTCTGGTAGTGGCGGCTCTAGTTTTTTACTAGCGGCAACCCTCTTGTCTTGCATAGCCTGCACCACTTGTCTCATCTTTGAGCGAGGATACAATAGGTATGGCTTCTCTTGCTTTGCTCGTGTGTCAGCTTTGATTTTGTCGAAGAACGCTTGCACATCTGACTTCACTGAAGCCTCAAATTCTTCATCAGTCTTCTCGTACGAGAGCTTGGTCATCTTTGGGATCTTCGTGGCCACAGCTTGTTTCTTTGGCACAGGTGGGACCGATCTTTGTGGGTCGGCGGGCCTCTTCTTCCTTGATGGATCAACCGATGCCGATGAGGCGGTCGGTCTCGACATTGGAGAAGGCGGCGGCGGCGCTGTTGGAGCTTGCTGCGGTGGAGGAGATTTGGCCGCTGGTGGCATTGGAGTCCGTCGTGGAGGCGATACGCCGGTGGTGGGGATACAGCCTTATCTTGTATGAAATCATCATCGTCGTCGTCATGTCCCGCGGCACTACTGTGGTCATTTGGTGAATGGATAAACGGACTTATGCTGGGGGAGGTCCTGATGTGAAAACAACGAACAAGGTATATAAATGAGTCAACCATAATTAAACACAATACATAATTAGTGAAAAGAAATTGCGCACCTAGGGCTCGGTTGTTGTTGAGGGGGAGGAAGTGATGGCGCCCCAGGAATAATGGTGTATCGTTTCTTCCAACATATGAATGTCTTCTCCGCTTTACCTAGGGTCTTCTCCCCATCACCACCTTCGATATCCAGAGGCACATTTTCATGGCCTTTGACCACTCTATCCACCGAGACACTAGCATATCCAGGTGGTATTACGACCGTGTGGATCCTTGGTGTCTTCGTGGGGTCGATAGGAGATACAACACCGGTAGCCACCTTGACTGTGCCATTCCCCTCCGGAATATGCAGCTCACAGGATGTCAACGGAGCGGTGATGTCATCCACCGGGAAGCGCAGCCCTGCATCGTCATCTTGCCTCACAGCCACCTTCGTAGAAGCACAACTACTGCCTTTCAACTGTACAGAGCTGGAGCTGATGTTGGAGGCCGGCTGTGTCAAGCTCTGGAGGCGGAAACTTACAACTTCCTCCACGGTCTTTTTGATTTTCTCCTCCATAGTGGCCTTAAGCGCGTCTTCCCGCTCTTGTGCCTTACGAGCCTCTTCACTCGCCTTTATAACAGCCTCCTCCAACTTGCGTAGCCGTTCCCTGTCCTCTTCCTTCTTTCTCTGGCGGCTTCTATAAGTTTCTCTGTCCTGAGGGAAGGCATGCTCCCACGACACGGAGCCATAGCCTCTCGTCCGTCCACCGTGCTAAGGGTTCCCCAGGGCGTATGTCAGCTCATCTTTATCTCTGTTCGGCTGCCACTGTCCACTTTGAGCGATGGAGCGGGCTTGATGAAATCTTTCTGCTACTGCTTGGATGCGTTCCCCATACACGACCTTTCCGGTCTCTGGGTCCAGGCTGCCCTCATGAGCGAAAAACCAGTGCTTGTCGCGCTCAGGCCAGTCGAGGGAATCTGGCACAAACCCCCTGTCAATTAGCTCTTGCTCGGCTTTTTCCCACTTAGGAACGGCGGTAGTGTTGCCACCTGATCCCATCCTATGGTGGTAGGTCATGTGTCGGGCATTCTCTTGGTTCTTTCTCGCCTGTTGCTGACCCTCTTCTGACGTCTTGAACTCTACAAACTCGTCCCAAAACGGCCGCAGCTTGACAAAGTTCTTAGATTTGAAATTCGGAGTCTTCTTCTGCTTGATAAAGTCGTTATATAGATGCTTCTTCCAGCACTGGAATAGTGTGGCCATCTTCTTCATAGACCAATCCCGAACTCTATCCTTCAACTCTGAATCATTTATGTCTAGTGTGAAATGTTGCAACACGTCACCCCAGACTAATTCCTTGTCACGGTCAGAGACATAACTGATTTCAGAGTGTCTCTTATTTTTCTTCCATTCACGGGCATTGATCGAGATCCTATCATGAGCAAGGTACCCTAAGTGGTTGACAAAGGCCCTTGCATGGGGTCCACGTGGCTGGCCTGTTGCCTCGTCGAAATCCATGATAACCAACCGGCCCTCCATCGGCTTTTTTGGGCCTCGTACTTTTCTGCTAGTCCCCGTGGTTGTCATCGAGCCAGAGGGCTATGTAGGCAGAAACAAGACAATTAATAAAGGAAATTATTTTGAATTTTATGTATATAAAAATAGGAGGTTGCATATTACAGACCTGGCCAACATTGTCTTCCGGTTCGCCTTCAAGGGCCAAGTACTGAGAACCATCATCTATGCCCTGAGGGTTCTCATCGCATTCTTCATCGCCATCGCGGATCATGTTCATCATTATTTCTTCGTCATCTCTTGTGTCGGCCATTTCTGCAAAAGTATATGTGTACGCATGAAAAGTACGGTTTATGGCTTTAGGGGAAAAAATATAAAGTACTATATGACATGACGAAAAGATATGTTAGGGTTTAGAACTTAGGGTTTAGGGTTTTGGTCTTAGGGTTTAGGACTTAGGGTTTATGATTTAGGACTTAGGGTTTAGGATTTAGTGATTGCCATTTGATTATGAACATCATTTGCTAACAAATATATCATAAATTATACCACTAATTTATTACTAATTATGTGTACTTATATATATTACTAATTTATACCACTAATTATACTGATACTTTAAACAATATAAGACATACCCATATTTTGAAGCCGGTGAGATGGCGATGCGCGTGCTTGGCGGTGGTCGGCGTGGAGGCGGCGGGGACTACGGCGACGATGGTGGTTTGGGACAGGGAGACGTCGATCTGGGAGGAGGAGGAAGGGAAGAAATGTATTATAAGTGTGTGTTAATACATATGAAATATTATTGACAATTATATATATATACACCACTAAATTTATATCACCTTTTATATATGCATTTTATATCATTTTTAATTAATTACAAATAATATATATATGTCTCTAAATATTATATATCTATTTATATCTAATTTTATATCATATTTTATATCACATTTTATATCACATTTTCCTAATATTGAGCCACCACTAGGGCAAGCTAGGGCGTCCGCCCTAGGTCCCCTTGGCCAGGCAACGCATCACCACCGGTGGGCAGCAGCGAAAACGGCGGCGCTCGGCGGCATGGCCACTAGGGCATGTTTTTTTGACTTATATATATAAAAATAGAAGTTTTTTAATTCATTTGTTTATTGATTGAAATATTTTATTGACTTATTGAAGTTTCTTTTTGACTTATATATATATTCAAAATAGAAGTTTCTTTTTGACTTATTTATTGAAAACGGCGGCGCTCGACGGCATCGCCACTAGGGCATGGCCACTAGCGGCGAAAACGGCGGCGCCCTGCCGCCACCGCGCCGTGTGTGTGCCGGCAGGGCAAGGGCGCGCGCGCGATGGTGCACGACGGCGCGGCGGCGGTGCCGTTTTCGCGGCCGGGGCCGGGTGATGCGCGGCCGTGCGCGGCCCCCCGCGCGCGCACGTGGCATGGCCGCTCGGTGCTATTTTGACTTATATATATAAAAATAGAAGTTTTTTAATTCATTTGTTTATTGATTGAAATATCTATTATTGATATTTTTCTATTATTAAAAAGTTAACATCTCAATTTTTAAACCTATTATTGATATTTTTCTATTAATATAAAATACGCAGGAGTTTATCTATTAATAATATTTTTCTATTATTAAAAAGTTAACATCTCAGTTTTTTTTGACCAGATATGCAGGAGTTTTTTTTTGACAAACAGCGTAGGCCGAGGGGCCGCGCGCGCTGCCGGCGCGGCCACCGCGGCAGGGCCGGGGCGCCGTGTGTGCCGGCAGGGCCGGACCGCCGGGGCCAGGGGACGCGCGGCCGTGCGTGGCCCCCCATGCGCGCACGTGCGCCGCCGGCGGGTGCTCGGCGCGCGGTGGTCGTCGTCTTCGGAGAAGAAGAGAGAGAGAGAGAGGGAGCTCCGGGCGCGCGCGACGACGTACGGCGGCGGTGGTCGGCGCGGCAGTGCTCGCGGCGGACGTTGACGGCGGCGAGGACGACGGCAGAGAGGACGACGGCGGAGAGAACGACGGCGCGCGCTAGGGTTATGGTACTGTGCACGATCTCGATCTGGTGGGGGACGGCGGAGTGCGCTACTTTTATAGTTGAAGGCGACCTTTAGTCCCGGGCCTGGCCACCGCCCGGGACTAAAGACCCTTTAGTCCCGGTTCCAGCCACGAATGGCTGGAACCGGGACTAAATGGTCTTTAGTCCCGGGCGGTGGCCAGGCCCGTGACTAAAGGTCTTCCACTAAATTTTGGCGCCTGTTTAGGCGCCAGAATTTGGTGAGTTTTTTTCACCTTTTTTTCCTTTCTTCCTGTTAAATGCATAGTAAATTAAATATTTACAATAAAATTTTTAAAAAATACACATTAATTTTGTTTGACTCTATTGTGCATAACAAAAATTCTAAAAACAATGTATTTTCAAATAATTTATATTGTTCAACATAAATGTCATTTATAATGAATATTGTGTTAATGCAAAAATATAATGGCCAATTACAATATATAAAATTGTTGGCTTTCGATAGAAACTTTGATTTTGGTTCGTTTGGACGTTTAACTTTTGGTTCTTCAACAATAAATATCCAAATGCGTGACATTGATTGTCAAAATTTTAAAGTTTATAATTTTCAGAGCTACACGTCAGTTTTTGAAACCATGGATAGTCTCAACCACAAAAGTCATGAATACAAAGTTGGTTCCACTCATCATGTTATACCTTTTGTATAATGGTCAACTCTTCATTTGAACAACTTTTGGACCACTCAATTTTGAATTTTGAAAGAATTCATAGCTACGCACCGATTTTCGGAACCCTAGATGGTCTCGACTCGAAAAGTCATGAATGCCAATATTGTTCCACTCATTAAGATATATATTCCATATATAGATCATTTTTGCATTTGACAAAGTGTTGAGAAAGTGTAGTTGAAAATACACAATTCTCACATATAGTCTCATATAGTTTATGTGAGATTCTAAATTTGGTGAGTATTGTTTACTTTAAACTTTCTCAAATGCAAAAATGATTTATATAAAAAGTTTGGATCTTGAAGAGATATAACAACTTGGTATTCAAATGTTTTCCATTTCAAGTCATCTAGTTTGTCATTTGACCAAGTTTGACCAAAACCCGTCTTGGAGTTCAAAAACATGTGCTTAGGACTGGCTAAAATTTATCCAAATGAAAAATTGACAATGTACCAAATTTAGATATTGTTGAGCTCTAACAACTTTATATTCAAAGGTTTTTCATTTGAAGCAATCAAATGGGTCATTTGACCAAGTTTGACCAAAGTCAAAACATTGGTTTCTACAAACACACCCTTTGACCGAACCCTGGATGGTCTCAAACAGAAAAGTCATGAATACAAAGTTGGTTCCACTCATCATGTTATACCTTTTGTATAATGGTCAACTCATTTGAACAATTTTGGGCATCGGAATAGAGGGACTTTAAAATTATGGGCATAGTCTAGTTTCTAAATCTCCTCTATGCGACCATAATATGTGTGTATGTCTCCATTCGGTTCCGTGGCATCCATGTGGACACCACTATTTTAGTTGGTACTCTTCTTATCTTGGGATATGGTGTAAAATGTATTTTCATTTATCTCGTATCCTTGTACGTGACGACGTGCCACGCTGGTTGCCTAGCCAACAAATACAGTTCATCTCCAATATTTTTGTCACCCTGACATTTCTTTCGCAACCAATCACCAAATGTTTCCATGTGCTGATGCGTAATCCAGGCCTCATTCCTCTCAGGATTCTCGGATCACACAAAATCCATGTGTTCCTCAATATATGGCTCCACCACAATGGAGTTTCGAAGAACTGTGTAGTGCGCTTTATTGAAAGAATCATCACCCTGGCTGATATATGTTTTCTTTCCTAGTGTACCCTTTCCACCAAGTCTCCCCTCATGCCGTGATTCAGGAAGACCAATCAGGTCAAGGTCAAGAATGAAGTCCACACAGAACTCAATGACCTCCTCTGTCCCGTATCCTTTGGCGATGCTTCCTTCTGGTCGACCCCGCTGGTGAACATATTTTTTAGTACACCCATAAATCTCTCAAAGGGAAACATGTTGTGTAGGAACACAGGACCCAGAATATTAATCTCTTTAACCAGATGAACTAGAAGATTGTGTCATGATATCAAAGAAGGATGGAGGGAACACCAACTCAAAGCTGACAAGACATTGAACCATATCATTTTGTAGAATAGCTAGATCCAAAGGATTGATTGCCTTCTGAGAAATTGCATTGAGGAATGCATACAGCTTCACGGTGGCCAGACGTACATGTGGAGGTAGAATTCCTCTTAAGGCAACCGGAAGCAGTTGCATCATAATCACGTGGCAGTCGTGCGATTTTAAGTTTACAAATTTCTTCTCCGGCACATTTATTATACGCTTTATATTGGAGAAGAACCCAGATGGGACCTTGATGTTGTTTAGGCAATCAAACATGCTTTCCTTCTCCTCATTGCTAAGAGTGTAGCTAGCAGGTCTCAAATAATGGCGTCCATCATCTGTCTTCTCTGGATGCAGGTTGTCTCGTTCTTTCATGCGCTTCAGGTCCTCTCGTGCCTCAAGGGTATCCTTAGGCTTTCCAAACACACCCATGAACCCTAGGAGATTGACACAAATATTCTTTGTCAGGTGCATCACGTCGATCGAGTGGCGGACCTCAAGGTCTTTCCAATATGGTAGCTCCCAAAATATTGACTTCTTTTTCCACATTGGGGCGCGCCCCGAAGCGTCTTTCAGAACAGGTTCGCTGCCTTGTCCCTTTCCAAACACTACTTTTAAATCCTTGATCATCTTGAATACCTCCGCCCCATCTCGGTTGCCGGGCTTCGATCGGTGTTCTGCCTTACCTTTAAAATGTTTGCCTTTCTTTCTCAACTGGTGATTCCTAGCAAGAAATCGACGATAGCCAAGGTACACGACCTTTCGACATTTTTTCAAATAGACAGCCTCATGGCCACCAAAACAATGAGTGTATGCATTATATCCCTTATTTGTCTGTCCTGAAAGATTGCTTAGAGCTGGCCAATCATTGATTGTCACAAACAACAATGCTCGCAGGTCGAATACTTCCTGTTTGTACTCATCCCACACACGGACACCTGGTTTGCTCCATAGAAGTAGGAGTTCCTGAACTAATGGCCTCAGGTAGACATCAATGTCGTTGCCAGGTTGCTTCGGGCCTTGGATGAGCACCGGCATCATAATGAACTTCCGCTTCATGCATAACCATGGAGAAAGGTTATAGATACATAGAGTAACGGGCCAAGTGCTATGACTAGAGCTCTGGTCTCCAAAAGGATTAAATCCATCTGTACTCAATGCGAACCTTAGGTTTCTTGTGTCATCTGCAAAGTCCGAGAATTCTCTATTTCTCTCCATTGGGACCCATCTGCAGGGTGTCTCAACATGTTGTCCACCTTACGGTCTTCTTTGTGCCATCGCAACAACTTTGCATGGTCCTTATTTCTGAACAGTCATTTTAGGCGTGGTATTATTGGAGCATATCACATAACCTTGGCAGGAATTTTCTTCTTCGGACGTTCTTCATCCTCAACATCGCCGGGGTCATCTTGCAAGATCTTGTACCGTGATGCATGGCAAACTGGGCATTCATCTAATTTCTCGTCCTCACCATAGTACAGGATGCAGTCATTAGGACATGCATGTATCTTCTCGATTTGTAATCCTAGAGGGCAGACGATCTTTTTTGCTTCGTATGTAGTGCTAGGTAATTTGTTCTGCTTCGGAAGTATCTTTTTTGGATCTTTAGTAGTTTCCCAAATGCCTTGTCAGGTATACCATTCTCTGCCTTCCACTGTAACAACTCCAGTGTTGTGCCTAGCTTTTTTTGCCCATCTTCGGCAGATGGGTACAGTAACTTCTTGTGATCCTCTAGCATTTGGTCAAATTTAGCCTTCTGTTGACGGTGGATAACGTCAATTTTTATTAGAACTTTAGACATAAAAGGGAACAAGAATATACACTAGTCTAGGGTTTTAACTGACAGCTTCCACGAGTTTTACATACTCTGTATTTTCCAGGGACTTTTCCAGAAGATGCGCAAAAGAAGGATTAAAGAGCATAATTACCACGAAACTTAACCGCGACGAAAACTACCTTCAAGAGGATCCTAGAAGAGTCTAGAACACACACGAAGAAGCGCGAAGTGAACGGACCCTAGAGGGGGCCGGCCGGCGCCCTAGGGGGGCCGGTCGGCGCCCCCCTGCTGGCCCATGGGCCCCGCTTCTGGAGTCTTCCTCCCACGCTTTCTTGGCACCCAAGTAACGCATATCCCCGTCGATTTCAAGTCGGTTTCATCCGATGGTGCACGTGAGATGAGACGTGGATCGATGACGTGGCGGTTCCTTGCCCCCTACTCCACCTCGGCCTATATAAGGACGCCCAAGGCTCCCCCCAGAAGACATTCTACACCCCAGGAGCTTCATATTCTCTACATAAATTAGGGTTAGGTCCCTCTAGTTGATCTAGTCTAGTTCATCTAGTTCTAGTTCATCTAGATCTAGTCTAGTTCTAGTTCTAGTTCATCTAGTTGTAACTAGAAAATAGGGAGAGAGGAGAGGAGAGAGATCTGAGGAGAAGCCGGCCTGTCGGATCTTCCTCAACTTTGTACCTCTACGGAGACAAGTCTTCATCGATCCATCTTCAGCTCTTCAGTCGGTAATACTAAGTTTTCTATTTAATTAAGTTCAGTTCTTCCTTTACTTTGCTTATGGGATCTCCGCTCGTATTGAGTGCTCTAGTTAAAGTACACAATTAGAGTAGTATTCATTGGTGTAGACGTGGTGTCTAGGCTAGTGTTTACCTGAGGTTGCGCCCAATTCTTACGGATAGCTGTGGTAGCCCCAGAGGTGACAGCTCTGTCGGTCTTCATATTCCACCACGTCAGAGTTGGTGTTTCGTAGAGCTTTTGGCAGCCTTCGTCGATTACCCCTTCCCAGTCTATTCGAGAATCGGAAAGGAACTGCTGCTCCAAAGTAGGTTTAGTTTAGTTGGTCTGATCCTTTTTCATCTAGTTGACTTTAGATAACCCCTTTCTACCCACCAAAAATATATATCTTATCTATCCTTGGACACTCTTGATTTGTTCCTAGTTCACTTCACGTTCCCCGTGGATAATCGATACCTTAGAATACTCTCGGGTGAAAGCTACAGCGATATCCGTGCGCTTGCGGATTATTCTATGTGCGTTAATAAATACCAACACCTTCTCCTTTTCACTTTCACAATCTCTCTGTGCGTCGCGAATGACATCACCAAGAGCATCGTCATCTTCAGCGACAGTGTTTTCTGCATCTGCCTCTTCTTCACTTTCCTCCATCGCGAAGTCACAGTATTGAGCAAAAACATCGTCAGGGTTCGCTTGTTCTTCTTCACCTTCTTCCATCATAACCCCGGTCTCTCCGTGCTTGGTCCAACAAATATAATTTGGCATGAAACCCGATTTGAACAAGTGCAAGTGAATAATTCTTGAGCTACAAAACTCTTTCAAATTCATACAGATGGCACATGGGTAGCACATAAAACCATCTTGCTGATTTTTCTCTGCCACTCTTAAGAATTCTCGCACGCCCTCAATGAACTCGTTGGAGCGACGATCGGCATTGTACATCCAATGGCGTGTCATTATCTGCATTATATGGCATCACATAATTAAAAGCCCAAACTTGTCTAATTCAGTTCAAAATTTTATAAGAGGTTCATCATTTCATAAAGCAGTAGAAAATAAATCTTATAATTTTATAGAAATTGTATTTTTCTATTAAAAGATGTAATCTTATCTCTAAATAAAATTATTTTGATGAATTTTTAAAGTTAAAAATTAATATATTTCAAAATTACAAAGAATAGACATTATTTAATATTTTAAAATGACAACATAAATAAATTAAAGTACGAACAAAATATCCTAAAATATCTATAATAGAACTAAACATGATTTGTGTATACATACTAGTAAAGATAAATGTATAGTACTTTTTAGGTTCTACAGTTAGCATCGTCGTTCATAAAAATTCAAACATGAAATGTGATTGGAGCTAGCAACATTAAATAATGTAGATAAATACAACATGAATTTACATATACGGGGCAGCTTAAATATAGGAGGATGAAGCTAGCAACCTTTTCAAACAAATCGACGATAGCGTAGAAGCGTTGAAGTGGATTGATCACCGGAGATGAGAGCAAGAACAAGCAAAAACAGTGGAAGAACAAGCAAGCTAACTAGAACAATGCTCAGGCTCGGGCAGGGAGAAAGAAGAAAGAAGAGAGTGGTTCAATTTATAGGGGGAGGGTTTAATCCCGGTTGGTGTTACCAACCGGGACTAAATCCGGATCTTTATTCCCGGTCGGTGGCACGGACCGGGACAAAATCTTTAGTTTCGGTCGGTGGCAATGACTAGGACAAAAGGTTGGCCTTTAGTCCCGGTTAGTAAGGTTCTTCCCGACAGCGTCTGACAAACACCAACCGGGACTAAAGACTCTTTTTGTTCCAGGCGCCAAAAATGCCGAGACTAAAGGCCTTTGGGCACATCGACGAAAGACCTGTTCTCTAGTAGTGAACTTACTTGATGGTCGGACTAGGATTTCCGTTTCGCCCGAGGGTCTTTTCGCCTGGTGCGTCCATTTCGTTCGACGTCGGACGCCCTCCGAGGGTCGATTTTCGTTTCGGACGCTGCCCGATCGAGCATCGGATGTTGACGTGGGACGCTGCCCGAGTGTCGGATGTTGGTTTTTCTTGGACCGACGTTGTTTGCTTCGGTGTCCAATGCAGCCTGAGGTTTGGAGGCAGCACGAAGAAGCGGCGCATGCCCAACGTACAGCTGTCCGACGTGGTCATTCAAATGATCGTGTTCGACGTCGGCATTCAGCTAGTTAGCTTGCACGCACGTCGGGTGAGACGGAAGTTTAGGCGAGCACATCGGGCATGGTTCATAAGTCGGGAAGTGGAATAAATAATTTGATGCTCCCGACGTTGGAGTCCGTTGGGTGTTTGATGATTACATTCAGCTTTGTCGATGCTAAGGAAAGCAAAATATATTTGTCTATTCCAAAGATGATTATTCGACCATGCAAGGATTCGGACGGATGGGAGCGGTACGTACGTGTCCTTGGCTGGTCGGTTCGGCTCATGAGTCTGGTAACATTATTTATAGAAATTAGAAATTGATTTGGCCGAACTGGCTTGCGAGTCCTATTAGAGTTGGACTCATCTTGTACTCTAATAGCCGCCCTATTAGAGTAGCAGACTGATTGATTTCCTTCCTCCTCAGATCTATTCTACCTTTCCATGATTTACACCTGATGGATTAAAGATAGGACGGAGAGGAATTGAATTTTGTTTCCTTTTTCTGATGAACTATACCTGCTGTAGTTTTGGGCTTGCTAGATGATTGTGTACCGAAAGTTTCTGAAATTTTTGTTCAGTTAAGTTTCTCAATGGATGGTGGTAGTATTTCTGTATCCTGAGAATTTTCACATGTTTATGAATTTTTCTGAATGCAGTTTCACCTACTCTTGCTCAGTTTAAGTTTCTGAATGAGGACTTGCAGATATGAATGTTGCAGATCCTATCTATAGTGAACTTTGGTAGCTGTTATCTGAACGTGAACAGAGCTATGCTAGCTGTTACCTAAATGTGAGCCTGCGTTTTTTTGAATGGTAGTTGTTATCTGAAGGTGAACAAAGCTTTGCTAGGTGTTGAATATATTGATCTGCATTACTTCTTGACGGGCATTGCTGTTATTCAAACCTTTTTGAATATAGTGGCCTATTGTATCTATTGTTTCAGTGCTTTGAAGTTGATATGGCCGGTTGAGAAGAAGTTGAGGAAGAAATTTTTTTCTACCTTTGATGCTAGCTGCTATCTGATTATGGGGTTCACTGCTATCCTTTTCAAAAAAAAATATATATATATTATGGTTCACTGCTATCTATGTTCAACTACATTCACAAAATGGTCCATGCGTGTCACTAGTGCTCTGCTATTTTTTTTAATGTGAACAAGGAGGTGCTCCAATATTATAATCATGTTGCGTTATCAATGTTTGATGTATTTTCTATCAAATACCCACACAATGGTATATGAAAATTTATTTATAGTTGATCCTAGTGCTACATGTAAAGCATTAAACACCTTAGAGACAGATCACCGTTCATAGGATGTATGGGATGTATGACCTATCTCTATATTTATCTATATGAGATATTTAAGGTGCTTAAAGACGAACCCAATCTATAAGGTTGTACATGCCCTTAATCCTCTGGATCATCGTATCTCATTCGCCGCAGAATCGAGACAGAGGGGTTGCTGACCCATGCTGCGTATATTCCCAACGTGTTCAATGTTAACCCAAATTGTAAATCCTGTTCGTGGACGTGTAATGATGGCGCAGTGTCATGAAGTGCAGTCGTCGATCAGCGCTACACGCTCTTCAACACAAGTCACTATTCAATGATTATTTATACTACTATTATCTTGCTCCTTTGCTCTAAGTATACAATATACCGACATATGGAGGAGCTGGACACACAGACGAATAAAAAACTACTACTTAAAAATTGATTGAGAAATACTCACGCAAGTAAGACGACTCCCTCGTGAAACAGAGTCAGGGCGCCGCCGCCGCCGCAGCCGCCGTCGCCACCGCTTGCGGCCCCCGTTTCCTCACCTCCGGCCTCGCTGCCGGTGGTGACGGGGAGCGGGGTCCGTCTCCTGTCTTCGTAGAGTCTTAGTTTGAGTCCTTTTAGGTCTAGGGTTTGTTCGCCGCCGATGTTCGACGGTGGAGTTAGGTTTTGCCGGAGGAGTGTGGCTCCTTTACGGCGTGTTTTTCCTGGTGACGCCGGCGATGCGGAAGCGGCGGCGGCACAACGGAATAATTTCTTCCAGCTTCTTCCATTCTCTGATGGCGATCTACTCCGACGTCAATGGAGAGGCTAGGAAGACCTGTCCAGGAGTCGAGGGCCAACGCATCGTTGTCTTCTTCAGGTGATGATATTGTTGACCCTGTTAATCTCGAGTAAGATGTATTTTAGTGAAAATCCGAGCCTTGCTCGGGTTGCCGGCGATGGAATCGAAGGATGCGTCAGGGGTACGGGAGTTGGCCGATGCGCCTGGGAGGCAGTGTTGGCTGATTCGCCTAGAAGTATGTCCTCCTCTGCGGCCTCCACCTTATGGAGTTTGGCTCTGGTGCCCGACAACGATTGGGATGCGGCTTTCGATGGTGGTGACGGATGGATCTCTGAAGACTTCGAGGAAGATGAACAGAAGTTCTGCACTTCTTTATAATTTTCCTTTTCTTTGGAATCGTGTCTGTACAAGGGCCGGTGTAATGCGCTAAGATGAATACATGTTCCTTCTAAAAAAACTACTACTCATGTTTCTTTATATTAGTTTGGTGCTTGTCTTATCTTATAACCTAAAGTTTGTTTCAACTATTGGCTTTGCTCTAAAGGCGTCCGCAATGAGATCTAGATCACCAGCTGATTACGCTTGGATGAAGCTTCGGGCTGATGTGGCCGCGAGTTCCCGAGAAAAAAGGAGTATGCTGATGATTTGCTCGTCGCTAGCGCGGAGCCGGGCAAAGTGCATGTAAATTATTTTTTATATTGAACTACCAATCCGATGCATGCAACAGGGCATGTCAGCGGGAGATTTTGACAATGCCGTTGCGGACGCTCTAAGAGCGTCTCCAATGACTGACTCATAAGCTGGCTTTTAGCATATTTTTCATATTTTAATAGAAGAGACAAAAAACTATCTCTTAGTTAAGAGATAGTCTCATACACACATTCTAAGAATATGTGATAATGTCATGTGAGATCATTCATGTTATGAGCTATATACTAAGAGTTAGTACTACTAAATAATTTAGCTTAGAGCTAATAAGTTGACTCAGGTGTTGAGGACGCCCTAAGTAGTACTTGTGGTCTTGTGGGATTGGCATGGCGGTGCCTTATCCACCTCTTGTTATTTATTATAATACAACTATAGTATCCACCAGTCGGCAGTCTACAAGAAGAAAAGGACATGCCATACAAGATCAACTCGAAGGAAATGGACACGACACAAGTCGCCATTAGCTACGTTCTACACTTCTACTACAAACTTCCGTAGCGAGACCAAAGGAATCCCGGATTGCCGACTCCACGAGCACTAGTACAAAATAGCTATTACATCTTCTTTTTTGGAGAAATTATTTTTAAAAAAATTATCACATACAAATATTTATGATAGTAGTATTAGATTAATAGTATCATATAGTTTTACAGTAATATAGTGCACGTAACCATTCATACTATTATAAACTTATTAATCAAATTTAAATAACTTTTATCTTCTCAAAAGAGTATGATCTGCACTTATTTTTAAATCAAAAGAGCAATAATACAATGTAACATTATGGAAGGTGCAGTTATACTACATGAGACGATTCATGAACTTCACACAAAAAAACAAGATGAGATAATTTTTAAAATCGATTTCGAGAAAGCTTATGACAAAGTTAATTAGAATTTCCTTCAACAAACTTTACGGTTGAAAGGTTTCTCTCCATTGTGGTGCACATGGGTGCAACGTTTTATGCAAGGAGGCAATATAAATATAAAGGTTAATGATCAATTAGGTTCCTACTTCCAAGCAAAAAAGGGACTAAGATAGGGTGACTCCATGTCACCGATACTATTTAATATAGTGGTGGACATGTTGGCCATACTCATTGCCAGAGCAAAGGAAGCGGGGCATGTGGAAGGGGTAATTCCTCATTTGATTGACGAGGGGCTGTCTATTCTCCAATATGCTGATGATACTGTATTGTTCATGAGTCACGATGTTGCCAAGGCATTGAATATGAAAATAATTCTTGCTACCTTTGAGCAACTATCTGGACTCAAAATAAATTTTCATAAAAGTGAAATATTTTGCTTTGGGAAAGCAAAAGAATATGACGAGTTTTATGCACAGCTCTTTGGTTGTCAGGTTGGAAAATACCCTTTCCGGTACCTAGGATTACCCATGAGCATGAGGAAATTGAATAATAAGGATTGGGAAGTAATTTTAAACAGGATTGAAAAAAGGCTGAGTGGATGGAAAGGAAAATTGTTAACAGTTGGCGGCCGACTGGTTCTAATTAACTCAGTCCTCTCCAGCTTACCATTGTTTATGATGTCATTTTTTGAAGTGCCAAAGGGGGTGCTGCAGAGGATTGATTATTTTAGATCCAGGTTTTTTTGGCAAAACAATCAGCACAAGCGGAAGTATAGGTTAGCAAAGTGGAAGATTTTGTGCCAACCAAAAATTCAGGGAGGTTTGGGCATACAGAATCTTCAAATACAAAATAAGTGCTTACTAAGCAAATGGCTTTTTAAATTACTCAATGAGGATGGGTTGTGGCAGGAACTTGTTAGAAATAAATACATTAGAGATAAAACATTAGGAAGCTGTATTAAAAAACAAGATCAATCCCACTTCTGGAAAAGCCTTATGAGTGTTAAAGACACATTTTTAGGTCTTGGGACCTTTACTGTGAAGAATGGTTCACAAATCCACTTCTGGGAGGACAGGTGGTTAGCAGATAAGCCACTTAGTGTCCTGTTCCCAGCTCTTTTTAATATTGTGAGAAGAAAACATGACTCTGTGTCAAACATAATGAGTTCCGTACCACTTAATGTCTCTTTTCGAAGGAATTTAGTGGGAAATAATTTGAGGAATTGGCAAGAATTGTTGCTTCTTTACATAATATTGAATTGCGGGCGGAGAGAGATACTTTTTCCTGGTCTTTACACTCATCTCGATAATTTTCAGTTAAGTCAATGTATGTTGCGTTAATTAACAACAGGGTAAGCGTGTCACAGGACATTTGGCAGATTAAAGTACCTTCAAAAATAAAAATATTTTTGTGGTATTTGAAGAGAGGGGTAATTCTAACCAAGGATAATCTTGCACGATGTAACTGGAACGGTGATATGAAGTGCAGTTTTTGCTATGCTCCGGAAACAATTCACCATCTCTTTTTTTAGTGTTCATATGCTAGATTCCTGTGGCGTGCTGTACACATTTTGCTGGGTATTTCTCCACCTCAAAGTATAGAAGATTTGTTTAATAATTGGTCCAAGAGGGGGAATACACAACACAATTCATTGTTATTAACAGCGGCATCCGCAATATGTTAGACGATTTGGCTAACCCGTAATGAAGTGGTCTTTGATAAATGTCCACCAAAATCCTTTTTGCAGGTGCTCTTTAGGGGAACGTATTTTCTTCGCCTGTGGGCAAAGCTACAGTGGCGTGATGACTCAAGGGAACAGCTAATGTTAGCTGGACATCACTTGGAGATAAAGGCGCTGTATTTTTTTAGGATCAGTGGGTGGCTTTCATCTAGGTTCATTGGTTCGGTTTAGTCGTTCATGGATTCGTCAGTTTGGTTGTATGCAGTTGTGACTTTCGCTCGTTTTAAGTTCTTTCAAACTTTGTAATAAAGGTCTGATTCTACCTCTGAGTAGATAAAGCCGGATAGTTTCTATCCTTTATCTAAAAAAAACATGCTCGACATGTACTATCGGTATTTTTTTGTTTAATCTATTTTGATATATACACTCGTTTGTTATTAAGAGAGAAGAATTTAAAAGTCTTACAAGAAGATGGTGAGCGGCAACGCACTAGATTTTGGGTAAGTCGTTTTTTTAAAAGTTTAATTAAATTTATATTAAATAATATCAATATTTATCTATATCTATACCTAATACTAAATGATAAACCTGTGTGCTGATCCGCATAACTCTACATTGTGGAAAAGTTGTCTTAAACTCTCGAACCATACTCTTGCAAGTTAGATAGCATATATCCAACTATCTAATGAACGTATGGAGTCTAACACAAAGCGTATTATTAGAATAAAAATGATATAAACTCCGTTGCAACGCACGGGTATGTTTTGGTAGTGTTTCTAAAAGATCGATTCAAAATTAATCTATGGACACCTATTTGACGCCATAAATGCTTGTATTTTTTGTAAATTTGATTAAAATTTGTGACTCCTCAAAAATTCCTTTACATTTTTTATAGGACCGAGTGTAGCTTCCAATCAAATAATCCTAGCCACCTTTTCAAGGTAAGTCAATTGTTTTTGTGACCTGCCACTAAACATACAATGACATAACCAAACTTTATCTCGGTACATGCCTCGGAGTTGGTCATGTGTTCATCGTTGTTATTTCCTTATCCCATCACCCAATTATCTTGTTGCAATATTTTTAATTTCATATTGCTTTTTTGAACATATCCCTCGCAAATTATTGTATTGTCGTGTTTCTTGGCGCTAGTTGAATTCGTTTCAATCCAGGGTGGCTTTTTTTAAAGTGTGGAAGGCAAGTCAATTTTCTTTACCTCCTAAAGCCACCAAACAAACATTGGTATAGCCAAATTTTGCCTAAACATAATTTTATCTTGGCGGATCAGATACGGATGTATATATATCAATGATATTACACTTGTTTTCATATTTCTACTAAAAATTTTTGCGGCGTTGCCGCTTATGGCCAGCATTGAAGCCAGTATGACCACTATTAGATATTTGTTTATGATTTGTAGTTAAGCACATGAGTACGAGTAGTGGTAGCTGAATCGTTCTTTGCGCAATGTGTTAGTTTTTTTCGTGTTTTTTAAACTATCATTTGTGGATGATGGTATATGATAGCCGAGGATTTTCTATTTTGTTGTACATATTTTTCGAGTCCTGTAAAGATCCAACACAATTTTTTTAATTTATTTATTTATTGAGCGCGGGATAATATTTTGTTAAAATATTTCAAATTTGTCTCAAAATTTTTTAGTGTTTTGAAACATCTCATAGATCGTAAAGTAACAATTTTTTTAATTTTCGGTTCAAGATTTTGATGTGTAGAAATTATGAAAGGTCTCTTTGTTAATTAAAAGAGGCTATTTTGAATAATTCTAAAATTATTTATTTTATAAGTTTCATATTTTTTTCTACATAGAGTACATGATGGAGAGCCTACACAAAAATTTTTATGATTTTAGGAGCTCTAATTATTTTTGTATGAAATAAAAAAATCAGCATGTAATGGGAATTAATAAAAGAAATAAAAAGGAGATGGCCATTTGAGCCTATTTTGGCCCAGCTCGGCCCGCGGGGTAGCAGGCCGGCCCATCAAACGGCCGGGACGGCGGGTTCATTTTCGAAAACGCGAAGGGCTTTTTTTCAAGATTTTCTGAGAGTGGGGAATGGACTGGGGGGTTCTATTTTAAAAAGTTCGAGGATTTTTTTGCAAAACGATCAGGAACAGCCCGATCTCGGCCATCCGACCACCCGATCAGACGGCCGAGAATAGGCCGCGACGTGGCCACGCGGAGAGGGCCGGGAATGGTGCAGCGTTCGTATTAAAGAGATTCGGATTCTTAATACGGAGAGTACAATCTATATTGCATAGGATAAGAATGGATATCATACGTTAACTCAGCCTCACAAATGAATGGATAGATCTGAACTTCTCTAAGTAGAGCTAGAAAACATCTACACCTCCGCACATGCACCAACAAGGCAAAATAATTTTGGTTTTTGTTTGTTTGTTTAGCAAAACTTGCAATTTGGCATGCACATATTTTGACAGGACTTCGTGCTTCGTGGGTCATAGTATAAACCGAATAGGTCCTGCGAGCAAGTTGGGCCTGTTGGGCCATTTGTCACCTAGGGTTTGCGGGGGAGTATATATCGGGGGCTTCCTCCCCCTCGGCCTATTATTCTAAGGCAGCCGGCGCCGCCGCAACCTCGCTTTCCAGATCTAGAAGAGACCGGAGGGGGATGAAGAAAGGGGGTGAGAGGAAGGCGATGGAGAACTGGTATGAGAGTTGGTTTATGGACGACGGGGATGAGAGTTGGTTGATGGAGGACGAGGATGAGACCTTGCGGAAGGCCCCCTCGCAGTTGGTCATGTGTTCCATCTGCACCGGTTTTGTGATGACGAAGAAGCGTGTAGCCAAGGGGGTAGTGGAGGTGGTGACGGAAGCCGAGAAGATGCGGGCCTTGATGAAGGCGGTCCTGCTGCACGGGCCGCTCCAGGAGATGGAGCCGGCTCAGGCGACCGAGAAGCAGCGGCGGTTTCTGGGGCAGATGAGGATGAGTATTGTTGAGACCAAGAGGTGCCCGGCTTGCTCCCGTTCGGTGTTGGATCTCTTCAGGGAGATCTCCGCTCTTTGGCTGTCAAAGAAGCCAGGGCCCGATGAGGAGGACAAGGCGGTCGAGGCGGTCGGATCGGAGGAGAAGAAAAACTCGAGGGAGGAAGGCAGCGAGTTGATGGTTGTCCTTCCGTCGCAGGGTGGGAAGGAGAGCAAGAAGATTGCGACGGAGGACGAGGCGATGGTGCCGGACGCCAGATCGGTGAAGAAGTCGAAGCAATCGAGGGGATCGAGCGGCGGATTGAACAAGAAGAAGGCGCGATCGAGCCGCGGATTGAAGGTGAAAAGCGAGGATAGGGAGGGCAGCGGTTCAAAGAAGAAGGCTAAGGTATCGAGCGAGGTTTTCTTGTTATTTTCATTCACAATAGCTTTCCTTTTGTTCTTTTTCTACAACTATTAGTCTCTGCAATTCTTTTAGCGGAAATAGCTAGTGAAATAGAGCACTCATCGATAAAATCGATAAAATAACTTGAACCCTTTACTAAAAGGGCATGCAGCCCTTTTTCCAATTACAAATCGATGACCTATTATAAAAAAAAAGTTATTTCTTTGGATTTGAAGAAGAGGAATTTTATCAATTTTTATTTTCTATTTATTTTGTTTGTTTTCATTAATGGAATTAAAATTATTAACTAACAGATGGAGGGCAGCGGAAGGGAGGAGGCGGAGATGGAGGGCAACAGATCGAAAGATGTGAAGATGAAGGTCAGAGAATCGGCCAGCGGAAATGGGAAGACTAAGATGGTGACTAGGAGGTTGGACAAGTCGTCCGTTGATTATCTTTTGGAGCAATGCCCCCCTTTCAAGCCTCAAACCTGCGATACCCTCGATCCCTTCATCGAATGCATGATTGCTAGTGATATCGCCGAATATAATGCTGATCTTGAGTTCCGTGCCTACTTGAGCCGCCAGGCTAGCTTCAGGGGGTATGCTGAGTACCAGCTGGAGGTCACCGATGACGAAGAAGAATGACCACAAGTTTATTATGATGGCTTGCCTATCATAATAATAATTTTAGAGTGATGAACCTTTTGGCTTGTTTCAGAAATATTCAGCTTTGTAGCTGTACTATTAGTATTTATATTTATAAGTTGTAAAAATGCTATCTTTTGTGTGTGACCTAGCAGATTAGTTGGACGACTAGCATTCTAATCGAGCTGATCGAATCGGACCTTCGAATCAAGCACCAGGGGCTGATTAGGGTGACTAATTGTGACTAATCGTGATTAGTCGAATGCCTTGAAAACATTGCTTATTGCAGTCTCCTTTGTCCTTTTAGCTGTGCTTGTAGAGGCGTCAACCATCGGTTCTACTTACAGTGATGTGTTCACTGTCACTATACTAGATGCACAGAAATGCAAAGAGTTGAAGATGTGTTCCTACTTGTGAGTTTCTGTTGTGTTACAAACCCACTGATGGGAACGTCAAGACTCAAGAAAGACGTGTTCCTACTTGCGAGTGCTTTGTAGTACTTGCAACGTATTTAGTGGCTTTATGAAATCCTACAAGTAGACATGAAGGTGGAACAGTTTGTTATTTTTCTTATGCTTGATTTGCCTATGACTCCAGTGGTGTCTACAACAGACCAGACCAGGCTACAACATTGAACTGATGCAATCTGACATGGGAGGCTCTACAGGTGTATTCGATGGAGCTGAAGCTTTGGGACAAATCAAGCCTCGTGGAGTAGAGGCACTTCATTTTTAACGGCGTTACTAGGTAGCGTGTCCGTGCTTTATTACGGGACATCCAAACTTTATACTAAGAACTCATAGATCGCAAGATAAGATAACACTGTGAAATTAAATACTGACCTTGAAGTGACACTTGATCCAAAAGGCAAAGTTCTCAAATTTAAAACAGTCACGGAGGACGTGGCGTCACATTCCTGAAAACTATAGTATATAAATATATCTATGATGCGATTAAGATAATGTTTCATATCGGTGGCGTCTTCGATATTCATTTCTTTTACACATTATAAATCCACAAATAAGTTTCGCCATTTCTTTTATATTAAAGCATATTGTATTATATATTCACTGTGTATATCTAATCATGTGGAGTCCAACGAAGTTGGATTTTTCATTTTATGATTTTCCTATGATTTATTATAATTTTTTAAACACCCAGTGAAAATAAATAAAAAATACAAAAGTGTTTTACTGCAGCAAACCGCCCTCGAAACCCGCCCAGGGGGTAAAATAGACGGTTTTGGATAGTTCAGGGGTTGAATTAGACCGTTTCATAGGTTGAGGGATTATGTGTTTCAGGGTCCATAGTTCAAGTGGTTATTTAGACTTTTTCCTCTCATAAAACATTAGTGCCAGCCACATGGATAATATTACCTATCTTGAAAAATCTCACAAAATATCAAACAAAGTATATTATAATCACCATATAAATCTGTTACAATTTGTGTATGGCATCACCTAAGTGTCCACCATACAATTTGTGAAGGGGTAAGGCCACGACACCTCGAAAAACATGCATTGCAGGGCATCGCAGTCACTCAAACTTATCTAATTTTCCTCATCCTCTATTGCGGGTACAAACTAATGAGTAACAATGCATCATTCTGACGGAGTATATTGAAGTTTCAAAAATATGCATAACCTGAAACTTCTATTCAAAGAAGTCTACATCGGCAAGCAGTTGTCCTCACATAGTGGAAGTAAGCAGCATTGTCCTCACATACTTACAACTGATCATCGATTCCGTTCTTTTTACAAAAAGACAAATGATAATACTTCGGTATCATTAAGAGATATTAATCATGCATTTTGGAGCAATAGGTGTACTGTCAAAACGCAGTACCGAAAAGGTCCACATTGTATATTACTCCCTCTGTCCCAAGATATAAGGCGCGATTTGACTTGGTGCGGTCTTCAAGATTGTACTTTGACCATTAATTTATACCATTATATATTATTTTTGACAACAATAATGGTATCATTAGAAAGTATTTGTAAAGACAAAACTAATGATACCACTATTGTACTATAAATTTTTTATATTATTAGATTAATTATTGGTCAAAGATAACAAAGGTTGAATTTTGAAGTACGTGCGCGTCTTATATCCTGGGACGGAGTGAGTATTTTTGAGTCATATTGAAACTAATTAGTCACTTGACACAGCCAGGACACAGTCTGCACACCCAGCACTCTAGTACCATCCTTTTGCTGATCATCATCTTTCAGTAATGAACAGCCACCTAGACACCAGCAAGTGCATTTTTTAGCAAGTGATTTTTAGTAATGGCAAAGCTCAAGATTACTTGTATGGCATTTGCTACCCAATCAAAGCCATGAAATTGGCTGAAAAAAAAAAATCATGAATCCATCAGGGGATGTGGGTTATTGTTCCTGCAAAAATATTTGCAACTGACAAAATGATAACCCCTTTTGTTTCATGTGCAAGAAGAAGCGTTGACTATGTTTAAGAGTTAAATGACCTAATACCAAAAATCCTTCAATATGGCAATCCCAATAAGAGGCCATGCTGAGGTAAGTTTCTTTTTTTAACAGTTTTGAAATACCAACTCAGATTATTTTTTTATGCAAAGCTACATGGCGATAATTGCACAAGCTTCTGAAATTATTCGCAGAGCCACTGTAGGGCCAGGCACTACCTAATACTATCGCACAACATGTCAACAAGTCCTAATACAATGGCCTAAACAAGGGCCTAAAGAAGTCCTAATTAGCAACTTATTTAAACTACCAATGTGGGTTTTCAGTCCTATGTGCTAGCAGAGAATTGTAATCGAGTCTCAGAAAAAAAAAACTGAATTGATTCATTCATCAGTTCACATGTATTTGCATCATATAGCTTTTTCTGTTGACCCGAAAGATCTTCTTACTTACACAATTTCACTGCTTTCACTTGTTTATGAATATAGATTCAAAAATCAACTAATACATGATAGTGTGAGATGTTTAGAGCAATTGATTGGACAGTACAACATCCAAATAGAAACACAGAAAAGACAGAAAGTATTTGGGTTTCCATCCGCTTACCAAGAAAATCAAGGTTAGAAAACTGAACAGAGACAGAAAAATTCAGAAGATGAACCACCCATTGAACAACCGACTGACAGAGACCTGCATGAAAGCACAACAGATATTTTTAGTTCTAAATTATAGCCATGCATTTGTTGAAAACACTTTTTTCTCATTGTTTTAAGGGAAGTAGGGAACAACCAGATTGTTTTTTTCTTTACCCCTTTGACAACCAGCCTGATTCTAGGAGGATTCATAAGCTGAGGCAAATCATATGGCTTGTGGCATCTAGATAACATGATTTAGTCTAAAATGGACTCACTGCAAATTCAGTCACAATCAAAGACACTATCGATGGTCTGTGGCATTTGTGATTATGATGATTCAAAGATTGAAAGTTGAACTGTACTGCACAATCAAAGGAGCATAAAACATTATCTTAGTAAATAACATCTGTATGAAAAATCTGCTGGTTTTTTAATACCACCAGTCTCATAAGATCTTGCCCTATCCATTATATGCTTCAGAAGCATATGAAAAAAAACATGAGCAGAAGGAATGCTATAAAAAACCATATATAACCATCAATGAATTATTTAGTGAAAAGAATGGGATATGCAAGGCATAGAGTCATGGTCAACTCTCATGGATATAGAAAGTTATAAAACAACCATCAAGAGACCCATGCTTGTGGGGTATAAGGTTGCAAATGACTATTGCAGCAGTTGAATTCATAAGCATATTGAAACTGTTCAACATTCACAGCCGATATATCTGACATTATTTATGTGGTGATGGAAATTTCAGCAAGAAAACAGGTCAAATACTGGGCTATTGTCAGCAATCCTAAGGACACTTATGCATGTCATGCCAAATGAATTTCATCGAAAGAAAATGCCAAAAGACTTCAATGTTAGCCACATCCAAGTGCACTTGACCCTTCTATTGTAATGCCATAAACCCCAGTCAACAACAAAATAAAATCAACTTATTCAACAATGTCGCTTCGGCTCCGCCATGTGCGTGACGCCCCTTATCTAGTGGATACTTTGCCACGTCCTCTCTGGCGGATACTTTGCCGCCGTGCTGCTTGTGTGGATACTTTGCCGCAGTGGTTCTTCGGTGGATGCTTTGCCACCACGGCCTCACATATCATGTTGGCACCCTTGCGTCGATGATTTTCAGTTTGCAGGAATAGTGGATTAGGTTTAGAGTTGGTGGTTGTTGTGGAGGGTTCTCCCCCCTCGTTTTTCTTGCTTTGTGTTTATGTTTGTGGGACTGTGTTGGTAATCCTAGGATTACTTGCGCGTCCTTTGTAAACTTTCCCACTTCTTCTTAATGATGCACGTGCCAATGCACGCTTTCGAAAAAAAAAATCTGTATTATTGTAGTTCAATTTAATGGTGTGTGTGCTAATTATATTCTAAGGCTGATTATCTACATTGAATTTCTGAAACACGACCTTAATGCAAATCCTTGCTCCTATTTGCTACCTAGTGCCCTAGCTTTTATGGCATATATTTCATAAGAATATTAGAAATTTGAAGTAAAGAAGATTAGTAAGCCTAGGCTTACCAAAATAACACAGCCCGAGAATAAATTAGTTCATTAGTTGTGTATTACATGATTATCTTACGACCTATACAACCCCGTAACTAAAACAAACACATCAACGGCAGGGTTGACCACCAGATTTACTAACGAGAGAAGTTGACCGAATCCGGCAATTACAGCTACTTATTTTTCTCAGACATTACCGATGCATATGGATGAACCTTTCTGTTGCTGCAGCATGAATTAAGGCATAAGACAGCTAATATGCTTGCATCAAAATTATTAGCCACACTAACATTGACAATTTGATATCTATAGATAAGCCTTGGTTCTCTTCAGAGATGAATCTGAATATTGGCACCCAATGACTGAGAATGGTTGTCAGTACACAGTAAAACATATAGTGTCCAACAATAACAGCAGGCAAGGGCAGGCATTCCGCCGAGCAGGTTACAAGCACTCCCACCAGTTTTCAAAACCCAGGAACCAATAAATTGGCAGACTAATAAGTATACAGATGCAAAGAGACGATATATTACCTCCAAGAGCTTGCCAAACATAGGTGCTCAAAAACCAGCCTCCTCTTGGTGGGTAGGGCGAGGACGGCAAGTGAGGGAAACAGCGGCACAGGTGCTAGCCGGTCTCGCTGGCAGGAACACATTATAGCAGAAGGCGATGGCGAGTGAGGGAAATAGCGGATTGGAGGGAGCTCTGGAGAGCAACGGCGTGTTAGTGCGGGATCTTGGTGGTGTGGGACTACTTACACAGAAGCTCAGGCTGCGACGGTTGTCTCCATTCGCGAGGGCAGTCGTGTGAAGGGTCGAGATGGTGTGTGTGTGTTGGGGGGGGGGGGGGGGGGGGGCGCATAGTCCGACAAAAATTAATCGCAGCGGAAATTAAATCTAATCGGTTTCTAGCGATAATTTACCTCTCTAGCTAAGACTCTAAGCACCTTGCGAAAGATCCTACCAAAAGGTAAAGGTACAAGCCTAGCAAGAGCTTCCCTAAACCGTTCTAGCGCAAGCTCAAACAAACCTAAGCGCTAGTACTTCAAGCACCGGGGGAGTTCCTATCGACTAGTAAGTAAAAGCACACAAAGCACCTAAACTCACTACTTTCTCAATGACAAGGATACACAATCCTAATCAAAGAGCGCAACTTGTTTAGTTACACAAACCAAATAAGAAACTACTTCTAAGCTACACAAGCTAAGAAGGTGAGTGGCAAGCTACACAAGCTAACCGGTCTCACAAGAGCAACTACAACTACACAAGAAAGCAATGCACAAAGTAAGGGACTTGTGTAGAAGGGAGCAAACCACCGCGAAGGATGGGAAGAAGATGACGCGGTGATGTATTTTCCGGAGGTTCACTTGTCACCACAAGCTACGTCCTCCGTTGAGACAAGCTCCAAAGTTGCCGCCAATCCTCTAGTTTGAGGTAACTCACCACAAGTCACCACTCCCACGTGGAGTGCCCACAAGCTCAAGCTCTTGATCCAGTTGAACCACTTGTCGCTTTTCATGTCTCGCTCTACTAACGATGCTCTTCACGATCTCCCACAAGGTGAGCTCCAACCTCTCACAAAGCTTCTCCGGAGCCAAGCACAATCTCCTTGCTTGCTTCACAGAGCCACTTGCCACCAAGCCGTTTAGGAGGTGGCGACCTCCAAGAGTAACAAGCACCACCGGCTTGCAACTCGATCACCTAGTGCCAACTCGAAGCAATCTCACAATGCAATGCACTAGCGATCGATCACTCACTTCTCGAATACGAATCGGATGAGCACAAGTGAGTTGGAGAGCACTAAGTCATGCACAAACAAGGGAGACACATTCCCAAGGTGCAAGACCTTACCCACAGCCCTCTATTTATAGCCCCAAGCCAAATAGAGCCGTTAGCCCCTTCAATGGGCAAAACTGCGTACCGTCGGACGGTCCGACGCCCGTCCAACACTCACCCGTCGGACGACGGACAACGTCTGACACCCCGAATGAACGCCATGTGTCACTAGCCGTTTGACGATGTTCGTTGATCTCCAACGGTCGACTCGATCCCGTGCAATTCCCCAACCGTCGGACGGTCCGACGACAGACTGTCGAACAAGCTCCCAGCGTCCGACGCTCGCGCACTTAGGAAACAGAAACTCCAAACCGTCGAACGCCCTGTCCGACGCCCAGTCATCGGACGACGTCCAGCGTCCGACGTCTCGCCGCGCCGCGCCGCGACGCGAACTTGCCACGCCAGTTCACGCGCCAGAACGCGAACTCGCCACGCCACACGTCGGACGTGTCAGCCTAGCGTCCGATGTTCGCTGAAACACCGTCCGACACCCCTGCATCTGCACACCGTCGAACAAGCAGTAGCGTCCGACGCTCACCTGCCTCGCACCTTCGGACAGTCCGACCCTCACAGACTAAGACACCGTCGGACAGTCCGACGCAGCGTCCGACGCTCTCTCCAAGGCTAGGGCTAGCCGTTGGACGCAAACACAGCGTCCGACGCTTCCTGTCTAAGCGTGCGACGCCTCTACACTTCGCCGAAAAACCTTCGAATCCTGCCTCGCAAGCTTGGCAGGAGGAGTAGAGAGAAACACACTCTCTCTAACTCACAACACCACCTCCAAACACCTTCACCTTTGCAAATGTGCCAACACCACAAGTGTTCGACCTCAAGTACACGTGTGTTAGCTTTTCACAATCATTTTCACAAAGGTTTTATCTCTTTTCACCGCGCCACTCGATCCTAGCAATGCATGCAAGTTAGATCACTCAAGTGGCACTAGATGACCGATATGCAAACAAGTTTGCCCCTCTTGATAGTACGACCATCTATCCTAAACCCGGTCAAGTACTTCTCTACTTAACCATAGACCGGTGAAATAGAAACACCTATGGTTATACCTTTGCCTTGCGCTTTCCACTCCGATCACCATCTTCATCACCGTCTCCAATACCATCGATGCCGATGCAACACATACACCAACACCTCATGAATGATATGATCCACTTCATATCATCATGTGGCCTCTGGTTCGTCGATCCTTGACTTGCAAATTGATATGATATGATGAGCTGGAGAATCATAGGGAAAGAGACGAAAGCAAATTGATTGGGTATCTTTTTCTAATAAAACTATGCGAGGACGAGCATACATTAAGAATCGGTAAGAATCAGGTCGAGACATGATAAACTAAAGGGCTTGAGTGAGAAAGAACCTTCCTTGAAAATAGCGGAGATGCGTAAGGACCTTGAAACCAAATACGCCATTTATATTAGGAACGTGCTGAAGCAGCGGAGGAACAGGCAAGTCATAATGGCCCCGTACAACTAATTAATTGTGTACATTACAACATCATTAATATGGATTCACAAATTTGATTCATGCAGAGACCACTGGATCTGTTTTTATATTTATCCAAGGGATGGACGAGTGGTCCTCTATGACTCCGCAAACTACTTGCCCGCAAAATATGCAATTGTCCTGATTCTCATAGAGCGGCAAGCTAAGTTTTTGTGTATGCATGCATATATATACTTTTGTCGATGTGTGATCATCAGCTTGCGAGATTATAATTGATTTGATGATGATTAATTCGCGTTGTTATATAGGGCTTGGCAGTGGGCCAAATTAGAAAAGGGGAAGAAAAAGAGAAAGTCGTTGGAGACGATTCCTCAAACGAAGATAATTTATGATTAACCGGTATGCATACCTTATTATATATGCTATACACATAACATATATGATAATATATGAAGTTGGCAACTTAATTATTCATCTTTTATATTATATATAGTGCCATAAGCAACCAGTTGGATTGGTCTACTGTGGATATTATGTGTGCGAGTTCATGAGAGTCAATAGACGATATGCCAACAACCCTGAGATAATTAATGTACAAGCAATAATATGTCATTAAAAGTTTAAATTAACGTAGTTAGAATCAAGTTAAAAAAGTTGATGTTTATACAGGGATGTAAGAAAGAAAGGGCAAATAACATGTCATAACAAATTTTGCTAGGCATCGTCGAGGACTTGTGCAATTTCATGTTGAAAGAAATCATATCATCCGATGGTAAATATCATGATTATAAAGGCGTCTTAGCATAGCCCAAGTATAGAGCCCTAATAGAAATTGGCAAGCTAAATCTTCAGCGTGAAGATTACTAGATAGGGTACGAATAATTTAAAAACTTTGATTGATACATATGTGTATTTCATGGTTTTTAAGGCGGCAAAGCGAGACGTGGCGAGCCACTCATTTAAGTCGACTAGGCGACGCCTAGGCGATCATAAGGCGAGGCAAGGCGACGCCTTATCATTGTAAGAAATGGGAAAATCGTAGCAGGGAATAGGCAATAACAGGAGAAAAAAGGAAAAAGAAAAACCAGAAAACAACAAATGTAAAGAGTAGCACTTGGCCCAGTCCACCAGGCAGCCCACAAGCCCCCTCTTCTTATCCCTTCTCTGCTTCCCCACGCCGCCTGGGACTGGGAATCACGACATCGTCATGGACATCTCCGTCCTCCGCGCAGCCACAGCGCCGCCGCACCACATCTCCTCCCTCATGGCTCACGCAGGTGCAGCGCTGCCCTTCCTCCTCCTCCTCCTCCGCCGCCGCCGTCGCCTCCACCTCTGCTATCTCCGCCCTCCCTCCGGCTCTGCTGGTACTCTCTCAGATCCCCATCTCCGTCCGTCCTCCGCGTCCATCGTAGATTGACTCAGGGGCGCCGGATTCGGTGGGGATGAGCGAGGAGGCAGCCATCTCAGAACTCTCTGCTTCTCCTTCAAGCAGCCTGGGAGTTGTTTCGCTAATTTTGGCTAGGCGTCGGGGACGCCTTGCTCCCTGCGACCGCCTTGTCGCCTAGGCGATGACTAGGTGACGCCTTAAAAACACTGATCACTGTATTTGTATATATATCTCGATATCACATGTGATGTAAAAACTTAGAAGTATTATATTAATATGTTTATACATATAATTAATTAATTGCATGTTTGTATATATATATTGATAATGACCCTAATATATTTAATATTATATTATATTAAAAACATAGCACAACAATATTATATTAAAAACAGAGCACTGCCGGTTTTGAAAAATGCGGAAAAAAAATACAGACGGTTCTCTTTAGGAACTGTCAGTAGAAAACTTATTTCTACACAGTGTAGGTGGTTCGCTTTTGGAACCGCCTGTAGAAAGACCACACAAAACCGCCAGCTGGCCTTTCCCACCGGCGGTTGAGTGAAATGCCTGTAGAAATACGTTCCCAACCGCCAGCTAGTGAGCCGTGTCAATTAATTGAGATGAATATATTTAGTGATTTGTCTTCATACTGTGTTGGTACCAGATTTAGAGTAAACATATATTGAGATGAGTGAGCCTCAGTGCTAGATTCCAAGTTGAAATTGCATCTAGACAAACAAGTTCAACCTTTCTAAGTTGGATATTTCTCTATGTTTAATAACAAATATCAACTAGAGGTGGATATAGTTGGAGAATATAGTCATGATCTAGGAGGAAAGTGTAACGAACTTGCTGCTACTATGAGACAGAACCGCCTTAATCACCGGGCCCACGTGCACCATCATCGTCCCTAAGGACATCTGGTTACTATGCATAAGTTCCCCATAATCTTGGTGGCCTGCCGGGTCTCCTAGGAAACCCTGATTTTTCCCGAGGATCTCATTGTAAGCATTGCAGTATTACAACAGTTTACATAAATAATCTGAATCAGAGTACAAGATACGGAAGTGTACATAATTATAGGTTTACAAAATAATTTACATTACCCCAAACCAGAGTTTCGTAGTGGAGTAGCAGCATACAACTATACCCTTGCCCAAGGGTTGTATCGCATTCATTTCTTCATCCGTATCCAGCCCATCAGCCGGCACGATCCCACGTAGAACTGAACTCTCGGCTCTCCTGCAACAGGGGTTAACAAACCCTGAGTACTTGGGGTATTCCGTAAGACTTGCCCGACTAAGGTGTAAGTTTAGACTCAGGAATGCAGGGTTGAGGGTAAGCCTAGCAGAGGATAAGGAGTTTGCAGAAAAGCATTATTATCCTATCCAGTATTTTATCAGTATCATAATCGTAGTCACAGTTCCACTGTTCAGATTCATGTATCATCATTCTTTCAATTACTTCATTCATTCAGAAAACACCTAGTTGCGAACCACTTTTCGGTGTAGAGTGTGAGGATCAAGTCTCCATTAATCGAGGAGCACGTCGATTCGAATCCAGAAAGTACCCAGCTGGGGATTCTAACCACACTGTATATGTAGCACTCAAGCTTGCATATACCAACCTGTCGTCACGGCTTTTCTATCCCGGAACTGGTCCTGCGTCACCCGAGAGCACAGTACTCCTCTCGTCTCCAGGTCCGCCTGCCCCTGGCACGACGGCCACGAGGGTACACGCTACTCTCGCCATCTCTCCACTCCCAGTGCGTGGTTGTCGGTTCCAGCAATAGAGCCACCTGACTCTAGGCTTTCCGTATTGGTATGTGGCTAGGCTGTTCATCTTGATCACAGCAGGCCTACAATGAACGGTCCCTAATTTCTTTCCGCTGGCCACCTTGCATTGGGACTCTAACCCAAGTACAAGTTGACCATGATTTTAAACCATGCCTGCCGGGTGAGTGAGACATGGGGAACGCCGCCCCATGAACTGGCCACCTAACGAAGCATTCCCACTTCTGCCGGTGGCCAAACCTCGGGACTCTAACCCAAGTGATACAACCACCGAACAGAAAATTTCCCCTTCTCGTCGATGACGATACACTGATCAGGTGCACAACCATCGAACGAGAATAATACCAATTCCCTTTTTCATATCTCATGATTCATTCATAGTATTTCATCACACATCAAAAATAGCATTTTTGCAAATCTAAATTATTTAAGCAGGATTAAGCATTTTCTAAAACATTTTCTTTTAAATATCAGGTTATTATTTGGGATAGGTGGTCAAGGATGGTGATGCATCAATGGGTTCATCACATAACTCCTAACAACTTAATGCAATATTTTAACTCGAGTTATAAAACTTTTGTAAATAGAGAGGCGGAATGCACCGGAGCTTGCCTGTGTTGCAAGGAAGGTTAGTCTCGCAGAGATCTTGGAGTTAGTTTGACGTCACCACCAGTCGATCGATGCGACTTCTCCGAACTTGATCCACACGAAGCTTCACACTCGCGAAAACTACACGTGATAACATGGATGCATGCTTAATGCGATGTCATGCTATGATCATGATGTATGATGGATGCAACAAAATTAATAAGTTGGGTACAACTTCCCTTCACGATAAAATTGCAACCCAACAAAATCAACTTGTTGATTAACAACTAGGGTTCCACTTAGTTATCTCACAAAGCAATTTATTCTATATTTATATAAGAAAGGGTCATTATCATCTTTCTACAAGAAGCATGTTTAATTATTCCTTTTTACCCATGAAGTTGCATCCAAGAAATAACCAAAGCAATATCCATGGACCCACTAACGAGTATTTGCAATAAACATCTCAACTAACTGCTAACCCAGGGATTATAACTATAAAGGTAATCAAGGTGCCAAGGAACAATAGTGGTTTTTGTGTTCCAAGGTCCACAATCAACTCCAAAAGTTCACACCATTCCTAAAAAGGATTAGGGTTTCTTATTTATTTTTATTAACCATTAATAGAGCATAAATTAATAAATAAATGAACTATCTCTATTTGAGGCCAAACTTTTTCTACAGCTAGATCTTAGCCTAAAACAGTGGCAATTCAAATCTCATGATTTTTGGATAATTATATTGGCCTGTAAAAATCCTAGAATCTTCATTTATTAATTAAAATTCATATTTTTGCTACATACAGGAAACACCCAAATCCTAGATTTTATATTTTTATTAAATACCACACATAGATACCCTAGGTCGCATGGGTGTTTGACCTAGGATCACAACCAATCCAAAAATCACATCAAAACCTAATATTAGCATTTTCTTTTAGATTTTATTAATCAAACAACCAACATTATTTATCTAATGAATTTAACTATTTCTAAATAAGCCCAAACTTTATCAACAGATAGGTATTGACCTAAAATAGTACCAAAATAAATTTCATGATTTTTGGATCAACATAGAATTAACTAAAATTCATCAAATTTGCATTTAACAATTATTTCAGTGAATTTTAGTCACTGCAAAACAGGTTCGAAACATAAATTTAATATTTTTGTAAAATTCCACACATTGCACAGAGCACTCACAATTAATTTCATAATTTTGGTGTAGAATAAATAATCACACATAAATAACAAAATGAGCATTATTCACACATAAAACAAAATTGGAAAACCCTTTTGAAATTCACCGGAAAAAGGAAAACGCCTTTCGGCCCAAAACGGCCCGAACCAAACAGGCCGGCCCAACACTCCCTCTCTTCCTCCCTGCGCGCCGGCGCACCACTGGGCCGGCCCAAAGCACGGCCCAGCCGGCCTTCTCTTTCCCCCACCCTTCTTCCTCCGCGCGCAGGCGTGCTCCCGCGCACACACGCACGCGCGCATGCGACGGCCCGCCGCGGAGCTCGCCACCGGCGACCTCCGGGATGGAACCGAACGCACCACCACGAACCCGAAGAGCTAGCGGACAACCACACATACCCAGCTAGGGAGCTACACACCTTCGACGAGCTCGAGCCCGCCCATGGCGGACGCGGCGGCGCGGCCAACCCATTCCGGAAATCGGAACGCGGTAGAGTTTAAGAAAAGCACGTGGAAAGTTTCGGAGGCTCACCACGACTTGATCTAGCTAGTTGGTTAGGGTTGCGGCAGTGCGGATAAGCGAGCTCGACGATGACGACGGATGCAGCGACCCGCTCCGGCGACACGACCTCCGTTCCGATGACCCTAGGGCGGTAATGGTTAGGACAACTTGTCCGAAGGAAAGAGGGTGCCAAGGTGAATTCAAAACACCGAGAAGAAGGGTATGAGGCCCACCACAGCGTCGCTGGGCCGAGGCGAGGCGGCACGGCGATGACCCTTACCGGAACCGAGGAAGAAGGTCGGCGGTGTGGTCGACTCCGGTCACGAGCATCAGCACAAAAGGGCTCAAACGGTGCTCTGGGAAGTGGCGAAGGTATAGGCGAGATGGAGAGGGTTGAGGGTGACGAGGGACGGCGAATTCAGCCGAGCAGTGGGGGATGCCACCGGCGGCCGCGGACGAAGAACGGAGGAAGGAGGTGGTGCTTGTCGTTTTAAAGGAGTAGAGGAGGGGACAGGACCGACCCAGGGCGGCACGGGGTCTCCCACACGCGCGGCTACGACGGGGAGCATGCTCCCGGGCGGCACGGGCGGTGCCGCGCGCGCGACACGGCGGTCGGCCGCGACTGTGAGAGCACAGGAGGTGAGGGGCGAAGCACTGTAGCAATGTCTCCCCCAGATCCTGTCGGGTTTCTCCCATTTGTTGGCGATTTCATGTGTAAACTTGCAAAAGTGCAAACACCAAAGTTGTAGTGCTCGAAAGGCTGAACAACTTTGCTTTTTGAACCGAACTCAAATTCTACACGGTTTCGAAACTACAGAAAAAGGGGTAAAATAGGTTTTTGGATTTCAAATCTAATTTCAAAAATAATTTTTTATTTTTCTCAAGAACTTGAAAAATGTCCAAAATAAAAGTTGCTCTACTCACTGAGCTTTACAACTTCTATTAAGGGAGTTTTGCCAATTTCTTGATATTTTTGAAAATGAAGTTTTAAATTTGAATTTAAACATAGTAATTTGAGGTTAATTCAAATTTTTATTAGAGAACATCAAAATCACTCAAAATAAAAGTTGATCCATTTTAAAAGGTCTACAACTTTTATTAAGGCACTTTTGTCAAAATCCAAATAGTTTTTGAATTAGGTTTCTGGAGCCAAAATAAGGTTTAAACGGGAGTCTGATCAGAAACTCGAAAATCAAAATTTTATATAATAACAGCCAAATATTTAAATACCAAAGTTATCCCATTCAAAGAACTTTACAACCTTTATATAATAAGTTTTGTCAAGTTCTTAATAAATTTTTAATATAAAGATTTAAGTTCAAATCTCTATACACAAATTAGGGTTTTATTTAAAATCTCAAATAATAACTTAACAATCACCCAATGTAAAAGTTGCTCAACTTTTCAAGGGCTAGAAGTTTTGTTTAAGGCTCAACATCAAATTCTCATTAGTTTTGGACTAGGGTTTTAGATCCAACTCTAGGGTGTATAATTGATTTCGTTTTAATTCCCAATTGAAATAGGGATAAATACATAACACCAACATTTACTTAATAAATCAATCTAAATCACATATGCACAATCACATGTAAGAATAAAAATTATTTTAGTCAATGCACACTAATGATGAGTTTATGCGGGATGATTTGCACGCAATTATGATGACATGGCAGGTTTTAGTTACAGTAACACGAGGGGTGTTACATACTAATATAGATACAAGAGAGAATGAAGTAGAGTTTTTTTTACTGTTTTATTTGGGTATAGAAATACCACATGCTGATCACTGGACATCTTAACTGGAGTAGAGCCTATGCTTTTCATCTGGGATTTGATGAAGTTCGGTCCATGCTTTCAAGCCAAACCCAAAGACTGATTTGCAGAACCCAAGAATAGGACTATATTAGATTTCTTCTCTCACCACTCAAAATGTCCACATGTTTTCCTAGCCTTGTAAAACTGATGATTTGTCTTATGCAATGCTCTAGAATGTATGAGCTATGAAGCCTTTTTTTCATTAGTAGAGAAAAGACTTTTTATCCTATCTAGAGTTTAGTTTGAGTTCCTGTATTTTTTTGTGTTCGAGAGTAAAACCTTTTGTAAGCATCTAGGCCCTAGGGGTTTCGGTGATTAATGACAACATGAGGTTATTATGACTAACGTGTGTTTTGTAGGACAATTTAAAAGTTAGGTCATAATAACATATAGGTTCAAGTCCACGTGGATGGATTTCATTTCAGTTTTCAAAGGGACGACAAGACGGAGGATATGCTAGTTCTAAAGTGCCGTTTGGTGTTGAGAAGCACTTAGAGTAGTTTAGGTTTTGTTTTCTTCTTTGGTCATACTATCAAGGGGGGTTTGAACGGGTAGCTTGATCTAGGCATGATCATGGATGGTAGTGTGGTGCACACCTGTCAATTCTGAGTGTAGAGAGTGCAGAAGGTGTCCATGCATCGTGGGGAACAAACTTCGTCTTGGAAAGTTTTCGATTCGGCGAAGTTTGGAGCTTCATGTTGCACCAGACGCTGCACCGGACGCTGAGCCTGAGCGTCCGGTGTATTGTCAGCGTGCAGCGGACGCTGGTCTATGGACCACCTGACGCTGGGTCCGCGTCCGGTGTTAAACCCTTGTCGGGGTGAAGCACCGGACGCTGCACCGGACGCTGAGCCCCAGCGTCCGGTGTCCACTCAGAGAGGTTCCAAAAAGGGGTTTTGGTCACCGGACGCGTCCGGTGACTAGGCGTCGGACGCTGCCAGCGTCCGGTGTATTTGTTTTGCGTGCCGTACTGTTACCGTTGGAGGGGCACCGGACGCGTCCGGTGTGAACTTAAGGAGCGTCCGGTGCACCCGCAGAAAGGCTGTTTTGTGCCTAACGGCCATGGACTTGTGTGGGGGCTATTTATATCCCTTGTGCACATCCATATGAGGTCTCTTGCCACTTTGATCAGCTGAGTACACCTTGAGACCTTTGAGAGACTTGCAAGAACCTAGGGATAAGAGAGAATTGCCATTCTAGTGAGATTCTTCCCTAGAGAGAGTGACTTGTGTGCATCCATCCGTTCCTTGATCTTGTTGTGATCAAGTGAGAGTTCTAGCTTGTTACTCTTGGTGATCGGCATCACCTAGACGGCTTGGTGGTGATCGGAGACTCGGTGACTGCTTTGAGAGCTTGTGGGCGGCCCGGGTCAAGCTTGTGAGCGGTTGTGGGCGATTCACCGCGCCAGAGAGGCAAAGGATCAGCCCGTAGAGAGCACTTGATTGCTGCGGCGATCAAGGAGGAGGTACACCCTTGCGCGGGTGCTCCAACGAGGACTAGGGGGTGTGCCGACACCTCGATACCTCGGCAAAAAGGATTCTTGTCACAATTTCATTTCCGCATTTACTTTCTCGTTCTCTTGATTGCTTGTGTGGTTTACTTTCCTAGAGCAGTATATTTGTGATAGGACTTGGCTCTAGGTTGCATAACTTGTTTTAGGCTTAGAATCACACAAAGCACAAGGGGTGACATTGGGCAAATGGTGATAGGTTGAATTGTATTTCAAAAAATTTACTAGTTGCCCAATTCACCCCCTCTTGGGTATCCTCGATTTCTTTCAATTGGTATCAGAGCCTCGTTGCTCATTAGTTTGGCTTAACCGCCAAGAGAAAGGATGTCCATGAATCACGATGGTCACCCTCCCGTCTTTGACGGTTGCGATTTTTCTTATTGGAAAATTTGCATGGAGGCATACCTTGAGGCGGTGGACGTTGGTGTCCTCAAAGCCACCACGCAAGGTTACTCCAAACCCAAACCCGACATGGTCCTCACACCACTCGAGGAAGAGCGCGAGAAATGGAATGTTAAGGCTCATAACATCATCTTTAGAGGCCTTAGCAAGGATGTGTTTAACCGTGTGAGGAACCACAAAAACACCCATTCTCTATGGTCGGATATTTGTGCGTTGCATGAGGGAACCAAGAATGAGAGTATGGAGCGCTACTACCTTGTGATTGACAAACTCAATGCTTTCAAGATGCTTCCTAATGAAAGTGCCAATGACATGTACTCTCGATTGAATATTATTGTAGAAGAAGTCAATGGCCTTGGGCTTGAACAAATCAATCCATCCGAAGTTGCAAGGAGGATCCTCAACGCTCTTTCGATTGACAAGTATGGTCACATTGTGACTGTGCTTCATCAAACGGATCTCTCCACCGCAACACCCACTCATGTTTTGGCGAAGATCAATGCTCATGAGATGTATATGAAGATTGTTCCTCAAGACGGTGCATCATCCAAGAAAGAAGAGAAGAAAGACTTGGCACTCAAGGCCGACAAGAAAGGCAAAGCTCAAGCCAAGTACACTTCCCATGATTCAACAAGTGATGATGATGATGTTGACACCGAGATAGCTCTCATGGTGAGGAAGACCACCAAGATGCTCAACAAGCTCAACTCCAAGGGAATCAAGTTTGATTCCAACAAGAAGAAGTTCTTCACTAGTAGCAACAGAAAGCCCATCTCCAAGATGGATTGCTACAATTGTGAAGAGCTTGGGCATCTTGCTCATCAATGCCCAAAGCCCAAGAAGAACAAGTTCAAGAACAAGAACAAGGGCAAGAAGCAAGACTCAAGTGATGAGAGTGAAGATGAGAAGAAGAAGACCAAGCCATTCAAGAAGAAGCAATTCCACAAGAACAAGAAGAATGGCAAGACCTACATTGTTGGTGATTGGCTCACCGATATTGAATCTTCAAGTGGCTCTTCCAGAGAAGAGAGTGATGATGAGAAAGAGAAGGTGGCCGCTCTAGTGATTGGGACTTCACTTCCTCCACCGCCTTCACCGCCCTCCTCACCGACACACTTTTGCCTCATGGCAAAAGACAAGAAGGTACAAAGTGATGAGGAGAGTAGTGATAGTGACAATGAATATGATTTACCTACATATGATGAGCTTACTAGCTTGCTTAATGACTACACCAAAGTCATTAGGAAGCTAACTTAAAAGAACTAGTATAATGCCCGTGCTAACGCTACGGGTTTTTTCAAGAAAATATTGTAAAAAAAACCACCAATTTGCTTTTGAAAACATTTCTTTACAAGTATAGCACATGTGCGTTGCAACAGATTATTTTTAAAGAGTATACGTGAAAACTAAAGGACTATATCCATGCTTACACTTATGATCTGATGAACACTGAAACATAACAAGTCACATCTCGATATCATGAGACCTTACCTAGAATGTGTCTCTGTACCACACAGTTTTCAGGATCACAAATTATGTTTATAAATGAATTGACATTTTCAGAAGCACCGCCATACATGAATACAGCTTCTGCTTCCAACATTATAAAATCCACCACAACACACTGTTTTGCCGCATACTGATGACAATACAACTAGTTAATGGGGGAAGCACCACTCAACGCCTTACAGAAAAAATACAAATGAGTATGCTAGTACCATAAGAGAGCTTCAGAGAGCTTCTGTATTTTGAGACATACATATAGCAATCACTTTCTTGGAGATGTCATCAGTAGCCCAAGAATAGATGGCATTGTTGCTAAAAAGGCTTGTTAGTGACACATCTTTGCATAAGAAACAGAATCAGGCAAGTTTCCATCTGCATATCACTATCCTGTTAAAATACATGCATGTTCACAATATATAAGTGCTTCTAAGTTTGTTTTGATCTTGTAGCCATCAAACAATGAAACAGGAAGATCATGGACCCAAATGTCAAATATTATTTACCTCTAGTAGGCAGAGATCCTCCATGTTGGTCAGCAAGAAAGCCATCCAGAGGTATGTTATTTATAGCATAGTGGAAATCTCATAGACTGAATTTTTCACCAGGCCTGTACCCAATCTCTAGCTGAACAAAGCTCAGGTATTAGAAAATACTCATGTGACGGTGTCATCACAGTAGGAAGGCATGTAAACATCTTTGTTAAAAACAATCAGCTCTACAAATAGGATGAGGCGATGGGCTGTGTGAATACATTGCTACGTTCATAAGTAATTTAGTACAGTAAGGCATGGGGAGGTAGCTGGGACCATAATTTAGTACGGGACATTGATAAGTTTCTAACCACCTGAAGAGACATGCATAGAATTGGAATACACTTTTGATAAAGAGGCTATTGATCGATTTTATAAAACAATAACAGTGGTTACCTTTACACAGTTATAAAATTAGACCATTATAAAAAATAGGTTATATGTTGAGGCTATAATGAACATGGAAAGGTGCAGACATGTGTGATTTAGTCAGCAATTTTACAGGGAAAAAACTGTATCATAATTTGAAATGCTGATATCAAGAGCCCAATAGATAGATGAATAAACAAACACAAAAAGGTTCCTTTTATTTAACATAAAGAACTTACCGGGTATCTGTTTCTTTACCTCCATGAGTATTCAAAGTTTTTTTTTTGAAGGTCAACGGGGGGGAGGCGCTCCCCACCTGAAAGTATTGATATATTATCAACAGCCTCGTTTTTAGGGAACGAGGCAAAAACCCTTTGTTCGGTTAATTTTGGAAAACCGGACTAAAACCAAACATGGAGGGTCAAGGACCCTTAAGTCTTACAATCCAGATAAAGAGAAGTACAGAGGGGGAGGGAGAGAATACAACACCAACAACAACACATAACAACAACAAACTCGAGGATAAGCTTAGCACAAACTGACAGACGCCAACCGAACGTCGATTTGCGCCCCCTCCAAACAGCATGCTCGCCGGTTTCACCGTGACCATTGAGGCCGTCACCCCTCCTTGTTGACGGTGACATCCTCTAGCATATCCGGGCCCACGTACCATCATCCAACGCCATCCATGGGGAGGAATCCTTGGAGGGGAATGACAGCAGCGGTGGAAACACCACCCGGCATTTGATATTCTGACACCATCAAGGAGTGGTGATGGACCCGCAGGCCAAGGATAAATGGACACGACGATCTCCCCTGAAGATGATGGCGACATCCTCCAGCACATTCGGGCCCACGTATCACCATCCAACGCCGTCCAAGGGGAGGAAGCCTTGGAGGGGGAATGGTGGCAGCGGTGCACACAGAGCGAACTATTCTTTCGCCTTTTACTAATGAGTATTCAAAGTTCAGTAAAGTGAAGTCCTTAACTGCTCAAAACCCAGTCAAACATTGAAATATCCAAAACTAAAATATAAGCAAGTCTAATTCTCTCCTAGCAGTATGTTGCCATCAATTTTTTGAATTATAAATTTCCTATTCTTACCAGAGATTAAACTACAAACAACATATGTGACAAACAATTTGGATAAAACAAATGGCCAAATATTTTTTTATTTTCATATCACAATTTTGCTAGACATAGGAGTAGAGGTGGGAAAACAATTGAAACCAAAACAATAAGCACTCCAGCCACTAAGGATCCTAAAACATCTATATTACATGACAGAAGAACCACCAAATATTCCTTGCCAGACCAAATCAGACAGTTTTTGACTGACATTGGCATCCAAGAATAATGTTGGTGCTTAAAAATCCTTATAAATTACCGCATCTGCGCACTAAAACATTGTGGATCAGATCTTGATCACTTATTTGACTCGGCATCATTTAAAAATATTTGCACATGAATTCAGCTAAACAGGCTCCAGTACTACATAGAGTTATTCCATACCTTGTACGATGCAATTTCCAAGAAAGGGTAGGATGAGCTTTAGTAGAACGGGTGGTCATCCGAGCTTTTGTTGGGCAGGAACTCATAGAGAACAACAACATATGGTTGCCTGCTTCTAAATCCAAGAACACCCATGAATCAGACTTCAAACAGCCACCGGATATGATTCTCTTTTAAGAAAAAGAAACGCAAAATAAGCATACTTATTAATGTACACAACACAACACTAATATTTTCATCCTTGCTAGCCATATGCCAACGGAGAAATATAAATTTACAAAACATGACATTTCAATTCCCCTCTGTAAATTAGTCAGTACATGCATACACCCTCTTCTTGGATTTCAGGATTTCTGAATCTGACTGGATTTGGAAGAACAGTTACTATCCCTTCATCGGAACAGAAGTAATCTAGCAGTACAATCCCATTAACTAATGCCACATTACAAATGAATAGAAGAAACTCCAACTCAACTTAAAATTCAATGATATGTATGTAGCACAAAGTAAAGATTAATTTCAATATTTATTTAGCTATCAAAATTATCATCTGCACAAATTGATGAAAAATATCCTCTATCGAAACACAAATTGATGAAAAGTATCCCTGTGCCAAAAGAGAATGTGGATAACTATGATGGCTAGTCAAGTGGGAAGCTAAAGCAGCTGCTGGCAATATCTTTGCTTTCATGAAGCTTTTGCCTGAATTTTCCCTCTTGTGCTATGAAAACTTTGAACAAACACGAATGGAGAGATATGTATACGGTATACCTGATCAAACATGTGGAGCTGCAAACTTTACCTAGGCCAAACTCATGAATACAAATATATTGTAACATTATCATGCATAAGATTCAGGGAGTCAAAAAGGGCTAAAAAACAGAACACATAAATTTTCCACATCTTGACTTTGCCTATCCAGAATTGTGTGTGCACAGGTACGACTGATAATCTTCAGAAGGGATCAAAGTTAGTAGGCATAAGTGTGCGCCTGTACAGACCAGATCAGAACTGAAGAGAAGGGGTGTCACACCTTCTGGGCTCTCGTCGCAGGCGAGCTGCTGGTGTGCGGCGGTGGCAGCGTAAATCGGTCATGAAGATGGAGGCCGCGCAGGTCGAGTAGACGTCATGGCGTCCGGTGGGTGCTCAAGGCCCCGGTTCTTGGTCCTCTCCAAGAACCCCTCTAGGCTGGCGGCATCCACAGAGCCGGAACCGCTGCCCATACCTATCAAGGCCAGCGGCGATGACCCTTAGCTGCTCAGCCAAGTGCACGCATCTGCTTCTTAAGTAGAGGAACATGACGCTCTTTCCCGGCTGCGCGTCGAGCCATGCGACGCAACTGCGCCTCCAAGAACCCCTCTGCCGATGGACAGATCGCTCCCCTGGTTGTCGCCGTCTTCAATCTCGGCTCGGCCCGCCGAGCTTCGAACGGCCGCCAGTGACGGACTCCAAGGAAGCGAGAGCGGGGGTAGGGGGTTACCGCCGGAGGGGAGGTAGGGTGGCCGCGCGCGATGCTGAAGGCGAGGGCTCGCGATGGCGGTTGCTGTAGCGAGGATGAGGCGGCGCGCGACGCAGGACGAGGCGGGCTGGCGACGGCGTAGGGCGAGGCGGGCGGGCGGGCGGCGGCCGCGGCTCGCAGGGTGAGGTGGGCAGGCGGTGGCAACGCATGGGCGACGGCCGGGCCTGCGGCGCAGGGCGTGCGCGGGGCGGGCTTGTGAGGCGGCGCAGGGCGAGGTGGGCGGGCGACGGGCGGCGGCCGCGGCTTGCAGTTGGAGAACAAGAGTGGCGCGGGGGGAGGCACGGGGTCGCACGCGCGGGGGAAGGAAAGAGTGCGCGATTGATGGCGCAGAGAGAGTGGAGAGGAAAGAGCGCGCCGAGGAAGGAAGGGGAGGAGAGGGATCGCATCGGCGTTCTGGTAGGGACATACTCATTACGGTCTAACTCTTTGGAGAAGTTTTCCATTACAGGGGAGATGAAAAGTTAAAACTTGACAATGGTAACCTTTTAGCTGAAAATGAAAAATTCACTAAGGCTAGTGTTGAGCTTAGAGAGAAAAACCAAAATGTGTCATCCAAACTCAAGGAGCTCAAAACTAACTTGAAAGAGCTCAAAGAAAAATATAATAAACTTGAGAAGATGCACATTGAGCTCACCACTAGCTATAAGAAGTTAAAAGAGGACTACACTTAAGTAAAAGTGAATCATGACAACCTTACTATGGCTTATGACTTGCTTGTTGAAACACATGATGCTCCTAACCTTGTTGTTAAGTGTGACATAGCTACATCATGTGATGACTTGGTTGATGAGATCATTGAGCAAGAGTCAAGATGCAAGGGCAAGGAAGTGGTGGTGGCCGATTACCATGATGACTACATGAAGCTTAAGGTTGAGAATGACAACTTGAAAAAAGAGCTAGAGAAGCAATCATCCACCAACACCATTGTCATTGAGACAGTGCAAGAAGATGAAGAACTTGAAGCATTAAGGCAAGAGAACAAGATTCTCAAAGATAAGAAGACCCACCTTGCAAGCCTACTTGAAGAGAACAAGAAGTTAAATCAAGAGAAGACACATCTCACAACTGGCTTGCAAAAGTTCACTAGAGGCCAATATCTTCAAAGTGATTTGCTCATAAACGCCGTGATGAAGTTTGATGGGAGTGGGATTGGCTACATGAGTGAGAAAGTTCAAAACATTAGAGCCCAAGCAAGATTGAATAAGTCAAAGAGCAAGCCCAAGCCCAAACCAAAGAGATGCTTTGAGTGTGGACAAAAAGGACATTTTGATCATGAGTGCAAGACACTACCACCACAACTTTTACCCAAGCATGCTAGGCCCTTTGCCTTTGATGCTCACTACCTTCTAAGGAAAGATTCAAGGGGCAAAGTCAAAGTTTCATTCCTAGGTCTCCCCTAACAAGAATAGGCCTAGGCAATTGTGGGTGGCTAATTCATTGGTTGAGAAAGTCTGGAACCCTCCACAAATGTGGGTTTCTAAACATCAAGCTTGATTTGCTATGTGTGTAGGTGAACTACAAGACCGGTGGCTCTCATTGGGTAATTGATAGTGGATGCACTCAACATATGACTGGTGATGCTCGTATGTTCACCTCACTTGAAGAGGATGTGGAAGATCAAGGGAAGATTACAATTGGAGACAATTCAAAGAGCAAAGTTCAAGGGCTTGACAAAGTGGCAATTTCAAATGATCATTCCATCTCCAATGTGCTTCTAGTTGCTTCATTGAGCTTCAACTTGCTATCCGTTGGTCAATTGTGTGATCTTGGCTTCCAATGCCTATTTACAAGTAAAGAAGTGGTAGTGTCCAAGAAAGATGACAATCAAGTGATATTTAAGGGCTTTCGGTACAATCACTTGTACTTAGTGGATTTCAACTCCGAAGATGCAAATTTGAAGACTTATCTATTCACCAAACAATCTCTTGGGTGGTTATGGCATAGAAGGCTAGCACATGTTGGTATGAGTACACTCAAGAAGCTATTAAAGAAGGATATGGTGAGAGAATTGAAGGATATGGTATTTGAGAAGGACAAACTATGTAGTGCATGTCAAGCCGGCAAGTAAGTGGCAAATACTCATCCATCCAAGGCATTTGTATCAACATCAAGACCTCTAGAGCTCCTTCACATGGATCTATTTGGGCCAACTACTTATGAGAGTATTGGCGGGAATCTTGCTTGGTGATTGTTGATGATTTCACAAGATACACTTGGGTTTTCTTTCTTCATGACAAGACGGAGGTTGCAAGATCATTCAAGAAGTTTGCCAAGAGAGCGCAAAATGAATTTGAAGTGAAGATCAAGAAGATTAGAAGTGATAATGGGAACAAATTTGACAACACACACATTGAAGTTTATTGTGATGAAGTTGGGATCAAGTATGAAGTCTCATCCACCTATACCCCTCAACAAAATGGTGTAGTTGAAAGGAAAAACCGGACATTGATCACCCTTGCAAGGACTATGCTTGATGAGTACAAGACGCCGGAAAGGTTTTGGGCGGAGGCAATCAACACGGCATGCTATGCTTCCAACCGCCTATTTCCTCACCGGCTACTTAAGAAGACCCATATGAGCTACTCACCGGCAAGAAGCCCGATATCTCCTACTTCCGGGTGTTTCGTTGCAAATGCTACATCTACAAAAGCGGCAACACCTAGGGAAGTTCCAACGCCGTTGTGATATTAGTTTTCTTGTTGGTTACTCATTGAAGTCTAAGGCATATAGAGTATTCAACAATGCCACCGGCCTTGTTGAAGAAACATATGACGTGGAGTTCGATTAATCTAACGGCTCTCAAGGAGAGCATGAGAATCTTGATGATGTAGGTGATGAACCATTGAGGAAGGCTATGAAGAACATGCCAACCGGAGATATCAAGCCAAAAGATGATGAAGATGATGGTGATGTGCAAGTGATAGATCAACCATCTTCATCAAGAGTGCCTCAAGATGATAGTGACAAGGATAGGGTGGATCCATTTGAAGACACCCACATCACACAAGAAGAAGTTGAGGCACAAGCACAAGATGTTGAAGCTCCACAAGAACCTCCTCAAGTGGTTGAAAGAAGAACCACTCCACTCCTACAAGCTCATCCTTAAGATCTCATAATAGGGAGTCCTTCAAGGGGGGTAATGACTCGCTCACAAAGGCATGCTCAATTTATTGAACATCACTCCTTTGTCTCTTGTGTTGAGCCTACTAGCATAGAAGAAGCTCTTCAAGATCCGGATTGGGTGATTGCCATGCATGAAGAACTCAACAACTTCACCCGCAATCAAGTTTGGACTCTTGAAGAGAAGCCTAAAGGTGCAAGAGTCATTAGAACCAAGTGGGTGTTCCGCAACAAGCAAGATGATAAGGGCAACATCATAAGAAACAAGGCAAGGCTAGTGGCAAAGGGGTTCTCCCAAGTTGAAGGCTTGGATTTTAGAGAGACCTTTGCCCCAGTTGCAAGACTTGAAGCCATCCATATCCTCTTTGCATATGCATCTAATCACAACCTAAAACTTTTTCAAATGGATGTGAAAAGTGCATTTTTGAATGGCTTCATAAATAAACTTGTCTATGTCTCGCAACCACCGGATTTTGAAGATCCTAGATATCCTAATCATGTTTATAGGTTGTCCAAGGCGTTGTATGGCTTGAAGCAAGCCCCACGGGCTTGGTATGAGCGCCTCCGGGACTTCCCCATCAACAAGGGCTTCAAAATCGGCTTGGTGGATACCACACTATTCACCAAGAAACATAAAGGGCATATCTTCATTTGTCAAGTTTATGTTGATGATATTATCTTTGGCTCGACTAATGAAGATTATTGCAAGGAATTTGGTGATATGATGTCCAAGGAGTTCGAGATGTCCATGATTGGTGAGCTCACATTCTTCCTCGGCTTTCAAGTCAAGCAAATGAGGGAGGGGACGTTCGTGTCGCAAGAAAAGTACACGAAGGACCTCCTCAAGCGCTTCAAGATGGAAGATTGCAAGCCCATCAAGACCCTAATGCCTACCAACGGACACCTCGACCTTGATGAAGGAGGTAAATCGGTGGATCAAACACTCTACCGGTCTATGATTGGTAGTTTGTTATATCTCACCGCATCTAGGCCCGACATCATGTTTAGTGTGTGTATGTGTGCTAGATTTCAAGCTAATCCTAAGGAACCTCACCTCACGGCGGTGAAGAGGATCCTTAGGTACCTAAAACACACCCCAAGCATTGGCCTTGGGTATCCCAAAGAAGCTAACTTTACTCTTGTCGGCTATTCCGATTCGGATTATGCCGGTTGCAAGATTGACCGGAAAAGCACATCCGGAGAGTGCCATTTGCTTGGAAGATTGCTTATTTCTTAGTGCTCCAAGAAACAAAATAGCGTTGCCTTGTCAACAACCGAAGCGAAATACATTGCCACCGGTGCTTGTTGTGCACAAATTTTATACATGAAACAAACACTACTTGATTATGGAATTAACTTGAAGTGTGTGCCTTTGTTGTGTGACAACGGGAGTGTGGTAAAACTTGCAAACAATCTGGTTCAACACTCTCGCACAAAGCACATTGACATCCGCCATCATTTCCTTAGAGATCACGTTGCCAAGGGCGTCATTTCCTTTGAGGGAGTGAGAACGGATGATAACTTGGCGGATATCTTCACTAAACCATTGGATGAGGCACGGTTTTGCTAACTAAGAAATGAACTAAATTGCCTTGATCTAAGCAACTTCACATCTAAAAGATGACCTTGTGTTGTCATGTGCGTTGCATTGTAACATAAAACATGTCTAACTTTGCCTTGCACGTAGGAGCTTATCTAACACGGTTAAGATAACCCCTTTGAGTGTGTGAAGAAGCTTACCCGTGGACAAACTTGATAAGCACTAGTTTAATTCACACGTAATTGCATTGCATATTGCATGGTTGTTGATTTTTTTCGTTTACTTATTGGGTCTTATTGCCTATTTTACATAAAAATCATATATGCCTAAGGCAAAATACATGAAAAATTGAGGGTTTGAGAGAGGATCTTCCATACCAGTTCCAAATTGTGTTTATTTGCATCTTATTTGAGTTAGAACTTGGTTGGAAGAAAGTTTCACGAAAGTCGGAGAAGAAACTGCACTGAAAAGTGCACCGGACGCTGCACCGGACGTTGCACCGGACGCTGCAGCGCGTCCGTTGCATACACCGAACGCTGGAATCGGAGCGTCCGACGGCATGCCACCGAACGCGTCCGGTGTGATTTTTGCCTCTCGGGAGCTCTCTGAGTTCGCACCGGACGCTCCCAGCTGCGTCCGGTGGTACTGTTCCAGCGTCCGGTGTATCTTTAACCGGCGCATTTGACTCCCTTGACCACGGGTCCCACATCTCCTTCCTCATTCGTTCGCCCATACACCGACCGTTTCTTCTCCGTGCCCTAGCGCTCCGTCGCCCGTACTCCGCCGGCCACCACCTCGCCTGCTCCGCCGCGCATCTCGCCGTCGTTCGCCGCCCTTCTTCTACGACGGCGCCCCCTCCGCTGCTCGCGCATGCCGTCAGTGCTTCCCCGCCGTGGCAGCAGGCCGTCCCCTCGCATGCCGACCGTGGGATCTCGACACCGGTGGGGCCTCTCCGGGAAGCTCGACCGAGGCTCATCCTCTGCTCTTCATCCTCCTTCTCATTCCCTCCTTATGGTGAGCTTCGAATCCCTAGCCCTAACTTCGTTCATGGTCTTCGCTTGCCACGTGTTCGATGAAATGTCTCTTTGACACTTTCATCGACCTTCTTGCAGTTTGGAGAATCTAGGGCTGCGTCAACGTATCTAGGGTTTCTCGGAGGTCACCTATCTTCGACGTGGTATACACTCTTGAGCCTCGTGACCCTAGATTCCTTTCATTGCACTTGTTTGGTCGATGCCCGTGTCATTGACATGCCCTATCTCGTGCAGTGAATCGCCTTGACTCTATGGTGCCCGTTCGGTCATCTTACCTCTTCGCAGGGTCTGCCTCTTTCCTCAGGTAGCAAGCCATTTCATTCCATCTCTTACCTACATGCTTGCTTCCATGTAACAACCCTAAAAATCCACACAACCTAAAAATCCCAACCAATTAAAATTTTTCATTTATTTATTGTGAAAACCCATTTTTCTTGTGCAAGCATATAGGTTTCATTATGAAATTGGTAAATAAAGGAGTGTAGTTTGCATTTTAATTCCATTCACATAGAATAATAACTTATGCATCACATTTGGGATTTATTGCAATTTATGTTTGTATTTACTCAATAATTAAAATGGGCAATATATGTATATATACACTAAACTGAAAATAAAAAAAAGAGAGAAAGAGAGTTCGGCCAGCAAGCCAGCCCGAGCCCGCCCGACCTTCCTCTCCTCATCTCACCGCGCGCGGCCCACGTCGCGGCTCGGCAGCGCACGCGCGCGACCGGCACACACGCGCTCGCGCTCGCGCTCGCTGCCAACCCGGCCCCGCCTGTCAGCCACTCTCGCCTCCACTGTTCTTCTTCCTCACGAAGGCAACGCGCCAGCCGGGGGTGTCGCGCGAATGGCGTGACCCCGGTCCCACAGCCGACAGCATGGCAGAGCCCTGGACCCCGCTGTCCCCCTCCTGTCCCCTCCTTTCTTGGCCGCCAAGCGAACCCGCGCCATCCGGAGCCCTAGATCCACTCGAGCCACGGCCCTTCGATCGGCCGAGCGCAATCGGGACCGTTCGCCATTGGAGACTGACCAAGCTCGCCTATAAATTGGAGCACCCCGAAGCCTTACCCTCATTTCCCCTCGCCGCCACCGCAGCACAGACCGGCACACCGCACCAAGCCGAGAGAGAGAGCGTAGGAGAAGGGCGGAGCAGAGGAGGAGAAGCTGCCGGAGCGCCGCCGCCGCGGAGCACGCCGGAGCCGGACACGGAGGAGAAGCCGAGCTACGGACGAGGAGCGGCACGGCACTGCGATCGCTCTGCACGGCTCCGACTCGCCACTGCACCGCCATCCTAGCTTCACCGACACCACGGTGAGCCATCGCACGCCATGTCCGAACCTTGCCCTGTTTTTGCCATGGCGTTCCACCCTCGGGACGCGCAGGCACGAGCCTATAGCGGCTCGGGAAGATCACCTGCACCATGCACTCACTCGACCAGCCAAAACCCCCGGACTACAAGCTTGCTAGACCGAGAACGCAGCACGACGCGTTCTCGGCGGAGTGCGCTCACCACCGACGCGTTCCGACGCCGAATCACCCGTTCCGAGCAATCCGTCTAGCAACCGTATAGGTTAGAGCGTCGTGGAGCACCGCCACGACCCCCTTGAGCTAGCTACGCGGATCTAAGCGCTAGAGGAAGCCTGAATCGCCTTGGCCGCGTGCGCCGCGACCTTACCGGAGCGCCGCCGCGAGCCGTAGCCAAAAGAAGGTCATGCCATGGCTAAGTTCGCCACCAGAGTGTTGTATGCCTCTCTGGCCTCACCAATTTGACAAGACCGCATTCGATTGAACCAATACTTGGTCGTAGCCGCGATGCCGCTTTCCGCCGTCGTCGGCGACACGCCGCCGCCACAACCGAGCACCTTGGAAAGCTCGGTAGCCAAAATTGGTAGTTGGTATACCATCGCCTTGGACCCTGGACGCGTATACATCTCCTAGAAGACCTCCTTAACCCCGCCGGAACCTCACCGTCGCGACGACATCGCCGCCGGCAGGTTCCGCCTCGCCTAAGATCCGTTCCGAGTACCCCCGGTCGCCTCGCGCTGCGGAGAAAGGCCGCCGAGGTTCGCCAAGTCTGCCTCGGCACCGCCGCTAGATAGCCGAGCCCTGTCTTGCCGAAATATGGCCATCGCCGCCCTGTCACCGACCGCCACACCGGAGAGACACCGCCGCCTTGAACAGACGCCCTGGAACCCTGCTAGCACCGAATCTCCGATTCGCCCGAGCCTCCCCAGGAGAGCTCGGGAGAGCAGCCCCTTCGGCGCCCAAATTTACGATTCGCCCGAGCCTCCCCACGAGAGCTCGGGAGAGCAGCCCCTTCGGCGCCCGAATCTCCGATTCGCCCGAGCCTCCCCAGGAGAGCTCGGGAGAGCAGCCCCCTCGGTACCCGAATTTCCGATTCGCCCGAGCCTCCCCAGGAGAGCTCGGGAGAGCAGCCCCTTCGGCGCCCAAAATTTCCGATTCGCCCGAGCCTCCGCAGGAGACCTCGGGAGAACGGCACCCTCAGCACCCAAATGTCCGATTCGCCCGAGCCTCCGCAGGAGACCTCGGGAGAACGGCACCCTCGGGCACCCAAATTTCCGATTCGCCCGAGCCTCCGCAGAGACCTCGGGAGAACGGCACCCTCGGGCACCCAAATTTCCGATTCGCCCGAGCCTCCGCGGGAGACCTCGGGAGAACGGCACCCTCGGGCGCACCAAATCTCCGATTCGCCCGAGCCTCCCCGGAAGAGCTCGGGAGAGCGGCACCCTCGGTGCCCCGAATCTCCGATTCGCCCGAGCCCCGCCGAGCTACCCCCGACCACCGCCGAGCTCCGCCGAGATACCCCCAACCACAGCCGAGCTACCCCCGACCACCGCCGAGCTCCGCCGAGATACCCCCGACCACCGCCGAGCTCCGCCGAGATACCCCCAACCACAGCCGAGCTACCACCGACCACCGCCGAGCCACGCCGAGCTACGCCAACTCCGGCAACTCTCTGGGAACCAGCATCGAACACCTGGACGACCATCGGGTCTGTGTTCTGTTGAGGCGCCACATGCCGCACTACTGGACCCGCGCGCCACATCCCGAGCTGCCCCTGATTAACCGACTAGTTTTCCCATTTTCAGTAAATAGGATAATCTTCGGAAATTCATAACTTATTCGTACGATGACCAAAAATTGCGCACCATATATCAAAATTCTCAGAAAAATGAGATCTACAATCTAAGACTATGTTTGTGTGCATTTGGCTCTTTGTTTTATTGGATTTTTCTGAAATACTCTATAGGAGTCGCTGACGCGACTATTTCGTGTTCGATTTCAGAGCCGGAGGAGGATCTGACTAAGGAAGACGACCACGAGTACTTCCAAGAGCTAGGAGACGACTACGAAGGTGCCACGTCCCACCAAATCCTTAGATCCTATTACGCATTGCAAATGACATTGTTGCTATTGCTTTATGATTATGTATGGATTGGTTGCATGGTAGAATATTTGAATTCCCTGCCTTGATAAGACTTTACCCTGCTATCCGCTGTTAGGTTAGCTGCTGCTTAATTTACTGTTACTCTTCCACTACTTTCTACTTGCTTTATGCTATGTGGTGGAATTGGGACGGTGTATAACTAATTATAACCACTGGGAGAGAGTGCTGCGTGCGTCTTGGGTGCGTGGTAAGGGTTGATGTCGACCAAGTGGGATGTGAGACGAGCCCATGGGGCAAGTCGTGCCGGGGGTGCAACCTGGGCATCCCCAAGCGAGATACCTGTGGCGGGTAAAGTTGTTGAGGAGGTTCCGGGTGGGATAGCCTTGGTGGTTTGAAGCCCGTGGACGGAGGTGCTGTGATGGCACGGGGAGAGTATCCCCTAAGTGGAGATGCCTGCTTGGTCAAACCTAGGATGGACTAGTTTCAGGTTCATGGGAATCCTTTTCTACTCACTCGCTTCTGATGGGCGGGAGACGGCTGGACTACTTGGTAGGACGGTGCCACTACTGCTAGGTTGAAAGGTGATAAGGGTGGGCGGAGACGGTCGATGGGTTCCCGTTCCGTCCTAGATGCACAGTACCACTGGATGGGCCCGGTACTGTGTCTCCCAGTCTCAGCATAACGGTGTAGGATCCGGAATATCCCAGGGCTGAGTGGTAGGGTGGCATCGACCTAGGCAAGCAAGCACCCGGAATTCTGCCTAGGTGTTTGCGCAACACCTATGATGGCTAATCTTGTGAGTAGTGAAACCTCTGCAGAGTGTATGGTTGATCGATCGATACATATGCCAACCTGTTGGCTATGGACCTTTCCTGTGAAGCTTCTACTAGTGTAGTGAGTGTTCTCTTCTCCCCCTGGATGACATTTTTCCGGCAGTGTACCCGTTGTGGTAGTGTGCCGCTGAGATAGGCCCGAGAGGGAGTTGGGCCTGTCGAATGAGAGTGAGGTGTGGGTATGTGAGGTGTGGTGATGGGAAAAGGGATGATGGTGTTAACTGGTGATAAAACTTGACTAATTAAACATTGATTACAGCTGCATAGGAAAACCTCAGCCTATAGGTCTGCTTGTATAGCCTTGCATCCACTTTCCACAAAGCAAATGCTGCATAGGTGGGCTCCGTGGCCAGTACAAATCGTACTGATAAATTTGCTGTCAGGTGACGAGAATGAGTACGACTTCGAGGGAGATGATGACGAGGAATAGGGTCACGTGCTACACTCAAGTTGGCCGTGAAGGATGAATCGCTTCCGCATCTTCTAAAGCTTCTCTGATTGTTGATTCCGCCAGTGTGGCGATGTAATAAATATTTATGTAAGACTTGTTTACCGTTGTATGGATCCTGGTGGCAACTGAGATATGGGTAATTTCATGGATTGTGCCAAGCAATCTGTTGAATTACAATTCGAGCCTGTGGATTTCCCTTCGTGGAAATCGAGGTCGTTTCAGTTGGTATCAGAGCCATACTTGACTGTAGGACGAGACCCATAGAAAATGGACGTTAGAATAGGAAACCAGACTCTCTTTCGGTTATATTACCGACCTTGCATTCACTTTTCATGCAATGGCTTATCTAATACAAGGACCTGCTAATCCGTTTCTTGAAAAATTTGCAGATGACCAGCCTTGGACCACCACTTCGTCCACTACACGACGGCACTATTGAGATCCCGATCAAATGGCCATTGACCTTATGCACCAGTAGCTTATGGGACCCTGCGTGGCCTTAGACTAGTGATACCATGAGTTATCCTGTCATTGGCTATCTGCGCATAGCACGATCTTCTTAGCAGCTAGGAACATCCTTTATGAATAATAACCATGTGATGAGTGACATTTGGATCTTATGCTTCTTATGGTTCTTTATGCTTCTTTGGTTGAGTGTAGGATAGCATGAAAAATGTTTTGATTCATTTAAATCGTTGAAAACATCTAACTCCTACTTAAACAATTACAAGATTATTACTGCACTGAGCACGTACCTAATAGCTTCAGATGTCGATGAGACGTTCCGCGCGCCTGGAGAACCGCCAGCCCTCCCCCGCACCTGCGCCAGGATACGGGCGTGGTCGCAACCGTGGACGCCCAGCTGGCAGACGTGCTGGAGTTAACCTGGAAGAAGAGCTGCGCCGGGCAGAGAATACACCGCCGGTGAACGATCCGCCACCACAAGGCGAGAACGTGCCTCCGCCACCGCCACCGCCGCCGCCACCGACATTGGCGGAAGTGATGGCTCAGCAGACCCAGCTGCTGAATGCCATAGCTGCTGGGATGAACAGGCACCAAGGGCCACCCCAGAATGACTTCCAAAGGAAACTGGAGGGTTTCCTGAAGCTGAGGCCACCTACCTTCGACGGAACCGACAGCGATCCTCTCGCTGCCGATGATTGGCTTAAGGAGATGGAGAAGAAGCTGGACCTGACCACTTGCTCCGACGAGGAGTGTGTTGGGATTGCTAGCCACCAGCTGACCGGTGCTGCACGGGCATGGTGGGACAACTACACCAGCGCTCACGAGGATCCAGCCCGCATTGACTGGGATGAGTTCACCGAGGCTTTCCGTGACCACCACATTCCTGAGGGAGTCATGGAGGCCAAGGAGAACGAGTTTCGCAACATCTCCCAGGGAGCTGATCGGATCCACGAGTACACCACCCGCTTCAACTGCTTGCTCCGCTACGCACCTGCGTCTTGCGTGAGTTCCGAGAAGGAAAAGATGTACTACTACAGGAAGGGACTTCAGACCAAGATCAGGTTGGCTCTGTCAGGGAACAAGAGCTACACTCTGCGTGAGCTGATTGACCGCTGTATTGAGATCGAGAAGGATCGCATGGAAGCACGACTGGAATTCGAGGCCCAGAACAGGGGAAAGAAGCGCCGCTCTGAGGGACCCGCTCGCACTACTCCACCCCAGAGACAGCGAACGGGTGCACCTCCGTCTTTTCGGACTCGCCAGGGACCCTCTTCGGGAACGAGCCGTGGTGGTACCAACAGCAGCAACTATCACCGCCCCGCTCAGACCTACCCTGCGCCGACTCGAGCTGTGCAGAACACACCCGCCCCCGCTGCCAACACGCCAAGGACAGGCAATTGGAAGGCTCCTGCGACAGCTACAGCAGGCAGTGCGCCCTTCACTTGCTTCGGATGCGGAAAGCCTGGACACCGTGTGGCTGTGTGCCCCGACCTCAACCGCGCACCAGCAGCTGCACAGGGCACACCGAACCGGGGATCTGCTACCCGAGGAAGACTGAACCACATGACCGCTGAGGAAGCTGAAGCTGCACCTGATGCTGTGTACGGTACGTTCCTAGTTCAGGGTAACATGGCTACAGTTCTGTTCGATTCGGGAGCTACATGTTCATACATTTCATCTGCATATTCACGTAAGCATAACATACCGGTAACCCCGAGAGCAAACCCCATCCTAACTAGCTCGCCCTTAGGAACCTTCAGAAGCATTCACATATGTAGGGGAGTGATAATCACAATCGAGGGACTTGACTTTCGAGCTGACCTAACCCTACTACCCTCCAATAGCTTAGATGTCATCTTAGGCATGGACTGGCTAACCAAACACCGGGGAGTGATATCTTGTTCACCTAGATATGTTCAGGTAACCCACCCTTGGGGAACAGCTGTCCGATGTGTACCCCAAACCGAGAGAGTCCAAGCCCTCCTATGTGCCCTGGAGACTAAAGCAGATAAGACAGAGCTGACATTCAGAGATGTGCCAGTAGTCTGTGAATTCAATGACGTATTTCCAGAGGAGTTGCCAGGAATGCCACCAGATAGAGATGTGGAGTTTGTTATAGAGCTGATGCCAGGGACTGCACCGATTGCCAAAAGACCCTACAGAATGTCGGCTGATGAGTTGAAGGAACTCAAGAAACAGCTGGGAGAATTACTGGAGAAGGGCTTCATTAGGCCTAGTGCTTCGCCCTGGGGATCTCCCGTTTTGTTTGTCAAGAAGAAGGATGGCACGATGAGGATGTGCATTGACTACCGGAACCTGAATGCGGTCACAGTCAAGAATAAGTACCCATTGCCCCGCATCGATGATCTGTTAGATCAACTGAGCAATGCCAAGTACTTCTCAAAGATCGATCTCCGATCAGGGTATCATCAGATGAAGATCAGGGAAGAAGATATCCCGAAGACTGCATTTGTCACTAGATATGGACAATATGAGTGCACAGTAGTCTCATTTGGACTCACTAATGCTCCGGCATACTTCATGAACATGATGAACAAGGTCTTCATGAATGAGCTAGACAAGTTTGTGGTGGTATTCATTGATGATATATTAGTTTATTCGGCCACAAAAGAGGAACATGAACATCATCTGAGGACCGTATTGGAGAGGTTGTCTCGCAACCAGCTATACGCCAAATTCTCCAAGTGCGAATTCTGGCTTGAGGAAGTTGCTTTCCTTGGACACGTACTGTCAGGAGAAGGAGTCGCAGTAGACCCAGCCAAAATTGAAGCTGTGAAAGAATGGGAACAACCCTGTAATGTGTCAGAAATCAGAAGCTTTTTGGGACTTGCAGGATACTATCGCAGATTTATTGAGAATTTCTCCAAGATTGCAAGACCCATGACCAACTTGCTGAAGAAAGAGAACAAGTTTATATGGACTCCTGAATGTGAGAAGAGTTTTCAGACCTTGAAGGAGAAGCTCACTACTACACCTGTACTAGCCCTGCCCGATATTCACAAGGATTTTGTTGTATATTGTGATGCCTCTCGGCAAGGTTTGGGCTGTGTACTAATGCAAGAAGGAAGAGTGATAGCTTATGCCTCAAGACAGTTGAAGGAGCATGAGCAGCGATACCCGACTCATGACCTAGAACTTGCAGCCGTGGTACATGCACTCAAGATTTGGAGACACTATCTGATAAGCAACAAGTGTGACATCTACACTGACCACAAGAGCCTGAAGTACTTTTTCACACAGGAAGATCTGAATATGAGGCAACGCAGATGGCTGGAGCTCATCAAGGACTATGATCTTGAGATACAATATCACCCAGGAAAGGCTAATGTTGTCGCTGATGCACTTAGCCGCAAAAGCTACTGCCATACCCTCATCCCCAACTCTATGCCACCTGAGCACAGGAGAGAGTTCGACGCATTCCAGCTCGAGGTAGTCTCCTATGGCATGCTAAATGAGCTTCGCGTCGAGTACAATCTCACCTCACGAATCCGTGAAGCACAAAAGAACTGTCCTGAGATAGACTATATCCGTGGTTTGATGAAGCTGGGAAGAGGCCCTGAATACCGAGAAGATGAGCAGGGAACTGTATGGTACAAAGATAGAATCTGTGTACCGACGGATTCAGCGATACGAGAAGAGATTCTGTCAGAAGGCCATGATTCCAAATATTGCATTCACCCAGGGTCAGCCAAGATGTACCATGATCTAAGGAAGCACTTCTGGTGGGAGAATATGAAGACAGACATTGCAGGGCATGTAGCCCGATGTGATACATGCAATAGAATCAAGGCCGAACATCAGAGACCAGCAGGGTTGCTACAACCAGTTGAGATACCAGAATGGAAGTGGGAGTGCATATCCATGGACTTCATAATAGGACTGCCCCGATCCGAGCATGGATATGATTCTATATGGGTAATAGTGGACCGTCTAACCAAAGTTGCACATTTTATACCGGTCAAAAGGAAATATAGAGTCGAAAAGCTAGCAGATCTGTACGTATCAAACATTTTGAAGTTACATGGGGCGCCTCTGAGTATTATATCTGACCGAGGCTCACAGTTCGTATCACAGTTCTGGAAATCCTTGCACAAGTCCATCGGAACCAAGCTCGACTATAGCACCGCATACCACCCGCAAACGGATGGGCAAACAGAAAAAGTGAACCAGATTCTCGAGGACATGTTACGTGCTTGCGTATTGAGGTACAAGGAAGGATGGGAGAGCTGTCTACCCCACGCCGAGTTCTCATACAACAACAGCTATCAAACAAGCCTCAAGATGTCACCGTTTGAAGCATTGTATGGGAGACCCTGTAGGACCCCACTAATGTGGTCAGAACCAGGTGAGAGGACATTCTTCGGTCCTGCTAAGATTGTGGAAGCAGAAGAAGGTGTTGCCCAAGTAAGAGAGAATTTGAGGATTGCACAGAGTAGACAAAAGAGCTATGCAGATAGAAGACGTAGAAAGCTTGAGTTCGAGGTTGGGGATTATGTCTACCTCAAGGTATCTCCACTTCGTGGCACTGTCAGATTCCACGTAAAAGGGAAGTTGGCACCAAGATATGTTGGGCCATACAAGATCTGCAAAAGGGTTGGAAAGCTTGCTTACAAGCTGGAACTACCGGAGGAATTATCTGGAGTACACCCCGTGTTCCATGTCTCGCAATTAAGGAAGTGTTTGAAGCTTCCCGAGGAGCAAGTTCCTACGGATGCATTGGACCTGCAAGACACACTTGAATACAAGGAACATCCGATCAAGATCTTGGCACGGGATACCAAAGAGACGCGAAACAAAACCATTCCGATGTGCAAGGTACAGTGGAGCAATCACACTGAAAGGGAAGCTACGTGGAAGAAAGAATCGGACTTGCGGATTATGTTTCCTTACCTCTTCGATGGGTACGTTAACTCTGAATCTCGAGGTCGAGATCCTAATGAGGGGGGAGGACTGTAACAACCCTAAAAATCCACACAACCTAAAAATCCCAACCAATTAAAATTTTTCATTTATTTATTGTGAAAACCCATTTTTCTTGTGCAAGCATATAGGTTTCATTATGAAATTGGTAAATAAAGGAGTGTAGTTTGCATTTTAATTCCATTCACATAGAATAATAACTTATGCATCACATTTGGGATTTATTGCAATTTATGTTTGTATTTACTCAATAATTAAAATGGGCAATATATGTATATATACACTAAACTGAAAATAAAAAAAGAGAGAAAGAGAGTTCGGCCAGCAAGCCAGCCCGAGCCCGCCCGACCTTCCTCTCCTCATCTCACCGCGCGCGGCCCACGTCGCGGCTCGGCAGCGCACGCGCGCGACCGGCACACACGCGCTCGCGCTCGCGCTCGCTGCCAACCCGGCCCCGCCTGTCAGCCACTCTCGCCTCCACTGTTCTTCTTCCTCACGAAGGCAACGCGCCAGCCGGGGGTGTCGCGCGAATGGCGTGACCCCGGTCCCACAGCCGACAGCATGGCAGAGCCCTGGACCCCGCTGTCCCCCTCCTGTCCCCTCCTTTCTTGGCCGCCAAGCGAACCCGCGCCATCCGGAGCCCTAGATCCACTCGAGCCACGGCCCTTCGATCGGCCGAGCGCAATCGGGACCGTTCGCCATTGGAGACTGGCCAAGCTCGCCTATAAATTGGAGCACCCCGAAGCCTTACCCTCATTTCCCCTCGCCGCCACCGCAGCACAGACCGGCACACCGCACCAAGCCGAGAGAGAGAGCGTAGGAGAAGGGCGGAGCAGAGGAGGAGAAGCTGCCGGAGCGCCGCCGCCGCGGAGCACGCCGGAGCCGGACACGGAGGAGAAGCCGAGCTACGGACGAGGAGCGGCACGGCACTGCGATCGCTCTGCACGGCTCCGACTCGCCACTGCACCGCCATCCTAGCTTCACCGACACCACGGTGAGCCATCGCACGCCATGTCTGAACCTTGCCCTGTTTTTGCCATGGCGTTCCACCCTCGGGACGCGCAGGCACGAGCCTATACCGGCTCGGGAAGATCACCTGCACCATGCACTCACTCGACCAGCCAAAACCCCCGGACTACAAGCTTGCTAGACCGAGAACGCAGCACGACGCGTTCTCGGCGGAGTGCGCTCACCACCGACGCGTTCCGACGCCGAATCACCCGTTCCGAGCAATCCGTCTAGCAACCGTATAGGTTAGAGCGTCGTGGAGCACCGCCACGACCCCCTTGAGCTAGCTACACGGATCTAAGCGCTAGAGGAAGCCTGAATCGCCTTGGCCGCGTGCGCCGCGACCTTACCGGAGCGCCGCCGCGAGCCGTAGCCAAAAGAAGGTCATGCCATGGCTAAGTTCGCCACCAGAGTGTTGTATGCCTCTCTGGCCTCACCAATTTGACAAGACCGCATTCGATTGAACCAATACTTGGTCGTAGCCGCGATGCCGCTTTCCGCCGTCGTCGGCGACACGCCGCCGCCACAACCGAGCACCTTGGAAAGCTCGGTAGCCAAAATTGGTAGTTGGTATACCATCGCCTTGGACCCTGGACGCGTATACATCTCCTAGAAGACCTCCTTAACCCCGCCGGAACCTCACCGTCGCGACGACATCGCCGCCGGCAGGTTCCGCCTCGCCTAAGATCCGTTCCGAGTACCCCCGGTCGCCTCGCGCTGCGGAGAAAGGCCGCCGAGGTTCGCCAAGTCTGCCTCGGCACCGCCGCTAGATAGCCGAGCCCTGTCTTGCCGAAATATGGCCATCGCCGCCCTGTCACCGACCGCCACACCGGAGAGACACCGCCGCCTTGAACAGACGCCCTGGAACCCTGCTAGCACCGAATCTCCGATTCGCCCGAGCCTCCCCAGGAGAGATCGGGAGAGCAGCCCCTTCGGCGCCCAAATTTACGATTCGCCCGAGCCTCCCCACGAGAGCTCGGGAGAGCAGCCCCTTCGGCGCCCGAATCTCCGATTCGCCCGAGCCTCCCCAGGAGAGCTCGGGAGAGCAGCCCCCTCGGTACTCGAATTTCCGATTCGCCCGAGCCTCCCCAGGAGAGCTCGGGAGAGCAGCCCCTTCGGCGCCCAAAATTTCCGATTCGCCCGAGCCTCCGCAGGAGACCTCGGGATAACGGCACCCTCAGCACCCAAATGTCCGATTCGCCCGAGCCTCCGCAGGAGACCTCGGGAGAACGGCACCCTCGGGCACCCAAATTTCCGATTCGCCCGAGCCTCCGCAGAGACCTCGGGAGAACGGCACCCTCGGGCACCCAAATTTCCGATTCGCCCGAGCCTCCGCGGGAGACCTCGGGAGAACGGCACCCTCGGGCGCACCAAATCTCCGATTCGCCCGAGCCTCCCCGGAAGAGCTCGGGAGAGCGGCACCCTCGGTGCCCCGAATCTCCGATTCGCCCGAGCCCCGCCGAGCTACCCCCGACCACCGCCGAGCTCCGCCGAGATACCCCCAACCACAGCCGAGCTACCCCCGACCACCGCCGAGCTCCGCCGAGATACCCCCGACCACCGCCGAGCTCCGCCGAGATACCCCCAACCACAGCCGAGCTACCACCGACCACCGCCGAGCCACGCCGAGCTACGCCAACTCCGGCAACTCTCTGGGAACCAGCATCGAACACCTGGACGACCATCGGGTCTGTGTTCTGTTGAGGCGCCACATGCCGCACTACTGGACCCGCGCGCCACATCCCGAGCTGTCCCTGATTAACCGACTAGTTTTCCCATTTTCAGTAAATAGGATAATCTTCGGAAATTCATAACTTATTCGTACGATGACCAAAAATTGCGCACCATATATCAAAATTCTCAGAAAAATGAGATCTACAATCTAAGACTATGTTTGTGTGCATTTGGCTCTTTGTTTTATTGGATTTTTCTGAAATACTCTATAGGAGTCGCTGACGCGACTATTTCGTGTTCGATTTCAGAGCCGGAGGAGGATCTGACTAAGGAAGACGACCACGAGTACTTCCAAGAGCTAGGAGACGACTACGAAGGTGCCACGTCCCACCAAATCCTTAGATCCTATTACGCATTGCAAATGACATTGTTGCTATTGCTTTATGATTATGTATGGATTGGTTGCATGGTAGAATATTTGAATTCCCTGCCTTGATAAGACTTTACCCTGCTATCCGCTGTTAGGTTAGCTGCTGCTTAATTTACTGTTACTCTTCCACTACTTTCTACTTGCTTTATGCTATGTGGTGGAATTGGGACGGTGTATAACTAATTATAACCACTGGGAGAGAGTGCTGCGTGCGTCTTGGGTGCGTGGTAAGGGTTGATGTCGACCAAGTGGGATGTGAGACGAGCCCATGGGGCAAGTCGTGCCGGGGGTGCAACCTGGGCATCCCCAAGCGAGATAACTGTGGCGGGTAAAGTTGTTGAGCAGGTTCCGGGTGGGATAGCCTTGGTGGTTTGAAGCCCGTGGACGGAGGTGCTGTGATGGCACGGGGAGAGTATCCCCTAAGTGGAGATGCCTGCTTGGTCAAACCTAGGATGGACTAGTTTCAGGTTCATGGGAATCCTTTTCTACTCACTCGCTTCTGATGGGCGGGAGACGGCTGGACTACTTGGTAGGACGGTGCCACTACTGCTAGGTTGAAAGGTGATAAGGGTGGGCGGAGACGGTCGATGGGTTCCCGTTCCGTCCTAGATGCACAGTACCACTGGATGGGCCCGGTACTGTGTCTCCCAGTCTCAGCATAACGGTGTAGGATCCGGAATATCCCAGGGCTGAGTGGTAGGGTGGCATCGACCTAGGCAAGCAAGCACCCGGAATTCTGCCTAGGTGTTTGCGCAACACCTATGATGGCTAATCTTGTGAGTAGTGAAACCTCTGCAGAGTGTATGGTTGATCGATCGATACATATGCCAACCTGTTGGCTATGGACCTTTCCTGTGAAGCTTCTACTAGTGTAGTGAGTGTTCTCTTCTCCCCCTGGATGACATTTTTCCGGCAGTGTACCCGTTGTGGTAGTGTGCCGCTGAGATAGGCCCGAGAGGGAGTTGGGCCTGTCGAATGAGAGTGAGGTGTGGGTATGTGAGGTGTGGTGATGGGAAAAGGGATGATGGTGTTAACTGGTGATAAAACTTGACTAATTAAACATTGATTACAGCTGCATAGGAAAACCTCAGCCTATAGGTCTGCTTGTATAGCCTTGCATCCACTTTCCACAAAGCAAATGCTGCATAGGTGGGCTCCGTGGCCAGTACAAATCGTACTGATAAATTTGCTGTCAGGTGACGAGAATGAGTACGACTTCGAGGGAGATGATGACGAGGAATAGGGTCACGTGCTACACTCAAGTTGGCCGTGAAGGATGAATCGCTTCCGCATCTTCTAAAGCTTCTCTGATTGTTGATTCCGCCAGTGTGGCGATGTAATAAATATTTATGTAAGACTTGTTTACCGTTGTATGGATCCTGGTGGCAACTGAGATATGGGTAATTTCATGGATTGTGCCAAGCAATCTGTTGAATTACAATTCGAGCCTGTGGATTTCCCTTCGTGGAAATCGAGGTCGTTTCATTCCACTAGGATTACTCTTCTCTAGTTATATATGCTTATATAGACCTATCTTTTCTATCTTACAGCAGGGTCACTGTCAGTTGAATCCGGGGCCAAGCTCGCGGATATGGAACGAGGCCAAGCCTCTAAGTGACAGTTCTTCCCCTCTTCCAGTCAGTGGTAGTTGGTCTTGGCAGGGTTCAGTGGCAGTGGTCAGTGGTCAGAGACAGGGGCAGTGAGTCAGTTCCTTAGCTTCCAGCTAGCTTCTGCGTGACTTGCTTGTTCGTGGTGTAATGGCCCGAACTAAGCAGGTTGGCAGAGCTCCAGGAGGAGACGCGCCACCGCCCTCTCGCCCACCTGGTGGCGACAAGGGCAAGGGGGTGGTGGTGGAGAAGCCGAAGAAGAAGAAGAAGCAGACTCGCGAGGAACGAGATAGAGATGCAGCGATAGCAGTGGCAGCAGCAGCCGAGAGGGCAGAGAGAGGAGGCCGAGGTGCTAGGATTCAGATTGAGGGGACTAGGTACCTCTCGGCCGAGGCGTGGCAGAACCTTCTTGCTGCTGCCCGCCGCTTTGGTGACCCCGAGGGTCTTCCTGAGGACGTCATCATGGTCCGAGGCGTGCCTATTCGCCTAGTTGTCCGAGAGGAGGCACCGGCAGAGCAGGGTGAGTAGCCAGAGTCAGCACCACAGGCAGAGGAGGCAGAGGCACCGCCAGAGACACCACCTGTGCGATGCTCCTCCCGTCGTCAGGCCGCTCAGGCTCCTCCACCTCGGAGTGAGTCTCAGCGTCGGGGGAGCCTTCCACCTCCTCGCCGGGCCGAGTACCAGCACCGTCATGACCTTCACACTTTGATGGCTCGGCAGATTCAGCTTCTCAGAGTTATACCTTTTCAGCAGTGGTTCCCTCCTCAGCGGGACAACAGGGCTAGCCCACGATTCTACACACCACTTCAGGAGGATTTCTTCAGGGCTTTTCAGAGAGCTATCACCCAGTTTGCTGCTCACCGTGTTATATCAGTGGATTCACTTGTGGCAGTGTTTAGTGAGGAGATCCGGCCGTACCTGTCCTATCTTCTAGGGCTTGAGAGGCTGATCAGTTTGCCTGGACGGTACGCGCCTACGTGGGTGAAGGAGTTCTATGCTTCACTCTATGTGGACCCAGGACATCAGTTTATACACTTTGCCTTGGCTGGTCGGGATCATAGGCTCTATGCAGACAGGGCATGTGAGATTCTTGGGATAGAGGAGTCTGAGACGAGGATACACGCTGAGTGCTATGGGGACATGGACCCACCTCGATGTCCTCATGGAGGCTTGGACCCGAGTACAGACTTCGTGAAGCCCTGCTTACAAGAGCCTTTCGGCGAGGGGTCCAGCCGTCTGCCCAGGGACCTCACACCTGTTGCTCGTGTTCTTGAGGCCGTCTTGAGGTGGACCATACTACCACATAAGGGCTTCCGTGAGGGGATCACACGCCTACAGCTCTGGCTACTAGCTCACGTGGTACGTCAGGAGCGGTTTGATATTTGGGATCTCATGCTATGCGAGATGGAGGACCTGATCATGGAGGGATTCAGGGGGCCCGTAGGATGCCCTATGCTCACTGGATTTGCTACTTGATAGACAAGGCTCTCGCTGCCTCCCTTTCTGTCGACCTGCGCCTCGAGCTTGCTGAGTCTGAGTTCGTCTTTCTCGCTTACAACGTCAGCCAGCTGGCTCATCGTGAGCGTCCCCTAGTAGCTCGAGTGCCATTGCGTCAGACACATCAGGCAGGGGGAGTCACACAGACTGAGGAGGAGCAGGACAAGGCCATCAGGGCCGTTGCCGAGACTGTGGAGCGCCTGGCCGCGCGGATTGCTTTTGGGGGTCCCGTCGAGTTTCCTTCAGACAGTTCAGACGACGAGTACTACAACCCTAGGGTTCCGTCTCCACGCCATCACGACTTTAAGGCAGGCAGCTCAGCTTCTGCTCCAGCCACACACCAGACCGACCCAGCTCTTGCTATACTTCAGAGCATGCAGCAGACTCAGCAGCAGCAGACTCAGTAGCAGCAGGCAGCAGAGCAGCAGAGGTTGGCACAGGAGCAGATACAGTTCGCCAGGGAGCAGGCCACTACTCTAGCTCAAGTTCTGGCACGCCAGGACGCCTTCCAGCATCAGCTTCAGGAGCAGGCCCGCATTCAGCAGTAGCAGCAGCTCATCCAGCAGCAGCAGATGCAGCAGCAGCAGTTCTTTCTTGAGGCGTTGGCCAGGGTCACCGGGATTGCTCTTCCCTCGACCTACACTCAGCAGCCTGACCCATCTACACTTCCTGCACCTGTGGCAGCTCCAGTGTTACAGCCCGGTGGGCTTCAGAGCGTGTCACAGGCTCCAGCTGCAGCTTCAGTCACTCCTCCTTCTTAGACTCCAGTATGGGATAGTGGACGTGAGTCGCCACTGATCACTGGCTTCACACCTTCGTCAGCGACTCTGTCCCTGCTCACCCCGTCGCACGACGACCCCCTCGCCTTCACGTACAGCCAGCTCACGGGAGCACAGACTCCACCGCCTGCTACTCAGGCTCCCGTGACCACTTCTGCGCAGGTGGTTGGAGTTGCGGCTGAGCAGCCCCAGGCAGAGGCTCTTTCAGCTCCAGTTTTAGCTCCAGCTCCAGCTCCAGCTACTGCTCCACCGACTTAGCCTGAGACAACAGAGCCACAGCCACAGCAGCAGCAGTCCGTTGAGGCTCCTTCTACCCAGACCGCTACTCCTACAGCGCAGCCGACTGAGGGTCAGGAGTCCTCCAGCACTGAGACAGACACAGATGTTGTTGACTACGTCGTCGCTCCGCGTGACCCTGCTTCACCCCCAGCTTCTTAGGTTTTTGCGCTTGATGCCAAAGGGGGAGAGAGAGCCATAGATTTAGGGGAAGCATGTGAGTTTGGTGGTTATTTGGCTCTTACTTTGTTGTGACTTGTGAGACATGTGCGCTTCGTTGTTTATATATATCATGTCTCTTGGTTGGTTTAGCTCACTTGTGTTGCTTCCGCGTTTTACTCCGATTCTTGTGAGCTAATCCTTTTGGTACTTGCACTTCATTCATATCTATTGTGTACCGTGTGTCTTGGTTCGTATAAGCATGCCTAACCCTTTTGCTCTTATTGTCTCATGCTTATATGAATCAAGATTTGAAAACCTCACTCTTTTTCTAAATCTATTTGAGGTTGTTGTCATCAATCACCAAAAAGGAGGAGATTGTAAGCATCTAGGCCCTAGGAGTTTTGGTGATTAATGACAACATGAGGTTATTATGACTAACGTGTGTTTTGTAGGACAATTTAGAAGTTAGGTCATAATAACATGTAGGTTCAAGTCCCCGTGGATGGATTTCGTTTCAGTTTTCAAAGGATGGACGACAAGACGGAGGATAGGCTAGTTCTAAGTGCCGTTTGGTGTTGAGAGGCACTTAGAGTAGTTTAGGTCTTGTTTTCTTCTTTGGCCGTACTATCAAGGGGGTTTGAACGGGTAGCTTGATCTAGGCATGATCATGGATGGTAGTGTGGTGCACACCTGTTAATTCTGAGTGTAGAGAGTGCAGAAGGTGTCCATGCATCATGGGGAACAAACTTCGTTTTGAAAATTTTTTGATTCGGCGAAGTTTGGAGCTTCATGTTGCACCGGACGCTGAGCCCGAGCGTCCGGTGTATTGTCAGCGTGCAGCGGACGCTAGTCTGTGGACCACCAGACGTTGGGTCCGCGTCCGGTGTTAAACCCTTGTCGGGGTGAAGCACCAGACGCTGCACCGGACGCTGAGCCCCAGCGTCCGGTGTCCACTCAGAGAGGTTCCAGAAAGGGGTTTTGGTCACTGGACGCGTCCGGTGACTAGGCGTCGGACGCTACCAGCGTCCGATGTGTTTGTTCTGCGTGCTGTACTGTTACCGTTGGAGGGGCACCGGACGCGTCCGGTGTGAACTTAAGGAGCGTCCGGTGCACCCACAGAAAGGCTGTTTTGTGCCTAACAGCCATGGACTTGTGTGGGGGCTATTTATATCCCTTGTGCACGTCCATAGGAGGTCTCTTGCCACTTTGATCAGCTGAGTACACCTTGAGACCTTTGAGAGACTTGCAAGAGCCTAGGGAGAAGAGAGAATTGCCATTCTAGTGAGATTCTTCCCTAGAGAGAATGACTTGTGTGCATTCATCCATTCCTTGATCTTGTTGTGATCAAGTGAGAGTTCTAGCTTCTTACTCTTGGTGATCGGCATCACCTAGACGGCTTGGTGGCGATCGGAGACTCGGTGACCGCTTGGAGAGCTTGTGGGCGGCCTGGGTCAAGCTTGTGAGCGGTTGTGGGCGATCCACCGCGCCGGAGAGGCAAAGGATCAGCCCGTAGAGAGCATTTGATTGCTGCGGCGATCAAGGGGGAGCTACACCCTTGCGTGGGTGCTCCAACGAGGACTAGGGGGTGTGTCGACATCTCGATACCTCGGCAAAAAGGATTCTTGTCACAATTTCATTTCCGCATTTACTTTCTCGTTCTCTTGATTGCTTGTGTGGTTTACTTTCCTAGAGTAGTATATTTGTGATAGGACTTGGATCTAGGTTGCATAACATGTTTTAGGCTTAGAATCACACAAAGCACAAGGGGTGACATTGGGCAAATGGCGATAGGTTGAATTGTATTTTGAAAAATTTACTAGTTACCCAATTCACCCCCCTCTTGGGCATCTTCGATTCCTTTCACCTTTAGTCCCGCTTGGTAACACCAACCGAGACTAAAAGATCAACATTAATCCCAGTTAGTGTTACCAACCGGGATTAAAGGCCTAGACTCTTTAGTTCCGGTTGGTAACACCAACCCGGACTAAAGATAGACCTTTTACTTTTGGTTGGTGTTACCAACCGGGAGTAAAGGGTCCAGTGTAGTATGAAAAGAAAACATCCAGTTTGTAGTTACATGTGTTGTGTAGGTGGAGTGGTAAGTTGTGCGCGAGGTTATGCATGTGGTCTTGAGTTCGAATCTCACAGAACATATTATTTCTTTTGTAATCGAGGACATTTAATCCTGATTGGGACCTTTACTCCCAAATTCTCAGTCCCGGTTAAGGTCATTTCCAACCAGGACTAAAAGTATACTAGTTTTTATAAATGTGAGACCTTCCTTTTCATAGGTACATGTACACTAGTACAATAAAGCTCTATCTTGATGCCTAGTATTTTTTTTCTACAGGCAGTTTCAGTTGACGACCGCCACTAGAAATCGACACTATTTTTACAGGCGGTTCCTTAAGAAAAGCACCTGCAAAAATCCGATTTCTACAGGCGATTTTTTATGTGAACCGTCTGTAGAAATCGGTGCCAATTTTAAAATTTGATTTTTCAAATGACTTCAAATGAAAAAAAAAACTGTCTACATGAAAGTTGTAGATCTTAAAAATTTAAAAAACTTTGTAATTGTAAATTTTTTGATTTGAAATCATCTTGATGCTATAAATCATGGTTAAAATTTAAAATTTGAAATTTGACTTTTTGAAAACAGCCTTGATAGAAAAACTGTCTGTATGAAAGTTGTAAATCTCAAAACTTATTCATTTGACTTCGTTTAGAGCATTAAACACTTAATTTTTGATCGGTTGGTAGCAATATGTGGCGAACCTAACACAACTCGAACAGATGTGAGTGTTGGGTAGAGTGGTTAGAGGAGCAACGCACGAGGCCGAGGTCACGGGTTTGAGTCCCACCGGCCGCGTAGCGCGTGAAAAATGCCACGACTTGCGACTTCGACGGAGACGGACGAGCATTGGCTGGTGGGACCTTTTTCAGATTTGATTTTTTTTGTCTTGCTATTTTTAAAACGCGATTTCTAGAAATTATTTGTGCAGACGGTTCCTTATGTGAACCGCCGGTACAAATCGATTTATGCCGACGGTTCACAAGCAAGCGCCTGCACAAATACCCTATTTGTACTGGCCCTAGATATTGACGGTTCATAAAACCGCTTGTGAAAATATCTTCTGAACCGACAGTATTGAACTTCTGTGTACTTAGTGGTACTCTCTGAATGCCATTATTTACAGTGAAGATAGCAAGATAGTGCGTGTTTGGGGCTAATGCCAGAAAGCTAAACGCAATGTCTTGTCATTAGCAAAAACACGAAATTTCAGTACTTAGTTTAGTGCTACGGAAACAGATTTGATAAAACACACAATTAGCAAGTACTACACCCTTAAATAAGCCGTGGCGTCGGGTAATATACTAGTTAAAATATTGTTGTTTGGTTGTACTCCCTCCATGCTACACCCTTAAATATTGTTGTTTGGTTGTACTCCCTCCGTGGACGTCTTATTTCAGTCTTACAATTCACTTGTACAATACTTGGTTTTTTGCAGTACGAGTATCCTTCCAACTTCAATATTGGCACTTGTGAAAGGGTTCGGAGTTTGAATCAGGGGCTACTGAACCTCTACAGGAGGATTAGCAAGTTATATGATGAACTTGCTGAAATGAGTGAGGAGTATGCGTTTTCCGGGGACAGTCATCTTGGAGACTACTACAAGCTGAAGATTAAACGTAATTTTTTGCATGTTTTTTTTTAAATTTTTGGCTGCCTTTTTTTCAATTGAATAATCTTGTTTCCCTTACAGGGACAAGGCGAGCTCTTGAGCACACATGTTGGCGCACTACCTCTATGATTGCTGAGTTGAGCTCCATGGGATTCTCCGCCCATCTGCCAGAACATTTGTTCACCAATCAGCCAAATGAGCTGCTGGAGCTTAAAGACATTGACTATGTGGCTAAGGGAACGTTGGCGCATCTTTCTGGAGTGAATTTCTTCCACAGTCAGGCATATGTAAGGCTCTTATCTAAGAAAAGTGATTTGCGTAGTTTGTGGGGCTGCATCCTTGTTATGTTAGTTTGTGGGGAGCTCTCCACAAGATTTCTGTTACTCATTATTTTACTAATTGAGGTGGTTATCCCTTCTTATAGCAAGCGTATCCCAACGTCAATAATACCCAGAAGGAATCGCTTGCTTGTATAGCCTTCTTTGTCAACAGAGCAACTTTCATGGAAGAATGTGATCGAGCAGAACTTCTGATAGAGGGTCCTTTGCGTGAAACGATAATATACAAATGTAAGAGCTTGTAATATTCTTTATTCTAATAGAGCTTGCAATATTCTTTATTCTAATATTTCTGAAATTAAAATGTGACTGTGTTTTAGATCTCTGTAAGTCTATCAAGGCTAAATACAATGAGCTTGAAGCCACTGGTTTGGACAAGAATCTTTTTCCTCTTCTGAATCGAGCAAGGGATATCATCGCTCGTGAGGCTCGCAAGGCCGCGAGAGCATCAACTTCCGCGAGAGCATCTTCTTCGATTGCCACCTCGGGACCAAGGTATGGTAGTAGCTATCACCTGCACATTCAATCAATAAGCAGTACGTGGCAGGAGCTATCACCTGATTGCTATGCTTAGTCTCTGTTTGTCTTGGTTCATACAGCTTTGTGAATGATCTGTGTGTTTTTTCCTCAGTCAAGCAGCAGCAGGTGGTGAACAATCGGATGAGATCCAGTGATGCAGCAGCAGGTGGTGAATATTAGGATGAACAATCGGATGATATTTGACACTATTGTGATGAACACTAGATTGAGATTGAGGGTTGATGTGATGCGATTGGCCCAATTTTGAACCACGTCTGTTATAACTCTAGCTAATCGTAGCTGCTAACCTGACAGATGAGCAGAGAATTTGTTAGAACTTGTTTCTCCTTCAATGCTGGTACAACAATGAACCATTGTTTCAATTTTTTTGCCAATGTTTTTCCTATCGGATTTTTTTACCGGAGCATTTGACTTTCAGTGACGTGTGATTTTACACCTCGTTAAACTTTTTATGATTTCAATAATTGAGAACTTCTGATGGTTATAATAAAAATTAAGTTTTCGTCCAAGCTTTGATGGTTTTATTCAAACCATAATGATTTTCATCGAGAAAATAGGTAAATGAATCGTGAAAGAAGATTTGAGTTTGATACGGTGGCACCGTCCGAGTTATTCCACACACACACATGATTTATGGTAACCACATAAGCTTCATTGGGATCATAAATATTGGGGTTTTAACAGCTCATAGGTCAAAACTATATTTCTTTTTCTATCTGTGTGAAAAACAATCGGAAATCGAGGTGTGGAGATGCCTAGGAGATATAGCTATTGTTTGGCTAACAAAGCTTTTCAACCAGATTATGCGGTCGAACAAGATGCCCGAAGAGTGGAGGAGGAGTATATTAGTACCAATCTTCAAGAACAAGGGGGATATTCAAAGCTGCACTAACTATAGAGGGATTAAGCTGATGAGCCATACGATGAAGTTGTGGGAGAAAGTTATAGAGCATCGTTTGAGAAGTTTGACGTGTATTACCAGGAACCAATTTGGGTTCATGCCGGGGAGATCAACCATAGAAGCAATTTTCCTTTTAAGACAAGTTATGGAGCGGTACAGGGAGCAGAAGAAGGACCTACATATGGTTTTCATAGACTTGGAGAAGGCTTATGATAAGATACCAAGGAATGTTATGTGGTGGGCTTTGGAAAAGCATAAAGTCCCAACAAAGTATGTGGGCCTCATTAAGGACATGTACCATAAGGTGGTGACTAGTGTTCGAACAACTGACAGGGACACAAGTGACTTTCCAATTAACATAGGACTACATCAAGGATCAGCTTTGAGCCCTTACCTATTTGCCTTGGTAATGGATGAGGTCACAAGGGATATACAAGGAGATATCCCATGGTGCATGTTGTTTGCTGATGATGTAGTACTGGTGGATGAAAGCCAGGCGGGAGTAAACAGGAAACTAGAGTTGTGGCGGCAGACCCTAGAGTCAAAAGGTTTTAGAATTAGCAGGACTAAAACCGAATATATGAGATGTGACTTCGGTACTGCTAGACAGGAGGAAGGAGATGTGAGTTTGGAAGGCCAGGTAGTGCCCAAGAAGGATACTTTTCGATACTTGGGATCGATGCTACAAAGAGACGGGGATGTCGATGAAGATGTTAGCCATAGAATCAAAGCAGGATGGATGAAGTGGCGTCAAGCGTCCGGTGTCTTATGTGACAAGAGGGTACCACAAAAGCTAAAAGGCAAGTTCTATAGGACGGCTATTAGACCTGCGATGTTGTATGGTGCAGAATGTTGGCCCACTAAAAGAAGACATATTCAACAACTAAGTGTTGCGGAGATGCGTATGCTGCGTTGGATTTGTGGGCATACAAGGATGGATCGAGTTCGTAATGATGAGATACGAGATCGTTTAGGGGTAGCCCCAATCGAAGAAAAGCTTGTGCAACACCGTCTAAGATGGTTTGGGCATGTGCAACGAAGATCATCAGAGGCACCAGTGCATAGCGGCGTCATAAGGCGGAACAATGATGTGAAGAGAAGTAGAGGCCGGCCAAAATTGACCTGGGAGGAGGCAGTTAAGAGGGATCTAAAAGATTGGAATATAACGAGAGAGTTAGCCTTGGATAGGGTTGCTTGGAGAGCAGCTATCCATGTGCCTGAGCCTTGATTAGGCTCTTCCTTAAACTTTGAAACCCTTGTTTAAAAAAAGAAAAGCTTTCTCTTCAAAAAGTTTTTTCTTTTTTTTTCCTAAAAAAAAATCCGTTTTAGCGGTTTGGTTTGGGTTTCAACTCTAGCCTACCCTAACTTGTTTGGGATTAAAAGGCTATGTTGTTGTTGTTATTGTTGTATGTGTGTGAAAAACAAAAACTACTACATCCCTTTCGTTCTATCGCCACCTCTCAAGGCTGCCAATTTCTTCACCTGTCAATAGAAGCAGAACTTTTATCGTAACCGAGTAAGCCATAACAGGGATTTGTTTTCTGATTTGTTAAATGGCCTCAGAAAATTAAAGTATCATCGACCGTATCAAATTCATCTATGATCAAAGCATTTCAGTCATAAATAGTGCTCGGCAACGGTCATTAAAATTGATGTACCATAGAACTACTTGCGATGGTCTTTTTTCTCATACCACTCTTGAGAACTACTAAGAGAGAAAAGATAACTTGATAGTCTACAGTAAAATTGTTTTTTTTCTAGTCTACGATAAAATGACTTCATGGAGAAACAACAAAATATTCAACTTTAGAGCCATGAAGGGAAGAAGGGATACGAGTTAAACAATCAGGTACTGCTCATTCCTGGCTGCATAAATAGACAAGGATGAGACCAACATCTTCTGAAAATTCTCAGAGTAAATGAGGCAAATAAACTTTAGCATAGGTGGGCAGGACTCGTTGAAGATCTGGTCCTAGAAGCACCATGCCTGTAATGAGTATGCTAATGGGGTGGCGCGTAGGAGATAAATTTTAGCGTTTCTCCAGAAATTAAACTATTCATAAATCATCAATCTAACTATACACTTATGAATAAATTAGGTCTTAGCAACAAGCCAACAATCATTTAGCACTTGAGATGCAAAAAAAAACCCTGATACATTCCTTAAACTAAGAAGATTCAATTCAGTTGTAGCCTCAAGCTTTATGAAGACATGCAAGGAACTGTGGTTATGATATGTAACAACTAGGAATAGATGGATTAGCGGAGAGACACTCCGGATAGCTGCCCTTCCTCGGGGACTATCTTAGGGTTTCTTCTCGCTTCCTTATAATTAATACTGCATAGTCTCTTTTATAGAGACATCTGACTTGACCCCTAAGGAAATAGTCTAACCAAATCAATCTAACTTATTGTAATACCCCGGGTATTACGGATTAATTAATCTGCCATGTCATCATATTTAAATTAATCATTTGCATATGATTGTGATTAGGTCCCTAGAGTGATTTGAATTTAATTAGCATTTGTTTGTAAAATTAAATTCCCAAATAAAGGTTTAAAAACTTACTTTATTTAGGACTAAAACCTAATTCAAAATCTAAAAGGAATTTTGAGATAGTCCCTTAATAAAAGTTTTAGATCTTTTAAAATGGAACAACTTTTATTTTTGGAGATTTCAAAGTTCTGTGGTGGGAATTCAAATTTATTTCAAAACAATGATTTAAAACTTAGTTTTAGATTGGCATTTCAAAAATTATTTGGAATCTGGCAAAACTTCCTAAATAGAAGTTGTAAAGCTCATTGAGTAGAACAACTTTTATTTTGCCAATTTTTCAAGTTGTTGTGTAAAATAAAAAGTAATTTTGAAAATGCAGTTTGAAATTCAAAAACCAAGTTTACCCCTTTTGCTGTAGTTTCAAAAATATTGCGAATTTGAACTTGGTTCCAAAAGCAAAGTTGTTCAGAATTTCAAACCCTACAACTTTTATTTTTGCAGTTTTTCATGTTGGTATTCAAAAACGATCGCAATTGTGCAAAAACCGACAGCCCTAGGGTCTAGGTGCTACAGTGAAATGCCCCCTCTTCCTGTTCGCGAACAGAGCCGGCAGCCGCCGTGTCGCGCGCGGGCGCGCGGCGAGCCGTGCCGGCCGGGATCGTGCCCCCGCGACCTCGGCAGATACGGGCGCGCGTGCGCCGCGTCGTCCTGGTTCTGTCCCCCTCGCTCCCGGCCTTTAGAAAGGCGACGAGGCCCTCCCCCTCGCCATTTCTTCTCTCCCGGCCACCTTCGAGCTCTCTCGGTCGCCGGCCAAATTGGTCGCCACCGAGCCATCATCACCCTCTCCATCTTGCTGCAAGCTAGCTAGCCTCCTTGCGCACCGCCTGCATCCGTCGGTGAAGGCTGTAGAGCCTTGAAACCGCCGGAACGCCGGTGTCTTCCTCGCGGGCGGGCAGAGCGCCGCCGCGAGCTCCGCCGTCGTCTCGAGCTAGTCTGGGTAAGCTCTGGACCTCGGATTGTTGCGTACCGTGATCTCTGTGACCCCTTGAACCTTACGCGTGCGTCGGCGTACTCTCTGGTTCCCTAGGTTCGCCGGAACGTGTGTTCGCCGTTGAGCCGAGCCGCCGGGATCCGCCGCCGTCGCCAAGTCGTCTTCTCCGAACCACCTCCGTCTCCACCGACCCCTCGGCCAGCTTCGTGGTGAGCCCCAGATGCTCGCGCACCTTTTCCCCTCTCTTTACCGGCTTGTGCTCGCCGGCGACGTGCTCGCCGCCACCACCGAGCCGCCGCGTACGTGTCTCCAGGTGCTGTGCGCCTCGGATCTCGTCGTATCTTAGCTTGGTAGACTCGCCTTAGAGTGTAGAGTCCGTCGGTGCCCTCGGCTTCGTCCCTCGGCTCACCGTCGGCGAGCTAGGGGCGGCGGACCGCCGGCACCCGCCTCTGTTGAAACAGAGGGATGGCCAAGGGCCTCGGGTGAGAAGGCAAGTTTTCCCAGGGGGTTAAGCGCGAAGTTCATGACTCATGTGAATAGTGTAGATCGGACCGCGGGTTGATTTCCAGTTTCCCCAGGGTCTCTTTTGCAAAGCCGTCGGCGCCGGGCGCGGGCAGGCCGAGTGGGCCGGCTCGCTCTGGACTTGAGCCGTAGTGGGCTGCTTTGGTTTTTCTATTTTCCCAGTGAATTACTAAATGCTTTTCTTTTATATATTCATATGAATAGTGCTGCAGTTTGTTATTTTCGTGTGGATTAATTTACTGCGCCAAAAATGATGAAATTAATTGTGTATGCTCTCTGAAGTATGTAGTATTTGTTAAAAATATAATATAGGGTGTTCCAGCGCCTTTAATCTGCTGAATAAATCAGTAAAGTAATTAATAAATGCAAGTTTGTGTAATTTTAATTAATTCTCTGTAAATCCAAAAATCATGAAATTTATTGTGGCTCTGTTTGGTGATAAAACCTAGCTGTTGGTAAAGTTTGGTTGCAATTGAAGTTAGTTTGGTCAATTAATAAATATATATGGAATTAGGGATTAATAAAGTAAATAGAAAAATGAATTTAGGTTTGTTGTGTGAATTTTTGGATTGAATGAAGACCAAGGATCTTTCGCTGTGTGATCCTTGGCAATTCGAGAACTTAGTGCTTGATAGTAGTCATAAAGCTGTGTAGCGGCTTTCTGTGACCGTTAAAAAGGTCAATAAAACAAAAGTAGGAAACATTACTTTTACCTTCCGTAGATTGTTTACAACTTTATCGTGAAGGAAAGTTGTACTCAAGGTATTAATGGTTTACTTCCAAGCATTTCATTTGTTGTCCTCATGCCACGCTAAGCATACATCATTGCATACGTGTAGTGCCCGTTCCCTGAGGTGGTCCAGGTCGAGACTACTACTGAGGAGGCCACTCCAGAAGTCATCCAAAGATTCGACATCTGCGGGACTGATCCCGATCCGACGCTGTACACGATTCAAGGCAAGCCCCGGTGCATTCAGCCCCTCTATTACAAAATATTTATAATTCGAGTTAATCTACTGCATTAGGTTGATAGGAGTTGATTGTCACCTATCCAGATGCATTGTCTCAAATAAATACCCTGAAACCTGATTTAAATAAAATGGTTTGAGAAATGCTTAGGCATGCTTAATGAACTTAGCTTTGCGTAAAAGAAAAACTATTTTCTGTGACATGATTATACTTATACTTTGATTGGTGAAGAACTGGTTATCCGTTGGTCGATGTGTATTTGGGTTGGAGTCCCAATGCACGGTCACTTTCGGAACAGTTTGGAACTGGTTGATGTCTTTGGAAACGTGTTTCGTTGGGTGGCCAGCTCATGGGGCGGCGTTCCCTATGTCTCACTCACCCGACAGGCACGATAATAAAAACTGTCGGGTAGTCTTGTACTTGGGTTAGAGTCCCAATGCAGGATTGACGGCAGGAAGGAAGTAGGGACCGTTCGTTGTAGGCCTGCTGTGATCATGATGAACAGCCTAGCCACATACCAATGCGGAAAGCCTAGAGTTCGGTGACGCTATTGCTGGAACCGACAACCACGCACTGGGAGTGGAGAGATGGCGAGAGTAGCTTGTACCCACGTGGCCGGCGTGCCTGGATAAGAGTGGAGTACTGTGCTCTCGGGTGGCGCAGGACCGGTTCCGGGATAGCAAAGCCGTGACGACGGGTTGGTATATGTATGCCGGCGTGCTGCATATGCAGTGTGGTTAGAATCCCCAGCTGGGTACTTTCTGGATTCGAATCGACGTGCTCCTCGGTTATGGAGACTTGATCCTCACACTCTACACCGAAAAGTGGTTCTCAACTAGGTTATCTGAATGAATAAAGTAATTAAAAGAATGATGATACATGAGTCTGAATATTGGAGCTATAAATATGATTATAATAATGACAAAATAAAATATGGATCAGGATAGATTGCTTTTCTGCAAACTCCTCATCCTCTGCTAGCCTTACCCATAGCCTTGCATTCCTGAGTCTCATTTTACACCCTTAGTCGGGTAAGTCTTGCGGAGTACCCCAAGTACTCAGGGTTTGTTAACCCCGTTGCAGGAGGACCGCAGTCGGAGATCTGTCTTGCTCCATGTTGCGTGACCGTGGTCGAAGAAGAAAGCGGCGATGAGTGAAGTGGAACCCGTGGGCAGGGTTCGAGTTATCTTACCTAGTATTGTGTAACTATTCCACCGCTACTGTTATGTCCTCTGGTCTGTAATAACTATATTTGAATCCTATTTGAACAACTGGTTTGTAATCTAAATGTTATGTATCTTCCGCACTGTACTCTGATGTATTTTATTACGAAATGTTGTAATCCTGTGATGATTCTGCAATGGTGATCCTGTCAGAGAAAAGGGCGCTAATGTAGCCCGACAGACCTGTCTAGATCATTTGGGACACGGGCCCGGCTGTCAGAAGTCGTTAGTGACAATGACAGGTGCCGGTGGGCCAGGTGATTTAGCCGGTTCTGTTACACTTATCCCTTAATTAATCAATCTAATCTAATCAAGTGTCACACGTAGGGATGAAAACGGATCGGATACGAACGGATGTCACTGATATCATATTTATTTTTATATTTCTGGTTGGATTTTGATTCAAATATGGATAGTGTCAGCCATGCCGGATAGAATACGATTGGATGTCGACATCATAAATATATACAATTTGAGACGGACAGATCTGAACACCTCTAAATGGATTCGATTGAACGAACGGTCGAATAAATATCCGTACCATTTTCATCCCCAGTCGCACGGGCCTCTGGCCCAGCTCCACCTTCCGTAACACTGAAAGACCCTAGTTTGGTTTTGTAATTGATAAAACCTAAGTACTAACCTAAGTGCTAAGTGTGTGTAGCAAAAGAGGTTAGTGGATGAAGGAGACAGGAGCAAAAATGATGATCAAGTGCAAGGAAGAAGAAGAAGAGACTTGAAGAAGGATCCTAGTGGCAAAGGTATAACTTGATAGGGCTTTTCTTTTGGTGATCAAGACTCCAAATAAGAGTAATCATATTTAGGATAGATGGCCGACTATCAAGGGGAGAAATGGTTCTAGGATTGCCTTCAAGTGCTCTACGTTGCATCTCATTTGTATTGATTTAACCAACCTAGAAAATGATTTAAAAAACCCTTGAAAAATGATTGCAAAATGCTAACACACTGTGCACAAGTGTTGTAGACCTTAAGTGTTAGCACGTGGAAGCAATGGGTGAAAAACCAAAGAAAAACCCTTAGAATCGAGCGTCGGACTATGTTTTGGCAGGGCATCGAACCATTAATTGCGTCCGACGGACCCTCTGTGCTTCATAGTGCTTGAGCAAGCGTCGGACGCTACTTGGGATAGCGTCGGAAAAATGCTTCTGTCCGACGGTGGGTTGATTCTGAGTGTCGGACGTTACTTTTTGGAGAGTCGGACTGTTGGCTGACTGTCTGACGCTTGGCGAACGCGTTGGTTTCGCGCCGTGTGCGCTCTAGCGTGCACAGTTCGCGATGTGGTGAGGTGCGGACGCTGAACGTTGGTCCGACGCTTGGCGTCAGACTATTGATCTTAAGCGTCCGACGGTTGCGAACCTTCTGTCTCAACGAGCATAGTAACTGTGAGAGCGTCGCACACTGAGGACTTGGTCCGACGATTTGGAAAAAATGCACGAAAAGTTTTACCGTTGATATCAAACGGCTAAGGTTTGAAGCAGATTGACACATGGCGCTTATCGGAGCATCGGACGTGGCAGATTGGTCCGACGGTTTCAGTTTGACGGTGCGTCCGACGGTAGAAAAAAGTGTTTAACTACGAGCTGATTGGGGGGAACGGCTAGTTTTGCACTTAGCGGTATTTATACCTCCTCTCTAGTCACTTGGTGATCCGCTTGCATATTTAGATCATTGCCTAACTCTTGTGTGTGATCTCTAGCCTCCACTCTCTCACTAGTTCATCATTTGATCATTTAGAGTGAGATTGTGTGAACTCAAGTGCATCATTGTGATTGTTTTGCATTCTAGAGCACTTGAGCGTGAGCCTTGGATCAGCTCTTATTTTCTTGGGACATTGCCATGTCCCTAGACGGCTTGGAGGAGAAGAAGGTGTGGAGGAGCTCAGAGATTGTGCTCGCCCACACTTGGTGATTGTGAGGGGTTCTTGTGCCTTCCCGAGCGGAGTGATCAAAGGTAATTCTAGTGGATTACTTGTGTCTTTAAGTCACTTCCTCCGTGGTGGGTTCTTGTGGCGCCAAGTGTTGGCTCGGTGTGTCATACCGATTAGCCACCGAACAACCGGTTGAAGTCGACACAACGGGGACGTAGCGTGCCGGCAAGCACGTGAACCCCGGGGAAAAATCTTGGTGTTCATTGCTTTCCTCACCTCCGAATGAGTGATCCTTGGTTTTTCCGTTGATTGGCTTCTTCTACAAGGCAAAGGTATAAAAGCACAAATCTCCTATCTTCTCTTGTGCAAGTAGTGTAGTCTCTTGTTATTGCTTGCCTTGTGTAGTTGTAGGTTCTTGCCAGTGTTAGCTAGTTAGCTTGTGTGGCTTAGGGCTTAGTGTAGTTGTTGCCTTAGCATTGCAATTATAGCCGTGTTATTGTCTAATCATCTTATTTAGTGAGTTTGTAGAAAATTTTATTTAGGCTATTCACCCCCTCTAGCCATTTAGGACCTTTCAAACACTACTCCACCCCTCCTAGACACCTTGTCCTCAAGTTGTGGCCATTAGGGTAGCTGCATTGGCGCGGAAGGTCGGTGCAAGAGCAGTACACAAGGCAGGCGTCCTTGCTAAAGGCCGAACGATCCAGCTTGTCCAAACCTTGCATCAGAACCATCGCACACATCGATACACAACTAATAGTGGAGATGTCTGCACTCATCTTGCAACATCAGCTAGAGCATAACACCCATATATTGGCTTCCATAAAGATTCTTCTAGGGCTGGCAATTATAAACTGTAATGAGTCCCCGGTCATCAGGAAGAATGTTGACAAGATCAAGTTGATATCCTATTTAGGCCATCCTGTGTCCTCCAAGTATATGCCTCTCCAATTTTCTTATTTTATTTTGCCAAAGCACCAGGGGATGATAACTAGGGGCTTAATTTCAGAAAAAAATATTTGATCATTGACCTGGATATAATTGCACACTATTTTAATTAGCTACCCAACATATATAACTCTACACTGTATAGCATTAGCATGTATACTATTTCAGTGGCCCTGTTACCATTGAATTTTGACTAGCTTGCAGAAAAGCTAATTTTCTAGATAACTTGTAAGATGTTCTTTTCAAGTTCAAACAAAAATAAGTTTTCTTAAGCATTCTTGCTCTTGAGTTATGAAGCTGGTACATAAAGATGAGGTAAAGACCTACTGTTGAGGGGTTTAGGAGTATAAGGCCCTGTTTACTTCGTGAAAAGAGGATGAAAAGTGCATTGTAGCAATTTCATTTCTTTTGTTCAATCATGGCTCAAGTAGACTCAAAAGATTCATCTCGACTTAGTCAGGCAAAATGTATGAACATGCAACAACTGGTACTTCATTTAGTGCTCCATGCAGACGAAAAGTACAATTGATATGATGGAAAATAATGGCAAATATTGGGAAGTAAACATGGCCTAAATTGATGTTAAAATCAAAGATTCTTTGAGTCCTTTTCTGTTTTGGACCAAGATCAGGACAAACTCTTTTAAAGTTCATTATTGTCGGTGTGAGTTTTGGCGAGTGCCAACACCAACGAGTAAAATACATATTGCGGTTGAGGATCCAGGTGGTGTGCAAGGGCGACACGGGGGGTTAGACTGGTTCAGGCAAAGAGTGCCCTATGTCCATTATGAGGGGGGAGAGAGTCGTGTTGCCTTGCACTTAAGTGCTTGCGTAGGGGCGTACAAGTTGGGCGAGAGAGGGAAGTGCTCCCAAGTCTCTGGGGTGCGTGATGAGCTAGCTCTCGTGCTGTGTTGGGTGTGTCTAAGTCGTATTCTGTGGGGGTCCCTCTTCTAGTTGCTCGTCCCTCCCCTTTTATAGTCACAAGGGTTGAGGGCAGCTTTACAATAGTAGTTTTACAGTTGATGTCTCTGCCTTCGAAGGTGTCGGTATGGCTCTTGTCCTTTCATGACGTAGTAGGCATGGTCTCGGTTATTGTCTGCACGTCTTGGCGAGTCCCAAGGTATTTTTCGTAATCCGGCATCACAGCATGGCCTTAGGTCATCTCCGTCCACTGTTATCAATGGTCAGAGAATTGGTAGTCCCACATCGTTGACCCCTGGGACTGGCTTTCCTGTCTAGGTGGAGTTGAGGTGGTGTAGGACGTTCGATAGGCCACCCTCGAGCGCGTTTTCTGGGCTAAGGACGGTGCTTTCCGAGGGTCTGGTGGGCCCGGAGGTATGGCTGTCCTGTTCTGTTTGATTGACGGGGTATAGATCCCTTTTGGTCCCGCACGTCCATGCTCGTCGTGGGCGTGGACTGTCATGTCGAAGTTGGTGTACTCCGGCGAGAAACAGGGAATGGCGCACTGTGGATAGAATGGGAACAGGTGTGCCTACAGTGGACTGTCACATTCAAGTGTCAGGGATGGCATGGCGAATGGCATGTTCTCCGGTCGTGCACGATGTACGATGGTGCCCCGTATCCCGGTTGACGGGACACGATGCTGGTCAATAGTGAGAGGGGACCCCTTGTGGGCCATGGTGGTGCATCTGACGTCATATTTACCTCGGGGTTCCATTTGTCCGTACTCTGGAGGATGAGGCTTAGGCGACTCGGACATCGCACGCCCGAGGTAGGCGGTTCCCCGAACCCCTTCCACAGGGGGTCGGGCTAATCGGAGATTTGGCGCCTGAGGGTATGGCTCCCCGAGCCTTGAGACCGGGGGCTCGGGCGAATTGAAGATTTGGCGCTTGAGGGTATGGCTGGGCCTGGCTGATTGTGGGCCTGAGTTCCTTTGTTCCTCTTGGGCCGTGGTCCATTCACGGGCCATGTACATATTCTTGTTGTATTTTTACATTTAAGTTGGGTACCCCCTACTTTGGTATCCAATAGTAGACCCTGAGCCTGTGGGGGAGTGAAGGCACTCGCCCATAGGCTTTCGGACTTTAGCTCTGTCAGGTACGTAGGTGGTTTGGTCCGACGGGTGCGCACGAGCGCACTCGGCGGGTGTAGCCCCCGAGGCTCTGGAGGGACGGTTGTCCCTTCAGAGTCTGAGAGCGGCTTGGGCATCCCTTGGCATTTGTCCACTTGGGTAGAGTGGTTTTCTCCGATGGATGCGTGTGAGTGCACCTGCCGGGTGTAGCCCCCGAGGCTCTAGAGGGATATTGTATCCCTTCATAGGCTTAAAACTGTCGTGGCGCCTTCGGGTACCTGCAAGGGGAAAGGAGTTCTCGGGATTGGATCCTCCCATCGGTAAGGGAGATTGCTCAGGCACATTCCGAGGTGCGAGGCAGGTATCCAAGCTTCTGGTTCATTTCAGAAGTCTTCTTGGCCCTGTTTCATCTTTTGTAGGTCCGACTCTCACGCTCTTCGTTCGTGAAGAGGAGGGTTTGGTCCTGCTCGATTTCCCCGCTGGGCTTGAATCGACATTTCTGGTGAGTTGCTAACGGGTAGGTCTAAGTGGAGGTCTGTGCCCTGTTCGTTGGGGGTCGACTAGTGGTCTGAGCACACTCCAAAAGTTGCTGAGGGTCTAATAGTGGATGCCGGGTCCCTTCGATGGGTCCCGGGTGAAAGGACCGGATTGGCTAGAGGGGGTGAATAGCCAATACCGCCAAATAAAAACTTTTACAACTACACACAAGCTCAACAAATAATTAGAGTAACAAGCAAGCGACTATAAGCACTAGCACTACTCTAATTATGCCAGCCCCTAAACAATTCTACTAACAACAAGAATATCACTCAACGACAAAGGCTTGATCCACGCACTAAGTATAAGTAAGCAACCTATCGCAAAGAGAGGATACCGAGGGGCTTATACCTTTGGGATTGGTGAAGATAAGAAGTCGATGCCGTGCCGATTCAATCACCAAGAGAAGATACCAATAGAAATCCGGAATCCCAATAAGAAATCTAAATCACTCACTCGAAGGTGAGGAAGAGAAGAACACCGGATTTTATCCCGTGGTTCACGTGATCGCCGTCACGCTACGTCCACGTTGTGGCACCGATCTTCCTTGGTGGATTGTGAGCTAGGCTTCACACGCCAATCCCTCACCGGGAGCCGCTCACCAATACAAGAGAAGTGGCTATGCAACCATAAGATTCCACTAGCGTTGATTTTGGCACTCCGCCGGGGAATCAACCGCAAACCCCTCACAATCACAAGTGTGGCCTTGGACAATCACCAACCAAGCTCACACGAAATCCTCCGCAAGCCACTAGGAGCCCGGCAAGACTCCAAGAGAACAAGATCACGCCTTGGCTTGCACTCAAGTGCTCTAGAATGCAGATCACTAGCAAGGATGCACTTGAGGATCAACTCAACTCTCAAAGATGAGCAAGAATGCAAGAGAGAGAGTTGGGAGGCTAGAGAGAGCTCTTCCAAAGAGTGTGAATGAAATCTATGTAAGAGTCCTTACCTAAAGGCAAGAATGGGAGTATAAATACCCCCAAGCACTCACATAGCCGTTACTCTAAAAAACCACACGTTTAAACACAATTAGGGACCATCGGAGGTCAGGTAGACAGTGTCTGACGCTCGGATGCATGCCACGTGTCTCTCTGTTTCAAACAGCCGTTGGATCTCAACAGTCGGCACTGTTTAGCTCACTTTCCCCAACTCGTCGGACGGTCCGACGCCTGACTGTCGGACAGCGCCACAACGTTCGACGCTCGGTGCACAGTTCAATAGAAACTCAAAAACATCGGACAGAGCGTCCGACGCTCTACCATCGGACGGCACCCAGTGTCCGACGCTCGCCACGCCACGCCATGGTGCGAACTCGCCACGCTCGGAGCGCGCACGGCGGACACCCCGCATGCTCTGGGACCGTCGGACAGTCAGCCCACTGTCCGACGCCCAGAAAACTCCTCTCCGACCCAGACCGTCGGACGGTCCGACGCCCTTTCGTCGGACGGTCCGACGCTCGGACCTCACCAGTCAGCACACAGGGACCGTCGGACAAAGTCACTGTCCGACGCCCCTGGTTCCAGCGTCCGACGCCTCTGCACTTTGGCGGTTTCACTCGAATTCACTTCCCTTGCTTCTCGGTTGCTAACACTCATGAATGTGAACACTTGTGCACTGTGTGTTAGACTTTTCAAAGCATTTTTCAAGGGAATTCTAAGTCACTTGTCTCTAGGGCTTTTGGTTAGATACCATGCACATGAAATGCAATCTAGAGCACTTGAAGGTAATCCAACACTTGATCTCACCTTAATAGTCGGCTATCTATCCTAAAAGAGAACACTTCCACTAGAAGTCTTGTTCTCCAAAAGGAAAACCTAGGGATATACCTTTGCCTTCAATGGATTCACCTCCACACCTTGTCTCCTCCATGGTTGAATCATTTCTTGATTCACCAATCACATCTTATGGCCCATCACTCCATGGTTGACTTAACCTAGTCTTGCAACACTTAGCAAACTAGATTAGTCCTTAGAATGTCATTAATTACTAAAACCAAACTAGGGCTTTCAATCTTCCCCTTTTTGGTAATTGATGACATTCCGTTACAAAGATAAGATATAAGTTTTGTTTTTGAACTTGTGCACTTGTCCAAGCATTTTATCATGTTTCTGGAATGGACAATTACACAAATTCGGGTTGGTGGCTATTTAGCTCCCCCTACATATGTGCTTCGAGTTTGGATTTGAAGCTTGCACATATGTATCCTAGAGAGTAAATTTCCACCAATGTGTGCTAAGATGGTTTAGAATTAACCTTTGAATCATGATACCAATCGTAAGTTTCTCTTTCAAAAGAAGAGAAGTAGTCATCGAAGTTTAGCGGAATCACCATCCTTAGCACTTAGTAACTAGATGATCACAAGCTCAATACCAAAAGTGAGATCAACATTAAAGGATAGAGCTTGAAACCAATTGAAGCTTAGGCAATCTAGATCATCTATCTACTTCCTATGCATGCTAGTTCTCAATTCATCAATCAATACTTAATCTAGCATACACCACTCAAGAACAAGGCATACTAAATGACAAACTAAAGACATGTGCAAATGCAACAAGCATATATAAGTGCACAATTCAAATGCAACTACCATGTTCATGAGTTTGCTCCCCCCTCAAGGTGAGCACTTAATCATCTTCTCCCCCTTGGGCATATGTTATCTTTTTCTCCCCCTTGGGCTAATCTTTTATCTTGTTCTCTCCCCCTTATATTTATCTTTGTTACTTCTCCCCCTTGGCATCAAGTACCACAAAAGTGTCAAGTTAACTTGGGATGAGAGATTCTTAGTCAAATTTGGTTTAATCTAGCAAACTTGCATAAGTTTCTTAACTCGGTTTGAACCAAAGACAAGCTTCTTCACGCCTCATGGGGTTATCTTGCCTATGTTGAGTTAAGTACTTAGTACTCATTTGACTAGATTCAACACTAGGTTTTCATTCCCATGAACAAGTTATATGCCATCACTAGATCAAACAAGCATTCAAACAATAGCGATGCCATATAGACTCCAAAACCATTTTGGCTTTCAATGAATGACCTAGAGAGAACATTATGCCTAAATGATCTAAACAAGACCTAGTAAAGTATGTATGCATATGATAATCAATGATACCTTTGCTTTGGCTTGGAGGAGAGGCATTGACATAAGATTTTCATGAAGACCTTCAACACATGTTGGAGTAGTCAAGTATGTTCAATTCACTTCTCAACTTGCAAAATCTTGCCTCATCAAGTGGTTTGGTGAAGATATTGGCGAGTTGATATTCGGTGCCCACATTAGTGATCTCAATATCTCCCTTGGATTGATGATCTCTTATGAAATGGTGTCTCACATCTATGTGCTTGGTTCTTGAATGTTGAACCGGGTTAGTAGTGATCTTCACGGCACTTTCATTGTCAAATAGCAATGGGATCTTCTTGAATTTCAACCCATAATCCTTCAAGGTTTGCTTCATCCATAGGATTTGTGCACAACAACTTTCCGCACTAATGTATTCGGCTTTGACGGTAGAGAGTGCAACACTATTTTGCTTCTTGGATGACCATGATACTAGTGATCTTCCCAACAATTGACAAGTACCGAAAGTGCTCTTTCTATCAATCTTGCAACCGGCATAGTCCGCATCTGCATATCCAAGCAAAGTGAAGTTAGAGCCCTTGGGATACCACAATCTAATATTAGGTGTGCTCTTCAAATACCTCAAAATTCTCTTTGTAGCCATTCAAATGACTTTCCCTTGGAGAGGCTTGATATCTTGCACACATGCACACACACTAAACATCACATCCGGCCTAGAAGCGGTCACATAGAGTTGACTTCCAATCATTGACCGATATTGCTTTTGATCAACTAATTCACCTTTTTCATCCGGTTCTAAGCTTCCATTGGTGCCCATTGGAGTTGAGATTGCTTTGGCATTTTGCAATACAAATTTCTTGACCATATCCTTGATGTACTTGCTTTGGTTGACAAATGTGCCATTCTTTAATTGCTTGATTTGAAGTCCAAGAAAATAACTAAGTTCTCCAACCATGGACATTTCAAACTCCTTGGCCATCATATTCCCAAACTCTTCCACAAATGCTTGACTTGTTGATCCAAAGATAATATCATAAACATAGATTTGCATGATGAACAAGTCATTTCCAATCTTCTTGGTGAAGAGAGTGGTATTAACCTTTCCCATCTTGAAACCCTTAGAGAGTAGGAAATCCCTCAACCTCTCATACCATGCCCTTGGTGCTTGTTTTAAACCATAGAGAGCCTTCTTGAGCTTGTAGACATGATCGGGCTTCTTGTCATTCTCAAAACCGAGTGGTTGGTCAACATACACCAATTCATTGATGTAGCCATTTAAGAATGCACTTTTGACATCCATTTGATATAGCTTGATATCATGAGCACATGCATATGCCAATAGAATCCGGATGGCCTCCAATCTTGCTACCGGAGCATAAGTTTTACCAAAATCCAAGCCTTCAATTTGTGTGTAGCCTTGAGCAACCAATCTTGCTTTATTTCTCACAACAATTCCATCTTGATCTTGCTTGTTCCTAAAGACCCACTTGGTGCCAATCACATTGTGCTCTTTTGGTCTTAGAACCAATTCTCATACTTGATTTCTCTCAAAGTTGTTTAGCTCTTCATGCATAGCATTGACCCAATCCTCATCATTGAGTGCCTTCTCAATAGTAGTAGGCTCAATTTGCAAGACAAAGGAATAGTGCTCACAAAATGAAGCTACCCTTGATCTTGTTTGGATACCTCTACTAATATCTCCAACTATTTGATCTAGAGGATGATCTCTTACAATGTTGGTGGGTTGAAGCACATGAGTTGTAGTAGCATCTTGAACTTGATCTTGATCTTGAGATTGGTCTTGAGCTTGATCTTGTGAGCCACTAGAGCTTGCTTCATTTGAGTTGTCATTCACTTGCACAATTGGAGGGATGTCTTTATCTTCTTCTTCAACTTGCCTTGGCCTTATGCCACCAATGTCCATGTTCTTCATTACATTCACCAATTGAGTCCCTCTAACATCATCAAGATTATCCTTCTCACATTTTAAAACCCATCGGTTTCATCAAATTCAACATCATGGACTTCTTTAACTATGCTATGAGCCAAGTTCCATACTCTATAAGCTTTGCTTGAAGTTGAATATCCAAGTAGGAACCCTTCATCACATTTCTTATCAAACTTTCCCAATCTTGTGCCCTTCTTCAAGATATAGCATTTGCAACCAAATACTCTAAAGTATGCTATGTTGGGCTTTCTTCCATTCAAGAGCTCATAGGGTGTCTTCTTCAACAATGGATGATAATAAAGACAGTTGCTAGAGTAGGAAGCCGTATTGATAGCTTCCGCCCAAAACTCATCACTCATATTGTACTCACTAAGCATTGATCTTGCCATGTCAATAAGAGTTCTATTCTTCCTTTCCACAAGACCATTGGATTGAGGAGTGTACTTAGCCAAGAATTGATGCTTGATACCCATATCATCACATAGCTCATCAATTCTTGTGTTCTTGAATTCACTTCCATTATCACTCCTTACTTGCTTCACCCTTGTTTCAAACTCATTCTCACTTCTCTTGATGAAAGATTTGAAGATCTCATAGACTTCACTCTTCTCAACTAAAAAGAATACCCATGTGTATCTTGAGAAGTCATCAACTATCACAAAGCCATATTTCCTTCCTCCAATACTTGCATAAGTGGTTGGACCAAATAAGTCCATGTGCAATAGCTCAAGTGGTCTTGATGTACTTATCATTCCTTTCTTAGGATGTGTGTTTCCAATTTGCTTTCCAAATTGACAAGCACTACACAACCTATCCTTCTCAAACTTGACATCTTTCAAGCCTCTAACCATGTCATGCTTCACAAGTCTTCCAAGTTGCTTCATACCAACATGACCAAGTCCTCTATGCCACAACCAACCAAGACTTGACTTTAAGATCAAACATGAAGAGAGTTGAGCTTCACTATCATTGAAATCAACCAAGTATAGATTCTCATATCTAAAGCCTTTGAAGATCAAATTGCTTCCATCTATGCTCACAATTTCAACATCATCAATCCTAAATATGCACTTGAACCCGAGATCACATAGTTGAGCAACCGATAAGAGATTAAAGTTAAAGCTTTCAACTAGCAACACATTAGAGATACTCAAGTCATTAGAGATAGCAATCTTTCCAAGCCCCTTGACTTTGTCTTTGCCATTATCACCAAATGTCATTGAATCAAACTCTTGATTTGCACTTGCATTGATTGACTTGAACATACTAGCTTCACCGGTCATGTGTTGAGTGCATCCACTATCAAGCACCCAATGTCCTCCTCCCGCCTTGAATTGACCTACAAATAAGAGATCAATTGGTTTTAGGTACCCAAGTCTTCTTGGCTCATTGGAGGTTAGTGACCAAAGCTTTGAGAACCCAAATGGATCTCCTCCTTGGGTTACCACTAGGTGTACCAATGTACTTGGCTTTAACACCCTTCACTCCCTTGTGGAGCATGTAACAAGAATCAAGGTGAATTGAAGTCGCACTAGCAAATTTGACTTGCTTGTTCTTGTTGGCCATGCAATGTTGTTCATAGTGCCCCACTTGCTTGCATCTATAGCAATAGCTACCATTGCTCCTCACAAAACTAGCTTTGAGAGTCACAAAGGCGGCCTTGCCTTTCTTGGGGGTATAGCCTAGTCCCTCTCTTTGGTGACTAAATCTTTGGCTACCCAAGCACTTTAGCAAGCGGGCATCCCCACCATAGGCATTGCCTAATGTGAGGGTGAGCTTGTTGATCTCTTCCTTGAGGCTCTTGTATTCCATCATAAGTGATGACTTAGGATCATCAACTTTTGATGGAATAGGAGTGGATGAGCTGCAAGAAGTGTTAGTGACAACAATAGTAGATGAAGGAATTGAAGCGTCACTCAAGATATCACATGATGTTCCCATATCACACTTCTTGATGGATGCCTTCACCTCATTTTCGGCCACTAGAGAGGAGTGAGCTTTCTCTAGATTGGAGTGAGCCTTCTTGAGTTCCTTATGGGCTTCCATTAGCCTCTCATGGGACTTCAATAGCTCATCAAAGAATTGCTCAATGGCTTGCTTGCCCTTGCGCAATTCTTTGCACTCCTTTCTCTTGGCCTCAATGTATGTGTTAGCATCCTCAAGCATGGACATGAGCTCATCATTTGATAGCTCCTCATCATCATCACTCTCATCATCGCTTTGTACCTTGGATGGCTTTACCATCAAGCATGTGGATGGAGTGTCGAAGAGAGATAGCTTATTGTTGAGAGCAATGCTAGCAATGGTCTTCTTCTTGGTGTTGGTGCTCTCATCATCACTATCATCCTCATCGGTAGAGGCATCACTATCATCCCAAGTGACACAATAGGATTGCCCCTTCTTCTTCTTCTTCTTGAGAGTGACATTCTTCCCCTTCTTGTCCTTGTTGTCCTTCTTCTTGCTCTTCTTCTTGTCCTCATCACTCTCATTGTCATTGTCATCATTGTGAGGACAATCGGCAATGAAGTGATCAAGACTCTTGCACTTGAAGCACCTCCTTGGATCCTTCTTGTTCTTGGAGATGAACTTCTTCTTGCCTTGCCCATAGCCCTTCTTCTTCATGAATCTTCTAAACTTGCGCACAAGAAGAGGCATGGCTTCATCATCTGCATCATCATCACTTGAGGTAGAATCTTCATTGACCTCAACCATCTTGCTCTTGCCCTTGGACGTGTTGGCCTTGAGTGCCAAACTCTTCTTCTCTTTCTTGTCCTTCTTTTCATCAACCGCATCCTCAAGGGTCATATCTTGTGTGATAATCTCCCCAAGGATTTGGTTGGGCTTCTTCTTGCTCAAGTCCTCCCTAGCAAGCAAGGTCTTGATGATGGCAAACCGAGGAGGTAAGCATCTCAAGAACTTGTGTGAAAAGTCCTTGTCTTTGATGTCTTCACCCAAGCTCTTAAAGTCATTCACAATCACTTGGAGACGGTTGAACATCTCTGGCACGGACTCATCATCAAGCATCTTGAATGTGCCAAATTTCTCTCTTAGCACATAGACCTTGCCATTCTTCACTTCTTGAGTGCCCTCATATGTCTCCTCCAATCGCACCCAAATGTCATGAGCCAAATCTAGGTCCTTGATTTGCTCAAACACATGTGATTCTAGGGCGGTATAGAGTGCATTGATGGCATGAGCATTGCACTCCATATTCCTCTTGTTGGCATCGGTGGGAGCTTGACGATTCTCATACTCAAACTTGGTCTCCGTCACCTTCCACACATCAATGTGCATAGTCATAAAGTGCACAATCGTCTTGCGCTTCCAATGATCATAGCTTGTGCCATCGAATTTTAGCGGCTTTCCCCAACACGTTGATTTGAGCCATCTCACACTATGAGGATGTTAAGTCTCACAATGTAGTGACCTCGGCTTCGATACCAAATGAAAGGACCGGATTGGCTAGAGGGGGTGAATAGCCAATACCGCCAAATAAAAACTTTTACAACTACACACAAGCTCAACAAACAATTAGAGTAACAAGCAAGCGACTATAAGCACTAGCATTACTCTAATTACGCCAGCCCCTAAACAATTCTACTAACAACAAGAATATCACTCAATGACAAAGGTTTGATCCACGCACTAAGGATTAAGTAAGCAACCTATCACAAAGAGAGGATACCGAGGGGCTTATACCTTTGGGATCGGTGAAGATAAGAAGTCGATGCCGTATCGATCCAATCACCAAGAGAAGATACCAATAGAAATCCGGAATCCCAATAAGAAATCCAAATCACTCACTCGAAGGTGAGGAAGAGATGAACACCGGATTTTATCCCGTGTTTCACGTGATCGTCGTCACGCTACGTCCACGTTGTGGCACCGATCTTCCTTGGTGGATTGCGAGCTAGGCTTCACACGCCAGTCCCTCACCGAGAGCTGCTCACCAATATAAGAGAAGTGGCTATGTAACCATGAGATTCCACTAGCGTTGATTTTGGCACTCCGTCGGGGAATCAACCGCAAACCCCTCACAATCACAAGTGGAGAAATTTAGATCCTTGGCCCTGGAAAAAATACCTCTTAGGTTTTTGGCCCTAAATGGACTGAGTTTAGTTCTTTGGCCCTGGTTCAAATTTTTTTTTTTGGAATATGGCCTTTCTGTCAATTCCATCTAACTTTACCGTCAACTGGCTGTGGGGTCGCATGGAAAAGGACATCGTGCCCCTCTGAAGTCACGGCGCCCATCCGTTCTTCCCTGGCCAAACCCGGCTGCCGAGCCTCCTTCTTCCTCGACAAAAAAAACAAAACCTAGACCTAGCCGCCTTGAACCAGGGAGATGGCCGGCACAAACCCGGGCGACTCCAGGCCGCCGGGAGATCCTCCAGGGCCACCGGATCCACCTCCTCCGTGACCCAGCTGCGCGAACCAGAGCTCCTCCAAGCATGGTGGCAGCTGTGCGATGCTGGGCTCGACCGCAGGGATGGTCCAGGGCGCCGCCTTCCTGGGCACCAGCTCGACTTCCTTTGGCGCCGGCTCTACCTCGACGACGGGCCAGGGGGCCGCCTCCCTTGGCGCAGAGCGCGCCTCCCTGGGTGCCAAGCGCGCCTCCAGGGGTGCCGAGCGCGTGTCGCAGGGCGTCGAGCGCACAGGGACGGATGGCGAGCGCGCAGGGATGGACAGCGACGGCGTGACCCAGGGAGCCGCGGGGTTGGGCGGCCAACTGACCCTGTGCGACGAGGATGGCCCCAGTGGGTGAGCTTAGCATCATCCAATCTCTGTCTTTTTTCTTTGCATCACATACAAAATCGCATGCCTATGAACGCACTCGATTCCTTGTGTTTTCAGGTTCGAATGTAATTTCAAGTTAGAAATCAAATTGTTGGGAAACAGTAGGACTCGTAGGAAGGATGTTAACTGTTTTAGCTTTGATATGGAGGTGGATTCAGATAGGACAAACTATAAGGATTTGGTAGAGTCAGTGGTAGAAAAATATCCTCCAGGGTATATGGAAGTAGCTCATTTTCAGTACTATGATGAAGGTCTAAAAACATTCCCTGAAATAACATCCGACCAAGAGCTGATGTCTATGTTTAGTAAGAACTGCAAAAGAAAGGTTATCATCATGTTCGTCACATATAGAGGTCCTTCTGATCCATATCAGCCGGTCACAAAGTAGGACTTTGATGTTGATGATTGCCATCCTAACAAAAATAACATAGACCTTGATGAGGATGGGTACCTTAGGAACCCTGCACCACATAACGAACATGTAGGTGTAGATGAAGAGGGAATGTACTTAGACACACAACCACAAAAAACACTACAGATTGTGCATTATCCAATTGAAGCACAAAGGGACCCAGATTATGATGTTAGTGAGGATGGTGATCAATCCGAAGATGGTAGTGAGGATGGTGATCAATCCGAAGATGAAGAAATACAGGAGGAAGATGAGGTGCCATATAATGAAGGAAACAATGCTCCAAATGTAGAGTGGGACATAGAAGATCCTCTAATGGTACAAGGCTCCACTTATCCAAGCATGTCTGCTTTCAGATTGGCTATATCTCAACATGCAATCCGCAAACAGTTTGAGTTCAATATTGTTAAAAGTGGACCTCAAAGGTTTCGGGCATATTGTTCCAGGAGGGACTTGGAAAATTGCCCATGGTGGATTTACGCATCTACTAGTAGGGGTAGTACTACTGTGACGGTAATTACTTCACCTTAGTAATTTACTATTTTTATCCATTGTGCTATTTTTAATCTAAATTTGTGTCATTAATTGTGTTTTGTAGGTGAGAAATAAACCTGCTGAAAAGCACGCATGTGCTAGTGCAAGATTAAAAAAGCAGGTGAAGAATGCAACCAATCGTTGGATTTGTGAAAAGGTGAAGGACTTCCTCATAACAGATGCAACTTTGGGTACAAAGGAATTGCAAAAGAAGCTTAAAGAGCACCATAAGGTACAAATCCCCTACCACAGAGTGTATGATGGTAGGCGGCTTGCATTGAATCAGCTTTATGGACATTGGGATAGCAGTTTTGACAACCTGTATAGGTTTAAAGCACAAATTGAAACCTGCTGCCCTGGTAGCTTAGTTATTATTGACCATCACACCATTAATGAAAAGATTAGATTTAGAAGATTCTTCTTTGCATTGAAGCCTTGCATAGATGGGTTCCTTAATGGTTGCAGATCGTATCTTGCAATAGATAGCACATTTTTTGGGAGGTAGTGGATTTCGGTTTGTAGTGAACCTAAAGGATAGGACATGCAGCTGTAGGAAATGGCAGGTTTCTGGGATACCTTGCAAGCACGCACTAGCGTTCATCACATCGCTTAGTGATGCATCAATTGAGGAATATGTTGACTTGTATTATTCAGTTGATAAATTCAGAATTGCTTACAGCCAGCTTATCCCTGCTTTGCCTGACAAATCACAATGGCCTAAAGCCACCCATGGATTTTTTATGTATCCACCTTTATTGAAAAAATCAGCGGGCAGGCCTAAAACTGAAAGGCATAAAGGCAATGGTGATAAGGGCAACACAAGTGTCCTATTTGTTTGGAATATGGACACCATTGGCATAACTGCAAGCGAGGAAACCCAGAAGATATTGAAGCTATGAAAGCAAACAGGTGATAATGTGTCTACTTATTATCATTTATATTTTTCCTTTGTTAAAAAACATAGTGATTTGATGGGTTGTTCTTGCAGGGGTCTACCAAAGAAGAAGGCCAAATCTGCCCATAGTTCCATTGTTCCTTTCGAGGATGATGCACCGGCTGCATCCATGTCTTTTCCACCAAGGTTTGCCATTACTTCCTCTAATTTTTGTTTAAAATTTGCCTTAAATTATAAATATTGCTTGTGCCATGTAATCAAAACTTGGAATCAACTAGCAAAAAGAGAAAGAGTGATGAATGTACTCCTGAAGCATCTAAAAGGTAATTGACACTAATGCTGATTTTTAAATTCTACTAATGAACATGGTTAGAAAACTTAGTATATTCCCTCTACCATCACAGCCAAGGCTTGAAGATTTCAAGTAAGACTAAGGGAAAAGGAAAGAATGCTAGTTCTGGGCTATCAAAAAGATATTCTCCCCAAATCTGATTTGGTTTCCATTTAAATATTGTATATAGACTAACAATAATTGCTGCTGAAAATGAATATTTGAAGGTCAAGAAGTGGCTCAAATCAGCCGGAAGCTCAAGCAGTTTCCATCAACATGGAGCAACCTGTAAAGTCTAAAGTTACAAAGAAGCTGCAACCCACAAAGAAGAAGAAAATGCCAAGTACTAGGGGTGTTAACACTTCATCTGTGCCACTACACAGTCCATCCATGGGTACTAGAAGCAAAAAGATACAACCACCTAGTCCGGCAATGAGTACACGAAGCAAGCGAAGACTTAGCCTTTGATATGCATGTTCTCATGTTTGATGCCATGTACTGTATGTTTGTTTGGCTTGTGTGAACCTTGTTCAAGAATAATATGTGAACCTTGATCTTTCATTTCTTTGAAATTATTGTGTACATGTGAACTTGGAATGTGGATTTATATGTATTTGAAATTTTTATTTACATGTCATTTGCAAATATATTGCGTACATGTGAACTGAGAAATATGGATTTATATGTATTTCAAATGTTCATTTACATGTCATTTGAAAATTATTGCGTACATGTAAACTGAGAAAATTATATGTCCATGTTTGAAATGGTTTTACAAATTTTGAAAGATTAATGCTAATGGACTAGCTGAGATACACGTATGGCTGCAAAACTACCCATACTGTATAATGCAAAATGGTTTCATTTGCCTGCAGGGGTAAGAAAGTCATTTCACCATAGTCTTAACACCGTTACCAAGTGAAACTGACGGAAAGGCCATATTCCCAAAAAAAATTTTGAACCAGGGCCAAAGAACTAAACTCAGTCCATTTAGGGCCAAAAACCTAAGAGGTATTTTTTCCAGGGCCTAGGATCTAAATTTCTCTCACAAGTGTAGCCTTGGACAATCACCAACCAAGCTCACACGAAATCCTCCGCAAGCCGCTAGGAGCCCGGCAAGACTCCAAGAGAACAAGATCATGCCTTGGCTTGCACTCAAGTGCTCTAGAACGCAGATCAGTAGTAAGGATGCACTTGAGGATGAACTCAACTCTCAAAGATGAGCAAGAATGCAAGAGAGAGAGAGTTGGGAGGCTAGAGAGAGCTCTTCCAAAGAGCGTGAATGAAATCTGTGCAAGAGTCCTTACCCCACAGGCAAGAATGGGAGTATAAATACCCCTAAGCACTCACATAGCCGTTACTCTCAAAAACCACACGTTTAAACACAATTAGGGACCGTCGGACGTTAGGTAGACAACGTCCGACACCCTACCGTCATGCTACGTGTCTCTCTGTTTCAAATACCAGCCGTTGGATCTCAATGGTCGGCACTGTTCAGCTCACTTTCCCCAACTCATCGGACGGTTCGACGCCTGACCGTCAGACAGCGCCACAACGTCCGACGCTCGGTGCACAGTTCAACAGAAACTCTTAAACGTCGGACAGAGCGTCCGACGCTCGACCATCGGACGACACCCAGCGTCCGACGCTCGCCACGCCACGCCATGGCGCGAACTCGCCACGCTCGAAGCGCGCACGGCGGACACCCCGCGCACTCTGGGACCGTCAGACAGTCAGCCCACTGTCCGACGCCCGGAAAACTCCTGTCCGACCCAGACCGTCGGACGATTCGACGCCCTTTCGTCGGACGGTTCGACGCTCGGACCTCACCAGTTAGCACACAGGGACCGTCGGACAAAGTCACTATCCAACGCCCCTGGTTCCAGCGTCCTACGCCTCTGCACTTAGGTGTTTTCACTCGAATTCACTTCCCTTGCTTCTCGGTCGCTAACACTCATGAATGTGAACACTTGTGCACTGTGTGTTAGACTTTTCAAAGCATTTTTCAAGGGAATTCTAAGTCACTTGTCTCTAGGGATTTTGGTTAGTTACCATGCACATGAAATGCAACGTAGAGCACTTGAAGGTAATCCAACACTTGATCTCCCCTTAATAGTCGGCTATCTATCCTAAAAGAGAACACTTCCACTAGAAGTCTTGTTCTCCAAAAGGAAAACCTAGGGATATACCTTTGCCTTCAATGGATTCACCTCCACACCTTGTCTCCTCCATGGTTGAGCCATTTTTTGATTCACCAATCACATCTTATGGCCCATCACTCCATGGTTGACTTAACCTAGTCTTGCAACACTTAGCAAACTAGATTAGTCCTTAGAATGTCATTAATTACCAAAACAAAGCTAGGGCTTTCACTGGGGGCCTATTCGCCTCCCACAGAGGGATTCCAAGTATCTGACTCGCTATTGGGACTTGGACACAGTTTGAGATGCCCCATATGATGTTTCGGGCGTCGGGGTACTGGCCGTGTTCGTAACCCATCCTCTAACTGTCCCTAACTCGGTTTCCCTAGGACGACTGTTCGAGCCTCTGGGGCCAGTCTTCGATCCCCTACGAACGTAACGGGTGTCTGAGCCCTTGGTTCCTTCGTCGTGAAGGAGGAGAGGAGAGAGAGATTTGTGGAAAAGTCACGGCGCGATGAAGAGACGGACCGTCGCGCGGGTCTGATCATGATTTGGAGCAGGTGGACATCTTTTTTTCAATTTTTACCAAGTGAGATATTAAACTATTAGAGAAGCTTTTATTTTTCACTTGACAAATAAAATAGCAAGTTGCTAAAATATAAGATATAGCAAGTGAGTTTTACAAAACTCTTGGAGATGCTCGTAGGTGCTTAGTGCACTTTTGCTTGCTACTCCCTCCGTCCCAAGATATAAGGCGCGCACGTACTTCAAAATTCAAACTTCGTTATTTTTGACTAATAATTAATCTAATAATATAAAAAATTTATAGTACAATAGTGGTATCATTAGTTTTGTCTTTACAAATACTTTCTAATGATATCATTATTGTTGTCATAAATAATATATAATAGTATAAATTAATGGTCAAAGTACAATCTTAAAGACCGCACCAAGTCAAATCGCGCCTTATATCTTGGGACAGAGGGAGTAGTTGTTAGGAGCTTGAAATCCCATGTTTGGTTTTGGGTAATTGATGAAACCTAGTTTGCTAACGATTGCTCTAAGTGTTTCATGAGAATTGATTAGAAAATGACAAGATGGAGCAAAGGACCGGGTCGGTGGAGGTCACAAGTGAAGGGCAATGACGGCGTCCATGAAATTGGTGTAAGTCCATCAACAAAGGAGAAAGCCCTATTGACGGCATCCATGCAAATGGTATAAGTCCATCATCATAGGTGTCCACAAGGTCCATCAAGAGATGAGAAGGAAGTTGATAAGAAACCGGGAGCTCAAGGCAAAGGTATAACCAATAGGAGCTCTTTTAATTTTGGTGATCAAGACTCCATAGAGGGAGTGATCACATTTAGGATAGATAGCCGTACTATCAAGAGGGGCGAAATCGTTGTTGAAATATGGTTATCAAGTGCCACTAGGTGTTCATGATCATTGCATATGCATATAGATGCTAGTGACACTAACTTGACCCGTGGAAAACTCTTTGAAAAAGGCTAACACACGTGCACCTAAGTGAGAGACACTTTGGAGTGTTAGTGACTTAAGAAACGGGGTGAAGTTCGAGGGTTAGAGAGGGTTTGGTCCTCTCTTCCTCCTGCCGAGCTTGCGAGGCAGGATTCGGCGAAATTCGGAAACGTTTCAATAGAAAAAGTGGCGTCGGACTCTAACTTGACTGAGCGTCGGACCATTGTCTTCGGTCCGACGGCTAACCCCTTCAGAAAGCGTCGGACGTTTGATTTCCGAGCGTCGGACCATTGTCCTCAGGGTCCGACGGTACAGAGCCGCAGCAGGTCGACACGTGGCGAGTTCTGAGAGCGTCGGACTCTCGGCGTTAGTCCGACGGTGAGCGTCGGACCATCGTCCGACGGTTTTCAGGGCTCGGGGAGCTCTCTGGAAACGTCGGACGGCCGCGATCGTTGGTCCGACGGCTTCGTCCCGCTGAGTCCGACGGTGTCAGCTGAGGGCGTCGGACCGTTTGTGTTAGTCCGACGACCTACCGTCCGACGGTTCGTTTTGGCGCGAGGAAATAGCCGTTGTGATCCAACGTTCGACTTCAAACGGCTAGTGACACGTGGCGTTCATCCGAGGCGTCGGACCATGCGAATTAGTCCGACGCTCGGGCCGTCGGACAGTCCGACGGTACGCAGAGAAATGAAAACGGCTAGTTCTTTGTGTGTGGCTTATAAATAGTCACTTGGCCGGTTTGGGGAGGATCACTTGGCACTCCTAAACATCATAACATACTTGTGAGCCTTCCCACTCCACTCTCACTCATCCTACTTGATTGTGTTCATCATTTGGTGAGTTTGGAGAGCATCAAGTGCATTGCATTGATTGAGATCATCTAGAGGCACTTGGTAGTAGTATTTCGCAGCATTTTCTCTTGTTACTCTTGGAGTTTGCCGACTCCTAGACGGCTTGGAGCTGCAAGGATCGTTGAGGGGAGTTGGTGATTGTCTCCGCCTCCGATCGGTGAAGTTGTGAGGGGTTCTTGAGCCTATCCCCGCGGGAGATCGCGAAAGGCATCTTTAGTGGATTGCTCGTAGCTTGGTGGATCCCCATCTTGTGTTGGTTGTGCGGCACCCTTGAGAAGGGTTTGGCGTGTGATGCCAATTAGCGCGTGAACCTCCAAGTGGGTGTATCGCTACAACGAGGACTAGCTTGCCGGCAAGCAAGTGAACCTCGGTAAAAAATCTTGTGCCATCTCTCTACCGAGGATTTCCCTTATATGTGATTGATTGGTTATATTGGACTTCATATCTTCTCTTCACCGGCGGTATTGAAATCACCTTTACTCTTTACATTTGTGTACTTCTCTCTTGTGTAGCTTGTTAGTTAGTTGCTCACTTAAGAGTAGTGTAAAGTAGTAACATAGCCTTTGAGTGTGAACTAGAGATCATAGTGTAGTATACTTGTCTAGGTGGCTTGCATAGCATAGTTTAGAGCTAGTGCTTTGCAAAGCTTGCTATTGTTACTAATCGGCTTGTTAAGTGTTGTTTGTAGATTTTTATAGGCTATTCACCCCCCCTCTAGCCATTTAGGACCTTTCAAGTGGTATCGGAGCGAGGCACCGTTGATTTGAGGCTTAACAACCTACGGTGTAAAAATGGCTCAACTCAACATTCACATCAACAACACTAAGAAGCCACCCCAATTTGATGGCACAAATTATGCATATTGGAAGAGCAAGATGACCTCACACATCAAGTCAATCAATAGAGAGGTTTGGAAGGTTGTGGAAACAAAGATTGAGATTGCCAATGCGGCCAATCCCACAACCGCCGAAGAAAGATTGCTTCAACTCAATGACATTGCGGTTTGTGCTATTCATGAGGCCGTAGATGAAAAAGTGTTTGAGCAAATCAAGAACATTGAGAGTGCTCATGAAGCTTGGAAGAAGCTTGAGGAATCATATGAGGGCACCAAGGGTGTAAAGGCCGCCAAAGCATACATCTTGAAGGACAAGTTTGCAAGCTTCAAGATGAAGGATGATGAAACCGTGCCGGAGATGTTCCATAGATTGCAAGTCATTGTGAATGATCTCAAGGCCGTGGATGAAGAGGTGAAGGATAGTGACTTCTCCATGAAGTTCTTGAAGAGCTTGCCCAAGCGGTTTGCCACATTGATCACGGTCTTGGTGAAGACAACATTGAGTGAATTGACTCCAAATCAAGTGCTAGCGGAGGTGATGACCGATGATGCTTATAGAGATGATGATGATAAAGAAGAGTTGATCAATAAGAAGAAGAAAGAAAAAGATGAAGACTCCAAAGATGAGAAGAAGAAGAGTGTGGCATTCAAAGCCACATCCTCATCAAAGGGCAAGAGCAAGGCCAAAGAAGAGTCAAGTGAAGATCCCTCTAGCACAAGTGAAAGTGATGAAGAAATGGCCCTTCTAGTAAGAAGATTTGGCAAGTTCATGAAGAAGAAGGGCTACCGGGCAAGAAGAAAGAAGAATGCAAGAAGATTTGATGGCCCAAGAAGATGCTTCAATTGTGGAAGCAAAGATCACTTGGTAGCCGATTGCCCACACTCAAGTGAAGATGATCACAAGGGCAAAAAGAAGAACAAGCATGAGAAGAAGGAGAAGAAAGAGAAGAAGGAATCTTCATACAAGAAGAAGAAGAACTATTCTCATGTGGTGACATGGGATAGTGATGCCTCTTCAAGTGATGAAGAGAGTGATGATGATAAGAAGAGCAAGAGGAAGGCACATGCAAGCATTGCCATTCATGACAAGCCTTCCATCTTCGACACTCCTTCTTGCTTCATGGCCAAGGGCTCTAAGGTATCATCCGACACCGAATCTAGTGATGATGATAGTGATGATGACCTAACAAAAGAAGAATTAATTGAAATGCTTGATGATGCACGTATTCATTTTGATAAACTTAGAAAGGAATGCAAGGGCTTGCGCAAGGATAAACAATCCATTGAGCAAGAACTTGAGGAGCTTAGAGCATCTTATGAGAGTCTAAAGGAAGACCATAAGAAGCTCCAAAAGATTCACACTAAGCTTGATGAAGCTCATTCTTCTCTAGTTGAGCAAAATGAAGACTTGCAACAACAAGTGCAAAAGAAAGAAACTAAAACTTGCAACATAGGTGTAACATGTGACATATCTTGTGAACCTATTGTTGTTACCACTAACCTTTCTTGTAGCACTTCCACTACTACCTCACCCACTAGTGACCCTTCACTAGTAGTTGAGAACAAGAACCTAAAGGAGGAGGTTAAAAAGCTCAATCACTCCTTAGCTAAGGCTTATGGTGGTGAGGACCGCTTGCTTATGTGCTTGGGTAGCCAAAGGGCATCTCTCCACAAAGAGGGATTGGGCTATACCCCCAAGAAAGGCAAAACCGCCTTTGCTCCTCACAAGACTTGTTTTGTGAAGAGAAATGGCCGGTATTGTACAAAATGCAAGCAAGTTGGTCACTTAGAGCAAGATTGCAAAAACAAGAAATCCAATGCTTATGTATCCTCAATTAAGTTTGATTCTTGCTACGTTCTCACAAAGGGCTCAAATGGTGTGAAGGCTAAGTTTGTTGGTACATCCATGTTGGGTCCAAAGAAGAAGACCATTTGGGTACCAAAGAGCTTAGTCACTAACCTTCAAGGACCCAAGCAAGTTTGGGTACCTAAAAGGAATTGATCTCTTTTTGTAGGTCAATTACAAAGCCGGAGGGAGGCATTGGGTGCTTGATAGTGGATGCACTCAACATATGACGGGTGATTCTAGTATGTTTGGCTCTCTCAACACAAGTGCAAATAGTGGCTATGATGCAATCACATTTGGTGACAACAAGAAAGGGAAAGTGAGAGGACTTGGTAAAATTGTTATCTCCAATGATATGTCTATCTCAAATGTGTTGCTAGTTGAAAGCTTGAATTTCAATTTACTCTCGGTTGCACAACTTTGTGATCTTGGTTTCAAGTTCATATTTGGGGTTGATGATGTTGAAATTGTTAGTGTTGATGGGTCAAATTTGATATTCAAAGGGTTTAGATATGACAACCTATATCTTGTGGATTTCAATGCTAGTGAAACTCAATTGTCAACTTGTTTGATCACTAAGTCAAGTTTGGGTTGGTTATGGCATAGAAGGCTTGGTCATGTTGAATGAAACAATTGAACAAACTAGTGAAGCATGATCTAGTTAGAGGCTTGAAAGATGTTACTTTTGAGAAAGATAAGCTTTGTAGTTCATGTCAAGCCGGCAAACAAGTTGGAAATACACATCCTAAGAAGAGCATGATGAGTACTAGTAAAGCTTTTGAGCTCTTGCATATGGACTTGTTTGGACCAACCACATATACTAGCATTGGTGGGAGCAAGTATGGATTTGTGATTGTGGATGACTATACTAGATATACATGGGTATTCTTTCTAGTTGACAAGAGTGAAGTGTATGATATATTCAAGTCTTTTGTCAAGAGAAGCCAAAATGAGTTTGAAACAACCATCAAGAAAGTTAGAAGTGACAATGGTAGTGAATTCAAGAACACCAAGATTGATGAATTGTGTGATGAGTATGGTATTGGACATCAATTCTCACCCAAGTATACACCACAATCAAATGGCATTGTTGAAAGAAAGAATAGAACCTTGATAGATATGGCAAGATCAATGCTAAGTGAATACAATGTTAGTCATTCCTTTTGGGCCGAAGCAATCAACACCGCTTGCTACTACATCAACCGCTTATATTGCCATGGTATGCTTGCAAAGACTCCTTATGAGCTATTGAATGGTAGAAAGCCCAACATTGCATATTTTCGGGTTTTTGGTTGCAAATGCTACATTCTCAAGAAAGGCACAAGATTGAGCAAGTTTGAAAAGAAATGTGATGAAGGTTTCTTACTTGGCTATTCAACCACAAGCAAGGCATATAGAGTTTGGAATTTAGCTAGTGGTACTCTTGAGGAGGTACATGATGTTGAATTTGATGAAACCCAAGGCTCTCAAGATGAAGTTGAAAATCTTAGTGACGTGAGAGGCAATGACTTGGCAAATGCAATGAAAAATATGGATATTGGTGATATTAGGCCAAGGCAAGTCAATAAAGATGAAGATGATGGTGCAATTCATACTAGTATGCAAGTTGAAAATGAAGCAAGTGCAAGTGACTCACAAGATCAATCTCAAGTGCAAGATCAACAAGTTAGTTCATCTCAATCCAATGATCAAGTTCCTATTCTCCAACCGGTCTCTATTGCAAGGGATCATCCTTTGGATCAAATCATTGGTGGTATTCAAAGTGGAGTTCAAACTAGAGCAAGACTAGCTCAAATTTGTGAGCATTTCTCATTTGTGTCAACCATAGAGCCAACCAAGATTGAGGAAGCATTGAAAGATGTTGATTGGGTTAATGCTATGCATGAAGAGCTCAACAATTTCACGAGAAATCAAGTTTGGGAACTAGTGGAAAGACCAAAGAAACACAATGTGATAGGAACCAAATGGGTGTTTAGAAACAAGCAAGATCAAGATGGCATAGTAATAAGGAACAAAGCTAGATTGGTTGCACAAGGTTATACTCAAGTTGAAGGTCTTGATTTTGGAGAAACCTATGCACCGGTTGCTAGATTGGAGGCCATTAGAATCTTATTAGCCTATGCTTGTGCCCATAACATCAAGTTATATCAAATGGATGTCAAGAGTGCATTTCTAAATGGGTACATCAATGAGTTGGTTTATGTGGAACAACCTCCCGGATTTGAAGATGTGAAGAAACCCAACCATGTGTACAAGCTAAGAAAGGCATTGTATGGTTTGAAGCAAGCACCTAGAGCATGGTATGAGAGATTGAGAGATTTCTTGCTCTCAAAAGGGTTCAAAATGGGAAAGGTTGATACAACTCTCTTCACTAAGAAGCTTGGTAATGATTTATTTGTGTTGCAAATATATGTGGATGATATTATATTTGGATCAACAAATCAAGATTTTTGTGAAGAATTTGGAAATATGATGGCAAGTGAGTTTGAAATGTCCATGATTGGTGAGCTTAGCTACTTCCTTGGTCTTCAAGTTAAGCAAATGAAGAATGGTACATTTGTAAGTCAAGGAAAGTACATAAGGGACATGGTGAAGAAATTTGGATTGGAACATGCAAAGCCCATGAATACTCCTATGGCAACTAATGGGCATTTGGACTTGGATGATAGTGGCAAAATGGTAGATCAAAAGCTATATAGATCAATGATTGGAAGTCTCCTTTATGTGACCGCATCTCGACCGGATGTCATGTTTAGTGTGTGCATGTGTGCAAGATTTCAAGCCTCACCAAGAGAAAGTCATTTGAAAGCCGCAAAGAGAATATTGAGGTATTTGAAGGGCACACAAGATGTTGGGTTGTGGTATCCTAAGGGATCCAACTTTGAGCTTATTGGATATTCGGACTCCGACTATGCCGGTTGCAAAGTGGATAGAAAGAGCACTAGTGGAACTTGTCAATTGCTTGGAAGGTCACTTGTATCATGGTCTTCAAAGAAGCAAAATAGTGTTGCTCTCTCAACGGCCGAAGCGGAGTACATTAGTGCCGGAAGTTGTTGTGCACAATTGCTTTGGATGAAGGCAACTTTGAGTGATTTTGGATTGAAATATAAGAAAGTGCCTTTGCTTTGTGACAATGAGAGTGCTATCAAGCTAACCAACAACCCCGTGCAACATTCAAGAACAAAGCACATTGACATAAGGCATCACTTCATTAGAGATCACCAAATCAAAGGGGACATCGCAATTGAAAGTGTTGGCACCGAAGATCAATTAGCGGATATCTTTACCAAGCCACTTGATGAGTCAAGATTTTGCAAATTGAGAAATGAGCTAAACATACTAGACTACTCCAACATGAAGTGAAACGCATCCTACATTATATGACATGCCTCTCCTTCGACTAAAGCAAGGTAAAATTGGTTGACATGGCATTCATACTTTGATAAGGATTTGTCTAGTTCATGTAGACATGAAATACATCTTATAGGCTCATTCATGAAAAATCAAATGCTTTCATGTATATATGGTACCACTTTTGTTCTTTTTGCTTGTATGATCAAGTGGTAGCATATGACATATTGATGGGCTTGCAAACCTAGCGTTAAATCTAGAACATGAGCTCATGATGTGTAACTTCACATGGTCAAGATAACCCTACTAGTGAGGTGTGAAGAAGCTTATCCTTGGATCAAACTTAGTTACATATTCTAGGCAAGTGATCTAGATTGAACCAATGTGTAAATGAACTAAACCCCATTTATTGACTTGATATTCCCATAATTTGCACCATTTTTGGTGATTGTTGACAAAGGGGGAGAAGAAAGTCACAAAGATAAGAGAGGAAAGGAAGTCACAAAGATAAGAGAGGAAAGGGGTCAATTAAAACTTTGAAAGCACACAAGTAGGGGGAGCAAGCTCATGAATAAGTTGTTGCATTTGTGTATGCATTAACATATGAAATGTTGCATTGTCAAAACTTCAATTCCTATATTTGTTTGAATTGATGAAATGCTTAGAAATAGGATTTGAACGGTGATTTGACAAACTAGCATGCATAGGACTTATATGCCATACAAAGTACCTCTTTTACTTAAATGTTGATCTCATGAGGTACTTTGAGTTTGTGATGCATGACTAGTAAACAATGGTGCTAAGGATGGTATATTTCCGCAACTCCGATGGTATCACGCTTCAAAGGTCCATTCTATATACCTTAGCATCATTTGATAGTAGTAGCTCACCCAAACTTTCAAATTCATGCATATGTGAAAAATTGAACCAAACACAAGGAATCACATATGTAGGGGGAGCTAATACTACCAAAGTGCAAACTTGGTTTTCATTTCATATCTTTGTGAAGGTTGTCATCAATTACCAAAAAGGGGGAGATTGAAATCCCATGTTTGGTTTTGGGTAATTGATGAAACCTAGTTTGCTAACGATTGCTCTAAGTGTTTCATGAGAATTGATTAGAAAATGACAAGATGGAGCAAAGGACCGGGTCGGTGGAGGTCACAAGTGAAGGGCAATGACGGCGTCCATGAAATTGGTGTAAGTCCATCAACAAAGGAGAAAGCCCTATTGACGGCATCCATGCAAATGGTATAAGTCCATCATCATAGGTGTCCACAAGGTCCATCAAGAGATGAGAAGGAAGTTGATAAGAAACCGGGAGCTCAAGGCAAAGGTATAACCAATAGGAGCTCTTTTAATTTTGGTGATCAAGACTCCATAGAGGGAGTGATCACATTTAGGATAGATAGCCGTACTATCAAGAGGGGCGAAATCGTTGTTGAAATATGGTTATCAAGTGCCACTAGGTGTTCATGATCATTGCATATGCATATAGATGCTAGTGACACTAACTTGACCCGTGGAAAACTCTTTGAAAAAGGCTAACACACGTGCACCTAAGTGAGAGACACTTTGGAGTGTTAGTGACTTAAGAAACGGGGTGAAGTTCGAGGGTTAGAGAGGGTTTGGTCCTCTCTTCCTCCTGCCGAGCTTGCGAGGCAGGATTCGGCGAAATTCGGAAACGTTTCAATAGAAAAAGTGGCGTCGGACTCTAACTTGACTGAGCGTCGGACCATTGTCTTCGGTCCGACGGCTAACCCCTTCAGAAAGCGTCGGACGTTTGATTTCCGAGCGTCGGACCATTGTTCTCAGGGTCCGACGGTACAGAGCCGCAGCAGGTCGACACGTGGCGAGTTCTGAGAGCGTCGGACTCTCGGCGTTAGTCCGACGGTGAGCGTCGGACCATCGTCCGACGGTTTTCAGGGCTCGGGGAGCTCTCTGGAAACGTCGGACGGCCGCGATCGTTGGTCCGACGGCTTCGTCCCGCTGAGTCCGACGGTGTCAGCTGAGGGCGTCGGACCGTTTGTGTTAGTCCGACGACCTACCGTCCGACGGTTCGTTTTGGCGCGAGGAAATAGCCGTTGTGATCCAACGTTCGACTTCAAACGGCTAGTGACACGTGGCGTTCATCCGAGGCGTCGGACCATGCGAATTAGTCCGACGCTCGGGCCGTCGGACAGTCCGACGGTACGCAGAGAAATGAAAACGGCTAGTTCTTTGTGTGTGGCTTATAAATAGTCACTTGGCCGGTTTGGGGAGGATCACTTGGCACTCCTAAACATCATAACATACTTGTGAGCCTTCCCACTCCACTCTCACTCATCCTACTTGATTGTGTTCATCATTTGGTGAGTTTGGAGAGCATCAAGTGCATTGCATTGATTGAGATCATCTAGAGGCACTTGGTAGTAGTATTTCGCAGCATTTTCTCTTGTTACTCTTGGAGTTTGCCGACTCCTAGACGGCTTGGAGCTGCAAGGATCGTTGAGGGGAGTTGGTGATTGTCTCCGCCTCCGATCGGTGAAGTTGTGAGGGGTTCTTGAGCCTATCCCCGCGGGAGATCGCGAAAGGCATCTTTAGTGGATTGCTCGTAGCTTGGTGGATCCCCATCTTGTGTTGGTTGTGCGGCACCCTTGAGAAGGGTTTGGCGTGTGATGCCAATTAGCGCGTGAACCTCCAAGTGGGTGTATCGCTACAACGAGGACTAGCTTGCCGGCAAGCAAGTGAACCTCGGTAAAAAATCTTGTGCCATCTCTCTACCGAGGATTTCCCTTATATGTGATTGATTGGTTATATTGGACTTCATATCTTCTCTTCACCGGCGGTATTGAAATCACCTTTACTCTTTACATTTGTGTACTTCTCTCTTGTGTAGCTTGTTAGTTAGTTGCTCACTTAAGAGTAGTGTAAAGTAGTAACATAGCCTTTGAGTGTGAACTAGAGATCATAGTGTAGTATACTTGTCTAGGTGGCTTGCATAGCATAGTTTAGAGCTAGTGCTTTGCAAAGCTTGCTATTGTTACTAATCGGCTTGTTAAGTGTTGTTTGTAGATTTTTATAGGCTATTCACCCCCCCTCTAGCCATTTAGGACCTTTCAGAGCTCCCCTTATGCTTGAAGTACTAGCGCTTAGGTTTGTGTGAGCTTGCGCTAGAACGGTTTAGGGAAGCTCTTACTAGGCTTGCACCTTTGCTTCTTATTAGGATCTTTTGCAAGGTGTCTAGAGTCTTTGTTAGAGGGGTGAATTGTCGCTAGAAACCGATTAGGTTAAATTTCTGCTGCGATTAATTTTTTGTCGAACTATTCACCCTCCCTCTAGTCTGCCATCTCGACCCTTCACCAGCTTGATTGTGAGGGCCTTTACGGTTATTCCCCGGCAGAGAGCCAAAACGGACTCTAGTGGATTGCTCGTGGTTGCATAGCCACTTCTCTTATGTTGATGAGCGGCTCCCGGTGAGGGGTTGGCGTGTGAAGCCTAGCTCGCAATCCACCAAGGAAGACCGGTGCCACAACGAGGACGTAGCGTGACGGCGATCATGCGAACCTCGGAAAAAAACCGTGTGTTTTCTCTTCCTCACCTTCGAGTGAGTGATTGGATTTATTTGTGGTCTTCTGGTGTTCTTTCATTGTTTGGATTTCTTCCTTAGTGCTTGGCTTGGCACGGCAAGTGGACTTCACTTCTACAAGCCCTAAGGTAAAATTTTCTCGGTATCTCTCTTGCGTTCTAGGTGTCATCCCCATACGATCGAGGAGAGTTGGTCTCTTGTGTAGGTGTCTACTCTCTAGGTTTGTGGAGTAGGCCTTTCTCGGTTGAGTGCTCTATCTTGTGTAGCATATCTTGTTAAGAGGCTTGCATATCATAGTACTTGCTTTTGCTACTAATCTTCTTTGTCTAGCTTATGTAGCGGTTAAATTTTAATTGGCTATTTACCCTTCCTCTAGCTAATACGGTCCTTTCAGTGACTATGCGTGCGATGCGGCGGTGGCGGTAAGCGAGTGCGTGGACGGCGACGACGCACGAGCGTATGAGCGAGCCCGCATCTAGCGAGTGCACATGCGGCGACGGCGCACGAGCATATGTGCAAACATGCGAGCGCGCAGGCGACGGAAGGCCACGAGCACCCGGCGCGAGAGGAGGGCACCCAATGACCAATTGTTTATGTTTTTTGTCAGGAAATTGTGTAGCTATATTTTTAGGTGGAGGCCTCTTAGCCTTTGAAGACTACTACTTCTTTGGTTTCAAAATATCTATCTTTCTCGCTTCCCTTTGATTAAATATATTTTAAATATTAAAAAGATTTTTAAATCTAATTTTTTTATTAAATTTATTTAGAAATAAAAAGATTGTACATTTTTTCTATAAATCGAGTCAAATTCTATGGCACGAAAATCTAAAACGATAGATATTTTAGAACGAAGAGAGTAGTCACCAACGTATTTTTGCAATAGATAAAGCACTTTGATGAATGCATATGTACTGCACTTAAGCAGCAACAACACATACCTACATAGTACGTCATCCTTGAGCATACAGCCTGCGACAAGGCGGCGGTGCTTGGAGACACCATCGGCAACCCGCTCAAGGACACCTCCGGCTCCGGCCCATCACTCAACATCCTGTGCTCGGAGACACCATCGGCGACCCGCTCAAGGACACCTCCGGCTCCGGCCCATCACTCAACATCCTCATCAAGCTCATAGTCCTGGAGTCGCTCGTCTTCGCACCCTTCTTCGGCTCTTCGCTGCAGCGCTGGAGCAGCAAGCAGAGCGCACTGCAGGCGGACATGCGCCCTGTAGGCCAATCAGCTGAAGCGCTGCTGTTGAGCAGTTCAAGGATGGGAGAATGGCATGAAAAAAAATTCTAGGAGTATTTTAGACTTTTTGCACCACAGTTTGACACCGTCACCCGCAAAAGTGGATGGAATGGCGTGTAGGGTAAAACCTAAAAGTGCGATGGCATAGTGAAAATTTTGATCTTTTTAATAGCACACAGGAAATGTCAACTTTTTTAATGGCACTCGTTGGGTGGGTGGCGCTCGACCTTGTTGGTGGGCTCGCAAAAAAAAAATCACCTCCTTGGTGGGTTGGGCCTGCGAGCCTGTTGGGTACTGAATACTCAGGGGTTGTCGTCGCGCTCCTGCTCCTTCCCTCGCAAGTCACAAGGAGGTCCGAGTTCTGCGTTCTCACCTTCCAGTTCCAGCCAGCCAAGCCAACTTTTACAACTGTAGCAGCAGTAGATAAATGGGGGATATTTATTGCCTTCTCTTCAGTTGCCCCATTATAATGGCAATTAAAGATTTGCCCCAACAATCTCCTTGGTGCTATAATTTTATTTATTTTGCTGATGTGGTTGTCCAACTTAACATGCCACGGTGGATAAGAAAAGGAGAAGACGTCTCTACCCTCTCGACTTTCTCATTCATTCTGTCGCCCACACAAGGGGCTTAGCACTGCCTCCCTGATGCTTTGATGTGTGCCTGGTTTGCTCCTGTTTGAAAGTTTTCATTTTCATTGATGTATGGTGCTTCGACAAGCGCATTCTCATGCCATGCTGTCTGGTACCACGAAAATTGCTACTCCAATGCTCACCTGTCGAACTAGATCATTGCGCTGTGTATCGTTGCGTTTATGGCGGTAGTAGGGAAAATAAGGCCCCGTTTAGACAGGAAAATTTGGGGGTGAAAAGATAAAAAGTTGCACTGTAGCACTTTCGTTTTTATTTGACAACTTTTATTTAATCATGGCCCAAGTAGACTCAAAAGATTCATCTCGAGGTTGCCACCCATAAAGTATCAACATGCAATACATGTTACTTCATTTAGTGCTCCATGCAAATGGAAAGTACAAATGATGTGATGGATATACAGAAGCACTTTTTGCAAAGTAAACGGGGCCTAATTGTACCTTTGTTCCGCAGATTTCCTCAATGTTCTAGTGCACGGAGATGACCTGTGTGCCACGTAACTCATGGATGAAATGCTCCCCAAGTAGTTAGATTCTTGACTTGTGACAATGTCTGCAATATTGTATGATTGTCAAGTGAGGTGGTGCTTACAGGATTTTCTGGCTGCTGCTGTGTCTTTTGCGTTGCTGGCGTTTGTGTACTAGCACTGAGTTGTTTCTAGTTCCATACTTCCATGGACTCGCCGACTGGGATGGAGGACATGACAATGTGTACTATAAAACAGTGAACAATTGTGCACTTTATGGTAAAATACCTTATTGGCAAGTAGTTCATGCTTAGCTTTTACGTCAGTGGTCCATAATTATTGTTATCTCTTCACATTGTATATAGATTGCGTAGTCCATATGTGAGAGATGGGAAAAAAAGAGAACATTGAGAGAAAAATAGTTGTTTATTTCTTATGGGCAGCCCATAGGACTATATGTACCTTTAGCTATGGACTGCTTTATAGATTGTTTCTGCAATGTTTTAGGTAGCCGATAGAGAATTTTTTAATCCCTATAAACTACTTGCATGCAACATAACCCAACCCCATAATCTAGGATGGATCCAATCCAACCACATGGTCCTAAAATCAAACACATTGTGGGTGGAAGTCAGACAGGATCTCCGACAAAAAAAAAAACCGATGTCCCAGGCTCAGCCCAAATCAGCACACCGTACCCAACATTTCGAAGCACGAAGAAAATTTTTGTTCAGGCCCCGTTTACTTTGACAAATTTAGGGGTGAAAAGATAAAAAGTTGTACTGTAGCACTTTCGTTTTTATTTGACAACTTTTGTCCAATCATGATTCAAGTAGACTCAAAAGATTCATCTCGAGGTTACCACCCCTAAAGTATCAACATGCAACACATGCTACTTCATTTAATACTCCATGTAAACGAAAAATATAATTGATGTGATGAGTACAGGAGCACTTTTTGCAAAGTAATCGCCCCCTCAGTCGATCCAGCTCGGTAGCCAACCGCACACACTCTCGGTCCACTAGCGGTTGCCGTCGCGCCGCTCCTGTTCCTTCCCTCGCAAGGAGATCGTCGAGTTCTCCGACCTTCCAGTTCCAGTTCCAGTTTCAGCCAGCCAACTTTTACAACTGTAGCAGCAGTAGATAAATAGTACACTACTGTACTTTTGTCTCCAGTCCCCATTCATCCCCACCACCCTCCGAAATTGAAACACAAATCAAATCAAATCAAATCAAAGCGAGACAGTCCTCCATCTCCCCAACGAGCGAATTCCGGTGCGAATTGGAGCCCTCAGCGTTCCTCCTCCCCACGCCGCATCTAGGGTTTCGCCACCCATGGACCCCGGCGCCAGCTCCGGCGCCGGAGCCGGCGGGGGCAGGGGCGGGGGCAGGGCGGGCTTCGAGCGGGCGTGCCGGCTGCCCAACACGGTCCACTCCGACGTCCTGCCGTCGCTGCCGCTCCCCACCCTCCAGCGCGAGCTCGGCTTCGACGCGCTCCGCGATGACGAGCCCCTCGCCGCGCCCGACCGCCCCGACATGATCATGCAGGCCGCCAACATCGCCCGCATCCTCGCCGACACCGACGTTTCCCACCTGTGAGCGCCTTCCCCCTTCTCATTCCCCCCCAGCCCCCCGCCGGCTGGGATGGGACAGGGGAGTTGCTAACTCCACCCTCCTTCCTTCCTTCCTTCCGCAGGGGCTTCACCGCGGAGGACAACGTCGAAGTGGATCCCAGCCGCTGCTCCTGGCTCTGGAGGGAGGTGCTCAAGCACAACCCCGACGCCTTCAAGGTCAAGGCCCCCGGACCGTCGTCTTCGCAAGGTAAACGCTCTGCAAATTGAGCCTCCCTTGGGTTTAGTCCCAGCCTCCTACCAGCCTAGCTAGGTACTGTACTAGTACTAGGTAGTTAGCATCTCAAAATCCTGGCTGCTTTCTGCTCATTGGAGTCAACATTGTAGTCTGTCTAGTTCCCAGCTGCTGCTGCTGTATGTATGTACTAGCCTTGTTAACTGTGCTTTACAATGACCTGCCATGGACTGAACATTTCTTAAGTTACTGTATTCTCCTCCTCCTCCTCCTCCTTCTGCCACTGCTGCTTAGCACTGCCTCCCTGATGCTTTGATGTGTGCGTCTGGTTTGCTCCTGTTTGAAAGTTTTCATTTGTGTATGGTGTTTCGACAAGCACATTCTCATGCCATGCGGCCTGGTACCACGAAAATTGCTATTCCAATGCTCACCTGTCAAACTAGATTGTTGCGCTGTGTATCGTTGTGTTTATGGCGGGAGTGGGGAAAACAATTGTACCTGTGTTCCACAGCTTTCAATGTTCTAGTGCACGGAGATGACCTGTGTGCCACGTAACTCATGGATCAGATGCTCCCCATGTAGTTAGATTCTGGACTTGTGCCAATGACTGCAATATTGTATGACTGTTGAGTGAGGTGGTGCTTACAAGATTTTCTGGCTGCTGCTGTGCCTTTTGCGTTGCCGGCGTTTGTGTAGTAGCACTGAGTTGTTTCTAGTTCCATACTTCCATGGACTGGCCCGACTGGGATGGAGGACATGACAGTCGTACACGTGATGTACTACAGAACAGTGAGCACTTGTGCAGTTCATGGTAAAACATACCTTGTTGTCATTTCCTAGGCCATAAATGTCTGTCCATCATTAGTTCAGGAAATGACCCTGGTTACCTGGTTTTTACGTGTGTCGATTCCGACTTGGACTCTGGTGCCTTGGTTGATTCAGAGAAACAGAGTTCCGTGGATTATTCTAATATAAATAGTTCTAAGTAGTTTATGTTCAGTGGATTATTCTAATATAAATAATTTTAATATCATAAATCAATTTGCAAACTCCAGCTTAGTTTTAGCGTAGAGTACTACAGTCACAACTCACAGCAGGAGATGGCACTCAACCACCTATGTACTCTCATGTCCTGGAATTGTGAATGTTCAGAATGAGGTCACCGTTTACACACGGTACTAATTGAATGCCCAGTAGTTTACTTTTCTGTTATTTGGTGCGCCAATAGGCAACTTTCAGTGCTTAAAACTTATTTTTGTTGGTTCCACGTACATGTATCCCATATATAGCATTAATGATATACCACTAGAAGACCGGTCGCCATCTGCATTTTACCAAATGGTACTAATCGAATGCGCTTTCGTTCATTCTCTTTTATTAGGTGCATCAACTTTCAGTGCTTAAAACATATTTTTGCTCGTTCCATGTGCACGCACCCTACATCTATAATTAGTAATGTACCACTAGAAGATCACACCGCGAAAAATGCGCTCAATGATCATTTACTTACTGCAATATACAACGTGTGATTTTTTCCCCATGAACTAAAGGATAGTTTTCTTTTTAAAAAAAAAAACACCATCTTGGCGTGGCCGTCCGGGAGGCCAGGTGCGGTGCGGGGGATCGAACCCCCGTCGGCTGCTTCCCACTTTTGGGAGCTAGCCACTTGGTCACTGGCCTCTGCCCGCATGAACTAAAGGATATTTATTTTATGGTATCGATAAATTTGGGCCCCCTACTTTGATCAAACGTTTTACGTTACTTGGGCTGCTGGGTGTGCCGGGGGGGGGGGGGGGCTGTCCATGGTAGACTCGTGCCACAGCCCAATGCTTCAATGCTTGCATTACATTTTTTTTCTCACTATATTTGACTGTTCTGCACTTAAAAGCTTTGAATGGTGATTGGTGCCAGCACGTTGCTCGATGGCTTGTGTGCACTGTCATCAAGGCTAAGTTTTTTGCCCTAATTATTATGTTGCAATGGCTTTCCAACAATGAACCTAGGTTTTTTGCTTCAATTTTTTTAAACAAACCTTACGCCTTGTCAGCCAACTACTGAGCTTCTCTTCCTTTAGCAGTTCTTTTGATCTATCTCAGCATGCTTGTTTCTCAAAATCTGGGATGCTTAAATGTTTGTTGTCCTTTTGCTGCCTGATTAGATGCTAATTTTCTCTGTATGAGCTCCATGCTATGTATGACTATTTAATGGGTCAAGTTAGCTAATCTTAGTGTCTTAGTTTTCAGAGGTCTGATCTCACATGTGTTTGGCTTTTTATTAGTCTAAACCTTTTATGTCCCCAGCCCATCTCATAGCTCAGCCCGGAATGAGGTGATCTTATTTGCAAGGGGCTGTTTTTATCTCGTAATAGAAAGATACACAGCTCTCCAGCGTATTCGAGAAAAAAACTATTTAATAGGGACTGGACTGTCTAAAGTTTCCTTTTTTATATCACAAGTCCCTGTCTTGATCCCGAAACATGGGTTCAGCTGTTGAAAAAATTTGGCATGCCTTCCTATTTGCTAATGTATCATCTACGGGATCATCGGTAAGCAACAAATTGCACATAAGAAGCTACAATAGACAAGTGGGGCCAATCTAACCATTAATGAAGTTAGAAGGACTATATTGTCACTTTCCTGTAATCTAATCTAATATATCCTATTTTAAAACGAGTTGTTCCTTCTATTACTGCATCTACCAATGTAGATTGCACTGTACCAACAATCATCTGGTACTGTTAATTTGCTTTATATACAACCCCTTGGCTTTACTGCATCATATGCGTGCTGTTTATAGGAACGCATCAAACTTTTGTTAGTACAATAGGAAGTTTGGAACAGCTCTGTGGTAGCCTTGTGGTTTGTGGGTGCAACCATTATGTGTATGCAATATTAAATGCGTGTGATGTTCTCATTACTTGCTTTATGTTATGGCCTATATTATTTTGTGGAAATGGCAATTTCATGACCTGCTTAATATTCAGATTTCCAATTTTGTAGGATGTATAATATGTTTCTAACTTAAATACTTAATTCAATTCCTTCTATCAGACTAGAAGGTTTGGGAATTTGCTCATTTGACATCTTGTATCTTGGCAATATTGTGCAGACTTGTTGCTTCTTTCTATCCTTATTTTTTATCATGCCAAGCTATCAAACCCAAAATTAGTATTGTAGTGTGCTTGCTTGTTGAGTATCTATCTGCTAGTTCTATGGTCTAATAACATTATTGATGGGGTAATATTTTTTCATGTTTAAATAATACAGGTCAAAACAGCTTCTGTTTGATGATAGCAAAGCAATTTTATGGAGCTGTAAATGCTTTTGATTTTGTAAGACTTTTTTATATTGCCATATGTAATTTCTTTATTGTATTGGTTAAGTTTTTCAGGTCCATTTGGAGGCCCAGGATATCAAAATCAAGAACGTGAGAAGCACTTGGAGCATCTTGCACCTAATACAAGCAAAGCACGAAATGAATCTGCATTTCCACAGGATGAAATTGACTCACATAGAGCGCATTTTCGTGTAAGTTAGATACCACCAGTTTCTTATTGATGTCAGTTCCTTGAGGCTAAGGGGCTTTCTGTTGTAGGATGAACTGACCCCAGATTCAGTTGCTTCAAAGAAGCCAAGAGTAAGGAAGAAACAAATTAACAATTCCGTTTCAAGTTCTGCCCCCAGCATTCCTAATAGTCAAGGTTTGTTTCTATTGATCTGTATATCCTGCCCATGTAGCTTCCCTTTATTTTTTTTTTGAAATTCTACTGATTCTGGTTATAATTATGCATTTTAGAAGTTATTGCTACCTTCTGTGAGGTGGTGGATGATTTCTGCGGAAAAGCCGAAATTCCTGACGATGGAGATGGTGGTGACTGGTTGTCAATCCCACTTAATGATGTTAAGGTTCTTGTGAATGAAATTACATCTGTTCGATCCAAAAGGATATTGCATGAGGTTCCTATGGATACAGTGACAAGGTTATTAGACGTGATTGACCGTCAGATTCGATGTTCCCAAGGTTTGTCGATAGATGTGAAGGAAAATGTGAGTTACTTACCATATCATAGTAGTTTACAATTTCAAATTCTCATTCAATTTTATCTTATTCTGTTTCAGATATCATTTAGTAAATTTCTTGCATGTTATAACTTAGCAACTAACAAGTGATTGGGTGCCTTCAGTCTGATGGCGTTGATGCTGAACCTCTGGTTTTCTCTGCTTTGGAGTCCAGTCATGCTGCGTTGGCAATTATGACCCACCATGATATGCCAAAGCAACTGTATCGAGAAGAAGTATGCTCACGCTGAATTCCTTTCTCAGCTTGTTGTGAAATGGTATTGTTATGGTTGCTGACTCGTTCCTGTTTTGCCCCCTGAAAAACAGCTTATTGAGCGAATTATTGATTTCTCAAGGCATCAGATCACAGATTGTATGGCAGCAAGTAACCCAACCTTCCGAGCTCTCTACAAACCAGCTGAAAATGTTGCAAGAGATGGTAATATCAAAGTGCATGCTGATATTTCCTTTTTTTTCCCTTGACTATGTAGGAGAGCTGCATATCGTTGCGTTATAAAAAAACGTAAGTACATGGGTAGATCATAACCACTCGACAGGGTAAACCTGTACACAAACACGCAGTTGAAACATGGACACCACACAGCAGGTAGAAAAATTGCAAACTAGGATCAGAGCCCCTAAGCTCTGTTAAGCCTTTCCACCCTTGCACCACATTGCAGGCTCCCTGTGAATCGTACACCAGCTATGCATTGCTAAACTGATATTTCGGTCTTTGGCTTTTCATGTTTGTTGAGCCACATTCCTTTCTAAGTTGGTTACATGCAACTCTCTGTTTTCTATGTTTTATATGCCTTTTTGTACTGTAGCATTTCATGAGTGACAATGCTTGAGCTCCACCAACCTTTTTGCAATAATTTAGTGCTACTTGATTTTGACTTTTGAGTCGTCCTAAGTATGAAAAAGTTTGTTGAAAGGAAAAAATATTATTTACAACATCAAATTAGCATCATTAGAAATATTTTAAATGCAGTTTCATAGTTTACGGCCTCCTCGCATTTGCATATCACAAGGGAAAGGCTTGCCACTAACACCCTTCACTAAACCCCACACAAAGCGGGAAGCTCTTTGCACTGGGCCCACCCTTTTTACCCAGTTTCATGGTTTACCTCTTTGATGTGGTAGATGCCAGAAATCTCTATAAACTTGGTCAAACTCAGGAAAGTTTGACTTAGGACAAACTTACCCTTATATTTCAGGACGGAGGGAGTAGCTATGATGATCGTTAGTGATGACTAAACTTGCCTTTTGGAATCAACATCATCACACATTTTTTATATATATGTGTATCTGTCTCTTTTGGTCAACTAGGAGATGATGATGAAGATGATTTGGAAAATGGACAAGTTAGCAAAAGGAGACGAACTGCTACTAATTTGAGCATGAGAAAATCTTCAAACAGGTACATGATCAATGCACGCCAAATATTTTCCCGTTTCTTGTTTGTAATGTGTCACTACCGGGCACTAAAACAGTTCTATTTTCCTTTTCTGTGTCAGAGTTTCTGCTTCTGTTTATTCTGCTGTGCAGAAACTATGCTTGATATTGGGCTTTCTTAAGGAACTGCTCACAACAGTGCGCTTGTCAGATAGTTGTATTCTGCAGTTAGCGAAAACATGCTTTACTACATTCTTGGTGGATAATATGCAGCTATTACAATTGAAAGCGATTGGGGTTATTTGCACGGTAATTTTCTGCCTATTTGCTCAATCTTTTCTGCACATTCAGTTTTCAAAGAATTTGCTCACATTCAAATCCTTACACAGGTGTTTTCATCATACACACAGCACAGGAGTTACTTGGTTGATGAAACACTTAACCTTCTTCGCAAGTTACAGTTTTCCAAGAATGCTGTCAGAACCTACCATCTAGCAGATGAGGACCAAAAGCAAATCCAGATGATAGCAGCACTGTTAGTTCACCTGGTTCAGTTTAGTGCAATTGTTCCCGATAGCTTAAAAGGAACAGTTGATTGGACCACTATCGTTGATGCCTCCGGTGATGCTGATTGTCATCCAATTAAATGCCATGAAGCGGCAACAGAGGCTTGTTGCCGTTTTTGGACTGATGTCCTTCAACGTTTTACTGCTGCTAAATCTCAAGATATGTCAGAAACCAAAGGAATAATAGATAATCTTGTTCAAGATTTCCTAACGATACTAAACTTGCCGGAGTATCCAGCTGCTGCTTCTATCCTTGAGGTAACTTTGCTCAGCAGTCCTGTTGCTATATCTGTGAACTTAAATATATGCATGATCTTGCATTGGTATCACCGATTCATGAAACTAGTGTAATTGGTTTGGTGAATCTAGCCTACCCTGATTATCGTGATGCAGGATTGGATGTTTGGTTGGCTGGGGGAGGCCTTAGTGGATTGGAGTGGTGTGTGTGTCTGTGTCGGGGGATTGGGGTGGGGGGGGGGGGGGGGGGGGGGGATGCACCGGCCCCTATGGGCCTGGCTCTGCGGAAACCAGATTGAGATCCGTTTACTGTGGGCCTGGTTGGCGTGATGCAGCCTGCAAGTGTAGGTAGGCAATTGGTAGCTAAACCCAGCCCACATGCAAGCAACCAGGCCACACTGGGCTATCTAAGCAATCACACCCTTAATATTACTGTTTTGATCACATTCCACGACTTTGTTAAGTGTTTTGCATGGTCCTCAAATACTATTTTATTTATGTACAGGTTCTCTGTGTGTTGCTGCTTCAGAATGCTGGATTGAAATCTAAAGACACTAATGCTCGGTGCTTTGCTATTGATCTTCTTGGTGGTATTGCATCAAGATTGAAGCGTGATTCGGTCATCTGTAGTGAGGAGAAGCTTTGGATATTGCAAGATCTCACTGATGCAGGTAGTGATGGCTCGAAAATCTTGAAAAACAAGTGCTGCGTTTGTCTTGGTGGAAGAGGTATAAATATAGCCTGTGATGAATGTGGAAGATGTTTCCATTCAGATTGTATGGGGGCTGGTAGTCGGGATAACTTAGAGCGTGATAGTGTTTGCCCCTTGTGTTTTTGCAAACAACAGCTCAATGTACTACAGACGTACTGCCAGTCACAAATTAATGAAAATGGCAAAAAAACTGCCGCCTCTGCTAGTAAGAAATCTGCTAAACCAGCTGAGGTTCCAGCATTGGATATTGTTCAACAAATATTACTGAGTTATCTCCAAGAAGCTGGTTCACAAGATGATGGGAACCTGTTTACTCGATGGTATGTTGTATGGAATGTTTTGTTGTGCAAGCGTCTTTGGAGATTTATAACCATTTTGTATGCAGGTTCTATCTGTGCATCTGGAGCAAAGATGACCAATATTCTCAGGAGATCATCTACTACCTTGCTAGATTAAAATCCAAGGAGATTCTGCGAGATTCTGGCAATGGTCTGGCAATTTCCAGAGATACAGCAAAGAAAATTTGCTTGGCACTTGGTCAGAAGAACTCATTTTGTAGGGGTTTTGATAAAATTCTTGCCCTTCTTTTGGTATGTGGTTGCTTCCAGATACTTCCGTTTAATCTATATGTTCTAGAGTTAATTCCCAATGCTTTTCAGGCTAGCTTGAGAGAAAATTCTCCTGTAATAAGAGCAAAAGCCTTACGTGCGGTGAGTATATGTGTAACCTATGAAACTATATGTTTTGCACCTTTTTCATTTGGACACCATTCATCAGTATCTAGGACTTATCTGTAGGTCAGCAGTATAGTTGAAGCTGACCCTGAGGTCTTGGGTGACAAACGTGTCCAATCTGCTGTTGAAGGGAGGTTTTGTGATTCGGCTATTTCTGTTCGTGAAGCTGCCCTTGAACTTGTTGGGAGGCATATTGCTTCACATCCTGATGTGGGCCTAAAGGTCAGTAGACATGACATATATCAAGTTACCTTATGACATTTGTGGGCGTTGATATGGTTTACTATGCATCTTCCTATTACAGTATATAGAAAAAGTTGCTGAGCGAATAAAGGACACTGGAGTCAGCGTTCGCAAGCGTGCAATCAAAATTATAAGGGATCTTTGTGCTTCGAATCCGAACACAGACACAACTCATGCCTTTGTGGAGATAATTTCCCGCGTTAATGATGAGGAGTCCAGTGTACAGGTGAGCTGATGCCTGATATGAAAAACTATTGACTGATGTCATGAAAATGTATTATCTTGGCAGATCCATATTGGATTGCAAATGTTTTGTTTGCTTTCATTGCCTATTGCTTCAATTTTATTCTGTAATAGGTTGATTCTTAGGTGTGTCGTGTGTGTGCTGTCATGCATTAGGGAAGATAGTGTAGTTAAAATATTTACATGTTAATTGGGAAACTCCCTTGCATCTTTTGTTTTCCGATAGAAGAAAACATCCTCATCTGGAAAATTTTGATAACACAAAAGGAAAGAGGAAGTTTTTAATGCACATCTTTCTTCATTTTTCTATCAGTGATACATAATCTCCCTACACATGAATAATTTATGACACCAATCTTGAAGCCACACTATTAGTCTGGTCAATCGTTTTTGTGGTTTCTCCTTGATGCCATAATGGATAACACCAAGTATAATTTATTATATTGCAGAAGAACATGCAACATTGTTGGACCTGCAATACTTATGTTGCTTTCCATTACCTTTTGAGTTAACTTAAAATATCTTCATTACCTTTGTAGGATCTTGTATGTAAAACATTTTATGAACTATGGTTTGAAGAACCAACTGGGAGTCATAAGCACTTGGTTGCTGATGGAAGTTCAGTTCCAATGGAGATAGCCAAAAAGACTGAGCAAATTGTTGACATGTTGAGGAAGATGCCCAATCACCAACCCCTGATTACCATTGTAAAACGTAACTTGACTCTTGATTTCCTCCCTCAGTCGACCAAGGCTGCAGGGATTAACTCATCCATGGTGGCATCAATTCGGAAGCGTTGTGAATTGATGTGCAAACGCTTATTAGAAAGAATATTGCAGGTACTTTCTGACGTAATCTGATAGTGAATAGATTGTGTAATTGATATTTTTTTTATAATTTGATATTGCACATCTCTTTCTTGAAGGTTGAGGAGGGATCTGCTAATGAGACGGAAATCCATGCGCTTCCTTATGTTGTTGCCTTGCAAGCATTTTGTATTGTTGATCCCACACTCTGCATTCCAGTAACTGATCCTTCTAAGTTTGTTGTGACACTACAACCATACCTTAATATTCAGGTGGGCATGGTTTGCTTCAGTCGAAGTTTAGGTTGTCATCTCCTATCAGAATAGTGGTTCTTGTGTTCTTGCCCCTGTTTTCAATCCCAAATATGATTTTACTCTCATTTTCCCGACTTTGTGATTTCGCCCCTGAACTGAAGGAAGTTTCATTAAGTCCACTTAACGGTGTCAGCTATTAAAAGACTAGTTGGCTATATGCATACATTTCAAATCGAGCAAACTTTGGACAAAATCGCAATTGGTCTTCACAACAGGGGCAAGAACACCATGGCAGCCTAGGGTTTCATTGGTGTTGTGGCTGCAGTGCTGCACATTCATACCACATCATACTGTTTATCACACTTTGCTAATTGTGCTGTAGACATGAACCTATATGGCTATATGTATGTCTATATGTTTGAAAATGAGTTCTGGTGTTTTGTGGTTGTTTTTTACTGTACATATACTGTAGACACAGCTAGTGTTTTAATTATTTTTATGAAATAGCTATATTCTTGTTGATGTGATCAACTAAAACTTTTGTGCGGTGTGGGTTTGTATAGTACTTCCCTGCTAGTCAAAATTACAACAAAAGTAATTTTAATAATTTCTGTGCACATTTACATATCTGATATATCTTATTTGGAACTGAATGCAAGTTCATTAATGTATATGATTATCAATCATGTTTTGTCATTTATTTCTCCCCTACCAATACAATTTCATTTGCTCCTGATCATCTATATCTACAGGTTGACAATAAATCAGCTGCCCATTTGCTTGAAAGTATTATTTTTGTGATTGATGCTGTTCTTCCACTCATAAGGAAGCCACCACAAAGTGTTGTTGAAGAACTTGAGAAGGATCTGAAACATATGATAGTTCGACATTCGTATTTGACAGTTGTACATGCCTGTATCAAGTAAATGCATTCCCCTCCCTTCCCTCCCTAATTATTGTTCGATGAGCATCGTTTCTCCCTATGTTCTATTTGGAGTTGAGAATTCATTTCATGAGTTCATATGCTGTTGATGTAATTTAGATGGTATTTGTCGTTCTGAAGTTTTTTTTTTTTCCTTTGTATATACTTTTATGTCCACTTCTGCAGCATTTACATGACTTGTTCTTTCATCTCCCTACTCTCAAATCTTAACAACTTCCATATTTCTTATCTGAGTTGTTAATAAAAAAAATATTCTCTTTTCAAATAATTTGATGATTACTATGTCATATTTCTATCTAAACTAAAAATGAGCAACAAATTGCGGAAAGTTTCATAGCAAACTAATGCAGTGTTGACTATCTTGTCTATATGTCATTATGTTGAGCATTTGTAAACATTTAAGCATAGTTACTTTTTAGTTATTGAATATCTTATTCGTCTATTAATCATGATTCCTATATTGGGGGGTGGGGGGACCAATCTAGTGCTAATTAGTTCTAGATGCGATTTTAGCAGCATCAGCTGATTGTATCATTGATCATTGAGCTCATGTATTCCATTTTCTCTGATCATCTTGCCTTGAATCATTCTTTTTATTTCTGTCTTTCCTTTTTGCAGGTGCCTTTGTGCTCTGAGCAAATCAGCAGGTAGAGGTCCAGGATTAGTGGAAAACCTTGTTAATATTTTCTACAAGCATCTGTCTGGAGCTAATTCAGATAGTCAGGTATTATTCCATTTTTTGGTTCATTGAGTGAGCTGCAATCTTAAACAAATATACATGGTAAAAATGAAACTCATTTTCACATAGTAGTTTTTTTGTATTATATGAGGCTATAATTATTCCATTTATCTATTATGTGCAACTGAGGACAACAGTAGAAATACATTTATGATTTATCTTGTATATGTATTGGGCATGAAAACCACTGTTTCTCTCTCTACCAAGCCCTGTATGCTTGCGATCTCCTCTGTTTCAAACATGCAGCTTTGCTATGTTTAGCTGATTGTATTAAATTTTCGAACTCAGCTGTTGGGTCGATCACTGTTTTGTCTTGGACTCCTCCTTCGGTATGGTTATCAATTGATGTTAACATCTGAAAATCAGCTTGATTTTCCCAAGATTATCAACTTGCTCCAGAGAAAATATCTTCTGAGGGATGATTTCAGCTTGAAGGTTCGAGCTTTGCAGGTGTGTGTGACCACTTGTAATTCATTAAGACATAAAATATCTGCTTGGTGATAGGATCATCCGTGCCTAGCTGTATTCAATGTAGGTTATTTATTTTATTTTTATATGAACTGTTCCTTATAAGATGCCAATTTTCCCTTGTGCATTCAGACTCTGGGATACATACTTATTGCGAAGCCTGAATTTATGCTACAAAAGGATATGCTGAAACTCATAGAGACAGCACTATCTTCTGAGGTTGATTATAGATTAAAGGTATTTGCATTTTGTAATTGCAACTCCTTTTGGTAGTTATTTTTGATTGAAAAATTAAGTAAATTAAACAACTGTACAGATTCAAGGACTTCAAAACATCTATGAGTATCTCAGAGATGCTGAAAGCCAACTTACTGCTGAGAGTACTGCGAAACCTCCTGTACAGTGTGAAATAAATGGCAGAAGTGAAGTTCCTGTTGCTGCTGGTGCTGGAGATACCAACATATGTGGTGGTATTATCCAATTGTATTGGAGTTCTATTCTTGAAAGGTGCTTGGATACAAATGATCAAGTTCGCCAGAGTGCACTTAAGGTGAATTAGGCGGGCATTATATATTTATGTTTCTTTTCGCACTTCATCTTATCATGCTACAATAGAAATAAATGATTATTCTTGTAGATTGTTGAAGTTGTACTTCGCCAGGGTTTAGTGCACCCTATTACCTGTGTTCCTCACCTTATAGCACTTGAAATGGACCCACTGGAGGGGAACTCAAAGTTGGCTCATCATCTACTGATGAATATGAATGAAAAGTAAGTTGGCCCAACTTCCCATGCTTATTTGTTTTATTATATTTGGAAATAAAACAATATCTGATCAGTCCAAATTTGTTTGCAGGTACCCGTCATTTTTTGAAAGCCGCTTGGGTGATGGACTACAGATGTCATTTAAATTCTTTGAATCCATAGTCAGCAACCATAAGATGGCAGCAAACATAAAATCAAATCCAATTGCATTTGTCAAACCTGGCATATCTAGAATATACCGTCTTATCCGTTCAAATCGAAATTCCAGAAACAAATTTGTCCACTCAATAGTTCGGAAATTCGAGTCTGACAGCCGGAGTCGCAGCACAGTTAGCTTTCTTGTGTAAGTAATTTAAGTAAAAATACACTTGTTGACGTTCTATTTCTTTGATGAGGCATTGACTGTCATTTTATGTACACATTGCAGATACTGTGCCGAAGTTCTTGCCTCTCTGCCTTTCACATGCTCCGATGAACCGCTTTACTTGATCTATGATATAAATCGAGTTATTCACCTTAGAGCTGGAGGAGTCGAGGGCAATTTGAAAAGGTGGATTTCTATGTCTCAGCCTCAAGATAGGGCGGGTATGCCAACATTGCCAGGAGAGGGTCATGTTGTCATGCAACAGCCTGGTGGATATCATGATATTGTGGGATATCTCCCTGAAAGGGTGAATGATAACAATCCTTGCAGTACTTCAGATGTTGACATGGCCAAAGTGCAGGTGGATGTGGACATGGCCAAAATGCAGGTGGATGTGGACATGGCCAAAGTTCAGGTACGTTAGAGAAGTTCTGGGTGTAGGGTCCATTATTTCAATTGATCTGTCAGGGAGGCTGCTGCCCTGAAACCTTTTTCATCTTATAATTTTCACTAACATTTTTTCTCTTGTTCTTCTCTCTCTCTTTTGCCAGGGAGATTGCCTTGATGCAATAGCCCTCCAGCTACTACTTAAATTGAAGAGACATTTGAAAGTTGTTTATAGTTTAGATGATGCCCGCTGTCAGGTATGGCTTGCTCTTTATTTGGAGATTGGTACTGCTTTTATGGGTGCATTTACATGAGACATGGTCTGTTTGTGTTTTGAACTACAGGCATTTTCTCTAAAGGAGCCTCCGAAATCTGGAGAAACATTCTCCAAGCAGAATGTTCCTTTTAATATTGGCAACACTAACGTCAGTCTGCCTAACTGTCTGCAGCATGTAGCTTCTATTTACCAGGTACTAAATAGTGAACTTAAGATTCACTGGCAAAAAAAAAAAGCTGCATATATTACGTTTTCGTATCTGGCATTCCCTACTCTTTCTTATTTGAAAGATATATCCTACCCTGTTCGGTTGACGCTGATGTGGTTTGTTGACATGATGCTCAGGATTTCAAGACAGTGCTCCATGAAGATTCCATGGACCTCGCTGTGTTCATCCCTTCAGTCCAGACTAGGAAGCGCCCAACCCCAAGAAGTACGACGAACCCAACCCCAAGAAGTGCGACGAGAGTCAGGAGAATGGCTGCCCCGAGTGTTACAAAAGCCCGTGGCGGTGCACGTGGCGGCGATTCTGATGACACTGACGACGATGACTGGACCGGAGGCCCAAGAATGCTCGACTTCAGTGGGGGCGGCCGTGTGACTAGGCAGAGGGTCCAAGCATGATGACTGGTCTTGGTGCTTTTGTACATTCTAGGGAAACCTATAGCAGCTGACATGAGGAGTTAGGGCTGAGTTTTAGGTTTATGGTCGTTTAGGGTACATAGAAGCAGAAAGGAAAGGAAGATAGCTTTTTTTATTACTTAGATGCCATTGATTTGGAGCACTCCTTTTCTTGCTCTGCCCCTGTCCTGTTTGTAATTCCCGTCGGGCTTTGGCAAAACTGACAAACGGGTTGTGCTCCGACTTCTGATCTGATTCAATGGGAATGAAATTATTCATTTTGCTTTGCCTGTATAACAGTTAGCCTATGTTTCGTGTAATTGTATCGCTCGCTGATGTTGTATCTGTAAAGTGTAAGCGTGTTAAACCTCTTTTTTTTTTATTTCATAGAAATTGTCATACCTGCTTGATAATATAGGCAAGCCTCATTGATAATATAGAGTCGTTCGTTCATCGTACCAAGCATGGACATGTGATGATTATTGAATTGTTGTGTAGGAGTATGTATATATGTGCTTGCCCCGTCCATTCGGTTGGGCTGGTAATGCTCGTTCTGGCCCATGTTTGGTTGCATGGCTACACCGTAGCAGCCCAGCCCGGCGGGTGCAGATCGCGTGGTGTCCCCTAGGACCCACACGTCAGTGGGCGTAGCCGCTGAGGGTCCACCCGGTGCGGTCGCCCATCGGAGGAGCGGATCTCGTCTCGTCGCCGCCCTTTGCCTCTGTTGCTTGTTCCTTGTGGGATTGTGAGATCTCGTCGGCTCCGGCCGTCCCTCCCACGCTGCCCTCTCCTCTGCCACCACACGAACTCCTGCGCCGGCTCTCCTCTGAGACGCAGCGCAGCTCGCCTCCCGCCGCCCTCGCCTCCTCCTCCAGGTAGGAAGTCTTCGCCGTCTCAGGTCAACAACGCCCATGGTCAAGGGTTCGTCGTTATTGGTGGGGTGGCCGTGTCTGTGTCTGCTACCTGTCTTTCGTCGTCTCTAGTTATTTGGGGTTTGGCCTCTTCAGTTATGGGATTGCTGGAGATGAGTGGCGAATTGTTTCCCAAGCTTGCGGCTCAGTTTGGGGGCTCCAGTGGTCTCTCAGTTTGGGGCTCCAATGGGTCTCAGATCGAATATGAGCCCCGATCTAAATTCCCTTCTCCTTTTTAATTCTCCAATCTGATTCCATAATAACTTAGGCTATTTGAAAAGTGGGACTACCGTTTGGGGATCTAGCCGGGCACGAGAGGAGCGCCAATGCTGCCTGCCCTTGCTCTGTCATTCTGCTAGCCTGAACCTGGTGCGAAATGCTTTGAGGCATTGCCAAGGGCATGGGGGATTCAGTTTTCCTGCTCTACCATCTATGGACAATTCAGTATTCATTTTAGGTCATGCTTGTTCCCTACGAACTCTTAGGATACTAGGATAAGCTTGATTACCCCAGTCCATCAATTGGCACTGGACGGAAGTCTCAGCTGCTGTGTTGGAACATGAATTTTGGCCCCTCCTGTTTTGTACTGATATATCACAATGCTAGAAAACTTAATTTGTTAAGCTTTATGTAGCTTTGAGAAAATATTTGTCTCGGACATGCGACACTGTTTACTGAAGCGACTGTGTTAGTTTGACCAAAATCAGTGCTTCATTGGTGGGCCCTGAGAATGTTCAATTTGAGACACGTGTGGCATAGGGCAAAAGGTTTTAAAGATTTCATCTTCAGTTCTGCGCTGTCAATCAAAAGATTTTTGAGATTTCACCTTCAGTTGTGTACTATCCATCAATTATCTGTGTATATCTGCGCAACCATTTGCTTCACAAAATCTCATCCTAGTTCAAGACTGAACTTCCTGACTTGTGTCCATGTGTAATGGTCTTGCAGATGATATATGCTTTTTTAGTACCTCAGAGTAATTAACATCAATCACACAGTCATGGAAGAGCAGCAAGTCAAGCCATCGGATCTGCCACCCACTAGTTTGGACAACCAGGATTCAGCTGCAACTCCTCCTGCTACCAGTGCTGACCCTGTTCGTCCGGCTGCTTCAACTGATTCTCCCAGTCAGGTTGCCGGTGCAGCTCCTGCTGCTGTTTCTGCACCTACCCCTGCTCCTCCAGAAGATGCTGCAGGGCGTGAAGCGCCAACATCCGTGTTTTCTGCATCTGGTTTATCCTCCTGGGCTAAGAACCTAAAAATTCCTCAGCCTTCATCAGGTCAAGAATCGCCTACAGGAAAGAATACCTTTGCCCGTTTAACAAGTGGCCTTGGATTGCGCTTGTCTCCAAAAGCCACACAACAAGATGAGAATGCTGAAGGAAGCACCTCCCCAACAACAGGTCAACCCGGTGTTTTTGGTAACTTGACGAAAGGCATTGTGGATACCTCTAAGAATGCTGTAAAGGCAGTGCAAGTAAAGGCTCGCCACATGGTCTCACAGAACAAAAGACGATACCAGGTACTTCTAATTCTACATGGGCATCAAAAGATTTGACATCTTCAAATGCTCTTCTTGTTCAGTTCTCATAGTGTAACATAATCAGGGATTCAGGGTACAATCACAGAATCTTCATTCATCACCTTCAGTGATTGTAAATTTGTTGCTGCATAATGTGCTTTTGTGCCAGTGTGCATCGATGCTGATGACTGTCCTATTTGCTCATATCTGAAACTTGTAGCAAGTTTGTACACATTACTCACGTTTATCTAATTCTAGCATTTTGTGTTTCTGCACATGCTCTCGATATATTTAGGTCCTAGGCACATGGTAGGGTGATGCTTAGCTCCTAGGAAACCTTTTTGAATGGTAGTTTCTCTATCAGGGAGATCGTGCTCTGTGCCTGATGACGATAATAAATCAGCACTTTAATGTACATTGATATAGACAGTAACAACAATTGGAGAATGAAAAATTTACTCAAAGGAGCAAGAATCATCAATTTGATGCTGTAGGTCAACCTTCTTATAAATCATTTGGGGTTGGTTTTTGTTATTGGCACCTGAATAAGGAACTCTACGTCATATCAGATTAGTGATGATTCTTTAGTTGATTAAGTCTTGTAGATTTAATATAATTGAAAGGTGTAATGATCGGATTCTACTAATTCAGGAAGGAGGATTTGATCTAGACATGACATATATTACTGAGAACATAATTGCTATGGGTTTCCCTGCTGGTGACTTGAGTTCAGGCCTTTTTGGATATTTTGAGGTTAGTATTCAAGTTAGACTTCGAAGTTGGCTTAAAGCCTGTTCCCTTTTAAAGCGAGACTCCATTTCAGGGTTTCTACCGGAACCACATGGAGGAAGTCATCAGGTTCTTTGAAATGCACCATAAGGTAACTTTTGCTTGTAAATCAAGTTTTTTAACAATTAACAGAAATGCTTCCCAGGTGACACATTTCTTATTGTTTGTTATAGTCTATTGCTATATTTTCCTGTCCATTTTCCTACACCACCATTCCTTGAACTTACTACATTGTCTTCGTGTAATTAATATAGCATGAGCCAGCTTTGGCAATCAAGGAGCAGGTTCAATAGAGCATGCTCCTTCATAGCTCATCCTCTGAGAATGAGACAGGAATAATTTTAGAAGGATATTATCAGTGTTAGAGCAGTAGGGATGTAATGCATAAATGAGTAATCAGTTTTATTTGACTACCAAATTCTACTGAAACTAATACGGTTTAAATTCCCCCCACCCTCTCTGTCAGTAGTTTCTTCATTGTTAATTTGAAATATTAATATGAATGTGTGCAGACCTTTTTTTTGGTTCTTATCCGATCCACTTCATCCAAACAGAGCATTTAACAGCTTATTACCTGTATTAAAGAACAAACTGAGGATCTTGGAGAGGAGTTTGCACCTGGGCCCAAACTGGTGTGCTCACTTGAGGAGGGAATTCCCTCTGTTTTCCTTGGGGGCAGGGGGGGAGGGAGGGAGGGATTTTACATGACCATCTTTCCCATGATTGTTATACATATAATAATTTCATAGATTATTTCATGAAATGAGCACTATAAGACCATTTGGGTTGGTGCTTACTTTAACACCCTCCCACATTGCCCTAGATTATATGGCTATACATTTCATCTTGTCTAGTGAGCATGCTTTATTTTTCTCCCCATACATTTCCAAGATTCCTTCTTACAAAAAGAAAGTTAATGCGCTTAAGTGCATTGTTTGTCTATTTGTTTCCAGTATTCAAGGCAGGTAGATAATTTTAGATTCTAAACTTTAATTATAAAGAGGACCTGCATTTGAGGGTTTATCTTTTTGTAGCACAATAAGAAATGTAAGAGATTTTGTAATAATTATGCATTTTATCCTTCTAATTTAATCATTATGTTACAGGGGAAGTATAAGGTGTACAATCTTTGTTCTGAAAGGCTATATGATGCATCTCTTTTTGAAGGAAAGGTATGGGTTGCTCACTGTTTCCACATTTATAGTACACCTAAGCATGATACTCTCAGCCACCAACAAAGATATACTGAAAACTCAATGTTACATCTTCTGTTGTATAATTAGGAGCGTACCTTGGCTGGTCGCCTTTTTTGTATAAATGCTCCCATCTTTGTCTCAGTTTCCTTATTTTATTTTGGTAATTTGACAATACTTCTGTGGTGCCTTGATGTCAAATGTTTGGCCTTGCAGCATGATGAATTTATTGGTATATTGGAAAATCAATTTTTTTTGTGTGTATTTCAGGTGGCATGCTTTCCTTTTGATGATCATAACTGTCCTCCAATACAACTAGTTATATCATTCTGCCATAGTGCCTACTCATGGTTGAAGGAGGATATAGAGAATGTGGTGGTTGTCCATTGCAAAGCTGGTAAGGCAAGGACAGGATTGATGATCTCAAGTCTTCTACTATTTCTTAAGGTAAGGTTACCATGCATTGTATCTGTATACCAATCAGAATGATACCTACTGCAAATCTTCACCAAATTTCTTACAATTGGAGTTTTTTTTCCTTTTATAACGGACAGTTCTTTCCTACTGCCGAGGAGTCCATTGAATACTATAACCAGAAAAGATGTGTAGATGGAAAAGGGCTTATTCTCCCAAGTCAGATTGTGAGTGACCCTAATTACGAAAGTTGATTCATATAACTTTGTCTTTAGATTATTCTGAACATGTTGGGAAAATTGCAGAGATATGTGAAGTATTTCGAGCGCATCTTAACTTACTTCAATGGTGAAAATCAGCCACCCCGAAGGTATTTATACCTTTTCAACCATGGTGTCAAAATGATATGCGTGTATTTTGCTTTAGTAATTAATCATTTTATTACACTTTCCAGGTGTATGCTTAGAGGGTTTCGTCTTCATAGATGCCCCTATTGGATTAGGCCATCAATTACAGTCTCTAATCACAATGGTGTGTCCATTTAATTGAAACTGAAGTTGCCATATGTCATGATACAATAATTTAAGTATACTGTGGTTTGATATCTTGTAGTGCATCAATTAATCAATCAGTTATGCAGGTGTTCTTTTTTCTACAAAGAAGCATCCAAGAACAAAAGAACTAATGGTAAGTATCTTCATTTGTGAACCACTCTTATTTTGCGTTCAGTGACTATAGGTTTATAGTTTTGTTTCTGTTCAGTTTGCTATGGAATATTTGGGCAGCTTATAATGAATTCTTCATTGTTTGATGCCTGTTTGCGTAGTGGGTAAGGGCACCAATGTCTTTATATAGCAATGCTTTATAAGGGAATATCTCATTGTTTTGGAAAGATATTGTGCAACTTGAAGCTAACTTAAATGACTACTACCACTGACCAATGTATTGGTATTTGCATGACTATATCTCTAATCTCTTATTAGTACAGCACATATGTTTGATATGCAAACTACATTTGAGGATAAACTCAAAATATTGCATTTCTTTTCTGTGTTCTTCTAGACATAAATAACAGAAATGCATTCCCAGAATGATGCTTCTCCTTGCTGTGATGCTGTCTCTTATCTAACAAAAACAAAAATACAAAAGAAATATGTCTTATTTTTCTATGACTTACAGTATGTCCTGTGAAAACTAATTAATACAATTCTAGATATTTATTTATACATACTTTTATGCTGAATGTGTAGAATTTATTCCTCTGTAATCTCCATTGGAATCTAAATTTACTACCATAATTTCAGCCAGAAGATTTTTGGTTTAGTGCACCAAAGAAGGGCATTATGGTTTTTGCATTGCCGGGAGAACCTGGCTTAGCCGAGGTAGCTGGTGATTTCAAGATCCAGTTTCATGATCGACAGGGAGATTTTTACTGGTGAGCTCCGTGTAATAATAATAATAATAATATTTCCTAGATATATCTGTGCTATGTTACTTAATGGTTTCATTTTATATTTATTCCATGTTTTGTAAATTGCATGCACAGATATATATTATCTCGATTGAGTGGCACCAACATTTTACATGTGAACCTGAAAAAGAACTATTATCCTGATATTTAATTTTATTTCTTCCTTTACCATTTTCAGCTGGCTAAATACAACAATGATGGAGAACAGGGTGACTTTGAATCCAACTGATCTTGATGATTTTGACAAGGTGAAGGCTTTTTCATTGTCGATAATATTTATAACTATTTGTTAGCGAATATGAAACTATTTAAGAAGATGTGCCACTAAATCCTGATTCTATTGTGTTCATACTATGTTTTTATGATGTTGTAATCAGATGTTAAATGCTTGTTTGTTCACACATCTTTGGTACTTTTGAGAATGTGCTCCATATGTTATAGGTTGATACCTAGTTTTTATTTTGCCCGAGTCACTTTGTATTTTCAAAACAACTCTCTGCTCCAGGCATTGCCATGGAGATTACTATTGTGTAACCTTGCGTAGTTTACTTCGCTCCTGCTTGGTCATCGAGCTGAAAAATCAAGGAAGCTGGATTTGTAGTTGATTTCATTTACTTCTTTTGCCCATGCATAAACATTTTATAATCAGTAGGTGAAGGAAAAATGGATTGAACCAATAGTTATTTATTTAAGGATTGCTTATTTGCATTTTATGTTATCAGTGACAGTTGTTACAATGTTGTGGCTCTCTTATTTTCTAGTTATTTTTTTGGCGGGACTTGAGACTAAATTACTTCATAATTTTATCCAGAGAAAATTGCCATCACCTGGGTTCCAGGTTGAGGTTGTCCTGGTAGATTACGATGGCTCGCAACCACCAAAACCAAAACCAGCTGCTGGACCTGCTGATAATAAATCTGATGCTGATTCCTCGGCTAGCACAGTTGCGAAAGAAAGTAATGCTGCACCTGCAGAATCCAACAAGGGAACTGGAAGCAATGATAAAGATGAAGTCTTCTCTGACAGTGATGGCGAGGATGGATCATCTAAGGGAAGAAAAGAGAAGACAGCCGGCGGTGGTCAAAGCAGTGTAAATGTTGCTAAGCCATCCCAAACAAGCAATGTGGAGAAGGAGGCATCAGCAGCTGCTAGTAGACTGGATAAAGTAGCTATAACCAGCGAACAAGGAACCGCAAAGGCACCTGATGGCACATCCCTCAAAACCGAAGACAGCAGCAAGACCAGCTCCACCTCAGCACCACCACCACCTTCAGCTGCTGACTCTTCCAGCATGAGTGAATTCAAGGCGATCGCGGCAGATGCCTCAGTGTTCTCATTTGGAGATGAAGATGATTATGAAAGTGAGTAGTGCTTCTATGGGTGTCTGGTTTCCGTTGTACAGTTTGGTGCCCTCTAGGACCCCCACATCATAGAATGCCAGTTTGAAGCAGATGGGAAGAGAACTCGAAAGAAGTTAAATTCATTCTTGTGCTTCGTCCACAGTAGCAGTGTCGTCAGTCTGATGTTGTACCCAGACGAAACTTGTTGTAACTCAACCAGGGCTGAAAACCTTGTTGATACCTCTCATATTTGTTTACAGAAATACCTTGTACATGAAATTAAACAGCACGATTAATTAATTACTTCTATTAAGAGTTAAATTGTGCATCTTCAGGAAGATTATATACATGAACTTGTGCGGCGCAATTCATTTCGGCTTGTTTGGACTAGGAAGGATTTGAGGGCAAGTCTCAGTTCAAACGTATACTTTGAACTAGTTGTCAGAAATTTCCAGATCAACTACTTCTGGCAAACCTTCTCTGAGGCTCATCTGGTAGTACAGGCTAGAGTGTACTCTGTATCTGAACTAGTTTCAGTACGTAACAATTAAGGAAGATCCCCGCTCTCTGATGTGTATGTGCTCATAATCTGTTTTGTCTACAAAGCTATTGTATTTACTCGATGCGTCTTTTGGTTATGCTAGCTTTTGAGCTTCATTCCATGTATTCGAATCTGCCATGTTTCCAAGCATGGATGGAGCAACGCGTGTGACGCGTATTTCATTAGTGCTTATTCGAATCTGCCGTGTTTCCAAGCATGGATGATGCAACGCGTGTGATGCGTATTTCATAAGTGTGTTTTCTTTCGATGAGCCATCGTTACATTTTTCTTGTAAAAGTAGCAAAACCTCTAGACGTTCTGAACTCAATGCATGGCATCTTCTACCTTTCGGTCTCTAGACCTGTTAAGGTGGCACATCCTGAATGAAAGGCTTAGGATTATGTGGAGGTTTTGGCAGGTTAGATGACCCAGATCAGCCCATTCTGTTCCTTGATTCTCTTCTCTGTTTTTTTCCCCCCTTCATCTTCCATTCCATGGCAAGAGAATCTGGGGAAAAGAGGAGCTGGCTACTTCTGGCATGATCTTGTGTTCTGTAATCCTGTCTATAGTGGATTGGCGTTGTACGTGTATTTAAAGAATTGTACATATACACCACTAATGCTTCATAATCCTCCCTCCTCGTCAACATACATCTTGCATGCCTTTTCACAACTGGTAAGTTTTAGTTCTTGACGACGCCATTTCGTTTGCAATGCAGTCTTGCTGCCACTTGTGCTAACCATGTCAGATTATCCAGGGGATGTTATGTTTGTTAGCTTACATTGTCTTATCTCTCAGTTTGTGAGATCTTGTTGCTTCAATGCAAGTCATCTTGATTGATGCAGTGTTGCTTGTCCTTTTCTTTAATGGATTTTCTTGTTGCTCCGGTGAGTGTCAGGCGCACAGTGAGCAGAGCATGGTGAAGATCTGCTGCATCGGCGCTGGGTACGTCGGCGGGCCGTCGATGGCCGTGATGGCGCTCAAGTGCCCGGCCATCGAGGTCGCCGTGGTCGACGTGTCCCGGCCGCGCATCGACGCCTGGAACAGCGACCGGCTCCCGGTGCTGGAGCCGGGGTTGGACGCCGTCGTCAGGGCCTGCCGCGGCCGGAACCTCACCTTCAGCGCCGACGTCGAGCGCCACGTTGCCGACGCCGACGTCGTCTTCGTGTCCGTCAACACGCCCACCAAGGCGCGCGGCCTCGGCGCCGGCAGCGCGCCCGACCTCGCCTACTGGGAGAGCGCGGCGCGCGTGGTCGCCGCCGAGTCCGGCACAGGCAACAAGATCGTCGTCGAGAAGTCCGCCGTCCCCGTCAGGACCGCCGAGGCCATGGAGAGGATCCTCCACGCGCACGCCGCCGGCGCCGGCGCGTTCCAGGTCCTCTCCAACCCGGAGTTCTTCTCCGAGGGCACCGCCGTGCGGGACCTTCTCTGCCCCGACCGCGTGCTCATCGGCGGCCGGGACGACGCCGCCGTGCGCGCGCTCGCCGACGTGTACGCGCGGTGGGTCCCCGAGGACCGCATCGTCACCGCGGGGCTGGCGTCCGCGGAGCTCGCCAAGCTCGCGGCGAGCGCGCTCCTGGAGCAGCGTGTGTCGTCGGTGAACGCGCTCTCGGCGCTCTGCGAGGCCACGGGCGCCGACGTCTCGGACGTCGCGCGCGCCGTCGGCAGCGACGGCCGCGTCGGCTGCGGCGGCGGCAGGTTCATGGACGCCGGCGTGGGGTTCGGCGGGCCGAGCCTCCGGCGAGACGTGGTGAGCCTGGCGTACGCGTGCGAACGGCACGGGCTGGCGGAGGCGGCGGAGTACTGGCGGCAGGTGGTGGCGGTGAACGAGTACCAGAAGGGGCGGTTCGTGCGCCGCGTGGTGGCGACCATGCTCGGCGCGGTGGCCGGCAAGAAGGTGGCCGTATTGGGGCTCGCGTTCAAGAAGGGCGTGCGCGACACGAGGGAGTCGCCGGCGGTGGACGTGTGCCGCGCCCTGCTGGCCGACGGCGCCCGCGTCAGCGTGTACGACCCGGCGGTGGGCGAGAAGCAGGTGCGGCGGGACACGGCGGCGGAGGTGGAGGTGGCGAGGGACGCGTACGAGGCCGCCGGCGGCCCGCACGGCCTCTGCGTGCTGACGGAGTGGGACGAGTTCAGGACGCTCGACTACCGCCGGGTGTTCGACGGCATGATGAGGCCGGCGTTCGTCTTCGACGGCCGCAACGTCGTCGACGCCCGGGAGCTCAGGGAGATCGGCTTCGTCGTCTACGCCGTCGGCAAGCCGCTCGACGCCTGGCTCCATGGCATGCCGGCGGTGGCGTAGCCGATTCAATCGTTTGCTGATTTAGTATGTACGGTACTTCCTAATAAAATGGAACAACTTAAGCTCAACAGGAGACTTTTCTTCTTCTTTTTTTTTTCATTCAGAGAATGACAAATGTCTGAATTGCAAAAGCGGCACGTAGGAAGCACTGAATCTGAATGTGAACACTGGGATCTCGTATATAGAGACATATGTGACGAATAGAACAATCCAATGCATTCACACAAGATTGAAGATAAAGACATTGCCAAAAAGGCTACGAGATGCAAAGAGTTGCATTGTCCATATTCTTTTGACATATATAGCGACTTTATGCAGGTAACATGCATTGATGCATGTCCCTTATACATCCCTGGCTGGAGAAATGAATCAACCAAGCTGAAGAGATATAAAATAAGTATATCAGGTGCTTAGTCACTCAGTTCCAAATTAGAGATAGACAAGGCAAAATGACTTATATGTCATGCTTAATAACTGCAAATATTTAGTTATAAATCAGTAGGTCATGCTCTTGCATTGGTTGGAACAATATATAACCTTGTATAACTAATTAATATTTGAGTAAATTCCATTACCAGTCCTCGAACTTGTTTAACTGTATGTGTCATTATGGTCCTTAAACTCACAAATTGACCTTTTAAATCCTTAAACTTGTTTATCAACGTCATTCCAGCCCATAAACTCTACAATAGCTCATTTTAGTCCTCACACTTGTTTGGCTGTAACATCTAGGTCCTCAAACTTGCAAATCACTCGTTTATGCCCTCAAACTTGTTTAGTGGTGTCATCCTGCTTCCTAAATTATGTAAATACTCTATATATATTTTGTTAGACTCTAGGTAACATGTACTTTAAAAAAGAATAAAAACTATAATTAAATAACTAAGCAAGCACATTAATTTTTATAAAATCATAAAAATGTATGTTTCATTTAATTATTTAACTAAAGACTTAAAAATGGAAAGCACATGACAATATCTTTTATTCTAATTTAAAGTACATGTTACCAGGAGTCTAACAAAATTAGATTTATAATTTTTTGAAACTTTTCTATAAATACATATTGAATTTACAAGTTTATAGTGTTTACATTTATGACCGAGATGACATAACTGGATAAGTTTGAGGACTTAAACAGTGATCTATTCGTAAGTTTAGGAACCTGGATGATATAGCTGGATGAATTTACTCTAAAGTTTTGTTTCAAGGTTTTTCCTTGGCGCCTAACCGCTGGTTAGGCTTCTTTCTTTTCTTTCTCTTGTAAGTACTGTTTCTCTCTTTACTTTTTTAATATATGCCGCCGGGGGGTTCATACCCCACGGTTAAAGTTCAAAAAAAATTAAAAGATCTAAATGAGTGATTTGTATGTTCAGAAATCGAGATGACACATATGAATAAGTTTAAGTATATAAATGGTCGATTTATGAGTTTACCGACCGAAATGACATAACCAGACAAGTTCTAGGACTGCAAGTGGACGACTTTACCCCTGATATTTTATCCTAGGCTGCTGATTGGGTGATTGCTACTATTATTCGCTCGACAGTTGACACCACACCACCACCCTATATGCCTATATGTATACTATGCATTTGTTACAGTCGATTCTTCCTGTCTCTGTCCTCGAGTCAGAAATTAATAATAAAGCAACAAACAAACTGATGGATCCATCATATGCTTAATTGGAGTAGTACTAATTAGCCGAGTAATTCATCAACTGCCCTTGCCTCATCGCCGCCGGCACCATGTCGTCAAGAAGCCCCTTGTCGACGGCCGCCGGAGCAGCAGCACTACTAACAACCGCCGGCGGCAACGATATTGTCGTCGTCGTTGACATGGACGCCACTGGCATCGACATCGCCGGCGCCGCCGCCGCCAGCAGCAGTTCCAGCTGGTGATTGCAATGCAGTGGGCTTAGCGGCGACGTCGTCGTCGTCGTCGACGGCCTGCAGGCGAGCGGCGAGCCGATGCTGTCGCTGGTGGTGTCGAGGGCGTTCTGCTGAGGCGGCGGCAAGTGGCAACCGCTGGTGGCGCTGTAGATGTTGCGGTGGTGCGCGGCGGCGGCGGCGGAGAATTGGAATGGCGGCTGGTGGTGGCCGGCGGCGTAGAGGTGGAGGTGGTGGCCGGCGCGCGGGAAGGCGAGGGTGTGGTGGCAGTGCTGGCCCTCGTAGGTGGTGATGACGACGGAGGGGTCGTCGGAGGAGCGCTCCACCCGCTTCTTCACCGTGCACTTGCTGTTGGTGCACCGGTAGTAACTCCTGCAGGTGTATCGATCGATCATCCATAATTCTAGAGTTCATCGTCAGACGCAGCTGCATTTATCATCAGATCAAGCTAGCTGCTCCGCCTTTTCATTTATACTTAATTTAATCCACCAACCATTGTAAAAATTCTCAATTTCTCATTGTATATTCATGAGGTACTCCAGCAGTACATAATTTGCATACATATACCTTGGGAAGGGGCTGTTCTTGACGGCCTTCTGCCCGTACTTCCTCCAGCGGTATCCATCCTCCAAGTGGTCTACATCGCTCTTGGTCATGAACGCGAACCGCGGCTGCCGCGCCCGCTTCTGTCCCGCCGCCGATGACTTCTTCCCCGTCGCCGCCGGCGGCTTGCTCCTGCGGCAAAAACCATGCATGTTTTCTATAAGTAACTGTACTTACAATTATGTGCTGCGTGTGCTGCTAGCTAGTCTCTATATACAGTATCATGCTATATATATTTATACCGAAGCCATATGCGCGCGTGGCCGGTGACCTGCATCATATGCATGTGATCGTGATGAGATACGGATCGAGGTACGTGCAACACCGAACGACCTTACCTGCTACTAGCTGCACCATGCATATAGCTGCTAGGTGCATTTATTGGGTCGATCACACAGGACGTGACAATCAGTGTCTCATCTATGTGTGATGTTTATTATTATTACGACGTGACAAGTACAGTACTATTTTTTTTTCTCTCTATATATATATATATAGTTATTAGGTATAAAAAAACTTATTTATAATTTAAAATAGAGAGTATACATATTTTTTTGCGGCCAAGAGAGAGTATACATATTGCATGCAATAATAATGGGGGAAGGAATCGCAGGAATGGAATATTATATTTTTGTTACCATGAACTTGAATGAAAAGATAAAAAAGCAAAAGAAATTGAGTATAACCGATGCTAATAAGATATTTGGCTGAACCGAAATTTGGCTGAGCTGAATTCTACTGCTGAATTGTTGTAAGAAGAAAAATAATGTTCTGTGACTGAAAATAAATCAAACCTAGGATAAACCAGTAGAGCGATTAAGCTAAGAATATGAATGGAGGAGGAGAAAGTGCGTGGCTCTTGTGTATATATATTTTATATTATTCATTTACTGCTAGTAGTAGGAGGAGGATATAAAGTAGGATAGTGAAGGGAGCAGTGGCTAGATAGATTTGCTGTGACGCACGAGAATCGCGGCGCAACGTCCGCTTCACCTCAATTTCCCCATTGGCCCGTTCCCATCCCTCTCCTCTGCGAATTTAACAAACTGCCCCTGCGTTCCGTTACTGTCATAATAATTAATCATAACAACTAATATCCTCATAGATTCTTAGAGTTCTCTTAAGTTATTTTTTTAAAGTAATTTGATCGTGTTTCTAAACAAACTCGTCAAGATTTATGATACTAAATTAGTAATATTAGACATATCACAGATATATTTTCATAATATACTTATTTTTGTATATCATAGATGTTGTTACTCTTTCCTATAAATTTAATCAGGTTTAAGATATTTTGACTTGCACGAATTCTAGTAAATTTAAGGAGGAATGAAATACATTAATAATAATAGTAATAGTAGTGGTAATAAGAAAAGCAAAGGTTGAAGCGAATCCAACAAATGCACACATATAGGAGTGTACTTTTTATTTCTTTCGAGATGAAAATGAAGAGAAAGTAAGGAAAAAAAAAAGAATGAGGTGAAGTGTGCAAGTTGATGGCTTGATGCACGTAACAACAAATGCAAACACCAAAACACAAATCAGGCTCAAGTGAAACTAAATCCTGAATGATGAATAAAAAGTAAGAAATAGAGAGAGATGGGGTGAAATGCGCAGTTGACAATTACTTCGAATTTTAGTACGTACAAGATCGAGCTTGCTAGAGGGATCGAAACTTGTAGCTAGCTTGCTAGTACTTACGCTGCCTCGGTGGCTGCGGCCGCCGGCGCGCCGTCATCGTCGTCCTCCTGCGCGGCAGCGGCGCCGTCGTCGGTGGAGCTGGCTAACGAGGCGCCGCCGTCCACAGACACGGCAGGCATCGGCGTCGGCGTCGTCGTCGACAGTACCGCCGCCTTCACCTCCGACAAGCAGGGTAGCGGCGGCGGTGGCGTGGCCTGGTGACGATGATCCTCCGGGGGCGGATCCAGCGGCGGCAGCATCATCATCGACATCATCAGCTCCTCCGTCGTCCCGGCGGCCCAGCACCCGGCGGCGAGCTCCGCGAACAGCGCAGAGGAGTCGGCGTAAACGTCGTCGTCGGCCGTGAAGAAGGGCCACTCGTTGCCCCCGACGACGCCCGCCGCTTCACCACCGCCGGCGCCACCGGCCATGATTGGGATTGGGAGTTCCTTTCTCTTGGGTATCTGCTCTGCTCTGGGGGCCACTGGCTTTTTCGTTCAGATTCACAGTGTGGTGCTGCTGCTTTGCTTGCTCTCGAGGGGCTTCTCTCTATTTATTTATTTCATTCACTCTCTCAGTGTCACTCTGATTATCTATACTACGACTCACCAGTGGAGAAGGAGGGACAAAGTACGTACTAGCATCAAATTGATTATTCACTTCATTGAGGTTATTACTGTAATTTATTGTGTACCACTTCGATCAATTCCCCTAGCTAGCTATACTCCTAGCCTATCCCACTCACTCTGCTGGTCCATTCTACTGATTGTCAACCGTTTAACTCAACGACTCCTATCTATATGTACTTCTACACCCTCCTCTGTATAGGATAGTCGTGTAGAACAACGATACGGTGTTCAAAACATGACTTTAACTTTATATTTTCATAAAAATATTTATTAAAAAGTGGTATATGCATACTTTTATAAAAGTATATTTGAAAAGACAAATCTATTTATATAATTTTCATATTTCTAAACTCAATAATTTAAAAGTTATTCATGATTTATATTCTCAATGTTTGAATAAAACCTTGTGCAAAATAACTCTCTCCCTACACTGAGAGAGTATATACTCCCGTCTCTCTCTCTCTCAAGTCTAACTCCTATAGAGTGTCTTAAATCAAAGTTTTCTATGTTTAACCAAATTTAGAGGAAAAAACTATACATATTTATGACATCAAATAAGTATATTATAAAAATGTAATATTTTACAGTGCGCTATTTATGACATCAAATAAGTATATTCTTACTAGAGGTTATGATAGATTCTATCGAACTTTTTAGAAAAATTGATTAATAAATACAACTCTAGAAATTGATTTATTCAGGAAAGGGGATACCTAGCACTACAAGGATGGAGCTAGTGCTATACTATACTACCTCTATCCTCTATATTAGCATTCAAAGAAAACGTTAAAGTTGGTTTTTCATCCCCTAAGAGACAAAGGGCACAATCGTAGTCATCTAGAAACTTATTCTTTCTCTTAAGCAGATTTCTTGTGTTTAACTTATCCTTAAGGAACCAAATGAAAATTTTGTGCTTGCCAAGGTTAACTGAGGATGAGAGCCAGTAGAACAGGGGAGAGAGGTTTCTTACGATCCTTGTAAAATTTTATATGCTTTCTTTGAACTGAAAGTTGGCCCTGTTTGCTTCGTCTAAAAAGCGCTTATTTTTCAGCTCTGGAACAGTGTTTTCTTCCCATAAAAAATCAGCAACAACCGAAATCAGCTCAGCTTATCTGCTCCAGCGAACAGAGCCTAAAGCTCCAAATGTAGACCCATTTTTCTTTGGTTTTTGGATCCCAAGGAATCTGAGAGGCATCAACAGAGAGAGCTAGCTAGAGCAAAGACTCCTTTTTCCAGTCGTAGAACAAGGCTTTACTCTTAACGTTTTTGGACAAGTTCTATAACTTTGATGTAAAAAATGAGCTAGGGTGGTATAAGAAGATTATTTTTCACGTGTTTATTTCAAATTTATCGACTTCTAAGCTAAATTGACAAGTCAATTAATTCTTTATATAGAGTTAAAGAAAAAAAATGCCCTTATATGATTAGATCACTAGCTTTTCAAATCTCTTTTATATATTTTGTCAATCTCCATCATCTATCTATCGATGACATGAACTAAAAAGGCTAGGACATATACTTGCATTTGGCCACCGCGAACGTCACATAGAATGAATGCTATATATATATATACTATATAGTACAAAAAGGAATGGAATCAAGGCGGTGGTTGTTTCTTGTTGCATTGGTTGCATGCATGTTCCGTGAGCAAAGTTGGCGCCGAAGAGAAACTTTATAGTATGTACAAATAAATAATCAAGAGTTTTTTATGATACAAATAGATGATATACTCCCTAAGCTACAATCGTAAAGAAAATGATGTTAGAACAAGGGTACTAGTGCGATGGAATACTATATATGTAATGGTGCATGCATATATAGGAAGCCAGAGATGATAGATGGACTGTACTGTTAGGTAAGTGTTAGGCCAACGGATCCCGTTGAGTTCACTCACCTGTCCATTCTTCTCTGGGACTCTTTCCTCTAGTTTTTCAAAGGATGCAATTTTGAAGTTAGCTAAGTCAAATATTTTAAACTTTAACTATAAATAAATTATTTTGGGTTGAGTTTGAAAATATGGAAGTGTTGTAAGTAGATTAATCTTAAAATGTAGTTTCATAAAAATATATATTGAATATATTTCATAAATGTTTTATAATAAAATGTAATGGTTAAAGTTTTTTCAAGACCGTGTTGTGTCGTCCAAAACGATGTCATTTAGGAAACCAGAGGGTGTAGCTTGTTTTCTGTGTTTTATATTATTTGCACTGTCACTGCAAAACAGTAAAAGGCAACTTTTTATTAATTTTGTGCGCCGACTCTTGCTATTTGCCGGCCAGAGCTATTTGCAGGCCAGATCCGGATGGACGACCGATGAGTCGTGTCTTTGGCGTGTCTAGGGTGATATCCCTACTATAGTAGTTCGTTGAACTAGCTAGTAGGCACTAGCTAGCTTTGGTTTTTTATATACGAGGCTATGAGCTTCGGTCTGGGTAAAGTTGGGGCAGGATATGTACATGCCCTGATGCCCATTCATCCGGGTCAGCTCAAATCATTGTGACAACATATATCTAATGTACATCAACATCATCTCTATATATCCATGCCATGGGTATATACGCCCATATATGTTCTCGATCTTGTCCCTGTTCTTATTTATAGGTCCCTGGTTGCTTGATAATTGACCTCCTTAATTACAAACATAATATATGAAGGGAAAATATTTACTTTTGAGGGGATTTTTAAAAATTCAATAACAAAAGTTAATTAGGTAATGTCAAAATTGTGGAACAGTATTTTGAGGAAAAGTGACGGAAGTTTTGGTTATATATATTGCCTTATTGGTGATGGAATGCACAGGAGTGGAAGGCCATCCACGTGTGGAGAGCAAAATCAGATCATGCGGCGCATCTATTCTGAGTAATTATATGGACCTCTTTTTCTCAAAAAAAAAAGAGAATGTGCATTACGGCCGGAATATTTTTAAACAATAAATTTACCATACTTTCCTCTTTTTTTTTGTGCAAACTTTAACCATACCTTCCTAATTAAATATAAAGGCACTTTGCTTCATTGATCATGCATGCATGCATACACCCACACCTAGCTATATATAGCAAGCTTTATCCATGATTTAGGTCAACGCATACAGTACTATTCAATTCCGTATGGCTTGTCTTTCTAGTAGCTCTTATAGTTTAATCTATTGTACCTTAAAAGGTATATTACCATTCTACTGTGAAAATATATATGCGATCAAGCACTATCTCCCTATCTTAGAGAGAAGAATGCAATTCTAATTTTATGCCTAGTCAAAGCATTTAAGTTTGATAAAATTTATCATAAGAAATATATCAAATGTTTATGTATGCTACTTTCTCCGTTGGCGGAATGATATAGCTCTATTATAGCATCTAATAAAACTATTGGTCAACTTTATTCAATAAATATATAAATATTTATGAGGCCAAATATATGTTACATTCTTCATGAAATATACTTTCGTGGTATAACTATTTTGTGTTATTAAAGTTGTTACTCTTTTCTATAAACTTGATCAAGCTTTAGAAAGTTTGACTAAGGATAGAACTAGAATAATTGCAACATTTTTAGGATGGAGATAATACCAAACAAGGATTATTAACTAGAATTATTAGTTATGTTATCATATGGTATATCTGCTTGGTGTCATAATTGTTGAATATATTTAATATAAGTTTAATAGAACTTAAGATTGTTGAATTAGGATAAACTATAATTGCATTAATTTTGGACGATGGAGGTAGTATATGACTTTGATTTATGTGTTGTGTTCAGTTAACCCATGCCTACATTATATTAAAGTGGCATAACAATACAAATCATATACAGATCCAAAAATATTTTTTGCGAAAATATAACAAAACATCAATAAATGTGAGTAGTATCATATATTGGTGCATTGAAAAAGTTCCAAGTCGGACGAAACAATGTAATAATCAGCATATATATAATAGATTAAGGTAGAAAAATACACGTAGAAAAAAGTATCATGCCAACAAACAGTAGTTACAGATGCGAGCTATATCTAGGCGAGGTGTGTGCTACATTTAATTATCATTGAAGAGAAATTATTGACACGTAATCCCTCAATCTCTAAATATTTATCGTTCTCGTTTCTCGAGAAATAACTTTGATTAATTTTATATAAAAAATATTAATATGTACTATACATAATTGATATCATTAGATAGATCGTTTAATCTAGTTTTTTAATAAATTTATTTAAAGATACAAATGTTGCACATATTTTCTATAAATCTAGTTAAACTTGTGGCACGAAAATTAGAAACGACGAATAAAAGGGACAAATAGAGGGAGTACATATTCTAGCCAGCCGAGTTTGTACCAGATTATAATTAATGTTTGCATAGGAGTACCGGCTGTGTGGAGTACTACTCTGGTTAAGCTAGTGCATTTAAAAGGATAATTACAATTCTCTAATCTTAGTTATATAATTGGAGTAGTAGCTAGCTAGAGCACAGTACAATTAAGGTTGATTACTATTCTAGACATACTAAACACAGTAGCACTTTTGATCCTGATTCAACTCTCTATGAGAGCAAATATTTAGAATTCAACGACGTTGTGTGATAGGTATTATCTGCGTGTGTGCGTGTATGTGCCGTGCAAGTGACAATCGCAAAAATAAATTATGTCACTCCATTTATTTATTATTATTATTATCAGGCCCTTCACTACTCCGATCCAGACGTGCGGACTAGTACACCCCTACACTAGCTAGCTAGAGTCAGGCACATGGCGACCCAACAACCCTGATTAGTTTTTGATTTATCATACATTTTAATCATTCGGAATAATTATATTAGTTGATTGATTTATAAGTGGGATTTGATGGGTGAGAGATTAACACAAGCAATTAAAAGAAGATGAGCGGAAAGGGACGGCGCGTGATTGACAGGACAAATGAGACGGGACGGTGCTAGCTGGGCCCACCACGAATCTTTTGGCGACCTAAACTTGCCCATCACGAAACCTCGCACTCTCCATCCAGTCCCTACTCTAATAGTAAGTTTTAATATTTAGAAGAGTGTTTGAAATTGTTCTGCTCCATATTTTTTAGCTTTGCTCTATGTATTTTTGGTAAACAAGTTTAGTTCCATGCACGCTGCTCGAAAGAAAAAAAAGTTAAGTTATGAGAGCACCTAATTAAAAAGTTGCTTAAAAAACATAAAGTTTATGGAGCTGCTCCATGGTGAGGTCTGTGGAGAGCAGTTCCAAACTAAATTTTAATTCCAGTATATTTTACATCCACTTTATTCTATTTCCCCTGAAAGGTCGTACATGCATATTCTATTTTACATTTTACACGCACATTACCCTTGGTACTCCTTCCATCCCATGAATATGCAATTCTCACGTCCTGAGAAGTCAATAATTATAAACTTTAACTAAAATTATATGAAAAAGTACTAAATTTTATGGGACAAAATAAGTACAGTTAAATTGGTAATGAAATATATTTTCATAATAAATCTATTTTGAGATATAAATACTAATCTTTTTTGCTATAAATTTTGTCAAAGTTGATACAGTTTGACCGGCATATTTTCCACAATTGTATAATCAATGGGACAGAGAGAGTATATAAGAAAGGAAGAATCCACTGAGGCAACACTGTGCATTGTAATTCCTTTTGGTTTCGGCCATGATGAGGGGATCCTAGCACACTATGACACTAAAAATTTGGCGAGTTTTGCTAGCTGCATGATCCTAATTAATGAGTGAACCTTTTCTATATTTTTCTAAAGAATTATTTTCAAAACTTTTTTTTGTTTTGAAAAATTACAAATTAAACTTAAACTCAACTTTCATGCATAATGTTTTGCACACATATTTTATTACCATAACTAGGGATGAAAACGGACGGAAACGGTCGGAAAAACCTCATTTCTACTTCCGTTTCTATATTTTTTGGCGGAAACGGAATCGGGTTCGGAAAATACGGGTTTGGAAACGGAACCGAAATATGCAGGTGTACGGAAACGGACCAATACGGCCGGAAATTCAACGGAAACGGTCGGAAGCCGGGAACTTGTGCCGGAATATCGCACATCTTTGTACTCACAAATCGCAGTCACACACATGATCTCAATAGAAGATTAGAATATAGGTTCAAAATTCGTTGTCCAAATCATAATTAAAGTAACCAGATCCAAGGCAACATTTAGTTCACCGTGACCCTAATGATTTAATATCAGACCGTATTTTGATATAGACATGTATACATATATGTATAACTATATTATTGCTATGTATATATCTACATTTAATTATACACATGCATAGTGTTTGAAAAAAAAACAGAAAAAAGAAACAAACTCAACGCACCTGGCGGGCGGCGGCGCAAGCAGAGGGGGGGCTGCACGCACGCTCCTGCTTGCTGTGCAGCAGCTCTGGTTTGTAATCCGGGTGAAATCCGGAACAAATACGGAAAAATTCCGACCAAATATTGAATTCCGCAAATACGGGCGCAAAACACCTATCCCGTTTCCGTTCCGATTCCGAAAACATCCGTCCCGTATTCCGTACCGTTTCCAGATTTTCTCGAAAATGCGGAAACAGGCGGGTCAAATGTAGAAAAACGGTCGGTTCGGAACGGGAAAAATTCCGTCCGTTTTCAACGCTAACCATAACATCTAGTCGTAAAATTTTCAATATACTTCAAGTTCATAGATAACTTATCATGACAACTTCTCTATGTAACCTTTGAAACCCAACTTTTACTCATAACAATCAGCAAATAAATTTATTCACAACAATTTTGCAACATAACTTCTATAGCATAATTCTACATAACTATATTACAAATAGTTTATATCTGAATTTGCATTGTGCTTCGCGCTATATCATGACCGAAGAAACATTTGGTTTTCCTTTTTTTGCATTTCAGGGTTAAATCTAATGGCATCACATCATCGTTCATAATGTGCGTCATGTTAACATGACTGAGAAAGTATTTAGTTTTTCTTCTTTACTTCAAGGTAAAACATTAATAATAATCTATTGGTGTGGCATGCGTAATGTGTGACACAAAAATTATACTCCACCCGGTCACAAATTAAAGCAACGTCTTTTTCGGATAAGATATGATATGATCAATCCTTTCAAACACCGCAAACACTAATGACTTCTAAAATTACCAAGTTTGGACATACACAATGCAAGTTATATGTGTATATATACAGTACTATGTAATTACTAAAAGTTTTGCCAAGCAAGCACACCGGTACCAGTACGTGTGCAGTGTGTGGCTGGAGCAGCATGCACATGCAGCATATGAACGGACAAGCCCACACAGCTGCTAGCCACCGTGCACATATTATTTTTTATGGGACCAAATTTGCAAGTTTATCCATCAATAATTATCTTGAAGGGGCAGAAGTAAATTATTATTATAAGCTATAAGCATGTCAGTATTTCTCTGTATATAAACATGGGCACTTACTGCAGTATTTTGCAGCAAATTAAATTTTAGTATGATTTCTGTTTTGTGCTTTTGTCTAATTTCAGTCCTGAGAACCAACTTATGTTTCAACCATTGTCCTATGCAGCTTATACACACACACGCACCTGAGTAATTCTACTCCATTATAAAAATGTAAGTAGCTAGATCATTTTAGTTTTGTAATTAAGTCGATTTATTTTAAACTTTGACCATATTTGTAGAAAAATAATGCTCCAAGGATCAACAAACAAATCAACTTAACTAGTTCCATAAAACCCACCATGAAATATGAATTGATATGTAGCACATTATTCCTCGTAACGTAGATGTTAATGTAATCCCCCCCCCCCCCCCCTAAAAATGGTTAGAAAAAGTTTGACTTATTTATAAACAAAACTCTAATAACTATATTCTGAATAATATATGAAGAGATCTAGAGTATATATGCATAATAACACGGTTGAATTTTAATTAAGGAGGCCAGCCCTATCAATTCATCAAACGCATAACATACAAAATGGTCATATAAATCTCTAAACTATTATGCGCCAAATCAAGCTAATATACTAGTACTAAAGAGCTAGCATTGTAATAATAAAGAGCAGTATTGCATCGTGATGCAAACTATATACGCCATACCATGCATGGACGTACATATATGTGCATATATGGATCTACCCAGCATGCATAGGTTTGTACACACGTAGGTATATGGAGTACATACGTATACACACGAGTTAAATATTTTGTACGTGCGGTGCTGTTGCAACCAAATGGCATGGATGCACCTGCCACGTACGTACGTCGGATTTGGCAGCTCCATTCCAGGCCATATCTCTCGTGTACATGTTGTCGTCCGTCCTCACGTACGGCATAAGCAGATTATATTCATGGCCAGCGCATGCGCCCCTTAATAGGAATCCAAAGTACACGTCCGGCCGTGTCAGCAATTTTGATGTCGTGCATTGTTTTATATCGATCAAATTATATATGAGCATGCATAGTTGGGCCAGGTTGTAACCAATATGATGAGCTTGTCCGTACGGTCTTCTATTGTGCATTTATGCATGTTTCCATTTAAAAGGTGCCGTAGCCGCTTGTTCATCATGCCGCACGTACATTGTAATTTTAGGTTAGATGCACAAATTTGTCGTCGTTGTTGTTGTATGTAGCGCAAATGAGGTTTTCTGACCCAAGTAAATTATCTAGGTTTTCCATTAGATCGACGTGGAAGGCTATATACCTCCGTGGATATGTCGTCCACCACCCAGGTGTCTTCGGATCTGACCACCGTACCATGGATCGTCCTAGCCATTGTGAACCCCTTGTCTTTAATTTATTATCACCTGGGCTACTGAGCTGATCCACAGCTAGTATGGACCCATAGATCCCAACTTCCTCCCATATATTTGTGGACTCCAGATTCATCTTCATTTCTAGGGCATGTGAACGGATCTGGCCAACATGGATCCTGGCCATGTTGGCCTCCAAACCGCCATAGACCTCGGCCTCACCAAGTTCATCTCCACGATGTGTGAGGTTAGAGGACGGTGAGTCGTTGTTCTATGCTGGACCTAGGCCTAGCACCGACACACTGTTGCTGCTCCCCGAGCTTGCCCACGCATGACTTAGTGCAAAGAAAAAGATAAAAGTGTCGTCTTATAAGTCAGTCTCCTAAAATCATTTTTAGTAATGTTTAATGCAGTAACACATTTACAACATCAAGTTAGTTTTTTGAATCATCGATGAGATATATACGTTTTGATGGTACATTTATATATTTTAAATTTGTATGTTTTAATATATTTTTCAATAAATTCGGTCTGATTTAAACTCAATTTAACTTGAAGGCAAATTCACAGTAAACTATAATTTGGAATAGAGGGAGTGCATGATTGTGTAGGCTACTTCTAATTACAGTCATCAACCAACACCTAAAAAACTAACAAGCTGGTTTTGGTTTCATGAGGGAAGATAAAACCCCATTTTTGTCCATCCTATATTAATGGACAAAGGAGCTATGCCATTACTTAGTTCAAAATCTCACATATATATGGGATGGATTAGATTGGACTCTCAAGAGCAAATACACTCCCGGGAGTAGTTACTCCCACCTTCAATAAACCACATTATGTATGCGTACATACTATTTTATCAGTTTGAGTATGTTTAGATACTTAATTTAAGATACTTCAAATCTTAATTTGCGAATTTTTTAACATAACCCATACTTTTAAATATATTACTAAAATACCACTGCAGTACTATATTTAAAAGTATAACCATATACTCTATGTATAACAAAAAAAAATATAATCACATACTACTCTAGATGGTAAAGTATGACCATATACTTCGTCTACATATATTTTTCCGGACCATAGATGATCTAAATCTAGAGATATAGACATGGGAGTAACTACTCCTTAGGAATAGAAAATATTATATATATATATATATATATATATATATATATATATATATATATATATATATATATATATATATATATATCCCGTAGAGTGTTGGTAAGCCGTAGTCGCGGAGACCCTGTTTCTTTTGCAAAAGCTTGGACGGACCCGTTTGCCCGGACCCGTGAGCCTTTTAACCAAAGATAGGCGTTGTTGGCGTTGGAGCGTTGAAATAGGCGTTTGAGCGTTGGATTAGGAAGCGTTGGATTATTCAAGCCTAGCAAAAGAAACAGGGTCTCCGTGACTACGGCTTACCAACACTCTACGGGATCTCCGCGACTACGGCTTACTACCACACCCTCTCCCTATATATATATATATATTGTGCATTTTATATATTCCTGGGAGTAGTTACAAATTGAGATGGGATGGTCTCGATTTTGGTTCATGGAATGGGATGTTTTCAATTTTATTGCTTTGTTGAGAAGGGACGGGAGAGCCCTATTTTTTTTTGTTTGGTTTAGATCCATTAGAGGTGAGATCATGTACTGATAGGTGGGACCCATTTATCAGTCTATTTCTTTTTGTCTCTCCAAACCTCATCTCCTTCTTTTCGTCCCTAATTTCTCACGTATATATATAAAATCAGGGGCTTGAAACAAAGTTAACTATCTAAACAAAGAGACTTTAATTTCCTTTGAGATCTTTAAGGACGATATATTGCCCACTGCCCAAGTGAGATCTTCAATGTCTTGGAGATTTGGACATAGAGAAATAATATCATCCTCAGAGATAAGCAACAAGTGTGGATTATTCATATGCATGCAAAGCTTGCTTCAAAGAATTCTTTGTAATGGTTATCCATCGTGCAATGGAGACATACATCCCAGATATTTCTTATCTCTTGGCTAGAGCGCTCTTTGTGTTTTTTTTTCTGATTTTTTCCCTTTCTTTTCTTTGTTACTGTATCTTGATTATACCTATATGCTACTTTTTTCCATTTTTAATACAAAAACAATTGAGAATAAAATCCTCTTCTAATCTTCTCAAAAGAAAATTACCCATTTGCTCCATTAAAAATCCAGGAGTAACAAACAAATAGAGCATATTAAATATTTGGTTTTTTAACTAACATCACTCTTTGACACCGACACACATTTATTGCAGTTGTTTTTTGTTTAATCTTTTCGAGGGATGTGAGTGTGGTTGGTTGTAGCTGCCTGTGGAAGTAAGCTCTGCGACTGGAGGGCAGTTTGGAAGCTTCTATGCATGCGTTTAGTTGGTAAAAAATGGATCAAAAGTTACTGTAACATTTTCATTTGTATTTGATAAACTTTCTCTATCCATGGACTAACTAGTCTTAAAAAATTCGTCTCAATTGGTACAGATGAATTGTACAATTAGTTATTTTTTATCTATATTTAATACTCCATACATACGTCTAAAGATTCGATGTGATGAAAAATTTAAACAATTTTACAAAACTTTTTGGAAACTAAAGAGGGCCTATATACTGATCCTGACAGATATATGGGCGACGACGTGGATGGATGTAACGGCACTGGCACTACTAAAAACACACAGTGACATTTCGGTGGCGAAATGGAACTGTATCAGCGACGGATCTAAGTAAACTAATCATGAGAGACTTATCTAATCATCATTCACTTCTAGTCGTCGTTTCTTTCAAATTTCAATATGTGCAAATTTATAGGAGGGGCTTGTCAACATTTTAATTTTAAGAGAAACATTTGTTCTTACGAAGAGTCGAACCACCTTGATCTGAGGAGTGCGCTATTGCCCTATTTTTCTTTTGAGATTACACAGTACAACACAGATGCTCATACATGCGCATATACTTATCTTTATGAATACACGTACGTAAATCCTATGCTTGAATCCTATCTTTAGGGATATCTCCGTTGTTATTAAGCTTAAGCCATATTCTTGATCGTCGTACGTCTGCATTTCCTGCCATGCTGGAGCGTACGTGTCCGGCAGATGCGATGCGAGAATGGATCTCATGTCATGGATCGATCTGCAGTACACCGGAGAGTCACCGACGATCACGTAGATACATACACACACGCTGGCACAGACAAACAGATAGATGCATGGGATGGCAGAATCTGGTATACGTATGTATGTACGAACAAACCCAATCAATAACAATACGTACGTACATGACCTGTCTGTCATCCCAGTGTGGCGCCCGCACTAGACTGCTGTGTTAGACAACATCCTCCTACCAGCCATCGACGCAAAAGCAGGCCCTTTCCTCCCCTTTCTACAGTAAAGAGAGGCGGAAAAGGACGGCCGGAAGGCGACTCTCGGTGCCGGCGGCGATTCCGCCGGTCCTTCCCCTCTCCGGTGACCTGATCGGCGCCGGAGATGGGGGAGGACCGGGGAACACTCGCTCGGCTGTCGATAGGCTAGTTAGGCCTAGGGTTTGCTCGCCATCGCTTCTCGATGGTGGAGCTAGGGTTTGCCGCCGCGGTCTTCTTCCTCGGCAGATTAGTGTACCTGGCGACGTCGGCGAGGCGGTGATGGCGACGGCGCAGAGGAATAAGGTCTCCCGACCTCTTCATCGCCTCGGCGACGCGGTTCTCCGACGTCTTCGGCGAGGTCGTAGAGTTCAGGTCAGCATCTTTTGCTTGCTGTCGGCGGTTGATGGTGTTGCTCTTTCTTCCCCGATCTGTGGGCTTCCCTGGCTACTGGTGTTGCTGCTGGATCTCGTCGGAGTTGGAGGGGGAGCGGCCGATACTCTTTCAACGGAAATGATGCGGCGCGGTAGAGTGACCGGGTCGCTGGATTTTGCGCCATCTTCAATGCGTGCTTCCTCACCGGCGAGAAAGGTCAACGGCCAGTGGTTCGGGCGCCTGTGGAGCGGCGGCGGACGGTGCAGCATCGTGCGAACCGGCGGTGGCGATGCTCCTGGAAGACTGTGGTTTTTGCTTCTGGGCCCTTCGTGGCCTTGTTTGCTCTTTCCTTTGTTTCCAGGGGCAAAGTGTAAAAGGGACTCTACTATACTCCAAATTTAATGAATCCCTTTTCTTTCGAAAAAAAATAGACTGCTGTGTTAGACACAAACACACGTACGTACACGTCACTGTATAATACAGGAGATGAGATCGAGTACTAGTACTAGTAATGGCGCATGCATGCATGTATTCATCATATACGTACAAGTACGTATCCGTTCCTATACGCTGGGAAGTATATGTGTACGTATATATCCACATGCAAGCACGTACTAGTACTGTACCGTGCGTGCATTAAAGAGAGATCGATGGAGCTCATGTACGTGCTTACACATAAACACTGCACAGTGGCAGAGCAGTAAAAAAAATTGATGGAAAAACAGCACCTGCTGCATGCACGCTGGACTAGACTTTAATAATTATTACATAAATTTAATTCTAAGCTATTTAAATAGATATAGACTACACCCTCCGTTTCAAATTGTAAGTCATTCTAAAAATCTTGGAGAGTCAAATAATTTTAACTTTGACTAAAATCATAGAGAAAAATACGAAGATTAATGACACCAAATAAGTATATTATGAAAATATAGTTGATGAAAAATTTAATGATACTTAATTGATATTTTAAATATTATTATTTTATTATATAAACTTGGTTAAAATTGAAATAGTTTGACTCTCCAAGATTCTTGAAATGACTTATAATTTGGGATAGAGGGAGTACTAAATTGTGGAGTAAAATTTACTCCACCTCAACTAAATTTTAGTTGGATCATCAGCGAGAGTCCAGGTGATCTATCCCAAAGAAACTCTACTTCTCCTCGATCTGCTCTGTCAAAATTAGATTTTGCAGTGCCGTGACATACTGAGAATGTGAATTATTTGTCCTCTGTCACTACGCCACCAGCAGGGCGGTTCACGTGCCTCTAAGGGGCGGCTTGGCCAGCCGCCCTTCCCGGCTCTTTTGTACAAATGAAATATTTATAGAAGTGGCTGTCCAACTGCCTCTAGAAATCAATTTATAGGGGTGGTCAGATATTAAACCGCTCTTACAAATCGATTTTCTGAAACAGCAAAAAAAATCTTCTAAAAAATAGTAAAATATTTTTTTAATTCGGAGAGGCCGCCACCGGTTAGCCACATGTTGTGCGCTCTCAACCTGCAAGTCGCGCATTTTTTCAAGTGAAAATCGTGCATTTTGCGTCCGCGAGGATTCGAACCCGCAATCTCTCGCTCGCACGGAGCCTCCTCTACCACTACACCTCACACGCACTTGTGATTATATTCCATTTCGGTTCCCCCATATATTATAGTAAATCGAGTGTAAATTAAATGTTTGAGGCTCTAAACGTTTTCAAATCAAAAAGTTGCCAACTACAAAGTTGAATAACTTTTCGAGATCTATAATTTTCACTTAGGGAGTTCCATCTGACGTCGTTTACAAAATTTGAATTTTAAATTTGAGAAATTCGTACGTAGTTTTGCATGACAAGATGATTTCAAATCAAAAGGTTGTCAACTATAAAGTTTCATAACTTTTTGAGATCTACAACTTTCATTTATGTCATTTCTTCATCCGAGGTCGTTTGAAAAAAATTGAATTTTAAATTTGAAAAATTCAAACATAGTTTTGCATGACAAGATGATTTCAAATAAAAAGTTGTCAACTACAAAGTTTCATAACTTTTTGAGATCTACAACTTTTGTTTTGGCTGTTTTTCCATCTGAGATCGTTTGAAAAATTCAAATTTTAGTACTCCATTTTAAATATTCGGCATTCATTTGTAAAGGTGACTCAATATAGAGCCGCCCCTACAAATCGATTTATAGGGGCGGTTCTATAATAAACCGCCCCTACAAATAAACATCATTTGTAGGGGCGTTTCGTAATACAAACCGTCTTTATAAATCGATTTGTAGGGGCGACTGAATATTGAGCCGCCTTACAAATACAGAACCATTTGAAAGAGTGGCTCATTATAAAACCACCACTACAAAAAAAGTGTGGCGTTCCTGCAAATCGTTTTTTAGGTAGTGTGTGTCCCAATTACGCCCACAGTTACCGTGACAGATGCTATTTAATTAATTTGTACGTAATGCCGGCAGGCCTTCATGCCACTGCGCTCTTGCCCCAAATAGGGGTTAGTTGTCGTAGGTCCTTTGGACTTGCACATGCAGGCATTCATCGCACCATGACCCACACTTTTCAATTATGTGTTATTAAATCAAGGGTTTTAACGATACATTATGTGTTAACAATTCTATACCTTTAATTTCTAGTGTCACATAAACTGTTGGCACTAATTGTATAAGATTACACATTATCTGTCGATGTTTTCCCTTCCTACTCATAATATGTCAGCGTAGCCGAACCAAACAACTATCAAAGTGTCGTCGGAGGAGTAGACGCAGAAGCAAATAGAGATGCACCTAATGGGCGGGAGACCGGACGCCAAAATAGAACCGTGCACAGAAGCTAAATCAGGCTACCGCAGAAACCTTTCCCCAATCTGTTCACTCCATGACTCAAAAAAAAAAAAAATCCACCAACAGTAGGGCTCTCCGCTGGCCACCGCCAAGAGACGGGGCTGGAGGCAAGATGGCACTACTGCCCCCAACCCCTCCCCCTCCCCCTCCCCCTCCCCCTCATTCGAATCATTGTCGGCAAACCCTGCCTGCGAATCACACCACTCCAGGATGGAACTAGTTGTAGTTGGTATGAAATATGGGCCTTTGTGCTCTTGGACAAGTCTTTTGTGCATGGATGTGTAACCTGTCTTTGTGATGAGATATGTGAATTTCTATTTATGTTGGAAATAAATATCCATTTGCTTTGCTGTGTAACCTGTGTGGGATGAAAGTTAGGCACAAAGGGTATAACTCCCAGCATTATGACAGATTTAATACTTTCCATGACATTGTCATATGGTCATAACATCTTCAAAATATATATTGTGTCAGATTTTATGCTTTCCATGACAATGCCATGTGGTCATAGAAAACCCAGAAACAGAGCCACTTCTAACAGCCAATGCATATTAATTCTGTGAATTCTGGGCATGTATCTAACTGAAACATGTATGTAACTGAAACAGAGCCAATGCATCTTCGGTCTTACAATTTCATAACTCAGATGCAAATATGAAGTTTATGGTTCACAAATACAAGTTCATAATTCAAATACAACAGATTCACTAATACAAGTTCATGGTTCATAGATAGCTCCAGAAATACAAAGGTTAGTCATCATCGTCTTCTTCTGATGTGTTGCCTTCATCCGGACTATAGTGCTTAAGGAAGATTTCATCTTCTTCTTCTTCAAATTTGGCATCTTCACCTTGAGTTGTATGTTCTTGTCAACGGATGCTCTCGACAAGGTCCCTACTAACAGGGCTACCTGGTTCATTGTTCAACAAATCCATATCAGCATAAATGTCTCCCACTGTACCTTCTCTATCTAAAGTACTCTCCTGTTGGTAGGCTTCCTGACATCTCATCTGTACTTGTTCATGGATTGGTTGGTTCGTGTCGGACTCTTCAACATCAAATATATGTCGGTGGCCAAATTCTTGTACCACTCACCAACATGGACCTAACTTTGTATCTTCCAAGAAAAATACTTGTGAAGCTTCTGTGGCTAGAATAAAAGGGTCATTCTTATACCATTGGCCTTGGATGTTAATGCTCTTGAAGTAACCATCATCTTTCATCTCGTATAGCCTTCCCTTAAGATTGTACCATTCACACCTGAAAGGTCCTAAATGGCTAGAGGGGGTGAATAGCCTATAAAAAATTTCTACAAACAACACTTAAGCAAAATGGTTAGACAAAAATACGGCGAAGCGAATTTTGCACTAGTCTACTAAAAAGAGCAAGTCACCTAATCGTTCTAGGCTATTGTCTCTAGTTTTCACACCAACAATCTAAGTCACTACTCTATTCTACTCCTAGGTGAGCAACTACACAAGAAAGAGTTACATAAGGTAAATACAAGAATGTAAAGAGAGTAGAGTGAGCAATGTTATACCACCGGTGAAGAGTAGAGAATACCAAATGATTAATCAAGCACAATGCAATAGAAAACTTCGGTAGAGAGATGACACAAGATTTTTTACCGAGGTTCACTTGCTTGCCGGCAAGCTACTCCTCGTTGTAGCGATACACCCACTTGGAGGTTCACGCGCTAATTGGCATCACACGCCAAACCCTTCTCAAGGGTGCCGCACAACCAACACAAGATGGGGATCCACCAAGCTACGAGCAATCCACTAGAGTAGCCTTTTGCGATCTCCCGCGGGAAAGGCTCAAGAACCCCTTACACTTCACCAATCGGAGGCGGAGACAATCACCAACTCCCCTCAACGATCCTCGCAGCTCCAAGCCGTCTAGGAGTCGGCAAACTCCATGAGTAACAAGAGAATCCGCTACGAAATTCAATCACCAAGTGCCTCTAGATGAACACACTCATGCAATGCACTTGATGCTCTCCAATCTCACCAAATGATGGTCACAATCAAGTAGAAGGTGTGAGAGAGGAGTGGAGAGGCTCACTAGTTAGTAGGAGTGATGAGAATGGCCAAGAGAACGAGCACAAGCCAGCCAACCGACTATAAATACTCCCCTCACAAACACATAGCCGTTGAGCCTCTCTGCTGGGCGTCGGACGCAAGCTTCGGACGCCCACGCGCGCCACCGTTGGACCATTAGCCAAGGTCTGACGCTCTCGATGCACGCCACGTGTCAGTAGTCGTTTGAAATTGAACGTTGGATCACAACGGCTTTTTTCTCGCGCCTAAATAGACCACCGGACAGACGAACGTCAGACTAAAACCACCTGGAGTCCGACGGTTACAGAGAGTAACCCGAGAGCAGCAACCACCGTCGGACTCCGTCTGGCGCCAGTCGTCGGACTAAACAAGACAGAAGTCCGACGCTAACAGAGAGCAACCTGAGAGCTCACACCTGCATCGGACGCTGTCCGACAACATGCGTCGGACCAACAGACAACATCCAACGTAGTGAACTCTCCGCGCCGTGCACCTCGCCAGAATGTGAACTTAGCTTGCCAAGCCGTCGGACCGTGAACCCATGGTCCGACGCTCTCTTTCAACACGTCCGACGCTCTAAGACTGGGCAGAACAGGGTTAGCTGTCGGACCAAAGCCAATGGTCCGACGCTCTCTGGGGTTAGCGTCCAACGCTAGATTTTTTATTGTAACGTCTCCGAAAACCGCCGAATCCTGCCTTGCAAGCTCGCCAGGAGGAAGAGAGGACCCAAACCCTATCTAACCCTCAAACTTCACCCCGTTTCCAAAGGTGCTAACACTCCAAAGAGTTTCTCACTTTAGTGCACGTGTGTTAGCATTTTCTAAAGAGTTTTCAACGGGTTTTGTTAGTGTCACTAGCATCTACATGCATATGCAATGAATATGAACACTTAATGTCACTTGATAACCGCATTTCATCAACGATTTCACCCTTCTTGATAGTACGGCTATCTATCCTAAATGTGATCACTCCCTCTATGGAGTCTTGATCACCAAAAGCAAAGAGTTCCTATTGGTTATACCTTTGCCTTGAGCTCCTAGCTTTTCTCCATCTTTCTTCTCATCGCTTCATGAAGCTTGTGGACACCTTTGATGATGGACTTACCATTTGCATGGATGCGTCATTAGGGCTTTCTCCTCTTGTTGATGGACTTACACTATTTGCATGGACGCCGTCATTGCCCTTCACTTGTGGCCTCCATCGACCCGGTCCTTTGCTCCATCTTGTTGTTTGCTAATTAATCTCATAGAACACTTAGAGCAAACATTAGCAAACTAGGTTTCATCAATTACCCAAAACCAAACATGGACTTTCAATCTCCTCCTTTTTGGTAATTGATGACAACCTTCACAAAGATATGAAATAAATACAAGTTTACACTTTGGTAGTATTAGCTCCCCCTACATATGTGATTCCTTGTGTTTGGTTCAATTTTTCACATATGCATGGATTTGAAAGTTTGGGTGAGCTACCACTACCAAATGATGCTAAGGTATATGGTCAAGCGTGATACCATCGGAGTTGCGAAATTTATACCATCCTTAGCACCATTGTTCACTAGTCATGTATCACAAACTCAAAATACCTCGTGAGATCAACATTTAAGCAAGAGAGGTACTTTGTATGACAAGTAAGTCCTATGCATGCTAGTTTGTCAATACACCATTCAAATCCTATTTTTTATGCATTACACCAAGCAAACAAGTCATAGGAATTGAAATTTGACAATGGAACAATTCATATGTTAATGCACACACAAATGCAATAACTTATTCATGAGCTTGCTCACCCTATTTGTGTACTTTTAAAATTTTAATTGACCCATTTCCATTCTTAACTTTGTGACTTTCTTCTTCCCTTTGTCAACAGTCACCAAAAATGGTGCAAATTATGGGAGTATCAAGTCAATTAGTGGGGTTAAGTTCATTTTTACTTTGGTTCAATCTGGATCACTTGCCTAGAATACGTAACTAAGTTTGATCCAAGGTCAAGCTTCTTCACACCTCACTAGTAGGTTTATCTTGATCATGTTAAGTTACACATCATGAACACATGTTCTAGATTCAACACTAGGTTTGTAAGCCCATCAATATGTCATATGCTACCACTAGGTCATACAAGCACATAAAGGAATAGTGGTACCATATATACATCAAAACATTTGGATTTCCATGAATGAGCCTATAAGATGCATTTCATGCTTATATGCACTAAACAAGTCCTAATCAAAGTATGAATGCCATGTCAACCAATTTAACCTTGCCTTAGTCGAAGGAGAGGCATGTCATATAATGTGAGGATGCTTTCAATTCATGTTGGAGTAGTCTAGTATGTTTAGCTCACTTCTCAACTTGCAAAATCTTGATTCATCAAGTGGCTTGGTAAAGATGTCCGCTAATTGATCTTCGGTGCCAACACTTTCAATAGCAATATCCCCTTTGATTTGGTGATCTCTAATGAAATGATGCCTTATGTCAATGTGCTTTGTTCTTGAATGTTGCACGGGGTTATTGGTTAGCTTGATAGCACTTTCATTATCACATAGTAAAGGCACTTTCTTGTATTTCAATGCAAAGTCACTCGAAGTTGCCTTCATCCAAAGCAATTGTGCACAACAACTTTCGGCACTAATGTACTCCGCTTCGGCCGTTGAGAGAGCAACACTATTTTGCTTCTTTGATGACCATGAAACAAGTGACCTACCAAGCAATTGACATGTTCCACTAGTGCTCTTTCTATCCACCTTGCAACCGGCATAGTTGGAGTCCGAATATCCAATAACCTCAAAGTTGGACCCCTTAGGATACCACAACCCAACATCTTGTGTGCCCTTCAAATACCTCAATATTCTCTTTGCGGCTTTCAAATGACTTTCTCTTGGCGAGGCTTGGAACCTTGCACACATGCACACACTAAACATGACATCCGGTCGAGATGCGGTCACATAAAGGAGACTTCCAATCATTGATCTATATAGCTTTTGATACACCATTTTGCCACTATCATCCAAGTTCAAATGACCATTAGTTCCCATTGGTGTACTCATTGGTTTTGCAAATTCCAATCCAAATTTCTTCACCATGTCCCTTATGTACTTGCCTTGAGTCACAAATGTGCCATTCTTTATTTGCTTAACTTGAAGACCAAGGAAGTAGCTAAGCTCACCAATCATGGACATTTCAAACTCACTAGCCATCATATTGCCAAATTCTTCACAAAAATCTTGATTTGTTGATCTAAACATGATATCATCCACATATATTTGCAACATAAACAAATTATTGCCAAGCTTCTTAGTGAAGAGAGTAGTATCAACCTTTCCCATTTTGAACCCTTTAGAGAGTAAGAAATCTCTCAATCTCTCATACCATGCTCTAGGTGCTTGCTTCAAACCATATAATGCCTTCCTTAGTTTGTACACATGGTTGAGTTTCTTTATATCTTCAAATCCGTGAGGTTGTTCCACATATACCAACTCATTTATGTAACCATTGAGAAATGCACTCTTGACATCCATTTGATATAACTTGATGTTGTGGGCACAAGCATCGGCTAACAAGATTCTAATTGCCTCAAATCTAGCAACCGGTGCATAGGTTTCTCCAAAATCAAGCCCTTCTACTTGAATGTAACCTTGTGCAACCAATCTAGCCTTGTTCCTTATTACAATGCTATCTTGATCTTACTTGTTTCTAAAAACACATTTGGTTCCAATCACATTGCGTTTCTTTGGTCTTTCAACTAGCTCCCAAACTTGATTTTTTGTGAAATTGTTGAGCTCTTCATGCATGGCATTAACCCAATCAACATCTTGCAATGCTTCCTCAATCTTTGTTGGCTCTATGGATGATACAAATGGGGAATGCTCACAAATTTGAGCTAGCCTTTCTCTTGTTTGAACTCCACTTTGAATACCACCAATGATTTGATCCAAAGGATGATCCCTTGCAATTGAGACCAGTTGGAGAATAGGAACTTGCTCATTGGATTGAGAGGAACTAGCTTGTTGATCTTGCACTTGAGATTGATCTTGTGAGTCACTCGCACTTACATCAATATCAACTTGCACACTTGTATGAATAGCACCATCATATTCATCATCATTGACTTGTCTCGGCCTAATATCACCAATATCCATATCTTTCATTGTATTTGCCAAGTCATTGCCTCTCGCATCACTAAGATTTTCAACTTCATCTTGAGAGCCTTGGGTTTCATCAAATTCAACATCATGCACCTCCTCAAGAGTACCACTAACCAAATTCCAAACTCTATATGCCTTGCTTGTGGTTGAATAGCCAAGTAAGAAACCTTCATCATATTTCTTTTCAAACTTACTCAATCTTGTGCCTTTCTTGAGAATATAACATTTGCAACCAAAAAACCGAAAATATGCAATATTGGGCTTTCTACCATTCAATAGCTCATATGGAGTCTTTGCAAACATACCATGACAATATAACCAGTTGATGTAGTAGCAAGCGGTGTTGATAGCCTCGGCCCAAAAAGTATGACTAACATTGTATTCACTTAGTATTAATCTTGCCATATCAATCAAAGTTCTATTCTTTCTTTCAACAATGCCATTTGATTGTGGTATATACTTGGGTGAGAATTGATGTCCAATGCCATACTCATCATACAACTCATCAATCTTGATGTTCTTGAATTCACTTACATTGTCACTTCTCACTTTCTTGATGGTTATTTTAAACTCATTTTGGCTTCTCTTGACAAAAGACTTGAATAGATCATAAACTTCACTCTTGTCAATAAAAAAGAATACCCATGTATATCTAGTGTAATCATCCACAATCATAAATCCATACTTGTTTCCACCAATGCTAGTATATGTGGTTGGTCCAAACAAGTCCATATGCAAGAGATCAAAAGCTTTACTTGTACTCATCATGCTCTTCTTAGGATGTGTGATTCCAACTTGTTTACCGGCTTGACAAGAGCTACAAAGTTTATCTTTCTCAAAAGTGACATCTTTCAAGCCTCTAACTAGATCATGCTTAACTAGCTTGTTCAATTGTTTCATTCCAATATGACCAAGCCTTCTATGCCATAACCAACCCAAACTTGACTTTGAGATCAAACATGTTGACAATTGAGTTTCACTAGCATTAAAATTCACAAGATATAGGTTGTCATATCTAAAGCCTTTGAATATCAAATTTGAGCCATCAACACTAACAATTTCAACATCATCAACCCCAAATATGCACTTGAAATCGAGATCACATAATTGTGCAACCGAGAGCAAATTGAAGTTCAAGCTTTCAACTAGCAACACATTGGAGATGGACATGTCATTGGATATTGCAATCTTACCAAGTCGTTTCACTTTCCCTTTCTTGTTATCACCAAATGTAATTGCATCATAGCCACTATTTGCACTTGTGTTGAGAGAACCAAACATACTAGAATCCCCGGTCATGTGTTGTGTGCATCCACTATCAAGCACCCAATGCCTTCCTCTGGCTTTAAATTGACCTAAAAAAGAGATCAATTCTTTTTAGGTACCCAATGTTGCTTGGGTCCTTGGAGGTTAGTGACTAACCTTTTTGGTACCCATATGGTCTTCTTCTTTGGACCCAATATGGATGTACCAACAAACTTAGCCTTCACACCATTTCAGCACTTAGTAAGAATGTAGCAAGAATCAAATTTAACTGAGGATACATAAGTGTTGGATTCTTGCTTTTGCAATCTTGCTCTAAATGACCGACTTACTTGTATTTTGTGCAATACCGGCTATTTCTCTTCACAAAACACGTCTTGTGAGGAGTAAAGGCGGTCTTGCCTTTCTTGGGGATATAGCCCAATCCCTCTTTATGGAGAGATGCCCTTTGGCTACCCAAACACATAAGCAAGCGGTCCTCGCCACCATAAGCCTTAGCTAAGGAGTGATTGAGATTCTTAACCTCCTCCTTTAGGTTCTTGTTCTCAACTACTAGTGAGGGGTCACTAGTGAGTGAGGTAGAAGTGGACGTACTACAAGAAAGGTTAGTGGTGGCAACAACAATAGGTTCACAAAATATGTCACGTGCTACACCTATGTTGCAAGTTTTAATTTCCTTCTTTTGTACTTGACTTTGCAAGTCTTCATTTTGCTCCACTAGAGAGGAATGAGCTTCATCAAGTTTGGTGTGAGCCTTTTGGAGCTTCTTATGGTCTTCCATTAGACTCTCATAAGATGCTCTAAGCTCCTCAAGTTCTTGCTCAAGAGAAAGCTTACTCTTGCACAAGCCCTTGCACTCCTTTCTAAGTGTGTTAAAATGAACACGTGCATCATCAAGCATGTCAATTAGTTCCTCTTTTGTTAGGTCATCATTACTATCATCATCACTAGAGTCACTATCAGATGATACCTTTGAGCCCTTAGCCATGAAACATGAAGGAGTGTCGAAGATGTAAGGCTTGTCATGAATAGCAAAGCTTGCATGTGCCTTCTTCTTGCTTTTCTTGTCATCATCGCTATCTTCATCACTTGAAGATGCATCACTATCCCATGTCCCCACATGAGAGTAGTTCTTCTTCTTCCTGTATGATGACTCTTTCTTTTCTTTCTTCTCCGTCTTTTCATGCTTATTCTTCTTCTTCCCCTTGTGCTCATCATCACTAGAATGTGGGCAATCGGCCACTAAATGATCTTTGCTTCCACAATTGAAGCATCTTCTTGGCCCATCAAACTTCTTTGAATTCTTCTTCCTTCTTATCCGATAGCCCTTCTTCTTCATGAGTTTGCCAAATCTTCTCACTAGAAGAACCATCTCCTCATCACTCTCACTTGTGCTTGAAGGGTCTTCACTTGATTCAATCTTTTCTTTGCCCTTGCCCTTTGATGATGATGTGGCTTTGAATGCCACGGTCTTTTTCTTCTCATACTTGTCATCTTCATCTTTCTTTTTGCTTTTGTTGACCAACTCTTCTTTGTCATCATCATCTCTATAAGCATCATCGGTCATTGTTGGTATTTATTATGCTCATGTAGAATATTCCGCAAGCGCACAGAAATACCGTTGTAGCATTTCACCAAAGAGTATTCCAGGGTATCGTATTTATCCTCAGGGAAGCAATGGTTAAAGAATATGACAGCTAACCATGATGATCTACTAACTAATATACCAACTAGACTAGAGTGGGGGTAAATGATATATATGATAAGTGTAGTGACACACATAGGAAAAGTTCCAATGATAAAAGAGTATGTTAGCGAGTGAGGAGGACAATGAGCAAGCATAAGGTTTCCAATTATCTATCTCTACTTGCGTGGTTCTAACTTAGCAAGACAAGTCATATCAAGTAAGGTCAATGTTCATACACAATTGCACTTCGGGCCACTAAACCGCTTAGCAGCAGAAAGGGATGAGAAGGGTACTAAGTGTTGGTGGTCCTTATGGATAAATTTTATACCACCAACTTAGACTAAAAAGAGGATTAACAATCATATTCTAGCACATATGCCTTTACTACTAACAAGTATATGAGATAGAACATAGTTTATGTATCATGTTCTTGACTTGTTCGTCATCGTTCTTCATTGTTCATCAAATTAGTATGAATTGAGGAAGAACTAGGAAAGAGGTGATGGTTCGTCGTGCTGTTATGGTTGCTCTTAACCTAGCCTATCAATCCGAAGGGTTGGGGTCCGCGGGGGTTAGGAGTTGTTTCCAAGTATGCAAGCATGGAGCTTGGGTATGCGGAGATCGGCGGATATGTCGGTATCCCACGGGCAGAGGGGTAGGTGGACAGGTGGTGACAGCCCTGTCCATTCCTAGCATTCCCCCACGTTCGGATATTGAGTAGGAGTTCGTAAAGTCTCTATTGGCTGGTAGACCAGCTGCGGGGATCTCCCTATCACCCCAGACTTAGTCCTGATACTAGAACTACTAATTAGATGATTTGCTAACAGTTCCTTGCATAATTATATATGACCAATGCCTGCTCAGTTAGATATATTCTTTTATTCTTTATTTTCCTTTTATCCTTGAGGTTGACCCAGATGTGCGTCCACTATCTTGAAATCATGTTTTATTCCTGTTTACTCTATGCCTACCATTGCACTCAATAAGTGATCATGTTTACACCACGCTTGATGAATATTGCCCTCCTACGGGAAATTATAAATACGACACCCTACTCACGGGTTGAAATGCTACATTGATAGTTCTGTGCGCATGCAGAGTAATCTTATTTCTTACTGAGCTATCGATTGGCGTACCTAAGTACCATTACTTAAAGATTGTAATTCTTGTGCACCCAACGGCGTTGTGTCACAGTCTTGCATATCGTAAGTAATGACGGTTAGGAAGGCTAATCCGGCACTTCTAACTGCTATTACCAGACTGCATTATCTAGGCCGGCGCCATTAAGGGCCAAGTGTTACCTTTCTGAATTAATGGTGGTTGGGGATGTCAACTTACGTTTCTAGTATTATTATTAAGGACGGACTTATAGTCTATCTTTAGTAGTAATACTAAGAAACGCCAACAAGCATTTCTAGCGCCGTTGCCGGGATGGATTTTTAGTCTATCTTTTGTAACGATGTTAAGAAATGCCAATAAGCATTTCTGGCGCCGTTGCCGGGGATGGACTTTTAGTCTATCTTTTGTAACGACGTTAAGAAATGCCAACACTAAGCCGCCTAGCACAAGAAGGCCTACGCTTTAAGAACTTGCCCGAACATGGTGGGATCAAAGCCTAGATAGGTCTGTCACCCCTACTAGGTACCACAAACAAACCGTTGGACAAGCCATAGACACAGGCGAGCGTATAGTCTAGACACCACGTCTACACTATATCTCATTACTCTAATCCGATATCCGGTGAAATTGATTAGAGCACCGGGTTAAGGGCGGTGAACCAGTGCAAAGGTATAGTACCATTATCTTACTATCAAACAACTATATATGACTATACTAACAACCAATACAACATAACTAGTCATGTTGCAATAAAGTAAAGTACTAAGGCAAAGTAGAGAAGATAATTATATAAATAACTCAAGTCTTACAATGAGAGAAGGAATACTAGAACCATACCAGACCTCCTGGAAGACTAGTGTTAAAGACTAGATGCTCACTCTAACTCCTAACAACACTAACATTACTACTAGTGCTACATTTTGAGAGAGAGTGGAGAGCTCCTCCTTGTGGTGTCTTGAATGAGAGGGAGTGAGGGGGTATTTATAGTAGAGAGGTGGAGTAGGGGCTACTTCACCGTCACGTCATCGATCCACGTGATGATGGATGAGAGCCCTTGGATTGTAACCTCCTTTAGATCAATGGTAGAGAACAATTCAGCATGTGCTTCTTTAATTTAGCATGTGCTTCTTTGCATGGAGGCATGCAAATGGAGGTGGAGGGGGGAGGATGCCCCTAGGCCATCATGCAGGGGTCAGCCGACCCCCCTATGGCATGTGGGGCCTCCCTCCTTATTCTAGAAGCATGGCCCACCTGTCATAGAGTGTGGTGGAGCTTGGTTTGGCCTTGGGTTGGTCGGTTTGCTTCCTTTGTGGGCCCATAGATCCATGTGAGCTGAATATGAGCCGTTGAGAGGAAACACACACTCCATCCAAGGGTGGAGAACAACTCTGGAGTGTGTGTCATGGATCATGCCATGTCAGCAGAGCCCTGGTGGGCCCTACATGTGGGTCGGCCGAACCCAATGTGGGCCCTCCAGGTGCTCCACTCTCTTCTATCTGTGTCCATGTGCAATATGTTGAAGTATGACAGCTTGGTGCTCCAATGGGTAGTTCGGCTGACCCATAATATTGAGCTCCAAGTGGTCGTTTCTGCTCTGTTTCATCTTCCCTGCATTCACAAGCTAAGAGTACAAGTGGAACTCGTTATTGATAAAATATGTTCATGTTATGTTTATTCTCCCTTGAATCCGAGGCCTGTTGACGGTGTTTGAGTGTGGAATTTTATAGTATATCCACCGTCAACAATCATCACCTCCGGTAGAACTTGATTTGGAGTCAAGTCACTCAAGGTGGTCTTCAATAGCACGGTGATCAATGTGGCAAACCTCTTGGGCAAGAACCTTAGAAACTTCATTGAGAAGTCACTATCTTTCACTTTCTCACCAAGTGCTTTGAGCTCATTGACTATCACTTGCATTCTATGAAACATTTTTGACACACTTTCATCATATTTCATCTTGAAACTAGCAAACTTTTCCATGTAGACGTATGCCTTGGCGGTCTTCACACCCTTAATGCCCTCATATGATTCCTCAAGTTTCTTCCAAGCTTCAGGAGCACTTTCAATGTTCTTGATTTGCTCAAAGACATTCTCATCTACGGCCTCATGAATAGCACACACCGCAATGTCATTGAGTTGAAGTAGCTTCTTGTTGATGGTCGTTAAGTACCAAAAATAACCATCAACTGTAGCATGATTTGACACAAAATGAATCACAAAGCATAGTTACAGGTTTTGATTCTAACAAGTTCCACGAGTTTTGGTGTTCTCACTTGTATTGTAGGAATACGCAATTTTCCATCAATAAAGTATCTCAAATAAGCAATTGGACTGCACCATTGCGACGGGCTCGTCGAGACGATAGAAACGGACCTATCATTTGCTGTATTCGGAGTTCGGAATCAAAATCTACAGCAACATATGCACCATTGGACTGCAGTAGGCCCAAGAAGACAACACGACGAAATTGTGCCCGAGACCCCGACTTTGGGCGCCGGCCGGCACCAGGGTGGGGCCGGCCTGCCCCACCATTAGGGTTTTGGCCCTCGCCTTCTGGAATCGTCCTCCCACGCTTCCTTAGCACCCAAGTAACATATCCCTACGTTGATCTAAGGTCGGTTTGATCTGACGGTGCATATAACATGAGACGTGGATCGATGACATGGTGGTTCCTTGCCCCCTACTCCACCTCGGCCTATATAAGGACGCCCCAGGCCCCCTCCAAAGGCATTCTACACCCTGGTGCTTCATATTCTCTACATAAATTAGGGTTAGGGTCCCTCTTGTTGATCTAGTTCTAGTTCATCTAGTTGTAGCAGTTAAGAGAGACTAGTTCATTTAGATCTAGTCTTGTTTAGAGATTAGAGAGATAGAGTAGGAGAGTAGAGATTATGGAGAAGTTCTGGCCTGTTGGTGCTTCTTCGTGGCTATATTCTTCTGGATTCAGCTTCCTCTCCCGGAGCTGCGTTCTGAGGTACTTTTGTATTCAACTTCTAATTCAAGTAAGCATTTGTTCTTATTCGTTCTTAAGTTTGCAACTCATATTGAGTACTTTGATCTTGGTCATTACTTGATTGAAGTAGTATTTCATAGTGTAGGCGTGGTGCCTAGGCTAGGTTTACTTGTGAATGTCCCCTGATTGGCCGGATAGTGGTAGATCGCGTAGGTGACAACTGCGTTGAGTCCTCTGTAGTCCACTTCCCGTTGATAGGATCGATAGGTGTATAAGTGTCTGGTAGGAGGAAACTCTGATTTTGCCTCTTATTCATGTCACTGCCCAGTTAGAACAATATTATTTAAAGTTTACCGGTTGTTGGAACTAAATAATCATTAGCTATTTCCTCTTTTTTGATATTATCTAGCCTAATTGTCGGGTTAAGTTCATCGGCTTAGTCATTATCACCTACTGTTCCTTGTGGATACGATATTTAAAACCTCCGGGTGAAATGTGACAGCGTTATTATATCTGTGCGCTTGTGGATATCGGAGTACAATCTTATTTAAGTAGAGTACTTAATTTATACCAACACTTCTCTTTGGCGATTGTGGGACTGGCCGCATTGGTAATCTCAATCTTGGTCTCCACAACCTTCCAAATCTCTCTATTGATTGACTTGATGTGTGAGGTTATTTTGCTCTTCCAATAAGCATAATTTATGCCATCAAATTGGGGTGGCTTCTTGGTGTTGTTGATGTGAATGTTGAGTTGAGCCATTTTTACACCGTAAGTTGTTAAGCCTCAAATCAATGGTGCCTCGGCTCCGATACCACTTGAAAGGTCCTAAATGGCTATAGGGTGGTGAATAGTCTATAAAAAATTTCTACAAACAACAGTTAAGCAAAATGGTTAGACAAAAATACAGCGAAGCGAATTTTTCGCTAGCCTACTAAAAAGAGCAAGCCACCTAACTGTTCTAGGCTATTGTCTCTAGTTTTCACACCAACAATCTAAGTCACTACTCTATTCTACTCCTAGGTGAGCAACTACACAAGAAAGGGCTACACAAGGTAAATACAAGAATGTAAAGAGAGTAGAGTGAGCAATGTTATACCGCCGGTGAAGAGTAGAGAATACCACATGATTAATCAAGCACAATGCAATAGAAAACCTCGGTAGAGAGATGACACAAGATTTTTTACTGAGGTTCACTTGCTTGCCAGCAAGCTACTCCTCGTTGTAGCAATACACCTGTTGATGATGGATATATCCTAAAATTCCACATTCAAACACAGTCAACAGGCCTCGGATTCAAGGGAAGATAAACATATCATGAGAATATTTTATCAATAACTAGTTCCACATGTACTCTTAGCTTGTGATTGTAGGGAACACCAAATCTGTACAAAAATGAGCAGCTAGGGGCTAACTACATGATTCGGCCGAACCATGTAATGTTGCCCCAGGCCACCACCTTTCAACAGAGTGTATACAACATGAAATGGAGGAGATCAGAGCCAAGGCTGGGCCCACCCATGGGTCGGCCGAACTGCCCATGGGGCCCACCTGTCTCTGATGACGTGGCAGGATCCATGTGACACTCCAACCAAGTCATTTCATCCATCGGATCAACTTGTGCTTTCATTCAACGGTGGAGATCAAAGGCACACGGATTGAGGCATGAAACGAAGCAACCAAGACAGAACCAACACATGGGAAGAGTCTATGACAGAAGGGGACCACGTGGTGGGCCTAGCCCATCAGGGGTGGGTCGGCCGAACTAGTGATGGTGGGCCTAAGCCACCTACACACTCCCTGACTGGTGGGGACTCCTTCTAGAAGACCCTGGCTGGGCCCACCAGTCATAGGGGGTTCGGCCGACCCCCCTGGTGCCCAGCCAGGTCGGTTGGCTTCCACCGACTCCAAGCATGCTTCCCATGTGCTCAAATTACCAAAGCCGTCCATCTTGAGGCAGTTACAAGGCGGTGGATCCAAGGGTGGAGAGTTGAGGAGCACACGGATCGCTGACGTGGCATCCCTCCACTCTCCACTATAAATAGAGGCTGCCCACTCCTCTTCAAGACACACCATAAACCATACAACTCAAGAAGCATGCTAGATTTCTACTCTTTAGTAGTAGTATTAGTCTAGTGTGGGAGTTAGAGTCGAGTCGAGCTGCGCTCGGAGTCTCCGGAGTCGTCTGCTGGAGAGTCTGGTATAGCTCTTGTACCTTTTCTTCTGTAAAACTTTATCCTTTTCAATATAAATTATCTTTACTTTACTTCACTAAGTCCTTGTTTAGTCTTTACTATTCTTTATAGTATTATTGTGTCTTATCTTATTTCATAGTTGTCTTATACTTGATAGTGATCTTGTCCCACTCAACGTGTGTTAGTTCATCGCCTGTCATAGGGTGTTCTAGTTGTTGGTACACAGCTAGAATAGTGAGACTTAGTGTAAGCGTGGTGCTTAGACTAGATCTTGCCTTTGATTACCGCTTGTCGCACGGATTATTTGTGGGTGCTAGCAGGTGGTGACAACCCTATCTAGTCTTAGTATCCCTCCACGTGTTTTAGGCAAGTTCTTAAAAGGTAGGCTCCCATAAGAGTGTAGGCACTTCGGGTAAAGGTTTTGTCCTCTATTGTCTCGCACTACCCCCTGCACACCGGTAGTAAGGTACTATCTTAGTATAAGTCATCTATTTGATAGGGTAAGTCACAAGAGTAAAGTAAGTGTCATAGCAGTCTTATACTCACTCGTTGTCCTCTGACCTAGCTATACTCTACTAGTTATCTTTTAGTTATCTTAATACTTGTTGTGTGTTGGTGTCATTACCCTTTCCTCTACCTATCGATTTACCCCCCTACCACTAGCTGGTACTAAGTTGGTATAAACTTAAGGATCTCTCTTTCTTTTTATTAATTATTCCTAACAACCGCTTTCCCTCGGGATAAAAATAAATAACGATACCTTGGAATGCTCCCGGGTGAAGTGCTACAGCGGTATATTCTGTGCGCTTGCGGAATTATCCAATAGACATAAGAAATACCCTCAGGCACTTCTAGCACCGTTATCAGAGATAGCCTAACACCCTGTCTCTGGTGGTTGCGCTAAGAAGTGTCAACAAGCATTTCTGGCGCCGTTGTCACGGAAAGCATCAGTTTAGGAATATTAATAAAAAAATTAAATCCGGAGTCTATTATCAATTTAGTTATCGATTAGTGTTGGGGGCTTGCCCCTGTCTTTGTTTCTCGTTATCGTGAAGCTAGACAGTGCATGAACGGTTTTCAATTGCCATCAAATTTCATTGAAGATCCTAAGCAATTGTTGAGGAGAACTAGACGCCGTCAAGTTCCACCTCAAAGGTTCATCTCAAACCTGAATCCGTTCGAGAAAAGAGGCTCCGCATTATCAATTAAGGAAGCTATGGCCCAAAAGACCATCTCTGAATTCTCTGCGCCATCCGCTGACAACATTGCCACCGGACCACAGCTCAACTTTAGAGATGCTACCTTTGAGCTCAAGCCTGCACTCATCAACATGGTACAAGCTAATCCATTCTGTGGAAAGCCACACGAAGACGCCAATGCCCATCTCCAGCACTTTCTGGAGGTGTGTGGGACTTTCACCATCAAGAATGTCTCGGCTGACGCCATCCGTCTTCGCCTGTTCCCATTCTCACTGCTTGAGAAGGCAAAGCAATGGTTCTGTGCCAACAAGAGTGAAGTCACCACCTGGGAGAAGTGTGCCAACGCTTTTCTCAAGAAGTTCTTCCCAATGGGCAAAACAAGCGCTCTCCGTGGCAAAATTTCAAGCTTCCAACAACAAGCGGACGAGACGATTCCCGAAGCATGGGAACGTCTCCAGGAGTATATTTGTGCCTGTCCTCATCATGGGATTGAAGAATGGCTCCTAATCCAATGTTTCTACCATGGGCTGATCGGATTCGCCCGTAGTCACCTTGATGCAGCAGCCGGAGGAGCATTCCTGCAACACAATGTAAAGGATGCTAAGGACCTCATTGAGAAAATGGTTATCAACTAAGGATGGAATGAGGAACGCCTCCAGCCCAAGAAAAGGGGTATGCACACCGTTCATGAGGTGGACATGCTCTCAGCAAAAATGGACCTCTTGATGAAAAAGATCGAGGAAAGTTCCAAGAAGGAACAAGAAGCCATTAGACCCACTGCCACCGCATGAGCAATCGAAGCTGATCCATGATGCGAGGTATGTGGTGGAGAAGATCATTCGGGCAACAACTGTCCCGAGACGAAGGAGGAAGTGAGCTTCATCAACGACAGCAACAACAATGGGTATCGACCCCAGCAATAAGGAGGATGGAACTCGCGCCCCTTCTACCAAGAAAATCAAGGTAATGGTTACAGCAATAATTTCAATAATTCTTATGGTAATCAACCTTCTCTTAAAGATCTTGTCTTAGGCCAATCTAAAATTAATGATAGCATAAATAATAAAATAATGGCTAACGATAAGATTCTTGAAAATCTTAGTGAGAAAATGGATAGCTTTAACACTGCTATAAAAAATCAATTGAGCTTTAATAAAATGTTAGAAACCCAATTAGCTCAAATAGCAGCAGCTGTCCCATCATTCGAACAAGGTAAGATCCCAGGGAAACCTGAGGAACCAATTGAGGGTGTTAAGTTAATTTCCACGAGGTTTGGTAAGCCTTCGGTTAGGAAAAACCCGGGTTGTCTTCTTGTTCCGCCATTCATGGCCAAGAAGAGTGACCCCGGCCATCCTACCATCACCTGCGAGATCGGGCCACACACCTTCAACAACGCCTTTTGTGACCTTGGATCCGGCGTCAACATCATGTCCAAGGTAATGTATTGCTAGGGGGACCCTTGTACCCCACTTTTGTCAAATTGCAGATGGCCGATCAATCAATCCGGTTCTCCGAGGGATTGGCAAGGGACATTCTTGTCAAAGTTCAAGATGAGTACATCCCCGCCGACTTCATCATTCTGGACATGGGGCCGAAGACGAAGTCCCGGTCATCCTGGGAAGGCCGTTCCTCAACACCGTGAATGCCATCATCTACGTAGGATCCGGCCAAGTCCACTTCCAACTCTCAGGTAAGAGAATTAAATGTCATTTCAATGGTTATAAATCGATGCAACAGGCAAAGAAGAATCTATGGAGAAACAACCCACAATATGCACCCCGCCGAAAGAATCAACCGCCAAGGTCCAAAAAGGCCGAACTGGTAAGTAAGGCTGAGGTGATAAACAAGGCTGATTCCGCTGAATCACAAGCATCAACCAAGAAGGAATAGCGGAAAAAAAGGTGCGATCATCACGGTCCCCATCTCCGGGACCAATCGAAGCACCCGAAGAATGAACCCAAACTGGAGAGGTCCTGCTCTACGGACCTAAAACATGGAGCCCTTGCTGGTAAGGTAAGTCAGTATTTATCCCATATTTAATTCTTGCATTTCAATTTTTTCATTTTCTTCATTGCATTTTATGTTTAATTTTGGCAATATTTTATTTCGACAAAATAAAATAAGTAGATGAATAAAACTTGAAAAAGATCATTTCTGCTCACACCTGAGGTGGTGGGACCACCTAGGTGGGGTCGGCCGACCCCACCATGGGGCCCACCCAGAGGTGGGTGGTGTTGGCTTGGTGTCCTAACCATGCTCCTAAAATTTGAACACCGGCTCCTTTTGAATTTTGGTCGACCATTCTTTTGACATGACCATTCTCATATGCTTCAAGGAGAATCCAACACCCACATCCATCCAAATTTTGAAAAGTGGACACTTTGGCATGCATTAGTATTCCCATGGTCCATGGGAATCACTTTAAACATGTCCCCACTTTTATCATACACCTTTTACCTTCACAAAACACTAGACAAGGGAATCTCTAAAAATTTCAAAACTTTTGGTCCACCACTAGTCTCTACTTTCCTGGACACACTGTTTAAAGCTGAAAGGGGACAAATCCTGGTTCGGCCGAACCATGTTTTGGCTCCTTTCAAGAAAGTAGAGTTTGAATTCAAATAGATTCCCTGTCCAAAGGTAAAAGCAACACTGAACCTGCAATAATTGGTTCGGCCGACCCATCAATAAAGCCCTGTCGGAAAATTTGAATTTGAGATCACCTAGATTCCATGTCCAAAGGGGAAAACAATAAAGATCTGGCCATGGGGGGTCGGCCGAATTGGGCCTAGTGGCCTGGCCACCAGCCCTTCTCCTCCTATAAATACCCTTCCAATGTGTGCTCAAATTCACACCCAATCCAGCTGAATCCTCTCGAGCACACAATCTCCCTTCTTCTCTCCATTTGAACAAGATCTTTCTCAAGTTTAGTTTAAGTTTAACCACTCAACCAAAAACCCAAAAATATTGTAGTAGTAGAAGCTTGTCTCACTCTCATCTTTGCTCTCAAAATCTTGTTTGTGGAGGTAACCATACCCCGCAAGGACTACTAACAGTGGGATAGCTAACGCTAACGGTAATCCCTGTTGTTGTAGTGTGTTCTTGTGTTAGCTCATTGTTGCAGGATGAAGAAGTTCTCCTCCGCACTCAAGAAGGCCAAGAGTGTCGTAGGGAGTTCCTCCCGACGACCCGCCATGATGAAGATGAAGGAAGAGAAGCTCCACCAAGAAGAAGCTTTGGAGTGCCTTCCGAGAGGACATTCGACCCCGAGAGTGGCCTCATGCTAAATCAAGAAGAGTACCAAAGGTACACCTCCATCTGACACCGAGGGTACGAACATACCGGCATCATCGACCCTGTCCTTTTGGACAGCACAGGACCAAGAAGAGTGACAAGGAGCATGTCACAAGCCGCCCAATTTGAGCAAGGCGGCACGTCACGAGCTGCAGGGAGATATGAAGAAAAAGGCGATGAGGCAAGTTCCATGGACATTTCAAGGTCCACGGAACGGCCTCAACAGCACACTCCAAGAGTGCGCACTCCCCGTCCGTCCACACGGGCGAGGGGCCGTCGAAGCCAAGGATCGGAAATGGATCAACTCATCAATGACATGGGCGCAATGCAAGTCGAGCAAGACGCAACTCTGAATATGGCACAACAAAATGCTCAACTATTGCAAGCTATCCAAAACGAAGAAGCACAACTCTAGGCGGGATGGTTCCAATACTACCCGCCACCACAATGAGCAAAAGGACAAGCTTGGGGGAGATCCTCTCCCCCACCAAGGTAAGTATTCTATCCTAGCTATTTATATTATTTTAATTTATTGCATTTAAAAAAATGCATAAGATAAAAATACCAAAAATATTTCCTTTATTTCCATATGTCTCATGAATATTTAACTTCCTCATGTAAATAATGAATAGTTGCTCTGTTAATGTTTCTTTAATGCCTAATTTACAACTTAGTATTTCTTTAAGTATGGATCACTTGGCTCATTTAAATCATCATGAACCTGAAAACTTTATGGATGCTAAGTGCTAGAACTAAGTGTAAGTTGTTGTGAGATATGATATAGTGAAACAAGAGCTGCTATAATATTGTTATAAGCATGCATGATTACTGGAGATTTATTTCTTAAACAAACAAAACCTTATTGTTCCTCGATGGTGATAAATTCCTACCACAGCCATATATGTTACACATGACTAAAACCTTCCACTTAAGTTACTTGCTTTGTATTGAGTGTTGTCAAGTCTTGTTGACCCTTATTGAGAGTCTTATCATGCTCCCAAGATCAAGATCACATACACACCACATATATATGCTGCTTCTACACTAGAAGTACGCAACCACATGCCTTTCATTTCCACCAAATAAATGCTCCATGTGTTAAAGTCATAGAAAATCTCTCTTAGTCATTATGGTAGTAGAGACAAAAGGGCTATGTAAAATGAAAATAAAAAGAAAGAAAGATGGACACAAGAGGGTCCATAGAAAAGAAAAGAAAAATATTTGAGCAAGTCTAAGCTCATAAATAAAAGAAAAATGATAGCCATGTCTTTAAAATTTATTAGAGAGAGATACAATTCAAATAGAGGAGCATTATATTCCATCATCATCCACACACTTGCACATCTTGATCTAAGGGCATGACACTTCTCTCTTTAGGTCCAAGCTTTGACTCTACAACATATGCAAAGTAAGTATGCTATATTCTTTCATTCCTACCTTAAGCTCTACATAAGCCATTTTTAGAAGTAGGATGATAAATAGAAGGCAACATTTACTTTACGCCTTGGTAAGGAATCATACACCATTCGAGCGACATGAGAGAACCATATGAGAAACATTAAGTTTTCTTTTGCAAAACATTGTTAAAACCTCCAGTATGAAACTTGCAAAGAATGAGAAAAGTAGTGCTCAAGTTAAACTGTTCTGTCTCTCAACCACCTAAGGCAAAGGGAAAGTCATTAGCCCCATAAAGAACTAAGGTAAAATGGGTGAATTTCTATAGCCAATTTTTCTATTCAAAAGAGAAGTATTTAGTTGTACACATGATATTATTGAAATATGAACATAGTAGCAACTCCTGATCCACCGAGGCTAAGTTTAATTATTTGCGCGGGACGAACAAAGGTTAAGCTTGGGGGATCTTGTTGACGGTGGATATACCCTAAAATTTCACATTCAAACACCGTCAACAGGCCTCGGATTTAAGGGAAGATAAACATATCATGAGCATATTTTATCAATAACTAGTTCCACATGTACTCTTCGCTTGTGATTGCAGGGAACACCAAATCAGTGCAAAAATGAGCAGCTAGGGGCTAACTACATGGTTCGGCCGAACCATGTAATGTTGCCCCAGGCCACCACCTTTCAACACAGTGTATACAACATCAAATGGAGGAGATTAGAGCCAAGGTTGGGCTCACCCATGGGTCGACCGAACTGCCCATGGGGCCCACCTGGCTCTGATTATGTGGCAGGATCCATGTGACACTCCAACCAAGTCATTTCATCCATCGGATCAACTTGTGCTTTCATTCAACGGTGGAGATCAAAGGCACACGGATTGAGGCATGAAACGAAGCAACCAAGATAGAACCAACACATGGGAAGAGTCTATGACAGATGGGGACCATGGTGGTGGGCCCAGCCCACCAAGGGTGGGTCGGTCGAACCAATAATGGTGGGCTCAAGCCACCTACACACTCCCTGACTGGTGGGGACTCCTTCTAGAAGACCCTGGCTAGGCCCACCAGTCATAGGGGGTTCGGCCGACCCCCTGGTGCCCAGGCAGGTCGGTTGGCTTCCACCGACTCCAAGCATGCTTCCCATGTGCTCAAATTACCAAAACCGTCCATCTTGAGGCAGTTACAAGGCGGTGGATCCAAGGGTGGAGAGTTGAGGAGCACACGGATCGCTGACGTGGCATCCCTCCACTCTCCACTATAAATAGAGGCTGCCCACTCCTCTTCAAGACACACCATAAACCATACAACTCAAGAAGCATGCTAGATTTCTACTCTTTAGTAGTAGTATTAGTCTAGTGTGGGAGTTAGAGTCGAGTCGAGCTGCGCTCGGAGTCTCCGGAGTCGTCTGCTGGAGAGTCTGGTATAGCTCTTGTACCTTTTCTTCTGTAAGACTTTATCCTTTTCAATATAAATTATCTTTACTTTACTTCACTAAGTCCTTACTTAGTCTTTACTATTCTTTATAGTATTATTGTGTCTTATCTTATTTTATAGTTGTCTTATACTTGATAGTGATCTTGTCCCACTCAACGTGTGTTAGTTCATCGCCTGTCATAGGGTGTTCTAGTTGTTGGTACGCAGCTAGAATAGTGAGACTTAGTGTAAGCGTGGTGCTTAGACTAGATCTTGCCTTTGATTACCGCTTGTCGCACGGATTGTTTGTGGGTGCTAGCAGGTGGTGACAGCCCTATCTAGTTTTAGTATCCCTCCACGTGTTTTAGGCAAGTTCTTAAAAGGTAGGCTCCCATAAGAGTTCTATCTCCTTTGCTGTTTTTTGCATAAGTCAACTCTATAATGTCGGTGATTGTCCCATAGAAGTCAATAGTGTCATCATTGTGAGTACCTGCAGTTTTGATGGTGGAGTTTTCTGTCTTTCTGTCTACCTCATGAGCCACAGTGTGGTACCATACCCCATTGATTACACAGGCTGTGTATGAATGCAGACGCCTATCGACTGACAAGCAAGTGAGTATAGGTCTTCATCAACATCTGATGAGCCTTCTAATTTTAATCTGGTAATCTGCAGGTTGGAAAGGAATTAGTTATTACGAAAATGCATTGAATCATAAATTATCCACTCATGTAATTGAAATTGCACACACATGATTCTCGAACCATGTAGCGAAGTGTGTTGACATCATTTTTTCAATATCGTTCACCCCTTGTTGTTCTAATTCTTCCCTGTACTTGCTGCAATGAAGGAAACTAATTTAGTCAGTTTATTGTTACACTAATACTAAAAATAGTGGTCTGAAATGACATGACAACAATTACTCACTCTTTGTATTCATCAACCTCTTCACAGTTATTTAGAACAAACCAAACCATAGAGTGATAGTCTTTATCTTCGTAATGTAGTTTGGAAGCACCCAGCAGGTTAATACCATGACCGAAAATAGAGTAACCATTAGGGGAGATGCTCTGTTCACCATCTAAGTTTTTTTAGGCCTAGTGAACCTATTAATAATGTCACTGAAATATGTTGAGCACTGGGTCATACACTCATAGGCAGTGTATGCTTCTGCAACAGAGCCTTCAGGTCTTGCTTTATTGTGGATGAAACGCTTAAAGGTGCCCAATCTTCTCTCAATGGGATACATCCATCTATACTGAACCGGTCCCCTATGGAGTGCCTCATCAGGCAAGTGTACTGCTAGGTGAACCATAACATCGAAGAATGCAGGAGGATAAATTTTCTCCAACTTGCAAAGGATAAGTACAATATCTTTCTTCATTTGGTGTAGTGCATCAACCTTTAGAGTTTTTGAGCAAAGTTGACTAAAAAACATACCCAATTCAGCAATTACTTCGTATACGTCTTTGCGTACCAAACCACGAAGGGCAGCTGGTAAATTACGCTGCAGCAGTATATGGCAGTCATGTGTTTTTAGCCCTTGCATTGATCCTGCTCCCTCCATATTGACACATCTTGATATATTGGAGGCATAGCCATCTGAAAATTTAACATTGCTCACAAACAACAAAAATTTCTTTGCTTCTGGTGTTAGAACGTAACAAGCTCTGGGCTTTGACGAGGAATTACCACTGTCATCTAGCAAATGAAGCTCTTTTTTTATTCCTCTGTCTTCCAAATCTAGCCTAGCAGTGATGGTGTCCTTTGTCTTGTGTGGAATATTAAGTAGAGTTGATAGAATATTTTCACATATGTTTTTCTCTATGTGCATAACATCAAGGTTGTACTGTACCTTCAATTTTGACCAATATGGAAAATCGTACAAGCTAACCTTCAGATGCCATACTGGTTCTCCATTACGGCGTCATTTTCTTGATTTCTTGTTATCTGGATTCTTCCCTGGAACATAGCAAACTTCATCCAACCTTGCCATAATCTCATCTGGACTAAATTTCCTTGGCTGCTCTCTGGTTTCATGGTGGCCATCGAAAGATCTGTTTTTCCTCCACGAATGGTCGCTTGGGAGGAAACATCTGTGGCCTATGAAACCAATTTTGCTTTCTTAGACATTCAAAGCATGGATTCTCATCACAGTGCACATATGCGAAGTAACCATGAGTGGTTCTGCCTGACATGGTGCCTAATGCAGGGTAGTCATTGATTGCCCACAGAATCGCTGCACGCAGGCTGAATTCTTTGTCTTCATATGCATCATAAGTAGAGACACCATTCCAAAGTTTAAGCATGTCTTGTATCAAAGGCTGCATGAACACATGGAAATCTTTGCCCGGTGATTTTTTTTCCTGGAATTAGTAAAGCAAGCATATAATTGGATTGGTCCATACACATCCATGGTGGAAAATTATATGGAACCACTACCACTGGCCAGATGCTATATGAATTGGTCATCTGACCAAATGGATTAAATCCATCTGTAGCAATGGCTAACCTCAAACTGCGGGGATCATCTGCTGTTGGCGTTTCTTAGCATCACTACTAAAGATAGACTATAAGTCCGTCCTTAATAATAATAATACTAGAAACGTAAGTTGACATTCCCAACCACCATTACTTCAGAAAGGTAACCCTTGGCCCTTAATGGCGCCGGCCAAGATAATGCAGTCTGGTAATAGCAGTTAGAAGTGCCGGATTGGCCTTCCTAACCGTCATTACTTACGATATGCGAAACTGTGACACGGCGCCGTAGGGTGCACAAGAATTACAATCCTTAAGTAATGGTACTTAGGTACACTAATCGATAGCTCAGTAAGAAATAAGATTACTCTGCAAGCGCACAGAACTATCAATGTAGCATTTCAACCCATGAGTATTCAAGAGTGTCGTATTTATAATTTCCCGTAGGAGGGCAATATCCATCAAGCGTGGTGTAAACATGATCACTTATTGAGTGCAATGGTACGCATAGAGTAAATAGGAATAAGACATGATTTCAAAATAGTGGACACACATCTGGGTCAACCTCAAGGATAAAAAGGGAAAATAAAGAACAAAAGAATATAACTAACTGAGCAGACATTGGTCATATATAATTATGCAAAGAACTGCTAGCAACACATCTAATTAGTAAGTCTAGTATCATGACTAAGTCTGTGGTGATAGGGAGATCCCTGCAGCTGGTCTGCCAGCCGATAGAGGCTTTATGAACTCCTACTTCAATATCCAAACGTGGGGGAGTGCTAGGGATGGACAGGGCTGTCACCACCTGCCCACCTACCCCTCTGCCCGTGGGATACCGACATATTCGCCAATCTCCACATACCTGAGCACCATGCTCACGTACTTGGAAACAACTCCTAACCTCCGCGGACCCCAACCCTTCGGATTGATAGGCTAGGTTAAGAGCAACCAAGAAGGCATGACGAACCATCACCTCATTCCTAGTTCTTCCTCTATTCATACTAATTCGATGAACAATGAAGAACGACGATGAACAAGTCAAGAACATGACACATAAACTATATTCTAGTCCATATATTATGCTCATAACAAGATCATAACTTTGCTCTAATTCATATGCATGATCATATAAATATGATAAGAACTTGCTCATGGAAGAAGACCGAATTGTATTCATACCAAGATGATCCTTTTCTTCCAAAGAGACAAGTTCTCCTTGATAGCTCTTACCTTGCTCACAAACTACTAGTACTACTCTAAAGATACAAATGAGAGGTGTGAGGTAGATGACTTCAAAATGATGTGTGTGTTGAATGAAAGAGCACCATCTATTTATATTTGAACTAGGACGGTTTGGCGTCTCTAAACTTGGAAGGAGGTGAAACCGCCCTTGGAAAACCGCCTAGAGCACCGCCACCGAAAACTGGGCCCGGGAGGCCCCACCAGGTGGGCGGCCGGTCCTGGGGGCGGTCGCACCCCTGGCTAGGCCCGCTGGCCACCGCCTTCTGGTGGTCAGTTGCTATCTGGGCATGTGCCTCTTCCGTGGTTACGGATGGATCCAATTCAGCTTTTTGAGGTGGGCTTTATTATTTTCTTGGTTTGTGCATTTGCGGAATACGTCGTTTGCTTTTGCGCCTTTTTCCATGATGTTGTGCATTTTCACTTGTTACACCATTAAACCTGCAAAACATGAATACTAGGGGTACAAGTGGAACTTATTAGTAGTAAAGGCATATGTGCTAGAATATGTTTGTCTTTCTTCTTTTTAGTCTAAATTGGTGGCATAAAAGTGATCCATAAGGACCGCCAACATTTGCAAAAGCCTTGAAAGTCTCATCAAATTCTTTCCAAGCTTCCCCATCAGCAGGATGTCTCATTTCATTCTCAACCGGTACCCTCTTTTCCTTATGCCATCTTGCATACTGTGACCGCTGCTTTGACATAAAAAGCCTTTGAAGGCGTGGAATTATTGGAAAGTAATGGAGGACCTTGTGAGGAACTTTCTTTCTACCCTCCTTGTTCACTTTCCATCTTGTGAAGCCACAAACTGGACAATGATCATCATGTTCACGGTCGTCCCAAAATAAGGCATAGTCATACTTGCACACATCAATACAAACATAATCAAAACCAAGCTTCCAAAGCAGAGCTTTCATTTCCTTATAGGACTTAGGAAGGTCGGGCACATTCTTCAGAGATGACAAAAGCAACTCAAGGAAAGCATCAAACCCACATGTTGTTATCCGATCGTACACTTTGATATGTAGCAGTTTAATAATGAAAGTTAGCCTAGTCTCCTCGATGCAACCTGGATAAAGTTCACGCTTTGCCTTTTCTATGATTTCTTTATATAGGTTGCCACCGAAGCCATGGCTTGCTGCTGCATGCAAATGTTTTGTGTGGCTTTAGTCAAGGTTGGATGTGGATGTTAAGAATGAGGGACCAAGCAAAGATGCATGCACTAATATAATTAAGAGGGGAGTAAGGCAACAGAAGTATCACCTTAAAAGGAAGTACTTCAACGAGTCACTGACAAGAGAGCCGCTGCTGGCCAACCAACCTCCACCTAAAATGAAGAAAGAGGAGTGGACCCAGCTGGTAGAGTACTGGTGTGACCCAAAGAATCAGGTCCATGCCTGAATTATCTGCTTTTTTTCATACGCAATGCAACCTTTGAATGTGAATGAAAGCTTTGTATTGCATTTCTGGTGCAGGAAAAATGTGCTAAGAATAAAGTAAACCGCGGCCAAGTGCAGTTTCACCAAAGGACTGGATCTAGGTCCTACATTGCACATCGATACAGCCTGGTATGGATACTATTGCTTTTGTATATTGTGCTTGAAAGATGGGAAATTTGTAGCATACTAATTACGATGTTCTTTTGAACTGTCAAGTTAGCACGTTCTCCAATTATTTCTGAGATGTGCTCTAATTTGAAGTTGAATGTGTGCTTGGCCATCTGATTACTGAGATAAGCTCCCATGTTCATAATATTTGCACTGTGCCGAGTGAGCTTCAATCATTAGGTGTTTCTTCCCTAATTATTTTAGGGTGATCATCTAAAACAGAATTTGCAAGAAGAATTGCTATGTCATCAGTGATGACCACCAGTAGTAGGTGTTGTTTAGGCCAAGTTATTTTTTATCTATCCAGGTTGCAGTGATGCATGTTTCTGTGTTGTTTGTTTTCAACAGTCAGTAATTAGTAGAGTATACTAGTGATGGCATTTGTTGTTGGCATAAAAAATCTAGATGCAAATACTTGTATGATCTGCATTACATACATATTTTGGCATTTGACATGTATAAATATTTATGGATAACCTTGTATCCCATGTTTATGCAACACTCTATTTACCTTCATGGATATCACTATAAATCACTTTTTTTACATGTTGCAGAGGGCTAAGTACAACAACATGGATCCAGATCCTGTTGAATTCTTCGGGGAATGTATGTACAGTCCAAAAAATGGGCGTACTCCTGTAGCAGAAGAGATATATGTAAGTAACATAATTATTAGACAATTCATGTAATATGTTCTAATAAATGCCTGATTCAATACTGTTGTATGGCCATGTTATTAAGTGGATTCAATCTATGTAGGAACATATGGTTGCAAAGAAGGAAAGAGAACTAGAAAAAGGAGAAGCACAAAAGTCTCCCTCCAAGATTGTTGCTGACAGTCTCAGCCAAATCAGTCGTTCATCCACCTTCCTTCCAAACATTGGTGAACTTAGAGCATCAAAGGCAGCTCGGTCCACGACAGCCACAGAAGCACGCATGCAAGCTCAGTTTGAGGCAACACTCCTAGCCAAAAGAGAGGAAGCTGCTAGGAAGCAGGCAGAGTTGCAAGCACAACTTCAAGCTCAGCAGGCCTCACTTGAAGCTTACCAAGCAGCACTTGAGGAAAACCAAAATTTGTTGCGTCAGACCCAAGAAGAAGTGAAGGGGATGCATACCAAATTTGAAGAGACTAATGTGCTGCTATGAGCTATGCTAAAACTTCAAAGAGATTGAGGTAGGTCTTCAGCTACCTTGCTAGAACACCAAACTATCTCTGTTGGAACTTTGTGCACTGCGTTGTGAGAACTATGTGCAGTCTGTTTGTGTATTTGAACCTGTGTGGTGCAACAGTTTGAACCTGTAGTTGGAACCTGGAACTCTATGTGTTGTTTGAACGTGCAAGAAGTCTTATCAGCTGGAATGTATGTGTATGTTTAATGGCTTGTCTAAATTGTGTTTGACCTATGACCTGTGATGAGAATCTTGTGGATGATGGCTAGGTTGAGATATATTTATATGCTTTTATGAGCCATGATCAAATTAGTATGACAGTCATTGAAATTCTGTGCCGTTATACAGTCATCGCAAGATGACTCAAACAACCATGCAAAACAAGACATACATACAATGTCACAAATTCCTATAGATATATATATGACGGTAGATGTTGTCTCAATAAGGTGTACCAATCAGGCCTTGTAACATACAAAACGTGACGGCTCATGTATTAGGTGACGCGTTGACCATCCAATATGTGACAGTTACAGTCATCATTAAATGCTAATAATATATGACAACATAGCAAAACCGTCACAAAAGGTGGTCATATTATGTGACGGTTTTCCTTTTTATCGTCACAAGGTACATTATGTGACGGTCGTTATATGATGACCGGTATGATGCCTGTTTTTCGTCACACGGTTCTTTTAATGACAAACTTTGTACTTTACATGACAATTCTGGATTGCCATACAAACCAAGATTTTTTGTAGTGAACCACCGAAGCCCTTGCCCCCACCCCCAAGCCAGAGCCGCCGCAACCTAGGCCACCGACGCCCCAACCTGTCGCCCCCAAGCCAGCCGTCACCGTTAAGGATTCTACTTGCCATATCTCACTGCTTGCCAGCAAGCGAGGTGCCGCTGCCGCATCCCGATTCCCCTCAGCATCCATGTCTGTCATCTCTAAATCCCCTTCCACTCATCCTCGTTCCTCTACCTTCTATCTAAGGTAACTCTGTAATGGACATGTGTATGTGGTTGTATGCTTGTGAATGTTCAACTTGTTGTCCACTTGATGTGTGTATCTCCAAATTCTGGTATATTCTATCAATAAAATCAAATGGCTTTGAATAAGTGATGTGTTCTCTTAAATAATATGGCTTTATGGAAATATTTGTATTATTAGTATTATATGTATCATTTAGTTTTTTCGACAGTTAAATTGCCACTGAGGGCGTCTTTAGAAGACATGACGCGAAAATGGTTTTCCCAACATATATAAAGTTTCGAGAAAGAGACTAATTGTCGATGTAGGTCTTAACTGTTGGCAAAAGACTAACTATCGGCAAAAATTTTAACCGTCAACATAGTAACGCCAGTTAGCTAGAATAAAAGTGTCGGGGATTCTTTCAACTATTGGTAAAACTTTCACCGACTGCTTCCACTGTGATTGTTTCTAAACTGTCAACAGTTGTTTCTGGCAATGCCATAAGTATCCTTCCTCTTGTCAAGATTATTAGGGTTTCTCACTACTATAAAAATAATTTTAAAAGGCGGTGCCAAAACATTAACTGAGGCGGGCACATATCCAACCGCCTCCAAAAATATTTACAGAGGCGGTTGTTTTTAAGACAATCGCCTCCAATAATATATTATTTACGGAGTCGGTCGTCTTAAGACAACCACCTTCAAAAATGGATTTACGGAGGCGGACGCCTTAACATGACCGCCTCCAAAATATATATTTTTGGAGACGGGCTTCTTGAAAAGTCTGCCTCCAAAAATCAATTTTTGGAGGCGGGCACTTTGCAAAACCCGTCTCAAGGCCCACTAGAAACTTAGACTATATAAACGAGTCAGAAACCCTAACCCTAAATCCTATCTCATTTCACCCACCCAAGCGCCCTCACCACTCCCTCACCTCCCTCCCAAACAGCAGCGGCTCCCTCACCTACATCCCCCTCTCTCCACCAAGTGGCGTGCGGGCGGCGGTGTGCAGCCTGCGGCGCGCGGTTTCGTTCCTCCGTGCATAGGTCGACACTCCCGACCTTCGACTGGCGGCATCTCTCTCCAGCGTACGACATCTCTCTCGGTCTGCTCTGTCTCTCTCTATGTCTCTCTCTTTTGCAAATACGGTGACAGGGAGTGTGGTGGTGGATCCGGTTGCGTGGAGCACGGTGGTGGCAGATCCAACGGACAGGAGGCGCTCGGCGGCGGATCCGACCGCGTGGAGCATGGTGGCGGCAGATCGAGCGTGCCGCGGGCGAGCCCCTCGTCTGCCAGGAGTGCCTCGACCCGCCGCCCTTGGATCCAGCCATCATGACGTGGATCCGGTCACCACGGTGCGGATCCTGCCACCGGCGGCGGCGTTCCTGAGAGTGGGCTCGGCATCAGGCATGGGAGTGGGCTCGGTGTCAGGCCTGGGCGTTTCGATTTTCGCACGCGAGCATTACAACCGCCTTCGTTTAATGGAGGTCTATGCTTGGAGGCGGTTGCAATGCCCGCCTTCATAAACCGTTTTTGCCCGTCTCCATAAAACTTTATCTATTAGTGTCTACCATACTCATTTTTTTAAACACACTCTTCATTATGGGTGTTGTTGCAAGGAAGTGAAGGGAAAAACGAGTCGACGATATTTGCAGGCCACATGATTTTTTTCTTTTTTGAAACTAAAACTACGGAGGGGAGAGCTTCCCACCTGGAATATATTAATAGGAATTAATGGCTAAAACTACATATGTAAAACCTTTTTTTCTCTGATGATTGGATTAATTAAATGCATTTTCTGCCGTGTCCTATTTGGACTAATTTTTATTGTATATGTATGGAGGCAGCTCTGTTTTATAGGAGGGAAGCCTATGGAGGCAGCTATGGCACTGTGGGCTGTGCCTAAGTTATGACGATGATTTGGCCCATTGGGCTTTTCAGCTATGAGTTGTTGCATCATCAAGTTAATAAGCCTTTCATTCCATTCCATTTTGCAAAGACTTGCTCCTGGTGTGGGTAAAATCAGGATCATGCAACTCAATTTGTTGGCCTGATGGAGCTGAAGCGCCATGCGGCAACCGCACACAGATACTCCTATATCCAACAATTAACGAGATGATGACGAGTGTAGCCGTTGATATGATTAAGGTAGGTATAGCCCTGTTGGATCAGATAATACTCTCCTACGGAAGGACACAATTATGGTATTTTTATAAATACTTTTGTGAGTTGCATTTCTATCGTGGAAAGTGAGTAAAAAAAACATGTTATAAGTTATAGAATAGAAATGTAGCATGGTGATTATAGAACCAAACTCCATCTCCTATCCTATGAATTTAAAGTAAGCCTATATGCGAAGTTTGCAAGGTTTTAAATCTGTAGATGTAGCCTCCGCTATCTTCGGCTATAGCTGATCGGATAGGAAGATCGGCACGTCTGATGTGTTTTAAATTTACTAGCGGGTCGTTAATGAGTCAGCTTACGGGCCAAGCACGCGAGCGTGGAGAAAAGAAAGGGAAAAGTCGACCGGGTGGCCCAATGAGGTCTTCCATTTTCACCTCCACTATTTTTTTTTCTTTCTTTTCTTTTATTACATATATTACTTACTAGGTCTCAAATATAATTTGAACGAGAGCTTCCACCGAAACACAAACTACATAAGAATCAGCTCAACACACTTATGCATGAAAAAAAAAATACATAAGGGATCATAGTGGAAGATTACAGTTTCCGTGTTAACTTCAATTCGTTCAGTTTGGTAACGGATTGGATGTGAGATGATGACAAAAATAGATAAATTATTATCACACCTTGATAGAGAATTGAATGTGATGTATTCACGAATGACATCAAATAAAGATACGTCAGTATTAACTTGTTTAATTTATCATATCTTCCTTATATGCATCTTATTTTTAAAAAAATGCATGACATGAAAAAAGAAATGGAGGAAACATGTGCCCATGGTTACGTATGACATCGCTCTGTTTGGTTGAGCTAAGTTCAGCTTAATTTTAGTCATAAAACAGTATTTTTCTCTTACAACAATTATGCCGTGTACAATTCAGCCGTAACGGCGTTCAGCTTAGCCAAACAGAACGTAAGAAATAGAGGAAACATGTGCCCATGGTGAGCTTCTCTTCTATCTTCCTATCCTTCACACCGCGTCATCGCCTCATTCTCCTTTCTCCATTGAGATATATGGCTCATTCTCCAAAAGGTAGGGAGGATCCATGGCGAGATTGACCAAGCTCAAGTCGAATCCATGTTGAGATCCATGAGCTACCTGTCTAATTCACTCAAACATGGAATTACGAGTTACGTGCCAGATAAAATAGTTTACGTTTGACTAAATTTCTTGCAAATATTTCACATTTATGACTCTAAATTAATATATTATGAAAGTACATTTCATAATTAATCTAATGGTGTTTATTTGACATTATGAATATTTATAATCTTTTGTCTATAATTAGTCAAAGTTGATATATACTAAAACATGCTATTGTGTTAATGTTGCATGTCTTTTTGAACGAAGGTAGTATATATAGATTATTGATTAAAAAAGTGTACACGAGCACAGCCAAATAAGATCTAAGAAAGTTACTGTATAAACTGAATTATTGCAAAACGAAAGTCTATCAGCAAGAAAATTCTTCCCAAAATTGTCAAGAGGAATATTCCGTTTGACTCACACTAGCTCTCCATCCCAGTTCCGAAGATTTGCTGAACTGACTGGTGGGTCCCACACCGTCGGTGACCCTCTGGCTCGCCTAAATTGCTCAGGACACGTCACGAGCAACAAGCTTCTCTACGGCGTCCCCGGCAAAATGTACCCGGAAAACCCCCACCTCCGCTTCCTCCTCTTCCTCGCCGTCGCGGCCGTCGCCGCCGGCGGGGCTGCGGCGGCTACCACCCTCACCGCGTCCCTCTCCGGCAACCAGATCAAGATCCGTTGGTCCGGGCTCCCGGCCCCGGACGGCCTCGATTACGTCGCAATCTACTCGCCGCCGTCCTCCCGCGACCGCGACTTCCTCGGCTACCTCTTCCTCAACGGCTCCGCCTCCTGGCGCGACGGCGCCGGGGAGCTCTCCCTCCCGCGCCTCCCGACGCTCCGCGCGCCCTACCAGTTCCGCCTCTTCCGCTGGCCCGCCAACGAGTACTCATACCACCACATCGACCACGACCGGAACCCGCTGCCCCACGGCAAGCACCGCGTCGCCGTCTCCGCTGACGTCTCCGTCGGCGACCCCGCCCGCCCCGAGCAGGTGCACCTCGCGTTCGCGGACGGCGTCGACGAGATGCGGGTCCTGTTCGTGTGCGGCGACCGCGGGAAGAGGGTCGTCAGGTATGGGCTGCACAAGGAGGAGGAGAAGGAGTGGAAGGAAGTGGGCACGGATGTGAGCACGTACGAGCAGAAGCACATGTGCGATTCGCCGGCGAACAGCACCGTTGCCTGGAGGGATCCGGGATTCGTCTTCGATGGCCTCATGAAGGGATTGGAGCCCGGAAGGAGGTACTTTTACAAGGTACTACTGTGAATTATCCCCTGCTGTAACGTGGAATGTTTCAAATTTTCTGATTTTAGGTACAATTTGGCTCTGTATCAATTTCTTTTTTTAAAAAAAAATTCACTATTTTCCTTCTGTAAGTAAATTTTGTCCCAGAAAAAGAAAAGGAACTATCTCCTCCCAAGCAATATATGCTGCAGCCTAATGTTGCAGTTGGGTTATCTGAGGCACACAGGGGTTGGAATTAATTGTGCTTTAGAGTGTGCTGGATGGATCATTGTGTTCCTAAGATTAAATTGTGATGATTCAGAATTAGCGGCTTAGTAAGATTTGTTGATTCAGCATTGGCGGCATAGTAAGATTTGCTATTCATAAGTTATACAGTTCCTAGCGGAGATATCTGGAGTAACATAGCCATGTGTTGGGAGGGTTCAGGAAAAAGATTGAATTTTGTATTCAGCATTTCAGCATATGTGCCATAATAAGGCTTTGATTCTCAAGGTCTACAATCTTGAAAGGATACATAGTTAGAGTTAATTAAAAAAGAATATTGTCACTTGCTGACAATTAGTCCATTGTCTTATAACTTCTTCCTAGGTTGCTGCTTCACATGAGTTGCATGTATCTACTGGCAGTTGGTCATGTAAACTGTGATTGGACTGATTTTGAAATGTTTAGAATGTACTTTTATTACTTAAGTAGCAAGCATGTTTAGAAATGTCAATGTACCCAATAAAAGAAATGTCGTTAGCACTGAATTCTAAGGAACTGAAGTAGGTGTAGTGAATATGAGCATTTCAAGCTTCCTGTCCTGAATTTGTCGTTCCAATTTAGATCCATGGAATAGCTTTACTCAAGTGATCTATTCCTTGGTTGGGCTTCACATTGATGTAACCTAGAATGATCTTATTCTGGGTACCAATTAATCTTCATATCAATTTGTTAAAAAAGATGAAGATTTTACTTTTATATCAATTTGTGAGGTTAGCTTTTTCTGCCATATAAGCTGCTGCAAATCAAGTTAGTGTAATCGTGTGCAATCTAGGATTTGAGCTCTAGAAGTGGACCAAATGGATTATTGTGTGGCAAAGATGGGATTCTGTAAATTCATATTACAGAGTTAGTAAGCTTTGGTCTATATATTGAAAATATGAAAGGGGAGAGGTCATGAAAATGTAGCGCCATGTTACTTTACTGTCAGTTTTTCCTCTGGTTGTTCATCTGACTAGTTAGCTTGTTTCACATGAGGGCTATGTATGAGCTGGAAGTTGATCTTTCAGTTTATAATTGAATTTGTTATTAAGTCTTCAGCATTGGACAGCTGTACTACAGAATAGCAAATAGGATTCAATGCAACCAACTGTATTGGTGCAGCTAGCAGTACCACTACCACTTGAAGTATGATTCTATGAGCATTCCAAGTGCAAGTTTCTGAGAGCTTGCTATATTGTTAGAAGGCTCAGTAAGCACTAAGAACTACTGTTCAAGTGAAGAGTTTGAACATCAGATCTTTTATTTCGAAATTGTAATTGTTAAAATTTGGATTTTTGTTCTGAATACAAGAACTAGGATCCAGTTATGGGGAGTTAAACACCACTGGTCTTTTCCCATGTGAGCATGCTTCTTTATATATATATATTCTCCTCATTGATTAAATTTAATCAACTGAACCATTTTGGCAGGTTGGTAGTGATACAGGAGGATGGAGTGAGATATACAGCTTTATTTCACGTGACAGTGAAGCCAGTGAGACCAATGCGTTTCTGTTTGGTGACATGGGAACTTATGTGCCTTATAACACCTACATTCGCACACAATATGAGAGCTTGTCCACTGTAAAGTGGATCCTTCGTGATATTGAAGCCATTGGGGATAAACCCGCGTTTATTTCACACATTGGGGACATCAGCTATGCTAGAGGTTACTCTTGGGTTTGGGATCATTTCTTCAGCCAGATTGAGCCTATTGCTGCCAATACCCCATACCATGTCTGTATTGGAAATCATGAGTATGATTGGCCATCACAACCTTGGAAACCATGGTGGGCTACATATGGAAAGGATGGTGGAGGCGAATGTGGAATACCGTATAGCGTCAAGTTCAGAATGCCTGGCAATTCTATTTTACCTACTGGTAATGGTGGCCCAGACACCAGGAATCTTTATTACTCCTTTGATTCAGGTGTGGTGCATTTCGTCTACATGTCAACTGAAACAAATTTTGTCCAGGGCAGTGATCAGTACAACTTCTTGAAAGCAGACCTTGAGAAGGTGAACCGAAGTAGAACACCATTTATTGTTTTTCAGGGCCACCGCCCCATGTACACTTCAAGCGATGAAACCAGGGATGCAGGTTTGAAACAGCAGATGCTCCAGCATTTGGAACCACTGCTGGTGACTTACAACGTGACCCTTGCACTTTGGGGACATGTTCACAGGTATGAGAGATTCTGCCCCATGAAGAACTTCCAATGCATCAACACTTCATCAAGCTTCCAATACCCTGGCGCTCCTGTGCATCTTGTGATTGGGATGGGCGGGCAAGACTGGCAACCCATATGGCAACCGAGGCCTGATCACCCAGACGTCCCCATCTTTCCACAGCCTGAGAGGTCCATGTACCGTGGAGGTGAGTTTGGATACACAAGACTCGTAGCAACAAGGGAGAAGCTAACACTAACTTATGTGGGGAACCATGATGGGCAAGTCCATGATATGGTGGAGATATTTTCTGGTCTGGTTTCTAGCAACAGTAGCATTGCTGAGGCGACGGATGGTACCAAACTTGGCACAGGAGCCAGTACTGTGCGGAAAATATCTCCGTTGTACTTGGAGATCGGAGGCAGTGTAATGTTTGCACTGCTGCTGGGATTTTCCTTCGGATTTCTTGTCAGGAGAAAGAAAGAAGCTGCACAGTGGACTCCAGTAAAGAATGAGGAATCATAAGATAAGATTTGGCAATACCTTGAGCCTGTTGCAGTGGTGGTGAATCCAAACTTGAACTGGAATAGACCCTAACAAAGTGAAGTCATATCTGACGTTTTGGGGCCTCTGGATTCTCGGTACACACGAGTGTATAATTGTGTAAGATTGTGCCTTTGTATATGATAGGCTTGGGAAAAAGTTTTTGATCGGGTATCTGTCGTTGTAATAGTCCAATGTATAATAAGCAATGTGATAAGTGCTATAATGTTCACATTGCTTTGGTTGACACAAGTATTCTATCTGTATCATAATTTGACATGGCTTGTTGAGCGGTTACAGAGTGATTGTGGACGTTCTTTGTAGTTGAACCATATCCATATCTATTTCGAAACATGATGTACCCCTCTATGAGATTGTTCTGATTATTAGTGAAAAAATGTACAGGTGTGTTCTGAAAAGCAAGCCATTGTTCTCAAATAAAATGGGTATCCACATATGTTATCTGAAAGACTGCAACAGACGACCACGTATATCCTAATCATATAATGATCATATCGACACATCATCACTGCTTGTCAGATGTCCTTTTCAAACAGTGCTTCTTGCAGTGTTCCATACTGCAACAGATGAACTGAAACACATTAGAGAATGAAAAATGATTCCAAGTGCCTTGGGTTCAAGGATAAAATTTCTTCCAAGACTTGCAACCAGCCAATATCAGGCAAGAACTCTGTCTGCAGGTCCATCGGCGGCGAAGCCAGATCGATGGTGTCATCCAAGAAGGTGTGCGTGATCGGCGCTGGCGTCTCGGGGCTAGCGACTGCCCGCGAGCTCCTCCGCGAGGGCCACGACGTGACAGTCATGGAGCAGAGCGGCGACGTCGGCGGGCAGTGGCTGTACGACCCGAGGACGGACGGCGGTGACCCTCTCGGCGTGGCCGGCGCGCACAGCAGCATGTACGCCTCCGTCCGGCTCATCAGCCCGAGGCAACTCACGGGCTTCTCGGACTTCCCCTTCTTCCCCAGAGACGACGGCGCCGGCGGCGGCGACGCCCGGCGGTACCCGGGGCACGCCGAGTTCCTGAGGTACATCAGGGACTTCTGCGACGCGTTCGGGCTCATGGACGTCGTCAGGCTCAACACCAAGGTCCTGCATGTCTGCCTAGCGCCGCCGCCGCGCGCCGCTGGCTACGGCGGCGGCGTGACACGCTGGACGGTGAGGTGCTCCTCGAGACGTGGTGACTGCGTGGGCGACGCGGTCACCACGGAGGAGGTGTTCGACGCCGTCGTCGTCGCCGTCGGCCAGTACACCCAGCCAAGGCTCCCGACCATCGCCGGCATGGACAGGTGGAAGAGGAGGCAGCTGCACTCCCACTCGTACCGCGTCCCGGACTCCTTCCACGGCGAGGTGGTGGTGGTCGTCGGCTTCCGTGAGAGCGGCAAGGACATCGCGCTGGAGCTCTCCAAGGTTGCGAGGGAGGTGCACGTCAGCGTCAAGTCCATGGAGGGCGTCACTCCCGGCATGAGGAGAGCCATGTCCAGGCACCCCAACCTGCATCTGCACCTCCAGGTGGAGTGCTTGTGCGAGGATGGGCGGGTGATCTTCGGCGGCGACGGCGGTTCGTGCGTCGTCGTCGTCGCCGACTCCGTCATCTACTGCACCGGGTACGACTACTCGTTCCCGTTCCTCGACACGGGCGGCCTGCTCACTGTCGACGTCGACGACAACCGCGTCGGCCCGCTGTTCGAGCACACCTTCCCGCCGGCGCTGGCGCCGTCGCTGTCCTTGGTGGGGTTGCCAAGGCTGGTGTGGTGCTGGTGCCGCTGTTCTACGAGGTGCAGGCGAGGTGGGTGGCGCAGGTGCTGTCCGGGCGGCGGACGCTGCCGCCGGAGGAGGAGATGACGCGCTCCGCCGAGGAGTACCACCGCGCCAGGGAGATGGGCGGCGTGCCCAGGCGCCTCTCTCACGCCATATTCTTCGCCGAGAAGCACTGCGGCTTCCCGCGGTTGCCGGAGTGGAAGAGGGAGCTCATGTCGTCGGCTGTCAAATGCCTCAAGGAGGACGACGCGGAGAGGTACCATGACAGCTACCATGACAGCAACCTTGTCCTCGAGGGATTGCGCTCCGAGGGCTGGCTGCCTGCCTCAACTCAGGATGATGGCGACGGCGTACCACTACCACCAGAGCAGCAACTACGGTGAGGGGGAAATCACAAGCACAACGGGTTGTGCGTCCACCCATTATCTCTCACCGTTCATTTCACATTGAGATTCGTGCTGCCAGTGTCCCATGCTGTTTCCTGCTACCCCTATGTGCTTTATGATTCGTGCTCCACCCCTCAATGTGGTGGTGTAGTGCTTCCCTACCGTTGGATAAAGGGTGCTCACTCACCCCATTGTGGAAAATGCAAGAGTGTGTGATATTTCCGGGCACAAGTACAAATCATACTGACATACTGACTGAATTGTAAAACGTTCCTTTCCCAAGTACTACAAATCAAATCATAGTGATGATTGAAGTATAAATCATAGTGATTGAAGTGGTGGTATAAAACCGCGAATTGCAAAGCTTTCCTTTCCTACGTCAACCAAGCTTGGAAGGCTAGCGGAGGCAGTTACGTATGTTTTGTAAAAATTGTTAAATAAATGTGTAATTTGCGGCGAACATTCATCAAATTTAAAAATACCCTCAAACTCAAACACTAGACAATGTACCCCCTTAACTTTCAAATTTTGATATATTATTCCATTGAAATAGTTTAAAATTGTTTCGATGGTGTGGGTTTCACTGACGGGGCATGTGAGTTTTTTTTTTGGTGTAATGCCATATTTTATTGAATATTCAAGCTCCTAAATGAATTCAAATAAAAAACATCAACTACAAAGTCTTGTATCTCTTCAAGCACTATACATTTGGTGTAGAGCATGTCTCCGTCTGAGGTCATTTGAAAAAAAAAATCTAAATTTCATCACCAAAGAACTTTAAACCAATATTTGGGGCTCAAAAAGATCTCAAATAAAAGGGCTTTCAACCATAAAATTATAGACCACATTGAGATCTATAACCGCGCTGTAAATCATGTCAATGTCTATAGTCATTTGACATTCTAAAATTGAACTTCAATATATGAGTAATTAAAATGAATATTTGGGCCTCTAACGATCTCATATAAAAATGTGCCAACTAGAAAGTTGTAGATCACACTTAGAGCTACAACTTGGGTGTAGACCATGTCAACATCTAAGGCCATTTTTTTCTCTAGAAAATAGATTTCAAAATACTAGAATAAGGGGAAAGTTGTTAACAAAAAGTTGTATATTGCAGCTAAAGTTACAGTTTTGGTATAGACCATGTCAACATCCTAGGTCACTAGAAAAATTCAAAATTTTGAATTTCAGAAATTGATAACTTAAAATGAATGCCTTAAAAGATCTTTAAAAAATGTCAATATAAAGTTGTAGATCACATCAAGCTCTACAATTGTGATACGAAATTTGTATTGGTCATAGTTACTAATATGAAAAGTTATGATTTTTTATGTTAAAGAAAAAGAAATCACCTGTCATATGGGCCTCCGTTATATATAACAGCAAAATCATCCGGAAAAGCACTTTGAAATGATCAAGGAGAGTATTTTATCCAATTTTCAAGTCGAGGAAGGCAAGTTACATGGTATTTGAGTTCAAGGGTGCCTTTTAAATTTAGCGAGGAAGAGAAATCAGATTTTACTCTTTTCTTTTCTTTTCATATTTGCAGTTCCCATCTCCATTTGCCCCCATGAGCTAAAACCTCGGAAATGAACCACGACAAATGATCTGTTCCATTTCGGCTCTCACCCCTAGGGCACTAGTATGAGTATGATCCTGGGATCCAGACATTTTAGACCTGTTTGTTTACTTACCCACAAGCCTAGGGAAGAAGGGCCAGAGGCAGGAACATTGGACGCCTAGGATCAATTTCCTGGCCCAGGCGAGTTCTCGGATAAATAAAGCAAACAGCCCGGCCCATGTGCAACCGTGTTTGTATGTGTGTGTGTGTGTGTGTGTGTGTGTGTGTTTTTGAAATCATGTTCACCTGTGCGTTTGTATCATCTGTCACCTTTTGATTGCACATGCCCTGAATACTGTTATTATAGTTACATCTGGGTGAATTGGGATACTATTATATTGACAAATCATACAAATGGGCGGAGTCAATAGTATTCCTGGGTAGGAATACCATACTTTTTTTGAACAAAATTTAATAGATATGTATGTATAAACACATATATATATTTGTAATGGTGTATTTCTCTGCTGTATACACTATTTTAGCCCAAAATGGCCCAAAGGACAGCTTTCTCTCAATCTTCATCCTAGATTCGCATAGCAGGCCGGCCCATGAGGCCCATCAAGCAGCACAGGTCGACGCCGCGTGGCACCGTATCGTTACGTCCTTCTTCTCCCGACTCCCGTGAAGCACAAGCACTGAAGCCAATCCCCAATTCCCCATTCTCTAACAGCAGCAAAGCAGAACCCTAACCCTACACGTGACGGCCGGCGGGCGTTGGCGAATCGGCGGCAAGGCTCGCGGCCTCGCGCGACCTCTCGGCACGCGGCAGTGCCAGCGCATTCGCGCTTCACGTCGGCGATAGCTTGAAAATTAATGAATATGCTAGCTAAAAATTTTGAAGAGGTTGGTAATATGGTTTTGAAAAATGCCCCAAAGAACTGTCAGTTGACTGCTCCTCAAATTCAAAAAGAGATAGCCAATTGTTGTGCCAAAGAAACAACTAAGCTTCTAATGGAAGACCTTGGTAGTGAAAATTTTGCAATTCTTGCTGATGAATCTAGTGATATGTACCAAAATGAACAACTTGCTCTTTGTTTGCGGTATGTTGACAAAAAGAGGAGAGTAGTTGAGAGGTTCCTAGGAGTTGTTCAAGTCGAGAACACTACTTCTTTGACTCTTAAATCTACAATTGAGAAATTGTTGATGGATCATTCATTGAGCTTGTCTATGGTACATGGACAAGGCTATGATGGAGCTAGTAACATGAAGGGTCGTGCTAATGGTCTAAAGAAACTCATCATGCATGATTGCCCATCTGCATATTATGTCCATTGTTTTGCACACCAACTTTAGTTAACCCTTGTGGCAGTTGCTAAGAAAAACCCAGACTGTGTTTGGTTCTTTGATCAAGTTAGATTTCTATTGAACTTAATTAGGAATTCTTGCAAGAAGATAGAAATGCTTCGAGTAGCACAAGCTTAGAGAATTGTAGAAGCTCTAGAATTGGGTGACATTGAAACTGGAAAGGGTTTGAATCAAGAAATGGGTTTGGGAAGACCTGGAGATACTCGTTGGGGATCTCACTATAAAACTGTTATGCATCTTATTGCTTTGTATCCTAGCATTCTGAAAGTTCTCATAATGGTTGGCAATGATCGCTCTCAAAAAACTGAGTGTGCACAAGCACAAGCAATGCTGACAATATTTAAGTCATATGAGTTTGTTTTTATAGCACACTTGATGCAAACAATACTTGGGTTCACAGCGGACTTGAATGATGCCTTGTAGAAGAAGGATCAAGGTATTGTCAATGCAGTAGAACTCATTTCTTTGACCAAGCTGCAAATGCACGCCTTGCGGGAGGATGTTAGGTGGGAGGATTTTCTTAAAGGAGTTAACTCATTTTGTGTCAAGAATAAAATCAAAATACCTGATATGGACGCATTTTATAAGCCCGTTGGAAGAGATAGGAGGTTCTTTATCAAGATCAAGAATCTCCATCATTTCCGTGTTGGCATGTTTCTTAGTGTCATTGATAGGCAGCTTCTGGAGCTTAATGAAAGGTTTAATGAGGTAAACACAGAATTGCTTATTTGTATGGCTTCATTCAGTCCTATAGATTCATTTGCTGCTTTTGATAAAGAGAAATTGGTTAAGCTTGCTAGATTTTATCCTAAGGATTTCTCAATCTTAGAGTTGCTCCATCTTCCCGCTCAACTTAATTTGTACATTACTGATATGCGCAATGATGAAAGGTTTGCAAATGTGAGAAGCCTTGCTGAGCTTTCCATGAAACTTGTTGAAACAAAAAAGCATGAAAGACATAAAGTTGTTTACAAGCTTCTCAAATTGGTGCTAGTGCTTCTAGTAGCAACTGCTAGTGTTGAAAAAGTCTTTTCTATCATGAATTATGTCAAGAACAAATTGAGAAATAAGATTAGGGATCAATACTTGAATGACTGTTTGGTTACATTCATTGAGCGGGAGTTCTTTCTACACGTCAAGGATAAAGACATCATCAATCGCTTCCAAACCATGAAGAATCGCAAGATTAAAGCCACATTATAATATTTTGTAAGTTCTCTTTATTACTTGTTAGTTTCATGAATACCTTTGTGCTGATTAGATGAACAATATGTGTTTGAATATTTGTGTGACTTTAATTATCGGTAATTGTATGTCTCTAGTTTTTTTTTAACCTATGGATTGGAATTTTCTTAGAGATGAGAATACCAAACTTTTAAATCCTGCCTCCGCCACTGATACAATACACTAGTAAGAAAAGCTCTATCTTGACGCCTAGATTTTTTTTACGGCCAGTTTTGCTTGACGGCCACCACTAGAAATCAGTCTTATTTTTACAAGCGGTTCCTTAAAAATACCGTCACTAGAAATCGATTTCTAGTGACGGTTCTTTAAGTGACCCGCCTGTAGAAATAATCTGAATTTTATTTTTTTGAGTTTATCAAATGACCTCATATCAAAAAACTGTCTAAATAAAAGTTCTAAATCTCGAAAAGTTATGAAACTTTGTAGTTGATAACTTTTCATTTGAAATCATCTTGCCAGCGAAAAATACGTTTGAATTTGTCAAATTTGAAATTCAAATTTTATAAACTACCTCAAATGGAGAAACTTCCAATATAAAAGTTGTAGATCCTGAAAAGTTATGCAACTTTATAGTTGACAACTTTTTATTTGACTTCGTTTAGGGCCTTAAACAGTCAATTTTCTATCAGTTTGTAACAATATATGGCGAACCTAATTTAACTGAGACATATGTGATAGAGGAGGTTACGTGCGAGGGGGAGGTCGCGGGTTCGAACCCCCGAGACCGCGTAGCGCGCGAATTTTGCGCGAAAAATGCCACGACTTGCTGGCCGGTGGGTCCCTTCCCAGATTTAATCTTTTTGTTTTGTTATTTTTAAAACCCGATTTCTGAAAAAGATACAGGCGGTTTCTTAAGTGAACCGCCAGTACAAAGCGCTCATTTGTACTGACCCTAGCACTGGTGGTTCACAAAGCACTCATTTGTACTGGCCCCCAGCTCAGCATAATAGTCCAAGAATTTGTCAGTCTGACTCTTTGCTTCTAGGGGGGTGTTTTTGTTTCTCTCCAAAATTCCAAAACTTCTGTCACATCAATTTTACGATATATACATAGAACATTGAATGTAGACGAAACTTTTGCATGTTTGCACAGTTTGCCTGTAAATCACGAGACGAATCTTTTAAGTCTACTTGAGCTATAATTGGACACTTATTGTAAAAAATTTCTCGCTGCTATAGTGCCAAAATTCCAAAAATTTTGGGATTTAAACACGCCCTAGCTTCCACCAAATATTTTGCTCGGACTGCATGTTTTATTTTCCGCTTTTTTTTGAGCAGAAGGATCCTTTCTAGAGGAAAGGGTACAAGCGTTCCTTTCCAAACGGTATAAAAAAAGTACCTCTGTCCATTTAATAATATAAGTATACAACTATGAAAAATGTGCCCGTTAAAGTAACTCAAGTTTGATAAATTTATAATAAATAATATTAGTGTTTATATTTTTTAAAAAATTTATTATAAAAATATATTTCATAACTAACCTAATGGTTCTTTATTTTGTATCTTGAATATTAGTATTTATTTATATAAATTTAGTCAAAGTTCAAACGATTGGATTTCTCAAAAAATGAAAATTGCATGTTCAAATGAACGAAGGAGGTAAAAGGGTGTTACCGGTTTGATTGTACCTACAGGATCTTGTAAGTAAATGAAGCTGGTTTGATTCTCTATCTAACACAGGGGTTTAGCGGTCGACCATTGATTCAGTTACGTTATACTAACTATAGTTGATTGTGCTGGTGTATGAACTTCTATATTTGTTTTTCTCCTTAACACGACTCTGTGTATTTCATCAAGAAGAAAAGTCACAGAAAAAAAAGACCAAGCGAGGTGCCTGGTAGGGAAACAAAAAAGTTTTTGCGCAACTAAGCCATGACGAAACTAGAAGCCGCTAGTTGGTTGTCTTCACGGCATATTGGTCATGTTTAATCAAAACTCTACTTTCGTTTTAGTTTTACATTTAGTTTGCTGTAAACTTGTGCTTTCGACAGCTTGTGCCCTCGGGCAAATCTTTGTAATAATTGGCATGATTCTATCAGCTGATAGATGAAGCCGGATATTGAACTATCGTTTATTTAAAAAAAAGAGAATATCCACATTTGTTATTCTTCGGTTTTGAATTAAAAATGATTGGAAACAAAACCGATAACGGTATTCCCGGCAATGGAGAATATAGTTAAAGAACATGTAATACGACACCATATATATATATATATATATATATATATATATATATATATATATAAGTCTTCAAACATGCTTTACTGCTTTTTTAACTAACAAGCATACTTTACTGCTTATGCAAGTTCACACACACATGTATACTGATGAGGTTCAAATCTCTACAACTAAAAAAACATGAAAACAAGATTCTACCCGGTACAGTATGGTGCGTCGCCCCGCTCGCTCTGCCCGGCTATTATGGTCATAGTTTCACTAATCGCTCTGCCCGGCTCTATTCGCTGGAGCTAAAGAGCTCGGCTGATTTTGGCTTATGCTGATTCGATGTGAGAAAAAATACTGTAAAAGAGCTGAAAAATAAACGCTTGTTAGCTGAAGGCAACAGAGATCACCCCGCCCGGCTCCTTCGCACAACCGACGCCCCACTGCCCACCACCACCTCGCGCAGTCGCGCCCCACCACTGCCCACCTCCTCTCCGTTGCGACGGCGCCCCCGGCACCCGGCCTCCTTGGGACCAGATCCTCTAACGTCGGGCTCTTCGACTGCAGCTGCAGTCACGCAATCTACGCCGTTCGTTGAAGATTGAAAGGATGCTCTTCGAGCCTGAAGGCCAGGCGTGTACTACCTGGGCCTCGGCCCACGAGCAAGTCTACGGCTCCTACTTTTGGCGAGCAAGTCTATCGCTCCCGGTCTTTTTCCTTTTTGGCGCGAATTTGGTCACTTTTCCCGCGAGCGAGGGTTCCCAAAGGCGTCAGAGTCGGCGATTGGTTTTCTGCAAGCACAAGTGTGAGGCGATCGGCTGACAAACATGTTCGCAGGTGTGCATTCCAGGTCTCCATGCATGTTTGTTTAGATTGCGACGTTATTCTTCTTATTTGTTTGCCATTCTCCCATACGTCAGCTCGTATTGGACTTGGTTAAAGAAACATCAACTTGCGCAAATCCCAAAATAGAATCATGATATATGAGATGGAAGAAAAGAGGTGTGTAACACATGCTTGCTTCTTTATCCCCCATGCGTTCAGATTTATTCTAGTTGCTTATTGTATCACCACTAAATTAAATACTTTGTTTTGTGTAGGGATGGGTTTTCCCCTAGTTTCTTACCTCAAGTTGGTATGGAATTCAATAGTACAAACGAGGCTTGGATGTTTTGGGTTAACTATGGTGGTCAAGAGGGTTTTGATGTTAGGAAAAGGTACTTGAACAAAAGACAATCTGATGGAAAGGTTAGGTCATGCAGATTTGTTTGTGCAAATGAGGGTCACAGATTGAAAGATAAAAGGGATCATTTAATTAAGTGTCCAAGAGCTGAAACAAGAACTGATTGTGAAGTGCGTATGTGTCTCATACTAGACCGGGAGAAGGGAAATTATAAAGTCACTGAGTTGATTTTGGAACACAATCACACCTTCAGTTGCCACAAACCTCACATTTGTTGGTCTCTCAAAGAAAAATTTCAGAACTACAAGGTTTTGAAATTAAGACGGCCGACGATGCAGGAATTGGGCCCAAAGCTGCACATGAGTTGGCTTCTATCCAAGTTGGTGGCTCAACACATCTCAGTTACACTCTTCGAGATCACAAGAACTATTTAAGGGCCAAGCGCCAACGTGAGATGGCATATGGACAAGCTGGAAGCATGCTTAGGTATTTCCAAGAAAAAATTGCTGAGAACCCGTCATTCCAATATGAATTGCAAATGGACCGGGAAGAACAAATAGCTAACAATTTTTGGGTTGATGCTAAAATGCTCACTGACTATGCATATTTTGGTGATGTTATTAGTTTTGATACTACTTTTGGAACAAATAGAGAGAGTAGGTCTTTTGGAGTATTTGTTGGGTTCAACCATTTTAGAGAAATTGTGGTTTTTGGTGCTGTTCTCATGTATGATGAGATATTTGAGTCTTTCAAATGGTTATTTGAGACCTTTCTAAAAGCACATAATGGCAAGCAACCTAAAACAATCTATACTGATCAAGATGCAGCAATGGAAAAGGCTGTTAAGGAGGTCTTTTTAGAAGCTTGGCATGGTCTGTGCACTTTTCATATTATGCAAAATGTTGTTAAGCATCTAGCTGAAGCTGATGATGAAGAATCATGTACTCCTCCAAAAACAAAGGCTCAGGACAACAAGGATGAACCAAGTATTCTCGCAGATTTTAGTGCATGTATGTATGAGTATGAAGATGAAGCAACATTTCAAGAAGCATTTAACATCATGAGGACAAAGGCCAGCAAGCAATTTTGGTTGGATAGTATATATAAGGTAAAAGAAAAGTGGGCTGAATGTTATATGACTAATGTGTACACATTAGGGATGAGGACTACACAATTGAGTGAGAGTCTAAATAGTGACTTGAAGCGACATTTCAAATCAGATTTTGATATCATTCGATTCCTTAAGCATTTTAAAAGGGTTGTGGAATATAAAAGAAATAATGAATTGCTTGCTGAATTTGAATCAAGAAAAAAAATTTACCAAGACTCAGAACGAGGACTCCTATGTTACTCCAAGCTAGCAAGCTGTACACACCAATTGTTTTTGAAGCTTTCCAATCTGAATATGAGAGGTCCATGGCAACATGCACCACACCATTGGAACGCAAAAATGAATATCTTGTAGTAGTTGGGAGTCTTGATGAAAATTTTACCCTTGAGAAGGAGTACAAAGTTACCGGTGACCCTGCAAACCAAAGAAGCATATGCAGCTGTGGGCAGTTCAATAGAATTGGAATATTGTGTGCACATGCTCTAAAAGTTCTTGATTTGATGAATATCAAGTCAATCCCGGAATAATATATACTGAAGAGGTGGACTCGAGAAGCACGCAGTGGGACAGTACAAGACAACCAAGGCCGAAACATAATAAAGGATCCAAAATTAGATGCTATGCTTTGCTACAAAAATATGACTCGCAAATTCCTCAATTTGGCACACCGAGCTGCAAGTCATCCACGGTGCGTCCTATTGGTCAATGAGGCACTTGACATGGTTAGCAAGCAAGTCGAAGAAGAAATCACGAGTTTTCCTAGTGCTGTGAATCCAAACAATGTTTCGACAAATGATTCTCCCCCAACTGATTTGTTGAGTACAACAAGCCTAAAGAAAAAGGATGTGGAAACTAAAACCTCAAAGCGCAAAAAAGCTTGGTTTGAGAAGATGCGCAAAGTTGGAAAGAAGGGAGGTAAGAAAAAGGGAAATGGTTCACAGGTATGTGGTAACATAATTTTTTTTATTCTCTTTCACTGTGTTTAATGGGAATATGTTCAGTTTTATTTCTTTTATTTGAAGGAACAAGAAACTGCAAAGAAGGGAGGTAAGAAAAAGAAAAAAGAAGCACATGTACAAGGCACTACAACAGTACAAGACACTGCAGTGGTAAAAAATATTTATCCTAGTACTTCTTTGCCCATGGAAGAAATGGCTGAACCATACATGGCCATAAACTCCTTCTCTCAGTTATTTACGGTAATGTTTGAAAAATACACCATTTTTCTAAACCATACATGGCCACCATGTTCAATCGTTGTTCTTTATTTTGCAGGGAGCAATCACAGATGATGTGATTGGTGAATTCTAGGAGCATGGATATCTTTTGCCACCCATGTGCAATCTGAATGTCTTTTGCAAGTTTGTATGTAAATGATGTCTTTTGCCATTTGAGAGCATCACAAACTCTTTTGCAAACAAGACCTGATCTGGAATTTAGCAGCTATGTCACATGCACTGTGAACAATGAGGTTTGTGTAGTCTCCGAAGTTTTTAAAATTCAGCAATACCTCCTGTTTATTTAGTCAAAACATTCCAAAAGACAATCTACACAGAATTACTCTTTATTCAGTCATAACATTCCAGATTTCCAAAAGACAATCAGAATCGTAATTTGCTAGCAGTTTGGCTGCCTACCTGCACAAATTGCTAAAACTTGTGCTTTCTATTCAGTTACAGCAACGGTACAATTCACAGAATACAGCATTTTGCCCTGTTTTCACAGAATACAGGGCAAGCAGAAAAATGGTGCTTGAGGCCTCGATGCACCCAGGCTAAGCACCTAATGTTTGAAAAAGGCAGCCTGGACCTCCACCACGGCGGTCGCATCCCTTCCTGCAGCAAGGCTCGAGCACCATTTATTTTTCTGAATGCAGATACTAACAGCTGCATCCGGAAGACCAGCAGCCTCTGCGTGGCAGCAAGCAAGACAGAGTACGCCGCCGAGGCAGCTAGCTGGCCGTCGCAGCATCCGGAAGACCAGGGCACCGAGAGAGACGGCGGCGGCGCGGAAGAAACGCATGGCGACCGGCGAGAACTGCCTCTCGGCGAGGACGGCCCTGCTCGTCGCGGCGCTCGGCGAGGACGGCAACAGGACGCGACGGCGCACTGCATCGGCGAAGACGGAGGCGGCGGTGTCGATTTTGCCTTCCGGGAGCTCTAGGCACTTTCCTTGTAGATATGATATTCTTGGGCCAAGGCCCATTTAGCATCGGAGTGCTTAGCCTGTATACGGAGACGACGGATCGGCAGCGGACGACGCAGATTGCGCTGACTTAAATCTCTTGGTATGTTCTCGTTGTTGACATATCAGAAATCAGAAAAACGGAACCACCGGATAGGGACATGCGTAAACCAAAGTGCTCAGTCTTATTCAGGCGATCAAGGCTACAGTGATGAACCCATCTTCAAATCAAGGTTTACATTATTTATCAACCAACTTCCATCAAGACTACAGTCTACAGGTGATGAACCCATGGGTATTTTTCTAAACATATTTGAATTTCACAATTGCTATTTAAATTGATTTGCAAACTTCCAGGTGGTTTTTATTTCCCCGTGTCATTGTGATAGTGCATTTGTCATTTGCACATAATATTTTTGCCCAATGCTATAGGATACTGCGTGCTATGCCCGTTTGAGGCTTACAATGTTCCCGAATGAACTGAAAATTATGGTAGTTAGGCCCTTTGGTTGTTTTTAGCTTCATTTTATGGACTAAGTAGAGGTGCTATGTTAGCACTCACCTGCAGTTGTCATTTAGTTTCTTATACTTAGACTTTTACCATGGATGCTTGTTTTTTAAAAAAAAGTCTGTATATGATCACTTCATCATGATTTATTTTAGTGTCCATATAGCTTGCACGTAGATACAGTCTCTCTTGAATTTTTGCTTGCATCAAGGTGCATTCATCCTCTAATTACTTTACTTGTGATGATGTCTAATTAATAAAGGGTAGTATATGCTTATTTCAAATAGTATATGCTGAGGGAACTTAATTCGATCGGAGCTTAGATAGTACCCGGGATGTTGAAGGTTACTGCTGTTGAAGCACGCATCATGGGGATAATGGTATGTGATTTGTGTTGTGGCCTGTGGGAGAGCAACGTCAGGTCCAGCTATCCAGGTGTGTCTAGGATGTAGATCCTGGGAGTACTTGAACCTGTTATTTAATTTGGCTCAATTTGATTATTGAAAATTGCAGCCCGTGCTTATTCTTATTGCCATCCCTCTTAATTGATTTGGGAAGGGACTCAGCTTCAGATAAGTCGAGAAAAAGGAGTGCAGAATGGGCATACTATTGGGGCTGAATTTCTCAAATAATAGTTGGAGATAGAGGTGAGAAGATTGCTGCAGAGCTGACTGAATATTCTTAATATAAATATAAAGTTCTCTTTAAGTTTCGTTTCCATTAATTTAGTAATTTCCCAAGTGACTCCTATTTCTTATAGTTGTTAAGTTGACCTTTAGAGTTCAGACCAATGTTTGGAAAGTGTAAAAACATTTTTTTAGTGGTGCCTTATCTTTATACAAACAACTGCCTTGCAAGAGCTGATAGAGCATAATTCCTCAAAACAAAAATATATAGTGCACTATTTATTCTTCACTTATCTGATTGGGATACAAGAAATAATTTTTCTATCATTAATATTATATATATATGATGCCATGTCAACATGCTAGGTGAATTCGACTTCTCTCTACTATTTAATCCTGAATTAGCAAAAATGTGTTCTTAGTGATCACTCTTCAGTGGCGCCGTGGCCGGCTTTCGACATGCATGGGTGGTGTCTGCATGAGCTGTCTGCATGGATTGCTACCATTATTCTATCTACGGTAATGCTCTCAGTTCAACAAAATCCATGGGCCTATCATTACCCTTTTTAACTATCGTTATGATATCTTCGAAGGGACACATATTGTATATTGCATTTTAAAATTTATAATTATCTTGATAAAAAAATCTCACTATACTTCCTCTTTGTAGATTAAATTCTAAATGTCTTGTCAACTTTGTTGATTTATTAGTACCATCTGAGGAAGACACTGGTCATACCGAAAGCGAGTCCACGTGCAACTCCTGCAAGTAAGTTCTTTTGTCCGTTGCTCCAATGCAGTTCTCTGCTATGCATACACTAGAATCTTTGGTTTTAGACTGATCTTGAGGTATCTTTCTGCACCATTTTTTTCCAAAATTTTGTTCTGTTGCCAACTGCATCTTCTCAAAGATCAATAAATGGTCATACTGTCTACCATCTGAGGAGCTGCTTGAAAATATGAAGACGTCATCCCTGATATGTCAGTTTATTTAGTTCCATCAATGATAGATTGATAGCATTATCCCTGCAATGTGCAATGTGTTTGTTAAACTGCTAGGGTGCTTCATCCTTGATGATATCTGCCATGTGTTGTGCTGAATTATCGAGACTGTTTTATTGATAGTGGAATTAATCTTATCTATGAACATATACTGAATTTTCCTTCTGAAACAAATTTTCCTCTAAACACATATAGGCACTTTAGCAGAGATTTTTGGATACGGTGTTCTATGTTGGGAAATTTGAAATAACCAAAAAATGTGAATACATCAATGGTAGCTCATGTGCTTCAAGGAGTTTACCAATTAGCATTTGTTGGTTCAGGTTTGGGTGCACATCATGAAAGCGGATAGCTACATGCTAAGCACTTCTGGCAGCCCTTTTGTGCAATTGTGCTTTTCGGACAGAGCATCGGACTTCTTCAGCATAGGGTTGTATCCATGATGTGTACAGACTCGGTACTATAACGAACAGAGTATGGCCGTCGTCGTCCTGGACGCGCTCACTAGGTATTGGATGCGAACTGTTTCTGTTGGACCGTTTGTCTTCTCAATGAAAAGAAATGGTTGTGTACATGAGAAGCTCGGTTGCAATAATGTTGGAGTTGGAGTTGGAGTGGTGGATGGTTGCCTTGCACATATAATATGCATTTCATCAGATAATAAAAAGGAGTCTGAGAAGAAGACAGGTAGCATATGATGATCTGTGAACGTGTTATTGATATGATGAGACTTCAAATCTTACGACTGTGAAACCATTTTTATAAAGTATAACACATGTTTGTACATAAATTTTCGAGATATTATATGTTCCCGTTGCAACGCACGGGCACTCACCTAGTAACAAAAAATTACTGAATAGCGTGGGATATTGGAAAAAGGGTATAATATTGAATGGCTCCCTAGAATGATTTCTACCTGAATTGCTTGGCTATCAGCTATTCCCTTGTGTATTCCTCGAGAACCGAACGAGCCCTAAAACAGTTAGGCAGAAACTTATTATCATTAATTTCCATAAGTTTCAATCTCCACTTGCCCTATAAAACACGATAAACCCCTGGAAATAAACAGGCATACCAATCGATTTGTTCCACTTAGGGCCTGTTTAGTTTGTCAAAAGTTGGTAAAAAGTGTACTGTAGCACTTTTGTTTGTATTTAACAACTTTTGTCCAATCATGGCCCAAATAGACTTAAAAGATTCATTTCGAGATAGCCAAACAAAAAGTACAAACATGCAACAGTGCTACTTCATTTAATGCTCCATGCATGTGTAAAGGACAATCGATGTGATGGGGAAAGAGAAAAAATTTTGTGAACTAAAAAGGGCTTTAGGGTTTTTCATCCCTATAAGGGGAGAAATACATACAATTTAGTATAAGTATAATTCCTTATTAGTCATATGTATTAAACGATAACTAGTATTTATATCTTTTAAAAAGTTTTAGCATGTGCGAGATGGGTTAGTTTCCGTAATAACAGTTTTTATTAACATTTGCTTCCAGGGCACGATAAAATCTCAGAAACGAGGCATAACTCTTGTTGTATCATCAGCCTGCTTTTGTATGGACATGCCACACATATAACATAGTACATTAGTACTAGTATACATATCGACAATGTTTTAGGCGACATTATACATTGACGAGCAACTTGACTTGACTACGTACATTATTGTATATTGACGAGCTACTGACGGCATTATATATTGACAAACTTGCAGAGCGCAGAGCGGAGCAGAGGCGTATCACCACCATACAATATTAGGAGCAGTTGAAGTGGGTAGGAAAATGATCGAAAACAGAGACGGCCGTCCGTCCGTGAGTAGGACTTGCAATTGCAGCTAGCCAATATCAGACGAGCTAGCAGTGGTGTCTGCAGGTCCATCGGCTCGGCGGCGAGGCGAGATGGCGTCGTCCACCAAGAAGAAGGTGTGCGTGGTCGGCGCCGGCGTCTCGGGGCTGGTCTCCGCCCGCGAGCTGCGCCGGGAGGGCCACGACGTGGCGGTCATGGAGCAGAGCGCCGGCGTCGGCGGGCAGTGGCTGTACGACCCGAGGACCGACGCTGGCGACTCCCTCGGCGTGGCCGGAGTGCACAGCAGCATCTACGCCTCTCTCCGGCTCAATACGCCCAGGGAGAGCATGGGCTTCTCCGACTTCCCCTTCATCTACCCCAGCAACGACGACGACGACGGCACCGGCGGCGACGCCCGGCGGTACCCGGGGCACGCCGAGTTCCTGAGGTACATCAGGGGCTTCTGCGACGCGTTCGGGCTCATGGACGCCGTCAGGCTCAACACCAAGGTCCTGCACGTCGGCCTGTTGGCGCCGCGTGGACACGACGACGGCGGCGTGACGCGGTGGACGGTGAGGTGCTCGTCATCGAGACATGGTGACCGTGAGGGCGACGTGGTCACCACGGAGGAGACGTTCGACGCTGTCGTCGTCGCCGTCGGCCAATTCACCCAGCCAAGGCTCCCTACGATCAAAGGTAGGTTCTGAACAATCATTTTCATTACATGCCAAGGAGGACACTAATTGTTAAGGGTGAGGAAATTGAGATCTGGATTGAATTAGTGTTCTTGGTGAATTGAGCGTCTGCTGCTGCTGCTGCTGCTAGTATAGGCATGGACAAGTGGAGCATGAGGCAACTGCACTCCCACTCGTACCGGGCCCCGGACTCGTTCCAGGACCAAGTGGTGGTGGTGGTCGGATGCCAATCGAGCGGCGTGGACATCGCGCTGGAGCTCGGCACGGTGGCGAGAGAGGTGCACATCAGCGTCAAGTCCGTGGACGACGACGGCGCCATGTTCCCCGGCATGAGGAAAGCTGTGTCCAGGCACCATAACCTGCACCTCCACCTCCAGGCAAAGCTAGCTACTACAAACGCAGATCCACGCTTCATTCGTTGAGAATCTGATCCATCGTCCACGAGCATCCAGCTAACAAACAAATTGAAATTGGCTTTGTGTTTAGCAGATCGAGTGCCTGTGCGAGGACGGGCAGGTAATGTTCGCCAACGGCTCGTCTGTCGTCGCCGACTCCATCATCTACTGCACCGGGTACAACTACTCATTCCCGTTCCTGGACACGGGAGGTCTGGTCACCGTCGATGACAACCGCGTCGGCCCGCTGTACGAGCACACGTTCCCGCCGGCGCTGGCGCCGGCGCTCTCCTTCGTGGGCATACCTAAGAGGGTGGTGGTGCCGAGGTTCTACGAGACGCAGGCAAGGTGGGTGGCGCAGGTGCTGTCCGGCCGGAGGACGCTGCCATCGTCGGAGGAGATGATGCACTGGGCCGAGGAGTACCACCAAGCCAGGGAGGCGGCCGGCATGTCCAAGCGCCTGACGCATGAGTTCTTCGACGACTATGACCGCTGCGACAAGTTCGGGGAGATGTACTGTGGGTTCCCAAGGTTGGAGGACTGGAAGAAGGAGCTCCGGTGGTCGTCCATCGAAAGACAAAGGGGTGATGGCTCGGAGACCTTCCGTGACGTCTACCACGACAGCGACTTGGTTCGGGAGGGCTTGCAGGCACATGGGGCTGGCCGGTTGGCTCACTAGAACACAAGTAGCACAAAAACGTGTAATACCAAAACGATAGGGTTTGTTAAAAACTCAACTGGTGGGGAAAGACCGTCCCCACGATTTTTAATAATAAAGAAACTCCTCGGTTCTCAGACCGAAAAAACCCCGAATCCTGGCCCCGCCCTGACAATGGGAACAGGTGACCTGGGAGGTACCGCCAGAGTGGCTAGACCAATTGATCTAGCACCCTTTGGCATAAGATAGGGTATGTTACTTTGTTTAAAAAGTTTTCATAAGAAATCTATAAAAAATGTGAAAAATACAATAAAATACCATTTCTTATGAAGTAGACAGTTTCTTGTCTAACATATCATTTCCTCATCTCTCTTCTTTAAGAGAAAATTGTTGCACTTCCCAGTTTTGCCATTCGTAACGTCGACTAGTGTTGGGAGAAAAGGGCAAAAAGAATTTACAATTAACCTCTCATCTTGTAGTCAATCATGAGAAAAACATCTACCATCAGATCAACAGCGGAAATTAATAAGCACATGCACAATAGACACAATGATTTATGTGGAAAACCTCCTCAACCATGAGACCAACCGATCCACTCTAAGCCAAGCTTCCACTATAATCAACAATAGGTACAAGAAGTCTTCTCTAGAGCATCTAGAGGATTACACCAGCAGCAACACATTCATCATGTTACAACTCCTTGCAATTAGCTATAACCACAACCTTCCAATAAAAGAGGAATCAGCAAAACAGAGAAATCACAGATTCTGTCCCCTACAGTAATCAGTTCATATCTCACAAACTACAGCTCCTATGAGCACAAATTTTGAGAGGGAGGTAGATCTACGAGTCCCCTAACCATTGGCCAAATTTCAGCTCAATAGGACACTGTTAAAACACCCAAATAAATCATCTACCGAAACTGCTCTGTCCTGAAACTGTAGTGAGCCAAACTGACAAAACCCCTCTCAAATCTGGTGCTCTACTCAACCAATTCTCACAACCTTACAAATCGAAGTACTCAAAGTATTAGGGAACGAGATCACCAAGTTTTGTGCCAATCCAACCACGTTTGAGCCTCTAATCACCAGCTTGAAAATGACTGGTTCAGAGCCACGGAATCTGTACAGATTTCCCTTCCCTTCTTCTTCCTCTCTTCTCAGGATGTGGTGTGTGTTCTGCTTTCCCTTTCACTCTTTCAGCAGCAACAGCAACTCTAGCAAAGAGTGGAGGCTAGGGTTTTTTCTTTTTATCCATCCCTAGAAGCAATCTCAACCATTGATTTAAGGACAAGATCAACGGTGCACAAGCACTAGGCTTGTAGGTTGTTTCTGCTGGGCTCAAGTTTCATCTTCCATGTGGAGGGATAGCCAAACAAATAGGCCTCCTAACGTTGGACGCATACATTTGCCGTAGTGTCACAGACAACACTTTTTCGGCATGTTCTCCTAGAGATCGATCTCGCACCTCCTGTGTTCAGAGCTGAGGCCACCACCATTAATATCCATGTTGTGGCCATGTCTAGGCCTATTGCAGTCTTGTTCCTAGACGTCCCCAAACATGTCTAGCCTTACTAGTGGCACTGATTGCTTGTCCAAGTGTGAAGCCTATTAAGTTGGTCTCTAGGGTTGCATGTAGAAGAACTTGGCAAGGTCTGGTTACGAATTAGTGACAGTGAATGAGGTTGATGTTTTGTGATTTGAGAACTTCATGGTTCTTCCCCTTCCTTCTCTTCCATCAAATTCAAGGGAGAATGAGCTCTCTTAGATCAATCCTAGAAATGATGGGGACTCCAGAACTGTGAGCACTTGATGAAGGACGTCCGTGGTGCCTTTCTTGATCTCCTCCTCCTTCCTCCTCCTCCTATGATGCTATCCCCTCTTCCTTGCTCTTGGTGTTCTTGCTTTTCTTTGCTAGAGATAGAGAAAGTGAGTGAGATACTCCCTATGTCCCAGAATGTTAGTTGTTTTAGGTTTGGGTCGGTGAGATAGGAGATGAACTTATTACCTGTATACCCCTATTGTTGTAATCATTGTATTGTATATACAAAGAGATAACTACTTGCATGCTGAACACCAAAGGCCACACGCATCTTTCGTTTGAGACCTCAAATCATCTATTTGCATGGAATATTTCTCATTAAACAAATGGGCAGTTGCTGCTGAGCATGGAAAAAAATCGCAGGCTATTAAAAATAGCGGCAACGTTTTTTCAGAAGCTATAAGACTATTGCGGTGCTATAGCGACGCTATGCTAGATAGCGTTTTTATAAAAAAAAACATGAAAAACACAAGTATCATGCAAGAATCATGGCAAATATGAAATTCGATAAACACAAATATGTTTCGAGGATTCCAGAAGTCTAGGTACCATTATCAATATTACAACATGGTTCACACAAGTCTATGGGAGCCACCGTCGGTCGAGTTTGCCTGGGAGCCGCCGCCTCACGAGTCTGTACGGGAGCTGCCGAATGTGTGTCTGGTGGGTTTTTTTTCTTTGAGTCTTGGTGTTGTGCATGAGTGTATGGATTTAGGGTTTCAATAGGTTTTGGGCCTTCGTGGGCTTAGCAGGCTATTGGACCGTCCCTGATTTGGTCAATTGAGAAAATCTGAAATAGCGCCGCTATTTCACCGCTAACGCTATGACGTTTAGCGGCGCTATTTTCCGCTATAGCGGTGAAAGTCAGCACAGCGGCATAATTGGCAATAGCTTAGCGTGACACCTTTCCGGCCGCTATAGCAACGCTATAGCCTGCTATTTTTTTCCATGCTGCCGAGCGGAAGGACCGAGGAGGGGCAAACGCTGGTGCCTCTGTCTAGCTAGGCAGTGACCAGTACGAGCTAGGTGTGGAAGTGGTGAATGACATACTTTCTAGGACAAAATTTGAACTTCCAAACAACTTGTATTCGTGGACGGAGGGAGTAAATGTTAGCGCCAATAACATAAACCTTGTGTGATAGAAGCACATAGTGCTTAAATCTCTATCTAATATTAAAAGGAAAAAAGTTTCTTAATGCAACAATGCTTACAACTGACCGGTGCGTATTGGTTTGCGTAGGAATGCCCGTTTTAGTTTACGGAAGAGTGCACGTAGAATAACAAAAGGGGTTATTCATGTTCAAGCCAGTTTCAAAAGATGCGACAGACCTAATATCTCACATACGCAAAAGAGTTATAGTAGCGTTTCTAGTATGGGGTTGAGTCCGATCCCGAAAATAAATTGAAATACGTTTTGTTTCCATGGTCCACCACTCTCTCTCTCTCTCTCTCTCTCTCTCTCTCTCTCATGTAGAGTTAAGTGTTCAGATATGGTGCGGAGTTTGGTGACAAAAAATGGGAACATATGATGTAGTTGCTGAAGAATCTTTAAAGCTCTCGTACCCATTCCAGTTAGAACATTATGTACATATAGGTACATTATAAGGAGTTCAATTTCAAGATGTGTATTGAAACACATACGCTGGTATAAATCTCTAAGCCATAAGTTGTCCTGTCATCCAAGTAACAGCGCAACAAATTGTATGTCCTATTGCAACAGTAATGTTTGCTAGTGCAATATAAAAGGGTTACGCTAAGACAGGCCAACATATATCTCCATACATGTTAGGTTTTTTTTTTTTGTTTTTTTTTTGTTTTTTTTGGCTCGTCTTCAGGCACAATATAAAATGGTAAAGCAGACGTCAGATCCGCGTTGCAATCATGCCGTAGTGCATGCTGCTCACAAGGTTTATATATATATACATTAAAGTTATATACATGTGTGACTGTGTGGAGGACAAGCACATCAGCGCACGTATTGACGACAATCAACACGCCAGGAAATGGAGGCCGGCCAGCCGGCCCGCCAGTAGATAATACAGTAGTATAGTAGTGGCGGTTGAAGCTAATAAGTGAGTAGGAAAATTGAAACAGATACGGCCATACATGACCAGGACTTGCAATCAGCCAATATATCAGACGATCGAGCAGCGTGTCTTCGATGTGCAGGTCCAGCATTAGCCGGCGAGCTGAGGCGAGATTATGGCGTCGTCGTCCAAGAAGAAGAAGAAGGTGTGTGTGGTGGGCGCCGGCGTCTCGTGGCTGGTCTCCGCCCGCGAGCTGCGCCGGGAGGGCCTCGACGTGACGGTCATGGAGCAGAGCGCCGGCGTGGGCGGGCAGTGGCTGTACGACCCGAGGACCGGCGCCAGCGACCCCCTGGGCGTGGCCGGCGTGCACAGCGGCATCTACGCCTCTCTCCGGCTCAACACGCCCCGGGAGAGTATGGGCTTCTCCGACTTCCACTTCTACCCCAGCAACGACGACGGCGCTGGCGACGACCGGCGATACCCGGTACATCAGGGACTTCTGCGATGCGTTTGGGCTCATGGACGTCGTCAGGCTCAACACCAGGGTCCTGCACGTCAGCCTGCAAGCGCCGTGCGGGCGGTGGATGGTGAGGTGCTCGTCGTCGAGACATGGTGACCGTGAGGGCGACGTGGTCACCACGGAGGAGACGTTCGACGCTGTCGTCGTCGCCGTCGGCCAGTTCACCCAGCCAGGGCTCCCTACAATCAAAGGTAGGTTCTGAACAATCTTTTCCATTACATGCCAAGGAGGACACTAATTGTAGAGGGTGAGGAATCTGAGATTGGAATTGAATTGAGTTTCTGCTGCTAGTATAGGCATGGACAAGTGGAGCAGGAGGCAGCTGCATTCCCACTCGTACCGGACCCCGGAGTCGTTCGAGGACCAAGTGGTGGTGGTCGTCGGATGCCTATCCAGCGGCGTGGACATCGCGCTGGAGCTCGGCACGGTGGCGAAAGAAGTGCACATCAGCGTCAAGTCCGTGGACGACGGCGGCATCTTCCCCGGCATGAAGAAAGCTGTGTCCAACCACCACAAACTGCACCTCCACCTCCAGGCAAGTTTCTGCTCGTTCATGGACACGAACAACACACATATAATTAGAGTCTGTCTATAGCTCACCCATGTGAGTCATCACACGACAAATGAGGGATACCTTTTGTCTATAACTAATCCGACAAGAATGCTTGTGTTTATGTAGATCGATTGCCTTTGCGAGGATGGGCAGGTGGTGTTCGCCGATGGCTCCTCGGTTATCGCCGACGCCATCGTCTACTGCACCGGGTGAGCGCAGCATATGGATGACATGTTTTGTCAAATCCTCCATCTTCAGCTCCTCCGGTCTTATAAACTGCATGCCATGCATATATATGAACTAAAGGTACGACTACTCGTTCCTGTTCCTGGACACGGGAGGTCTAGTCACCGTCCACGACAACCGCATCGGCCCACTGTACGAGCACACATTCCTGCCGGCGCTGGCGCCGTCGCTCTCCTTCGTCGGCATACCCAAGAGGGTGGTCGCGCCGTGGTTCTACGAGATGCAGCCGAGGTGGGTGGCGCAGGTGCTGTCAGGCTCACTAGTAGAGAGCAGATTTTTGATCCTCTACCGATTTAGGCTTTAGAACCGGAAATTTTGACGCCCGGGAAGAAAGAAATCTTTAATCCCGAGTTGCAATAGAAGCTGGTATTAAATGTTTCTTCTCAACGGCTCCTAACGGCTAGATCACCTGGGAGAGCTTTCAGTCCCGATTGGGGCAAAAAAAACCGGGACTAAAAGCTAGGCTTTAGTACCGGTTGGTTCTAACAACCGGAACTAAAATTTTAGTCCCGATTTGTGGCTAAAACCGTGACTAAAGCTCGTCTTTTAGCCCAGGTTTGTATCCATAACCGGGACTGATGCTCCTTCCCTTCCATTTGAACCTTCTTCCCTCCGAGCCCGAGCTATGCAAGCTCAGTGTTCTTGCTTCTTCTCTCAGTGTTCTTGCTCTCAGTGTTCTTGCTCAAGGAGTCAAGGGTGTGAAAATCGGCCTACATTACTCCAACTTCAATTCTACGGTTGTAAAAGTTACTATCTTTATTCTCTCTTATTTAATTACTAGCATATCTCATTTCTTGGCCTAAATAAAAAGGATCGATATTGTTCTTTCTCCATTTTTATGTCAAGCTCAAAATCAATTGATAGTTTGCATATTTGGTTGATGGAAGATTAAATGAGCCGGTATGCATATTTCATTGCTAATATGCATAGCTCACATTTGTTGCTCAAATGTTGTATGTAATATTTATGATTTAAATTTTAGGAATTTTTTGGTTTCATCTATTGAAATACATTATTAGGAATCTAATGCTTTACAAATTTGAGTCTAGAGAGTAAAGAGTAGATGGCAACTGCATCCGAGTCCTCGGCCTATCATCGGGTTCAAAAGCGGTTGAGACCGGACCTCCCTCTCATTGAGTGTGGTGTTGACGGCGGATATACCATAGTATTCCACATTCAAACACCGTCAACAGGCCTCGAATTCAAGGGAGAATAAACATAACATGAGCATATTTTATCAATAATGAGTTCCACTTGTACTCTTAGCTTGTGAATGCAGGGAAGATCAAAACAGGACAAAATGCAGCAGCTGGGGCTCACATATGTGGTTCGGCCGAACCACATATGGAGGCATCAGACAACCACATTCCAATACATGACACAAGGGACCACATAGAAGAGATCAGAGCTCAAAGTGGGCACACCCGTGGCTCGGCCGAACTGCCCATGGGGCCCACCTGGCTCTGGTGACGTGGCAGAATCCGTGTGACACTCCAACCAAGTCATTTCATCCATCTGATCAACTCGTGCTTCCATTCAATGATGGTGATCAAAAGCACACGGATTGAGGCGTGAAACGAAGCAATCAAAACATAACAAGTATCAGGGGAGACCCTATGACTGGTGGGACCCACACCTGGCTTGGCCCCACCCATCATAGGGGTCGGCCGAACCCCCCTGTGTGGGTTTTGGCCACCGACTCACTCCACCGCCTCTCTGCATGCTTCCCATGTGCTGAAATTACCACGGCCGTCCATCTTGAGGCGGTTCTAAGTCGGTTCATCCAAGGGTGGAGAGGCAAGGAGCACGCGGATCGCTGACGTGGCACCCCCTTGCTCTCTCCTATAAATAGAGGCTGCCTCCACCCTCTCAAGACATGATTCATTCAAGATACAAGTGAAGAAGTAGTGTAGTTCCACCTCTAGTAGTAGTTGTAGACTAGTGTGGGAGTTAGAGTTGAGTCGAGCTACGCTCGAGGTCTCCGGAGTCGTCTGCTGGAGAGTCTGGTATAGCTCTTGTATCTTTCTCTTTCTGTAAGACTTATTTACTTTAATATATTATTCTTACTTTACTTTACTGAGTCTTTACTTAGTGCACTACTATTCTAGTAGTATTGTTGTGAGTTATCATATTACTTGGTTGGTTTGCATTAGTTTGTGATCCTGTTCCAACTCAACGTGTGTTAGTTCATCGCCTGTCATAGGGTGCTCTAGTTGCTTTGATCATAGTTAGAGTAGTGAGACTTAGCGTAAGCGTGGTGCTTAGGTTAAATCTTGCCTTTGATTACCGCTTGTCGCATGGATTGTTTGTGGGTGCTAGCAGGTGGTGATAGCCTTGTCTAGTCTTAGTATCCCTCCACGTGTTTTAGGCAAGTTCTTAAAAGGTAGGCTCCCATAAGAGTGTAGGCGCTTCGGGTAGAGGTTTTGTCCTCTATTGTCTCGCACTACCCCCTGCACACCAGTAGTAAGGTAGCAATCCTAGTGTAATTTGACCATTTGATAGGATAGATCACAGGAGTAAAGTTTGAATCACAGGAACCTTTCTCACTCGTTGTCCTCCCACCTAGCTGCACTACACTAGTTATCTTTTAGTATTTCATTTGTTATCTTTGAATCATCACCTTCCTATCATACCACGATTACCCCCTCTGCACTAGTTGTGCTAAGTTGAGATAGATTTCAGGATCTCCTTCTATTAATATTTCTAGCAATCGCTTTCCCTTGGGATAAAATAAATAACGATACCTTGGAATACTTCCGGGTGAAGTGCTATAGCGGTATATTCTGTGCGCTTGCGGAATTATCCAATAGACATAAGAAATACCCCCAGGCACTTCTGGCGCCGTTATCAGAGATAGCCTAACACCCTGTCTCTGGTGGTTGTGCTATGAAGTGTCAACATGCGGCAAGTGTAAGAAAAAGAATGTGCTGGAGTTCCGAGTGAGGAAGGAGAGTCCCAACAAGGGTCGTATCTTCTACAAGTATCCGGATCGCAATGTGAGTTACTCTATCGCATTTGATGATTGTATATAATGAATTATGTTAATGTAAATTTTCTTGATGGTTTTGACTAAACTTATGAATTATTTGTCCTGATTTCAGTGGGATGGCACCGGATGTCCAGGGTGGTACTGGGAAGAAGAGTATGTCAAACACGTATTTGAAACTCTTGCAGAGGCGGCTGCGGTGGGTGATGAGTTAGCTGATGAGGCACTGAGCCCGCGAAAGAAGCCCATTGATGTTGAACAGACGAATGATCTGTCTGTTTTACTTGAGATTGGTCATGATATCCTTAGGCTGTTGAAGTGTATTCTAAGTTTAATTAGTTTAGTGCTAGTTGTGACTGTCTACATTGCAGCGAGGCTTCCATAAATTAATGTCCAATATTTTGATAAATGGTTCGTTTGTCTTGTAATGTAGATGAGTCGGCATTGGATGTACAATACTGATCGTCGCTCCAAAGATTTCATTGAGGGCGTGCATAATTTCTTAAATGTGGCCGAGTCAAACAAGCGGGATGGATTCATGTGCTGCCCATGTGCTGTATGTAAGAATTTGAAGGAATATTCTTGGTCAAGGACTCTTCATTCACACTTGTTTAAGTCTGGTTTCATGCCAAACTACATTTGTTGGACCAAGCACGGAGAAAGATGTGTTATAATGGAAGAAGACGAAGAAGAACAATAGGACGATGACGACGCTGACTATGGTGCCTTAAATAATGATATTCCAATGGGGGAAGCTGAAGAAGAGGTACCAACACAAGATGAGACCGTTGATGATCTTGCTCAGGCTATTTGCGATGCAAAGAGAGAATGTGAAAGTGAAAAGGAGAATATCAAGTTCGAGCGCATGCTAGAGGATCACAAGAAGTTGCTATACCCAAATTGTGATGCAGGACAGAAAAAATTGGGTACCACACTAGAATTGCTGCAATGGAAGGCAAAAAATGGTGTATCCGACAAGGAATTTGGGGAGTTGCTGAGAAAAATAAAGAAGATGCTTCCGAAGGATAACGAATTGCCAGCCACTACCTATGAAGCAAAACAGGTTGTCTGCCCTATGGGATTAGAAATCACAAAGATACATGCATGCCCGAATGACTGCATCCTATACCGTGGCAAGGAGTACGAGAAGTTGGATTCTTGCCCGGTATACCATGCATCGCGGTATAAGATCAGAAGAGATGACTCTGGTGATGTTGAGGGTGAAAGAACCAGGAAGAAAATCCCTGCCAAGGTTATGTGGTACGCTCCTATAATACGATGCTTGAAACGTTTGTTCAGAAACAAAGACCATGCAAAGCTAATGCGGTGGCACAAAAAAGACCGTAAGGTAGACAATATGTTGAGACACCCTGCTGATGGGTCTCAATGGAGAGCAATCAATCGAGGGTTCCTAGATTTTGCAGACGACGCAAGAAACATAAGGTTTGCTTTAAACACGGATGGTATGAATCCTTTTGGGGAGCAGAATAGTAGTCATAGCACTTGGCCTGTTACACTATGTATCTACAACCTACCTCCATGGTTATGCATGAAGAGAAAGTTCATTATGATACCCGTGCTAATCCAAAGACCAAGGCAGCCTGCCAATGATATCGATGTGTACCTGAGGCCACTAATTGAAGAACTACTGCTTTTGTGGAACAAACCAGGTATACATGTTTGGGATGAGTACAAACAGGAGCACTTTAACCTCCGTGCATTGTTGTTCGTAACAATCAATGATTGGCCTGCTCTAAGTAATCTTTCAGGACAATCAAACAAGGGATATAATGCATGTGTGCACTGTTTCACGGATATTAAAGGTATATTTTTGAAAAAATGTAGAAAGGTCGTCTACCTTGAGCATCGTCGATTCCTGCCCGCGTAGCACCCTGTGAGAAAGAAAGGCAAGCATTTTAAAGGTAAGGCAGACCACGAGTCCAAGCCTGTCAACCGCACCGGTGAGGATGTACTCGATATGGTCAAGGACATGAAAGTAGTCTTTGGAAAGAGACCTGGCAGTGAACCTGTTCCAAACGACGCTAGTGGTAATGCACCTATGTGGAAGAAGAAGTCCATATTTTGGGAGCTACCATATTGGAAAGTCCTAGAGGTCTGCAACGCCATCGACGTGATGCACCTAATAAAGAATCTTTGTGTGAACCTGCTAGGCTTCATAGGTGTGTATGGAAAGAGCAAGGACACACCTGAAGCATGACAGGACCTCCAGTATTTGAATGAGCGAGACAACCTGCATCCAGAGAAGACAGCTGATGGACGTCAATACTTAAGACCTGCTAGTTACACTCTTAGGAAAGAAGAGAAGGAGAGCCTGTTTGAATGCCTAAACAGCATCAAGGTACCATCCGGATACTCCTCAAATATAAAAGGTATAATAAACGTGACAGAGAAGAAATTCCAACACTTAAAGTCCCATGACTGCCACGTGCTCATGACGTAATTGCTTCCAATTGCATTAAGAGGAATTCTACCACCAAATGTACGTCTAGCCACATGAAGCTATGTGCATTCCTCAACTCAATTTCTCAGAAGGCAATCAATCCTCTAGATCTTGATAAGCTACAGAATGATGTGGTTCAGTATCTTGTCAGCTTCGAGTTGGTGTTCCCTCTATCTTTCTTCAATATCATGACACACCTCCTACTTCATCTGGTCAAGGAGATTAATATTCTCGGTCCTGTGTTACTACACAACATGTTCCCCTTTGAGAGGTTTATGGGAGTCCTAAAGAAATACGTTCACAACCGTGCTCGGCCAGAAGGAAGCATCGCGAAGGGCTATGGAACTGAGGAGGTCATTGAGTTCTGTGTTGACTTTATTCCTGACCTAGACCCAATTGGTGTTCCAGAATCACGACATGAGGGGAGGCTAAGTGAAAATGGGACACTAGGAAAGAAAACATATATCGGTCAGGGTGACGATTATTTCAATAAAACACACTACACAGTTCTGCAACACTCCACCTTGGTGGAGCCATATATGGACAGACACAAGTAATTACTATGATCAGAGTTCCCAGGCAAGACTGAAGCTTAGATTATGCGTCATCACATGGAATCTTTTAGCGGTTGGTTACGAAAAGAATGTCAGGGTGATGAGAGTATTCCGGAGCAACTATATTATTTATCTAGGCAACTATCATGGCATATCCTCACATACAAAGGGTACGAGATAAATGGAAATACATTCTACACAATAGCTCAAGATAAAAGGAGCACCAACCAAACCAGTGATGTCCGCATAGATGCCACAGACCCGAACGGGACTAAGCAAACATACTATGGCCGCATAGAGGAGATATGGAAACTAGACTATGCACCTACTTTTAAAGTACCTTAGTTTAAGTGCCAGTGGGTAGAGGTGTCCGGAGACGAGGTAACAGTGGACAACCAGTATGGAATGACAATAGTGGACCTCAATAACACTGGGTACAAAGACGAACCATTTGTACTTGCCAAGAATGTCAATCAGGTGTTCTATGTAAATGACATGTCTTCAAAACCGAAGATAGGGAAAAACGACAAGAACCCAATTAACAATGAGCCAAAGCGTCATATAGTTCTTTCAGGGAAAAGAAACATTGTGGGAATTGAAGACAAGACAGACACGTCAGAAGATTATGAGAAGGATGAACGAATCCCACCCTTTATGGTCAACATAGACCCAAGCATCCTACTTAATGATGAAGACACCCCATGGCTGTGTCGCGACCATGATCAAGGGACTTATGTCAAGAAAAAAGTTTACTACTATGACTGCTTAGAGCGATTTGAGATATTTTGTAATAATTGTGAGACATTAGATCCATGAATTTACGTTGAAATAATTTGAAAGTAACTCTTCTGTCAAATACCAACCATTTTATTTATATTTGGTGAGCACTATATTTTTGCATTAACGAATTAATGATTATTACCATATATTACTTTCAATATTTATAATGAAAACAAGAAATATAGGTAAAAGATTTTTCATCTGTGTAGTATGCAGTAAAATAAAGTAGAAACCTTTTTTTAAAATATTTTTGTCATGTTATTCATTTACTATTGAATTATTAAGGTTTACAAGTTTTATAAATTAAGATAAAAAGAAATAAAGAAATGGGCGGGAAGTGAACAGAAATTTCACCTTTAGTCCCGGAACCTAGAACCGGGACTAAAGGTGGGCCGCCATTTTCACGGCGCGCCAAAAATACTTTTAGTCCCGGTTCCAACCAAGAACCGGGACTAAAAGCTTTTATTCTCGGTTTCTGAGAAGACCCAGGACTAAAAGTCTCCACCTATAAATAGAACAGTCGTCTTCCTCTTCGATCCAGGCTCCTCCGATCTTTCCGCTGCCGCCGTGCCCTCGCCGCCCGCCACCTTCGACGCCCGCCCGTGCGCCGCCCTGTATCCCCTCACGCGCGCAACGCCCTGCATCCTCGACGTCGGCCGCCCTCGCGCGCTCAATGCCCTCTCGATCGACGATGAAGCTGCAGCGGGCCGCGCGCCCTCTGCATCCCCTCGATGCCGGCTGCCGCGCCGGCTGGCTCCCTGACGTGGCACGGCCCTGCCCGACCCCAGCCGCGTGCGCGCCGCGCCTCCGTCAAGCTCGACGACGAGGCCCCGGCCCCCTGGTTCTTCCTAACGCCGACGAGGACATGGGGCTCTCTGCTCTCTACGCTCTGCTGCTCTCTCTCGGCCCGGCCCCTGGTGCTCTCTCTGCCAAGGAAAGATTAACTTCTAGTTGTTAGTGTATTTTTTAGTCCATTTTAGGCAATTAGAAATCCAAATTTAGTTGGTTATCCAATTTAGTTAATTATTACCAATTTAGCTAGTTATTATCCAATTTAGTTAGTTATTATCCAATTTAGGGTTTAGGTTTAATTTTTGGTTTAGGTTAATTTAGTTTTTAGGTTTAAGTTAGGGTTTAGGTTAATTTTCGGTTAATTAGTGTTTTCGGGTTAGGGTTAGGTTTTTGAGTTAGGGTTTTGGTTTCTTTGTTTAGCGTTACGGTTTCGGTTTTTTTTTTAGTTTTAATATAAATGGAACAGCATATGGAATATGCAATATTAATATTACCAATTTTTCCCCTTCATCTAGATGGCCGATCCTAGAGACATGGAACAAGAAATGATGGAAATCAACAGTGGCACTCAACACTGGCCGGAAGGAGAAGACGACGGGAGTCAGTACTTAGTGGATGATGGGAATGTGCAGCAGGACAATGTTGCAGATAATACTGGCGAGGTATTTTTTTATTATGAACACATAGTCACCAAATCATTATATACGTGTTTATCGGTACTTATTAAATCTTTGTATTTAAACTTATTTTTGTAGCCCTCTGGAACGTTGACAACTACAGGCAAGAGCAAGGGAGTCCGAGGCCCAAAAATGCCAGTAGAGGGTCACTTTGTAATCATAGATTTCAACACGGATACAGACGAACCATTAGGACCACATGCAAAGAAATTCGTGAACCATTGTGGATACCTTGTAAGGGACAGGACCCCGATCAGTGCACGAGAATGGAAGGCAAAACCTAGTGCTCCTGATATTAGCTTTGTGTCTGATATTGACAAGAATCTAGTGTGGAATGATATTCTTCAATATTTCACGCTACAAGCGGATAATTATCCAGAGTTCAACAACGAAGATTTGAAATCGCTAGTTAGGCGTTGGGCAATGAAGAAGATGGCCACACAGTTTCAGAGTTGGAAGAAAAGTCTCTACAAGAAATATGTGAAGGAGAACAAGACGCCAGATTTTGACCGAGCTACTGGTCCGATCACAAAGTGTAGGCCCTACTGGGATGAATTTGTACAGTACAAGTTATCGGAAGAGGGTGAGAGACAGGTCAGAAGGAATACTGAGAATGCTTGGAAAAAGGAATACCACCATCACTTGGGATCAGGTGTACCCTTCTGCTATTCCCAAGTGGAAAAAAATGGAAGTGGATATTTTAGCCAAGGGGCTTACACCAGAATCAGCTGCATGGCCTATACGCGCGAAACAATGGTTTTTTGGTCATGGCGGAAGTCTTGACCTGCAAACCGGGAAGCTAGTTCATGGCCAGAAACTTGTAAATGGAGCGGAAAGATTTCAATATATTATACACGCTAAATCAAAAGGGGTATTCAGGCCGAACAGAGAGAAGGACGAACTGACATATGCCATTGGTACTGCTGAGCACCCTGGTCGAACTAGAGGCTTGGGACCGGGTGTGCCGTGGCAACATGGCTTCCCTGATGACAAAGATAGCTACAGAAGCCGTCAAAAAAGAAAGGAAGAGGCAGAGCGGTTGCGCAAGCTAGAGGAATATGTTCTTGAGTCACGTGAAGCGCTACATCAGTCTCAGGAACGTGAAAAACAACTCGAAGCAAGAATGCAAGAGAAAATTAAAAGGCAGTTAGAATTAGCATTGAGTAGACATACATCAGAAGTGAGAGTTAGCCAACCAGAAAATCTTGCCAAAAACAGTTGTGCTTCTACTGAGCTACCAAATCAGCAAGATAACGGAGCGTTGCGCTTCCCCGTGGATGACATGACTAATCCACTGACACCATGTGAGCTGCACATTGCACAGGGAAACTCCACAGTCATGGTTGCTACCGGTATTGTAAAATCGGTAGGCCCGACCAAGACACCCACTATCCACGGGAGAATAATACCACCTGGATATGCTAGCGTCTCAGTGGATAGAGTTAGCAAAGGTTTTAACAGTGTGCCTCTTGACATTGAAGGAGGTGATGGGAGAAGACACTAGGAGAAGTTGAGAAGACATTCATTGCATGGCGCAAGCGATACATCATTATTCCAGGGGCGCCACCACCGCCTTGTTCTGAGGAACTACAGCAGCCAAAGCTAAGTCCAATAATTCATTCCCCAGACCATCAGAGTGCTCTGGGCTGCGAGGATATTTCTCAATTATGGTATCCCCACCACCTCGGAGAGATCCTATGAAGATGTGTTTACACCAGAGAAGCCACCAACTCCTCCAACAACAAAGCCGGCATCGCCGCCACGAGCTCCAACACCTCCCCCGCCTCCCAAAGCCATCTATCAAGAGGCATCCACCGCAGGTGGTGCAACCAACCCTGGCCGCAAAGAAGAAAGCCACCGGGCAAAAAAAGCAGCCCATTCCTCAGAAACTGCCCGGTGAAATGACTAATAAGGAGTTAGATGTTGTGGTGAAAAAACAAGTCGCAGATTATTTCACAGGATAACTAAAGGAGAGAGAAGAGATAAAGAAAAAGAACGCACAACCGTACTTCTATCTACTTGCTAATGTTTTAAGGCAGAAAAGGATTGCTCATGAGATAAAGTTGAGAGAATCTAAAAAGTCCTCACTATCGGACTATGAACGCTCTCTCACAAAGTCAATTGAGAAACAGAAGAAGGCAGGGAAAGGTGTTCCGCAACTCGGCGAACAAGCCAAGCAATCAATCCCCCCGCGAATTGTTAGTGATCAGATACCTAATGAATATGGTACATTTATGGACCGCATCCAGATACCTAAGGATGTCACTTTGGACGATTTTGAAGCTTTTATCGGGGTTACTGGTCTCAACATTGCCCAAATAGTTGGAATGCAGCAAATGGAACGTGCACCTGTAGTGGAGGCGTGGAGGAAATATCAACATGGTCGGAGTCTATGGAATCCAAACACTCTTAGTCAACTAGGTACGCAAATGTACTTGCTAAACAAGTGATACCTTGAGGCATGTACACGAGGTGAGTCTTGGATTTCTGTCCGAATTAGAAACCAACGTTGGTTCCGTGGCGATGATGTTATGTTTGTTGAATTTCCTGAATTACACCAACTATGCCACATGGACTCCCTCGACAAAACACTCATGAGCTGCTATTGTCTGTAAGTGTTTCTTACTGCTATTAAAATCACTATATATATCCTTACTCTCTCTCTCTATATATATGCAGATATGCGATGCGAATGTGCAATGAGAGAGGGTGTAATGAAGTTGGTTTCATTGACCCACATATTGTATTCAAACACCCTAAACCACACCCAACATGGAAAGAAGAAACATAGAAGAATATCATGAAGTTCTTAGAAAAGCAACGCGACAAGAAACAGATACTCTTCCCCTACAACTTTAACGATCATTGGATATTGATCGTCATCGATATTGAAAAAAGTCACTTGGAGATCTTAGACTCTATGAGAAAGAGCCTGGACCAATTTCAAGATATGATAGATATTCTCCAGAGGTAATTTATTTCTCGTTCTTTAATTGGCAGTGTTTGGAAAATATTCATATCGATCATTTGATATTTTTATTTTGATTGGCAGTGTTTGGAAAAGATTCATCGAGAAATACGACCTCAAACATTGCAAAGCACCACTGGCTATAATTCAACACATGGTAAGTATATATATTTAGAGGCCCATTATGTTATATATGTATCATTATTTATGTACTATCCGGATCGGATATAACATCTTTTTCGTCTTATAAAGTGGGTTCTGCGGCAGCAATCGGGGAATAACACTTGTGGATACTATGTCTGCGAGTTCATGAGGGTGTACTAAAAAAGAACTGACCGGGAGAAGCTGAAAGTACGTTAAATCGATCTCATACAAACTCACAAAAATTTGTTTACATATATATATATATATATTAATACCTTTTCCTTTGACTTTGTTTGAAGACTGATTATTTGAAACGAAAGGTTATGGTAATCGACGAGCTCAAGACAATTCAAGAGACCATAGTAGGGTTTCTTAATGATCAAGTTTTGAATTCCTTCGGAGAATTCTACAATGACCCCAATGAATCTTGGAAGCCGACTAACGATGATGATGATGAGTGAAGGGCATATATATATATATATATGTGTGTGTGTTGGAGTGAAAACTTTTAGAGTGGAAAACTTTTGAAGTGAAAAAATGTTAAACTCTCGAGTGTATATATATGTATATATATGTAGTATGTGTGTATATATATTGTTTTGTACACGCATGTCTTATGTTCTATTGTGCCCTTGGTCGAAACATATATATATATACACATACACACACATATATACATATATGTGTGTGTGTATATATATATTATGCGCACGTATAGATAATTTTAAATTGAGAACATAATTTAAAATGAAAATGAAACATGAATTGAAAAGAATATAGAAAAGAAAAAAAAACCTTTAGTCTCGGTTTTCAAATAAACCCGGGACTAAAAGTTCCCACAGCCCCGAGGACACATGGTCTAGGCTGCAGACCTTTTAGTCCCGGTTTTTTGTAACAAATCGGGACTAAAGGTCCCCTTTTAATTCTGGTTCTGCACCCAGGATTAAAAGTATGTACATTTAGACCCGAAAGCTTGTTCTCAATTGGGAAACCGGGGCTAAAGGGGTTTCCCAACCGGTTTCCCAACCGGGAACACAGCCGTTTTCTGCACTAGTGGCTGGAGGACATTGCCGTCGTCGGAGGAGATGATGCGCTAAGCTGAGGATCACCACCGCGCCAGGGAGATGGCCGGCATGTCCAAGCTCCTGACGCATGACATCTTTGACGACTATGAATACTGCGATGAGCTCGGGGAGAAGCTCTGTGGGTTTCCACGGTTCGAGGACTGGAAGAAGGAGCTCCGGTGGTCGTCCATCGCAAGACAAAGGGGTGATGGCATTAGTACACAGAAGCTCTATAGTGGCGGTTGATAAGCCATCATCACTGGCGTTTCACAGGGCCGCCAGTGGGAGAGGCCAGTGAAAATAAATCTTTCCACTGGCGGTTGCATGTGAACCGCCAGTGGAAATATACTTACACTGCAACCGCCAGTGGAGATTGCCGCCTTTTTTTAGGAATTTCAGCCCCTTACCCGGCCATATATATGTATTTATTTATTTATTTATTGTAGATATTAAGTTGTATTAGATCATGATCAAATATATCAAAACAAAATTTAATTATTATACAGTATATTTATATACATCAAAGGACTGTGCTCATAATATACACATATATATATGTTCATCAAAGTTACATGTGATAACATCTCAAATTTACACATCTAATTAATAACGCTCTCGGGTAAACCCTAGCATGCTGATTTCCATTAGCTCTCTAAACTCTTCATTTCCTAGAATGTCTTCATTGTCGTGATAATTCCCTTTGCTTGGAATAACATGTTTTATGATGAATGAGCACATGTCCTCAACTATGTTGTATAAAGTCTCCGTGCTCATGTTCTGCGCCTTGAGTTTTTTATAATTCCGCAACTGTAGTTATGTATAACTATATTAATTAATATGTATAAACATCATATACACATTTGTAACTTTAAGGTTATAATGACTATTACTTACCTTATCATCGTTCTTGATGTACCGTCCGGACTCCCTCATAAACTCACAGACATAGAATCCGCAGTGGACCGATCCGGGTGGTTGCTTGTGGCACTATATATGTAAACAGATAAGCGAATATTTAATTAGTTGCAACATTATCTTATGTGTTGTACATGGATGATAAATATGTAGTCATAAATAACTAACATACCAGCCACTTGTAATTTATTATTAATGGTTCGTTTTTGTTTTTTCGTGCTTTCCGCCTTTTAGTTTATACCACCTATATGCCCTATGATTTCGAAAGAATTACCAAGTTATATATTCTCAATGCAAACTCTCGTCGAGAAAAGAATGCAAATATTTCTCGGCTTACGTATCTCTCTAAGAAGGTCAAGAATGGCGCATATGTAGTGGGATCATAATCTGCGGAGTCAAAGACGAGCACCCTTCCCTGCCTTGGATAAATATAAAAACAAATCCAATGGTCCCTGCACGAATCAAGTTCTCGTGATGCATGGGTCGGGGCCACATATATATATATATTGATTAGATAATAATAACATTAATTACAAAAATAAACTCGAGTTTACCTAAAGTTGTATGGGGCCATTATGACTTGCCTATCTTGAAACTGAAGCATTGAATTTCCTAAGTATAGGCAGTATCTGTCTTCCATCTCTCTTTCTAACTTAGTAATAATCTGCTTAACTTCTTTCTCAGTCTTGTCCTTCAATTTATCATTGTCCTTTCCGATCCTGAATATGTGCCGCTCCTCGCATATTTCGGTGGGGTCGAGATAGCCAATCCTCTCTTCTGCGTGTGAATAAGGATCGATACCAAATCTCTCCTCCTGCTGGTCATGTTGTAGTCTGCAAGGCACATGTTCAAATTAATCTCATAGAGTGAAACATAATACATCAAAATAATAATCAAGTGAGTATATGAGCAACACTTACAATGCCCACACTGTTACGAGCTGAACGTCGAGTCTCTTGAGGTTCATCATCAAGTGCATGTACTCGAACGTGACCACAACTTTACTTCGCCCGTTCATAAAGGCTCTTGGTGGTATACATACGCTCAGAGCGTCGATGCCAACAGAAGCTGCTCTCATGTACCAGTCATGCATTCTTTTAATTAGAGATGGGATTTGGGTTACCTTTTCCCAAGTGACAAGCGGCCTGCCCGGCACATATGTATCAGGGACATTTTCATAATCCTCTTTCGTTGGCTTCCTGATCTATATGGTCTTCACAGAGGATTTCCCCGATTCCTCAGCCTCAGAACACTCAACGACACGACTTGTGTGGCTGCGTGCTATTCCTGACAACCACAGCATGGTCCGAGCAGTTTTTTGCTTTGGCCGGTGTGGAGAGACTATTTTGGGAACAGCATTCCTCTTCTTTGCTGGTGGGGGGATTTTTTTCTTTGGTTTGTCGGGTTGACGGGGTCGATGTTTGCTCATGCTGTTTCTCTTGTGGGCCCGTTGGGGTCGATGTTTCCTCATGTTGTTTCTCTTTGCTTGCTGGGGAAGGTGGATAGTTGATAGGAGATGCTGGTGGCGGAGGTTCTGGAATTGGATGCACAGGCGAATTTGGTGAGCTAGGAAGAGACCGATTAGGTGATGACGACGGCGGTGGGTCATTATTGATGCTATGCTCTGTAGATGGTGGTGGCCCATTCAACCAGATGTCTCGCCTAGGCCAAAGGATGAAATTCTTGATGGTTTGTCCCAGTGTTTCAATGCCCTCGGGTGCAGGGATGTCCAACATGTCATCCTCATGTCCTTACACTACGGTCACCACTTCGACCCTGCAGTACTCATCTGGAATGTTTGCACCATGAAACGTCCGTCCAGGGATTGCGAAGCCAGTGCCTACTTCTCTAGTACGAACATTGGTAATGCCATAACTTATGACAAGTGAGCAAGGCGTTGGCACGTCAATGGCATCAACTGGATAGCGAACCTTTGTCGTAGACGTGACACTGCTTGGAGCATTTGCAGACTGTGCTATCAACTGCTGAGCTCCCAAGGGCTGTGTCACCGGCACCAGCTGCATCTGCGGAGACTGTTGGGTGTTCGTCCTTTGTTGAACAGTAGACATGACACCCACCAATTGCTGTGCAAGCTCGGTATCAGGATTTGCTACTAATTTAGTCACCATGTCTTTGAAGGCTTGCTTTGCCTGCTCCTCAAAAAAATCTTTCAAGTCCTCCTTGTATCGATCACACTTCTTGTACATTCCGGCCCACTCCTCGCCGAATCCTTCTTTTCATCCTAGCCTTGACGAGATGCCTCGTACACGACCAGGGTGCTCGGGGTTACCAAGACCAAGAGTAAGGATGTCCCGCTCCCTTTGTGGCCTGGTACTTCCTTCCTTCACATGAGCTGCCGCCTCATAAATATTCTTCGAGGCTTTTTTAACCATTGGATCAGAAAAAGATGCACTTGACTCAGATATTTCTCTTGGTTTGCGAGCACGAAGCCAGTTCGCGCTCCTTTCGCCAAGTTCCTCAGACAACACTGGCAACCTTGCTGCCTTCTTCGCAGCCTCTTCTTCCCTCCATTTGGGAACTGCCGCTTGTAACCACCTGTGTCAAGGTGGTGGTACTTGTTCTTCTTAGCAAGTGCTGAGTTCGCTTGGCTCCGGGCCAAGAATTGTGGGTTAGTCTTCTGCTCTTTGAAAACAGCCCACTGACCTTCTGTAATGTTGTACTTGCTGGTGGAGTCCAACCCTGTCTTCACATATTTGCTATTCAATTCAGACCTCCAGTTACGAAATGTGATGGCAAACTGCCTCATTGCATAACCCTTCACGAGTTCCTCTGAACCCCGAGGCAGAACAAACTTTTTTGACAACTTTTGCCACAAGTTTGCCTTGACCGAATTTGGCACATCTTTCCACTGAGATATTGTGATATCAAGATTATCCCTAACTAAGAAACCAATCGCGTTCCGAAACTTAGCTTGCACCTCTTGTGGAGTTAGGGGCTCTCCTTTTGCACTTACGTCTAGCACCCTATATGTGTTACTGTCCCACTTGTTTGATCCCCTGTCACCTCGTTTCCGATCACTCAGTTTCCTCTTCCTTGATTCTTCAGTGCTCGTATCGGTAGGTTCTGGCCCTTGGTCTTCGTGTTGCAATTCTTCTTCTACTAGTTGTCGCATTTGAGACACGACCTCCTGTTCATAAAATTGGGCGCACATATGAAATCATGGATAAGTACATATATAGATAGAAGGGATTCGTTGAACTCCGTGTATGTTACCTCGTCTTCTCGTGGATCGTAAGTAGGGTCGCGCTCCATTTCACGACGAGCCTTCCTATCTATGCTGGGACACAGATCACTTGGACTTTGATATTGTTGCTCACTCGGCTCGTTATGTTGAGAGGACTCTGATGGTGAAGTCGTCATCGCGGTAATCTAGCATGAAATACGAAATAAGACATCGCAATTTGCATATAAACAAATATATAAGCATGAAATACACACATATAACCATGAAGTAGGGTCGCCCATTTGTTTCCTTAGAATTGGAGGAATTAAAATACACATATCACATATACTGTCACATATCACATATATCACATATATTGAAATACACATGATAATTAACACTATTTAGCTTTGAAACCAAACTCTAAGGGCATACGTTTTCTTGCTGGGTCGGTTTGTTTTTTGGGGTGGGGCAATAAGCATATAATAAAAACTCTGCTAAAATAAAATAAAATAACCTATATTGTCACATATACATATACACTTAAAAACCCTCTACAAAATCCTAAACCCTAATTAAAACAAAACTTAAACTAAACCCTAAACCAAAATCTAAAATAAACCTAACTAAAGAATTAAATACTAATTAAAACAAAACGTAAACTAAACCCTAAACCAAAATCTAATTAAACTAAAAACCTAATTAATATAAAACCTAATTAACCTAAAACTCTAATTAACCAAAAACCTAACTAAACTAAAACCTAAGTAGAAAACTTAATTAAATTAAAAAATAAAATAAAAAACCTAACTAGCAGGCCGGCCCACTAGCAAGTGCAGAGCCGCCGCCGACGGAAGCCACCACCAACGGCCGCGCGCCTGCCGTCGACGAGGCACCGGAGGCCGCCACCACTTCCCCCACCGCGCGCCCACTGCCGACGCTACCGGAGCAGGGGACAAACCACCGCGCGCGTGCCCTCGCCGCCGTGCCACTGGCCGCCACACGCCACTCGTGCCGCCGCGCGCGCGCCAGTCGCCGCTGCGGACCACACCGAGCCAGTTAGGGAGGGAGATACCTGTACATAGTATAGGGAGGGAGCTCGGTGGCTTACCGGTCAGGGAGCTCGGTGGAGCGCGGTGCGGCGCGGCACGACGGAGGCGCGGCGTGGGGCGACGGGGGCGCCGTGGCCGTGCAGAAAGGCGGCACGGCTGCGGCGAGGCGCATGGTGGGGCGAGCGCACGGCTGCGGCAAGGTCACAGCAGCGGCTAGGGCATGCGCGCGGCGAGGGCACGGCTGCGGCGAGGGCACGGAAAAATCCGGTAGCCTGACGGCGTCGGGGAAGAAATGGCGGGCTCGTCCAGACTTAGCGAAATTTTGGATGGGAGCGCGCGTTATATACTGGGAAGATTAGTACTGGCGGTTGTCCTAAGGAAACGCCAGTGTAAATATTTGTACTGGCGGTTGTCCTCAGGAACCGCCAATGTAAATGATTTACACAGGCGGTTCGCATTTTGAACCGGTTCCTGAGGACAACCGCCAGTACAAATATTTTTAAATTTAATTTTCACATTGTCAACCGCCTGTAGCAATAATTTTATGTGATGTTTTATGTTTATATTTATGCACATGCACATTATTTTTGGTTATATTATATTTAGGGTTTAGCTAGATTTTTAATTAGTTTAGTTTAGCTAGGTTTTTAATTAGCTTGGTTTAGCTAGGGTTTAGGGTTTAACTTGGTTTTTAATTGGCTTGGTTTAGCTAGGGTTTAACTTGGTTTAGTTAGGGTTTAGGGTTTAGCTTGGTTTTTAATTAGCTTGGTTTAGCTAGGTTTAGCTAGAGTTTAGGGTTTAGCTAGGGTGGTATCCAAAAATGTTTAGCTAGGGTTTAAGGTTTTTAGGGTAAACATGTTCAAATAGAGAAATGTAAATATTTTAAAATAGATAAATGTAAACATGTTAAATGTAGCATAGGATACATGTTGAGATAGAAAATGGATTACATGACAAATGACAAATAGAATCTAGCCAGCTACTGTTCTTCCTTGTCCATCGGGGCGCACCTATGGCAACGAACTTTGTGGGATGCTTCGATCAACGTGTCTTATCTTCACTGGATGGTCTACAAAGAGAGACATGTCGCTGAATTGGTTAAAATCCTCTAGATCAGTTACACCATCAACTCCTAGAGCTTGTTGCTTCTCAAGGAAAACTATATGTTTTGGCTTGTCGGAACATTTCTTCTCATTTTTAAAAAGGATTTGTTCAGCATAGAAGACCTGTGCGGCACGGTTAACAAGGATCCATGGGTCATTTTTGTAACCTACCTTACTTAGATCAAGAACTCTGAGCCTATAGTTGTCCACCATGACATGTTTGTCTTCAACCCATTGGCATCGAAACACAGGTATCTGAAATGTACCATAGTCTAGTTCCCATATGTCCTCAACGAAGTCAAAGTATGTACTAATCTCACCAGTTGCATCATCTATGGCGTCGCATCGAACACCACTGTTTTGTGCCATGCTCTTTTTGTCCTTGGACTTGGTACAAAATGTGAAGCCACTGATGTCGTAGGTTTGCCATGTCGTGACCTGGCGTGATGGTCCACACGACAACTTCTTGATGGTTTGTTCCTCAAACATTTCCTCATCTGGAATGTCCTGCTCCCTTAGCCATGCGATGAACCGACGCTTGTGTTCCTGCTTGACCCAATCGTCCGTGTGCCCACTATTATGTTGGCGAAGATCATTCATGTGACGCTCGATCAAAGGATCCATTATCGAGAGCTGATGTAGGATGCTATAGTGTGCTTCGAGGACTACCTTGTAATCTGACGGGATAAAAGATTTCCGTCCAGTCCTTCCACTTCCATGTAGCCTACCATCGTGTCGTGACGGGGGCAAACCTATAGCAATCTGGTCTTTTAGACACTATTGCAGAATGGGCCACCAGAAACAATGGCCTCTTCGGTACAGTACCCTTCTATCATAGACGCCTCAGGACGAGCACGAGTTGATACATAGCCATTCAGTACTGACATGAAATGCTCATAAGTTCACATCTCATGCAAATACATGGGCCCCAATGCCTCTATTTGCGGCACCAAGTGCGTCACAAGGTGAACCATTATATCAAAGAATGATGGGGGGAAACACATCTCAAGCTGTGACAGAGTCTCCACCGTGAATTCTTGAAGTGACGGCAGCTCATCGCGGTCAATAACCTTCTGTGAGACCTTGTTGAAAAAGTAGCACAACCTGGTGATTGCCATCTTTAAGAACACCGGATTTATAGCCCTGATGGCAACAAGGAGGAAAGTAGTCAGCATGACATGACAATCATGTGAGTTGTAATTGGTCAGTGTAAGGTCTTTCATTGACACAATACTCCTTATGCTAGAGCAGAATCCAGATGGAACTTTCAAATTTTTCCACCACACACACATCGCACGTTGCTCCTCTGTGTTGAGGTTGTAGCTTGCTGCCGAGAGGCGGTACTTCCCATTTTCTAAAAGAGCAGGGTGCATTTCCTTTTTTATGCCCAAATTTACCATGTCCATACGTGAGTTGAGTCCATCCTTAGTCTTGCTCTTTATGTCAAACAACGTGCCAAAGACGCTTTCAAAGACGTTCTTCTGAACATGCATACCGTCGATCGCGTGTCGTATGTCTAACTCTTTACAGTATGGCAAATACTTGAAGAAAATAGACATCTTCTTGAATGTAGCCTCTGGATTTGGTTTCACATCCTTTCTTGGTTTTTGGTCTTTTGTCTTCTTCCCAAAAACAAATTTGATATTGCTGACTATTCTGAAACGACCTCGATTTCCGCGAAGGGAAATCCACAGGCTCGAATTGTAATTCAACAGATTGCTTGGGACAATCCATGAAATTACCCATATCTCAGTTGACACCAGGATGCATACAACGGTAAATAAGTCTTACATAAATATTTATTACATCGCCACACTGGCGGGATCAACAATCAGAGAAGCTTTAGAAGATGCGGAAGCGATTCATCCTTCACGGCCAACTTGAGTGTAACACGTGACCCTATTCCTCGTCATCATCTCCCTCGAAGTCGTACTCATTCTCGTCACCTGACAGCAAATTTATCAGTACGATTTGTACTGGCCACGGAGCCCACCTATGCAGCATTTGCTTTGTGGAAAGTGGATGTAAGGCTATACAAGCAGACCTATAGGCTGAGGTTTTCCTATGCAGCTGTAATCAATGTTTAATTAGTCAAGTTTTATCACCAGTTTACACCATCATCCCTTTTCCCATCACCACACCTCACGTACCCATACCTCGCTCTCACTCGACAGGCCCAACTCCCTCTCGGGCCTATCTCAGCGGCACACTACCACAACGGGTACACTGCCGGAAAAATGTCATCTAGGGGGAGAAGAGAACACTCACTACACTAGTAGAAGCTTCACAGGAAAGGTCCATAGCCAACAGGTTGGCATATGTATCGATCGATCAACCGTACACTCTGCAGAGGTTTCACTACTCACAAGATTAGCCATCATAGGTGTTGCGCAAACACCTAGGCAGAATTCCGGGTGCTTGCTTGCCTAGGTCGATGCCACCCTACCACTCAGCCCTGGGATATTCCGGATCCTACACCGTTATGCTGAGACTGGGAGACACAGTACCGGGCCCATCCAGTGGTACTGTGCATCTAGAACGGAACGGGAACCCATCGACCGTCTCCGCCCACCCTTATCACCTTTCAACCTAGCAGTAGTGGCACCGTCCTACCAAGTAGTCCAGCCGTCTCCCGCCCATCAGAAGCGAGTGAGTAGAAAAGGATTCCCATGAACCTGAAACTAGTCCATCCTAGGTTTGACCAAGCAGGCATCTCCACTTAGGGGATACTCTCCCCGTGCCATCACAGCACCTCCGTCCACGGGCTTCAAACCACCAAGGCTATCCCACCCGGAACCTCCTCAACAACTTTACCCGCCACAGGTATCTCGCTTGGGGATGCCCAGGTTGCACCCCCGGCACGACTTGCCCCATGGGCTTGTCTCACATCCCACTTGGTCGACATCAACCCTCACCACGCACCCAAGACGCACGCAGCACTCTCTCCCAGTGGTTATAATCAGTTATACACCGTCCCAATTCCACCACATAGCATATAGCAAGTAGAAAGTAGTAAAAGAGTAACAGTAAATTAAGCAGCAGCTAACCTAGCAGCGGACAGCAGGGTAAAGTCTTATCAAGGCAGGGAATTCAAATATACTATCATGCAACCAATCCATACATAATCATAAAGCAATAGCAACAATGTCATTTGCAATGCCTAAATAGGATCTAAGGATTTGGTGGGACGTGGCACCTTCGTAGTCGTCTCCTAGCTCCTGAAAGTACTCGTGGTCGTCTTCCTTAGTCAGATCCTCCTCCGGCTCTGAAATCGAACACGAAATAGTCGCGTCAGCGACTCCTATAGAGTATTTCAGAAAAATCCAATAAAATAAAGAGCCAAATGCACACAAACACAGTCTTAGATTGTAGATCTCATTTTTCTGAGAATTTTGATATATGGTGCGCAATTTTTGGACTTCGTATGAATAAGTTATGAATTTCCGAAGATTATCCTATTTTCTGAAAATGGGAAAATTGGTCGGTTAATCAGGGGCAGCTCGGGATTGGTCCACGTGGCGCGCGGGTCCAGTAGTGCGGCAAGTGGCGCCTCAACAGAACACAGACCCGATGGTCGCCCACCAGGTGTTCGATGCTGGTTCCCAGAGAGTTGCCGGAGTTGGCGTAGCTCGGCGTGGCTCGGCGGTGGTCGGGGGTAGCTCGGCTGTGGTTGGGGGTAGCTCGGCGGTGGTCGGGGGTAGCTCGGCGGAGCTCGGCGTAGCTCGGCGAGGCTTGGCTTAGCTCGGCGTAGTTCGGTTTAGCTCGGCGGGGCTCGGGCGAATCGGAGATTCGGGGCGCCGAGGGTGCCGTTCTCCCGAGGTCTCCCGCGGAGGCTCGGGCGAATCGGAGATTTGGTGCGCCGAGGGTGCCGTTCTCCCGAGGTCTCCCGCAGAGGCTCGGGCGAATCGGACATTTGGGCGCCGAGGGGGCTGCTCTCCCGAGCTCTCCCGGTGAGGCTCGGGCGAATCGGAAATTTGGGCGCCCGAGGGTGCCGTTCTCCCGAGGTCTCCCGCGGAGGCTCGGACGAATCGGACATTTGGGCGCCGAGGGGGCTGCTCTCCCGAGCTCTCCCGGTGAGGCTCGGGCGAATCGGAAATTTGGGCGCCCGAGGGGGCTGCTCTCCCGAGCTCTCCCGGTGAGGCTCGGGCGAATCGGAAATTTGGGCGCCCGAGGGGGCCGCTCTCCCGAGGTCTACCGGGGAGGCTCGGGCGAATCGGAGATTCGGTGCTAGCAGGGTTCCAGGGCGTCTGTTCAAGGCGGCGGTGTCTCTCCGGTGCGGCGGACGATGACAGAGCGGCGATGACCATATTTCGGCAAGACAGGGCTCGGCTTTCCCCAATTGGCGTGGTCAGGCAGTCGTCCGACCAGATGGTGGCGGGTTAGAGTCGTGGTATGGCCTCCTTCTCTCCCTCGGCATACGGCGGTTCTCCGACGAGGTGGAGGCGCACGTAGCCAAGGCGACAGTCGTGATTCGGGGCTCGGCTATCTAGCGGCGGTGCCGAGGCAGACTTGGCGAACCTCGGCGGCCTTTCTCCGCAGCGCGAGGCGACCGGGGGTACTCGGAACGGATTTAGGCGAGGCGGAACGTGTCGGCGGCGATGTCGCCGCGACTGTGAGGTTCCGGCGGGGCTAAGGGGGTCTTCTAGGAGATGTATACGCGTCCAGGGTCTATGGCGGTGGTATACCAACTACCAATTTTGGCTACCGAGATTCCTAAAGTGCTCGGTCGTGGCGGCGGCGTGTCGCCGACGACGGCGGAAGGCGGCAACGCGGCTACGACCAAGTATTGGTTCAATCGAATGCGGTCTTGTCAAATTGGTGAGGCCAGAGAAGCATACAACACTCTAGTGGCGAACTTTAGCCATGGCATGACCTTCTTTTGGCGACGGCTCGCGGCGGCGCTCCGGTAAGGTTGCGGCGCACGCGGCCAAGGCGATTCAGGCTTCCTCTAGCGCTTAGATCCGCGTAGCTAGCTCGAGGGGGGTCGTGGCGGTGCTCCACGATGCTCTAACCTATACGGGTGCTAGTCGGATTGCTCGGAACGGGTGATTCGGCGTCGGAACGCGTCGGTGGTGAACGCGCTCCACCGAGAACGCGTCGTGCTGCGTTCTCGGTCTAGTAAGCTTGTAGTCCGGAGGTTTCGGCCGGTCGAATGAGTGCATGGTGCAGGTGATCTTCCCGAGCCGGTAAAGGCTCGTGCCTGCGCGTCCCGAGGGTGGAACGCCATGGCAAAAGCAGGGCAAGGTTCGGACATGGCGTGCGATGGCTCACCGTGGTGTCGGTGAAGCTAGGATGGCGGTGCAGTGGCAAGTCGGAGCCGTGCAGAGCGATCGCAGTGCCGTGCCGCTCCCCGTCCGCAGCTCAGGCTTCTCCTCCGTGTCCGGCTCCGGCGTGCTCCGCGGCGGCGGCGCTCCGGCAGCTTCTCCTCCTCTGCTCCGCCCTTCTCCTACGCTCTCTCTCTCGGTTTAGTGCAGTGTGCTGGTCTGTGCTGCGGTGGCGGCGAGGAGAAATGAGGGTAGGGCTTCGGGGTGTACTCCTTTTTATAGGCGAGCTTGGCCAGCTCCAATGGCGAACGGTCCTGATCGCGCTCGACCGATCGAAGGGCCGTGGCTCGAGTGGATCTAGGGCTCCGGATGGGCGCGGGTTCGCTTGGCAGCCAAGAAAGGAGGGGACAGGAGGGGGACAGCGGGGTCAGGGCTCTGCCATGCTGTCGGCTGTGGGACCGGGGTCACGCCATTCGCGTGACACCCCCGGCAGGCGCGTCGCCTTCGTGAGGAAGAAGAACAGTGGGGGGCGAGAGCGGCTGACAGGCGGGGCCGGGTTGGCAGCGAGCGCGAGCGTGTGTGTGCCGGTCGCGCGCGCGCGCTGCCGAGCCGCAACGTGGGCTGCGCGCGGGTGAGGTGAGGAGGAGAGGGCCGGGCTGGCTTGGGCTGGCTGGCCGAATGGCTGGCCTAACTCTCTTTTTCCTTTTCTATTTTCATTTTAGTGTATATATACATATATTGCCCATTTTAAATATTGAGTAAATTCAAACATAAATTGCAATAAATCCCAAATGTGATGCTTAGGCTATTATTCTATGTGAATGGAATTAAAATGCAAACTACACTCCTTTATTTACCAATTTCATAATGAAACCTATATGCTTGCACAAGAAAAATGGGTTTTCACAATAAATAAATGAAAAATTTTAATTGGTTGGGATTTTTAGGTTGTGTGGATTTTTAGGGTTGTTACATATTCTGAAAACTGTTTGACCTTTACTGTTACCCGATGGAGCAGTAGAATGCAGTTCATCATTATTGTCGAAGTACTTATCCATCTTTCGCAAGCGGTACCTATGCAATTTCGATAAGAACCGTCTGTGCCTCATGTGTACTATCTTCTTTGATGCATCAAGGAACACGTAAGCGGTTCCATCTATGCAGATTACGCATCCAAGCTTTCCCTTGAACTGCCCTGATAATGTAAAGAGAGCAGGGTAATCGTTGATGGTCACAAAAATAATTGCATACAGTGTGAAAGTTTCTTGGCGGTACTCGTCCAATATTTCGACTCCTGTTTCCCATAATATTTTCATGTCCTGCATTAATGGCTCTAAAAATACATCTATGATGCGGCGGGTTGCTTAGGTCTAGAAATAAGAATGGTTAGCATAAGGTATTTACGCTTATGCATCAACCAAGGTGAAAGGTTGTAGATGGTGAGGATCACCGGCCATGTGCTGTGCTTCCTGCTCCTCTCGGCAAATGGATTCATTCCGTCCGTAGTCAGAGCGAACCTAACATTTCGTGGCTCCTTAGCAAATTCTGGATGGTTGGCATTGAAATCTTGCCATTGCTTGGCATCGGCTGGATGTCATAACTTTCCTTCGTTTTTGTGCTCATCTGAAGCATGCCAGCTCATAAGTTGGGCATCCTCAGCGTTTGCGAACAAACACCTCAATCGATCAATCACGGAAAGGTACTACATTACCAGAGCAGGAATTTTCTTCTGCGCGTAGTAGTCTACTTCTTCTTTATCTTTCCTGGTGGGTTGGGTCTTTTGGTGGGTTGAATATTTTGCAAATAATAAAGATAATTTATAATATAGACACCCAATTAAATAGAAGAATAATGTGTTCCAACAAAGGATTGAATATAGACACCCAATTAAAAAAATAGAAAAAACTAAAAAAACTCGCTCTTTCTACATAAATACACAAGAGTACACGCCATTAATGGAAAAAACTAATATAACCTAAATTAAGAAGTAATTATAAAAAGGGAGAGAAGAGATACACTATCTAACCATCATAAACAACCTAATTTGAATAAATAAAGACAATAACTTAGCAATCATTCTCTCTAACTCATGACAAACCCTAGATCCAAAAAGTGGTTTAAATTGAGCAAAGTAGATTAAATAGAGGCAAAAGATACATAAACTAACCTTTCTTAACAACCTCCTCCAAAGAAATGAAGAAGAAAACCTCCCCCCTTGTATTTTGACAGATCCGGACCTCCATAAATGCTTCCAATGGCGGCTGGCTGCGAGTAACTGCTCGGTCGGGGAGAGAAGAAAGGGTATTTATAGCAGATTTCACACTGGCGGTTGGCCTAACGAACCACCAGCGAAAATCAATTAACACTGGCGGTTTTCTTAAGCCAACCGCCAGTGAAAATAGTACCTTAACACTGGCGGTTGGCTTAACCGCCAGTGTAAATGGTGTTTACACTGGTGGTTCTCTTAAGCCAACCGCCAGTGTTAAGTTACGATTTTCACTGGCGGTTAGATTAAGAAAACCGCCAGTATTAATTAGTTTTCACTGGCGGTTCTTAACTCTGGCCCTCCATTTTATTTGCACTAGCGGCCGGTGAATGAAACCGCCAGTAAAAAAAATACCCGGCGCTACTGTAGAGATCCTATGTGCTAGTGTGGCTCGGAGAGCTTCCGTGACGTCTACCACGACAGCGACTTGGTTCGGAAGGGCTTACAAGATCAGGGCTGGCTCTCGCAGTCGTCGCAGCAAGACAAGTAGCACAAAGAAAGGAAAAAAAGCTTGTGTTGAAAATAAGACAATTCCTGGCCTCTGTATAATAACTACGATACACACATCCAAAGATTCTGACAAATCAAAAGTTTAATTGGTTAAACACTCCTCGTCCCATCTGCTCCAACAACTACGTAGCATAACAATTTAGGGGAAAAAAGTACTCAATTGTCACATCTTCGTGACAAAATCAATCATACTATACGTTGGTTGTTGCGCTTAATAGGCAAGATCATCCCATAATATCACACACGGTACGTGCAGGGAAGATTTTGATTTTTAGTGTCACTTGGAGTGTCCAAAGTTGTTTTAATGTTAAGTGGACAAGCAAATAAACGTAGTGAGATTTTACTAAAAATGGCAAATTTAAGGGTTATTACCGTCGACGGTCATGCGCACTCTCCGGTGGCCGAGACTGCAGCTGCTTCTAGGAATTGCGAAGGTGGGCTAGAAGCAAGGACTTCACCGAGCTCACGCAGCCCATGGAGGACATGGAGACGGCGAAGGTGGAGTTCGATACCTGGAAGCTGGAGGTAAACCATCGCATCATGCCTAGAGCATAACCCCGCCTATTGACGCAACATGTCTCTGAATGGCTTCGATGGACAGTTCACGTGCATAATTAGCCAGACGGTCATGAGGTAATGCTTAGTCGTCGTTTTTCTGTAAGAACACTACATGATCACACAAACAATGGATCTTTCTCTCTCCAGTAATATGCCACTACCAAGGGAGGGCCCGAGCACACTTTCTCTCTCCAGTCCAGGGTGGATCTTTTTTTGACATGATAAGTCAAGTCTCCAACATGCTTTACTGTTTTTTTTTTTTTACTAACAAACGTGCTTTGCTACCCACACTAGTAGAAAAACGACTTTATATCGACGTCAGGTTTTAGTTTTAGTCTCGGTATTTTTTTGTGTTCGGGACTAAAGATATTTAGTCCCGGTTGGTAGGTTCAACATTAATCCCGGTTCGTATCACTAGCCGGGACTAAAGGTCTAGACCTTTTAGTCCCGGTTCGTAACAACAATCCCAATGGCGGATCCAGAAACGGACCAAGGGAGGCTAAATAACATAGGCTAAAAAAATATTTTCCTCGTTGAACAAAGTACACTAATAGATATAGCTAAAATTAATAATTTGATGCATATCATGCTAATATTCATCCAATCATAAATCATTTTTTCTCAATCTAAATAAAAGAGGGATCACTGAATGTCTGAATCTAAATCTAATAATGAAAAAAAATAAAAGAAGGATCTTTCATCTTTCTTACCTTGCACCCTAACCCTAGGGGTGGCCGGTGCAGGCGGTGCCTCCTGCCTGGGCGCCTGGCTCGCTGAGGCGCTGCCCCCTGCCCCCGTGGCCCCTCGTCTTGCTGCCTGGACGGCTGGGCGCTGGCCGCTGGGCTGGCCACTGGGCGCCGGCGCTGGCGGATTGAGGGCGGCCTGTCAGGGCTGGCCGCTGGGCGTCGGGATGCGCCTGCGGATTGAGGGCAGGGCGGACGACGGACGCCGGCGAAGGGCGACGAGCAGGAGTGGGGACGGCCGGCAGCGGCGTCCGTGGAACCGGCGGCGGCCGCGTTGTCGCGCTGAGTCGCCAGACTCGCGACGCGGAAGGGGAAGGATGGGTGCGGCATTTTTTTTAGATATGCCAAGTGCTGGGCTCTACTGGGCTGAAAACCTATTCCAATTTTTCTCGGCCCACGGGAGGGAGGGCTGCAGCCCCCCAGCCCCCTGGATCCGCCAATGACCAACCCGGATTAAAGGTAGACCTTTTAGTCTCGGTTGGTACTATGAATCGGGACTAAAGGTCCTTTTAGTCCCGGTTGGTGAAACTGCTCAGAGAAACCCTGGTTCATACCTTTAGTGGGTTCAGACTGGAGTTTACGTCTAGGGAGATTTTATGGGGGAGGAGTGCCACTAAGCAGACTCCTGCTCCAAGTGCTGGGTCTACTTGTTGCTTTGAACGAAGAAAAGGGGCAATTGAACATTGGAATTCCCCTTCGACGTTGGGGAAACCGGCTCACAGTAGCTCTGGGTCGGTTACAGAAAGAAGGGCAGGAATTCAATCTGACCAACGGCGCTTCGATTACTAAGGGAGCGCATCAGGCTCTACTTATTCTACGCCTTACAGGCTGACCCGAAAGAGGATAAGATAATTTTTAGGTTCTTCCAATAAGCCAGGCAGGCGAAGGGCTAAAGTGGTAGTCATAAAGCTATACCTATGAGGGGTACGTTTTCTGTCAAGTTCAAAAGGAAAACATCATGTCTAAAGTCATATGTGATCTGTAGGTGGGGTGGTAAGTCATGCGCGATGCTGTACCCGGATTCCTAGTCCCGGTTGGGATAACCGGGACTAAAGGGGGTGGAACACCGGGACTAAAGCCCTTCCCTCTTCTAGTGCCATATAAGGTCACACACATGTAAACTGATGAGGTTCCAATCACACAAGACCATTGAAGTGTGGGAACCGGGATATAGGCAAAAAGAGTATAATTAATATATGTTGTGAATTTTTGGCCCAAAATGATAAATCGCTAAAACGGTCAGGTAGAAACTGTTACCATTATTAGCATCCATTCACATTTGCTCTCCCTGCCTCCCTGAACACGTCAAAAACCTTGCAGAAACGATCAAGCCACGTCAATTGGTCAGTTCCATTTCGTCTTTAATCCCTACAAGTGTCGTTCATCTGTAATTCAACGGGCGGATTCAGAGAAAGCCTCAGTTCATCATTAAATCTCTACCTTTGAAATTGAATCTTCATTATTTAGCCCCCCTTTGTCGTTCCAAACCTACATCCGTCACTAATTCAACCTAGCTAGAGTAACAATGATCCCTGTATTTTTTTATTTTTTCCGCATCAGTGATCCAGAGCTCTTTTGGTTCATTCATCTGCCTGCTGCTTCTGTTCGCACATGCCCAGCATATAATACATATTCCCTCCGTTCCAAAACAATAACATTTTTGACTTTCAGAAATCATGTTTGACCGTTCATTATTTAAAAGTTTTGTACAAATTATAAAATAAATAAATTATTATTAAAATTTCTATAATGATAAAATAATTCATAACAAGATAAATAATATTTATAAAATATTTTGAATAAGCCGGATGGTTAAATAAGATGTCTAAAATTGTAAAATGAAATATTTTTTTAGGACGGAGGGAGTATATCGATAATGTTATTATAGTACATGTTGTTAGCATTATATATTGACAAGCCTGCAGAGTACGAGTAGAGGTGAATAAGATTTTTCGTCAACCATATTAAAAAAATCGCAAAAACAAACGGAGGGAGGTTAAAAACTAGTAAATGTAGTTTAAGAAGGTAAATTAGGTGACGCAATTGTTGAGGAAGTTAAATTAGACTTTTGGCGTTCCTAATCCCGTAACCCTGTCACTGTGTGGGCCGGTCCATCAAGAAAACCCAGCCACATACCTAATAAACAATCCAGCGACAGACCCGACCGCCTCTCCGTCTCCTGTCCGCTGTGTGCTGGAGTGAAATCTAGAGCATGTGCTCGTCCATGGGTTACTTCTGCCATTATTACCCACTTGTATGTTGGTACGGTGAAGTTTGTCCAAGTTTTATTAGATTTAAAATAAAATGTACGCAAATTGTGTCAAATTTTGTTACAAAAATCATTGTCAAATCTGTTAAACTAATGTCTAAACCCTAGATGCCAAGACATTGGTAAAATCACGAAATAAAAACTCTTAATAAAGTAGGGACAGCAACTCCACATGGACAAAGTAGTCTTTTCAATCATCAATTTTCATCGCTAAGAGGGTTTAATAACATAATAGAGGCAAATTCTAGATTCGATTGAAATCTATGTGCAAAAGTGCAGAGTTTAAAAAAACAATGACAACTTCACCGTAAACATTTAAAGTGATGAGGGCAAGAATGCGCCAAATATAATTATGTAGGCAAGCTAGTGGAGTTAAAGTAGTTTTTATATTAAAACACACATTAGTAGACATGTGGCCATTACATCGATCATGCAAAAGACGCATTAGCCATAATGATCATGATGTCATATAATCATCAAAATAAAAAAAACAAGGTCCTAGATACTTTATTTCAATATAAAAATTAAAATTCACATCTCGATTCATAAACTCACACAAGTCACATAAATTTAAATATAAAAACAACAATTAGTTCAAAATAGCTTATGTCTTATTCTCTAATTGGCATTTGGGTCATGAAATTCGCCATCTTTGTTGATGACAGATGACAACAAGAAGTCAGCGAGCTGTCCTTGGATATAGACGAGTTCAGATGTTAGTAGCTGACCTGTAGGAATTTTTATGTCCTGTTGCTTGGAGAGAAAAAAAAATCGATAAGCTTTTATATCCAAATGGTAAGCAAACATCAGTATAGATGTCGCTTGAGTTGCAAACCTCAATCTCAGCAGCACCTAGGATTTCTTGCATATGGTGGCAAACATAGTATCCACATCTGTTGATTCCGCTGTCTGGCTGCTTGTGGCACTGCAAAATACAGAATTACTATACATAAATACATAGTCACCGGCCAAGCCAGTCCACGAGGCACTAGCAGGTACACACCGGAAACTGATGATGGTGTTTCAAGGTGGTCTGTCTTGGTGTGTCTTCCCCTTTATTGGAGATGTACCTGGCAAATGACCTATATATATATATACACACACACACACACACATAAGTTCCCAAAACGTCATCAACAGCAATTGCGAACGAATGTCAAAGACTATGCTATAGAGTTATATATGAGGTAACGAGAGAGTTTACCTGTCGATTAATTCAGTCACAAGTCTGTAGGATTCTGGACTGTTGTTCATGGAGTCAAGGTATACTACAGTGCTACGTTCTAGTACAATGACAATGAGAATCCAGTGGGACCTACAAATGTATTCGGCAATTGTCATATATTAAACCTAACTGTTGTGCATATATGAAGTACACAAATAAATAAATGTATAGAAACTTGCTAGAGAAGCAGTAACTGAAAGTTGTAGGGTGCAACTATGTGTATTTTATCTTGATGATGGAGCATAGCCTTTGTCACATATTCTTCAACTTTGGACGCATCATATTTGATGGTGTCCTCGCAGACCAGTTGTGGGTCGAGGAATCCGATTGGTTCTTTATTATGCTTGGCCATCATGTAACTATTCATAAGAAATAATGTGTTATATTGACACATATAAAACAACACCATAAATAAAACACAAGGATAACACAAACTCAATCATCAAACGGTACCTTTGCATGGGCTTGAAATTTGTAAATAAATTTAGTACCTAAAACTAATCAAAATTTCTCCATTTTTTGCTCGCTCTCTTCATTTTCTAACATGATATACATGTGGATACTCGGTAGTAATCTCTATCTGGTTATGATTAATTTACCAATTACTTTATACATTTTTCCATTCATGTGCATAATATTTATCTTTGCATTGACATTCCTGTATTTTCAATTTTTAATGTTGAAACATTATCATAAGTTGTGTTAGCCCTCATTGCAACCTATGTGCCGTGACACCATGCGTCAAGGTTTTTTAGCTGTTGACCTTCTCTAAACTTCTATCTATACATATTCAGTGTAAAATCTAGTGCCATTATATTGTACCCTTATCAAATTTCTCCTTATGTATTTTATAAACAAAAATGGATCATAGGCCCTAGATTGTACAGTAGGTGTTTTAACATGTATCATGGCATTTATGTCATTGAATTTCTTCTATCAAAGAGTTTTTGTGTATTCGTATTTTCTATAAATAATAGAGTGATTACGGTGAATTATCAATGCACATATGTTATAATATTTCTGTGAACATGTATAAATTTATCAAAATTAAGTAAGTAACACCTTTCATATTGTTTAAATGAACTGCCATTGTCAATTGCATGTGATTTGTTTAACTTAACATTTTTTATGATTGTTTATCAATCATGTCTACATGTATACTTGGGCTAATATAGGTTAGTACACACCATTTATGTTTATTTTGACACAGTTTTTGATATATTTGTAGTGGAAGAAATGGGTACTTAAGAACAAAAATATAAACACACTTTTGTAGTTATTTAAATTTATTTGTATTAGCAAATGTTGGTAATAAATTTTAGATTTGAAGGGATGTTTTATTTTATTTTTAATAATACCAAAGGAGAGTAATTCAGATGCAAACTTAAGGTGTTACTTAGATTGTCTAATATATTGGTGGATGTGTAGTAGGTAATAAAGGTGTCAATTTATATGGCTACTTTAGATTGTCTTTCATAGTGACATAGGTGAGAAATTAAGATACATGTTTATAGGTTACTTTATGTTTTTTTTAAAGAAAGAAGTGATAAATTTTTAATACATGGAAGAGATCTAATATTTACTATTGTTAATGTAGATTAGAGTATACCAAATTGATGACAGAGATGTTTCTATTTTTATGAGAATTGGTCTTTATCTTTTCTAGTGCATATTAATTATGGGGACTAACATAGTGCCTCCTTTGGGGTCTCTATTAAGTAACCAGAATATCTTACTCAAAACCTATAACTTATCTAATGCAACTTCGCGGGAGGGGGGGGGGGGTCTGGTTTCCCTCGTCTAAAAAATAATCCCATCACATAGGATGTCTGGACACTAATTTGGAGTTTTACATAGAATAATTAAAAAACTAATTTCACAGATGGAGGTTTTTTTGCGAGATGATTTTTTAAGCCTACATAGTCCATGATTTGACAAGTAATGCTACAGTAAACATGTGTGAATGATGGATTTCAATATTTAATACTTCTAAAAAGTGATCAAATATTCGATGTGACATGAACTAAAAAGTAGTCCCTGGAATCAAACACCCTCTTACACAATTTATTGTCGGGCCGGGTAGGTACTATAGTATAATTTATAAGGAATGCCAGTGTCATCTGTATGTATGACTCGTAAGGGAATACATTTTATATTCCTTATCAGGGTATTATTCATTTGGCCGACGTGATACACACAAAGTGTTTGCTTACTTTGAGCCTAGTCCTTTTTTATTTATTGGTAGTCACAGAAGAGGGCGCGGCATGGAAACATGTGTTTGTGTAGTTGCACATGTTGGTAGTTTATTTGTGGATTTGATGGGATATTAATTTTAGTTGATTTTTAATAAGTAGGATATTGGTAATTTAGATGCAAAGTTAGGAGTTACTTAGATTTCTATTACAATAATATAGATGAGTAACTTAGATGCAAATTTAGGGGATTATTTTATATTTTCATCACATATGAGTATTTAGATGGATATTTAGAGTGTTAATTTATATTGTTTTTTTCTCACAACGGTAGAATTAAGTTGGTAATAGAAAACAAAATACGATCAGGTGGCTATAATAGTAAATGATAAATACAGTTACAATATGGATGGTTGGAAACGTTTCTATTTTGGAGCATTAATTTTTTAGTATTTATTGTTTTGTAGCGTGTTTTGTGAAGGTCAACGTGGAGTCCTTTAGAACCTCTCCTTAGTAGCAGCATGTAGTATGACGATGCATAATGTAACCGTTCACTTACAGAGTCCAGCATCTTATAAGTCCGACACCCAGGGGGTCGACTTCGAAGAGGTTGGTCAAGTCGTCAATGCCCACACGGAAGAAGCCTGGCTCGCTGAGAAAATGCTCTGCCTTGTACCTGGCAGTGATGGGCATACACTCGCTCCTTTCCACGTACCAACGGAACAATCTCTGGCACGCCACACGAAGTCTAGCTTGTTGCTTTTCCGTGGCGAACGACAACAAGAACGGCAAACTACTAGCTTCTCCTCCTCCTCCTCCTCCTCCTCCTCCTTCTTCTTCTTCTTCCAGTGGCCGTATCTCCAAGGTTAGACAACCATGTTCAAAGGCCCAACCCATTTTGACACCCAATATTAACTGATCCACTGCAAAATCTTTTGGTAGTTCCACACCCTCAACTTTTTGTATGCTTTCATATCTATGGCTTTGCTCCGTTCCCAATACCTCGACCACAACACCCTCCGTGAGGTCTTCACAATGAGGCATGAAGTTACAAATAACTATATCATAATAAGGCGTTGGTGGATGTCGCACGACACTTGTACTCGCTTCATCAGATGAGCTACACGAGCTGTCCGACTCTCGTCTTCTATAGGCCACAGCTCTGAAAAGCAAGACTTGATGATCTGGAAAAGGTAAAGTCCGGCGCCGGCGCCTGCGCCCACCATGATTGTTTGTTGTGCAGCATGCTGGATCCGAACGGGAAAATTCAAAATTCTTGGCACGCAATTCTTGAGCATAAGCCGGCATAGGAGCATCATAGGTACGGGAAATAGCTTGCAAATTAGCTAGTAGCTAGGGTGAGTTCTCCCTTGGCGCTTCCAATGAAGACATTACCAAAGAATGTGACTGCCTCCAAGCATCTAATACCAACAGCAACTATATCTGTGCTTTCCGATATTTGAACTGCTAATTCTAGCTCGAAACTTTTCTCACGTCTCCCGCGATCCAAATATTCATAGTTTATATGTGCTACCACGCCACGATCTTCTAAAAACATGGCGTCTATGTGAAGGTGGCGTTCTAGGTCCCCCTGCACCAATTGGTACCTGAGAGTTTTCCCTTCAAGGAGATATCTGACAAGGGGGTTGCAAAAGGTGAAGTGACGGAGCGTGTAGCCAGACTCGAGGTCCCGTAGGAAGTTGCGCGCGCAATCCGCAAACTGTTCGTACCTGCGGATATCGTCGCAGCTCAAGAACAGGTCGTCACTGCTCTTGTTCCAGCCAAAAAGGGAAGATATGCTGGATACCTTAAGCTTCTTCTTAACCCAACGTCTAGCCGAGGAAAACTTTGATGCTGCTTGCTGATCTTCATTTCGCAGCGCCGCCGCTGCCTGCAGCTGATGCTTGTGGTGCCTGCTGAGCAGGTCCGCGCCCTCCATGTAGGCTCGTTTCAGCATCTTCCTACGGTTAAGCAGAGCCCACCCAGTGATTGGCATCCTGGCGGTTCTCTCCACCACAGACTCCACCACGTTGACAGCCATCTCGAGCCTCTCCATCATGTGCCCTTGGTGAGGCGCCTCCTTACGCTTGCCCAACACGAATGAGACTGCCCTGCTCACGCCCTCCTGAACAAGAGCTGATTGAAGCATTCCCGCTCCCGCCTCCATCACACCTGGGTCTGCGTGTCCATGCACAAACAAGCTATCTAATTTAGTTTTGACTCGCACACGATCGATCGAGGGAGAAAATAATTAATGGGAATATTATGCTTACTAATTTGGGATACCGGCCTTGCCTTGATTTTCGTCAGACTACTTCACCAGCGGGCAGGTGCTGCCAGGACCAACAGGCTGTGCCTTTAATTTCAGATGAATCGGAGGATGGAAATATACATATGGAATCACCAAATTAACAGATCATAACCGGCCGGTGGTACATGGCAGTTCGATCCGCTGGTTCTTGTCGAATCCAAGGAGCTGTATACATGTGTATATATATATATATATATAGCGTTGGAAATGTATAGTATGTGCGAACCAGTTGCGTTGGCCAGCGCGAGGAAAGCTGTGAGAAATGCCAAGGATGGATCCTACGAACACGCTCGCAGCTGCAAGCCTGCAAGACAGTAACCAATAGCAAATGGCTGTACGGTTAGCTTTTACATATAGAAATTAAAGGGGCATTGTATGCTCCACGATGAATGACTAATAACTTGTCCGATCCTCTTATATTAGCTAAACGTCTCTAGTATTTTCCGGCAAGCACGCGATTGTCCACTTCAATTCGAGATATCACATTATCAACTAACTTGTTTTTGTCTCCTGCTTGTCGTCGCCTGTGGCTAGTACAACTGCATAATCTGACTCCGGGGCTTGTTCTTACCGCACCGGCAATTACTATGTGTGGAATGCAGAATAAACCGTTTGGCAAAACGGACTTCACCTGTGTTTCATGCATGGCTAAGGGACGCCAATTGTTTAAGATACCCCTCTGGGCCTCACCAGTGCGGATGTCCCTACACCATTGTCGCGGCCGGGACGAGGTTTGGGCCAAGCGTTGGAAGCCACTGCTCTCTTCCGCCCTGTGCTATCGTGATGGAAGCAAGGAGTTCATTTCTGCTGTTGTGGTTTTTGATGTGCAGAAGCGTTGGAATCAACAACGTCATTAATTGATTCTTTATTATACAACCACTGTGACACGTCTGAGCGTGTAACTTTTCCTGACCATATGCAGCATATATGCTTCATATATACGTGGAGTTTCCCGCAGATGACATCACTAATCCACTGACATTATGTGAGCTGTACATTGCACAGGAAACTCCACAGTTATAGTTGTTACTGGTATTAGTAAAACCGGTAGACCCGACCAAGACACCCACTATCCACGGGAGAATAATATCCACCTGGATATGCTAGCGTCTCGGTGGATAGAGTTAGCAAAGGTTTTGGCAATGTGTCTCTTGACATTGAAGGAGGTGATGGAAAGAAGACACTAGGAGAAGCTGAGAAGACATTCATTGCATGGCGCAAGCGATACATTATTATTCCAGGGGCGCCACCGCCGCCTCGTTCTGAGGAACTACAGCAGCCAAGGCTAAGTCCAATAATCTATTCTCCAGACCATCAGAGTGCTCTGGGCTAGCGAGTACATTGCAGCCATCTTGCTGAACTTCCTAGTAAAAGATCTGTAAATCCTCAGTTTCGTAGGTAACAAATGAACTAACATGGCATATATACCTCAGTTTCTTGTTGTCCGTCGGGTTCAGATTTCTACTCGTGGATGATGTGTACGTCGATTCAATTACAGCGGATGGCAACATGGGCATGCCAATTGAATTAGCGTTCTCCTACAGAAATCATGTGTTCGGACGTTCTAATAAATAGACCATTAATATGAACCAGCATAAACACCTGAAGGACCGAATAGGCGACTTAAAGGGGGAGGATGAATAGGAAGCCTCAAAAATTTCTTTCAAGATATTCGAGAGGCCACTATCTTAGATATGATCCTAAGAAGCAATCAAAACCTCACGAGATATCCACGAATCAACAAGTGACTGGGTGCTAGAGAAGCACAACGGTATACTCGAAAACACCGGAGAAGACGCGGAAGCAAAGCACGAACGAGTGAACTTCTGCACAGACCCGGACTGTCCGCTGCACAGGGGCGAACTGTCCGCTGGGGGTCCTCGGGCTGTCCGAGCTGGAGGTCAGACCGTCCGACGGCAAAGTTCCGGAAAACTAAACTGTTCGGAGGAGTTCCTGCTCACATTCCCGGATTGTCCGCGTGTATGAGCCAGACTGTCCGGCGATACGAGCTGACGGGCAACAGTGACTGCACAGTAGCTCTGCAGATGAAGGAAAAGACCCGTGGACTATCAGCGACCAGGGCCGGACTGTCCGCCGGTCAACTGAGAGAAAACTGTTCTGTTCAGTTTTCACTATCGGGGAAGGGGTCGGACTGTCCGCAACCTGCTCGCGGACTGTCCGAGCCTGTAACCGAGCAGAACGCAGAGTTCCACTAGACTCGGCCCCGATTGCCGGACAGTCCGGGAAAGGACCGTACTGTCCGAGCCTGAACAGAGAGCTCGCGCACGAAATCGCCACGAACCAAAATCGAAGAGAGCTCGATCAAACAGAGATGAACTATCATAATTTTTCGGCCATAAGGTCATTAGTTAGTCTAGAATCAACTCCCAAAAGATCAAGACCCAATTCGAAGCAAATCACGGCAAATCGAATCGTCCCCAAATGTGTCCTTAAAATCACCCATGATGAAGAACACGCCCGATCTACGTGTAGGATTGGAATCAAGAGATTTCCTTCGGTGGAAAGGTTCTTCACAAGGTAGACAACAAGCACACACAAGAAGAACGAATCGAAACGGACTAGAGAGCGCGAATCAAGCCGCACAACAAGAGGAACGCCAAGAACACGCCAAGAACACAAGGGCTTACTCCAAATCCCGGAGACGACAAGAGGTTAATTAGGGCCTTGATTCCCTAGCTTAAACGCGAGTTTTATACCACCATGAACAAGTGGAGGATCTGCCCTTAAGCACTAGTCCTAACCCTAAGTGGAGGGGATGAAATGAGAGAATAAGAGAGAGATAGAGAGGGGAGGGGCTGCCATCCCCTTCTTATCGTCATTATTACATTTTGTGAATAACCCCCTAACTACTAACTACTGCTACTCAGGCGAGCCAACTAACCCTAAGACATTCTGGAACAGCCTGTGACTGTAGATATGATCGGACGACCCCGCTTCATGCTCGAGCTGCAGACGCCTTGATGCAACCTCGGAGATTCTGCCGCGTGTCGTCCTGCTTCCCGCCGGAAGCAGCTCCGCCCGGATTTTGAGGCCCAAACCCGAAAACCGTCCGCCACTAGTTTTCAAGCCCAAACCAGTAAACCGTCCTTGCCCGCGTCGGCCCGCGTACCGCTCCGAGTCCCTCAACCATGCTCGATCGCGCCTGTCGGAGTCGTCGTGTCCGCTACCGCAGCTAGCGCTCCGGCGTCCAAGTCCCGCGTCCGTCCTTCACCTCTCCCAGTCCATCGGCACGGCCCGCTCACTTGTCCTTCACTCCTCCATCCGCCACTGCCTCCGAGCCCAACACCTGCACATCACAAGCCGACACCACCCCAGCCAAGTTTTTCCGTGACAACCTTTTCCGTCAGGGAAAGTTACCGAAAGCGTCAGGAAAGAGCATCCGTGACGGTTACCGTCAGGGAAAAAACGACACGAAAAGTTCACCTTCCCTGACGGGAACCCGTCACGGACCAATCCCTGATGGTTATCGCGGTCAGGAAAGAGTTTCTGCGTCGTTTTTCATGTTTCCATCCGGAAAATTATTTCCTGTCAGTTATGCTACCGACAGGGAAGGTTTAAACTTTTCATGTCATGTACAGTACCATCAGGGAAAGTTAGAACTTTCCCTGTCAGTGAAGCACCGTCAAGAAAACCTCATCTTTAATATTGATATAGCAGCTCATTGAACTATTTCAAATCATAGCAAATCCTTGTAACCACACCAGTCATCTTTAAATGTGACACTCAATGGTCTGATACATATGATCATTCAACTTTATACATTAGATAGTTCAGTTCAATGGTCAAATCTTAAGTTACATTATAAATGTCTTGCAAAACAATGTCAACAGCAAAGCTGCAGTGCTACAATTCTAACTATCTGTAATCGAGACTGGCACTTGTAAATCTTCTTGTTTATCTTTTGCATCAATGTTCGCTGCATGAAGAAAGAAAAGAAGAAATTTGTGAAGGAAATTTCCATTACATTATAATAAGTGAAACAAGGTATAAGGAAAGAAGTTCTTATATATAGCTTAAGGTGTGCACTGTTAGAGTTCCAGTCAGTTCAAGGTTTGCCAATTATGTGAGTAACTGTTTATTATCTGCAAATTCAACCATGTCTGATATGCGCATCTCAATAATTACAGACAATTACAAAATACTGTTTATTATGGACAGTTCAGACCATCTCGATAATTTACTAAGCAACAGCACGAGTTGACTGATATATGCAATTCTCAATAATTACAGACAATTACAAAATACTGATTATCATGGATAGGTTTACGAAATAATATGCATGTAGTTGAAGACTTATATTATAGGACTTAACATGTTTCTGATGTTTAATTGGTTGATCTTTAATTGGCTGATCAGGCCCTGTGATAGCAATGCAGCAGCTACTGCACATCTCTGGTTCCAAAAAGTTCTGATTATGCCAGAATCCCAAATCAATCAAAAAAAAATTGAAAGAGAATAAAAAGGAAGTTACCTGGTTCCAAAAGTTGCCAATTAACATTAAAGACACATCCAATAAGCACTGTTATAGTAATGAAACAAAACTATATTAAGACTCAGCAGGTACCAATGACAACTGTATCCAGTGAAACAAAAAGAAGGCTAGTGAATGAAACTCACTAGAGTTGTGTATGCTCTATCAATTAAATTGACTGCCCTTGAGTATATTATTCCATCTGTGAATCCAGGACAAAAAAATATGCAGTAAAACAATATAGCTGATTGCTTGTCCAATTTCTCTGAATTAAAAGGGTAACCATAGAGTTTTAAACTACAAGCAGGGATGGCCAAGTTCCGGAAAACAAACTGTTCGGGGGAGTTCCTGCTCACATTCCCGGATTGTCCGCGTGTATGAGCCAGACTGTCCGGCGATACGAGCTGACGGGCAACAGTGACTGCACAGTAGCTCTGCAGACGAAGGAAAAGACCCTTGGACTATCAGCGACCAGGGCCGGACTGTCCGCCGGTCAACTGAGAGAAAACTGTTCTGTTCAGTTTTCACTATCGGGGAAGGGGTCGGACTGTCCGCAACCTGCTCGCGGACTGTCCGAGCCTGTAACCGAGCAGAACGCAGAGTTCCACTAGACTCGGCCCCGATTGCCGGACAGTCCGGGAAAGGACCGTACTGTCCGAGCCTGAACAGAGAGCTCGCGCACGAAATCGCCACGAACCAAAATCGAAGAGAGCTCGATCAAACAGAGATGAACTATCATAATTTTTCGGCCATAAGGTCATTAGTTAGTCTAGAATCAACTCCCAAAAGATCAAGACCCAATTCGAAGCAAATCACGGCAAATCGAATCGTCCCCAAATGTGTCCTTAAAATCACCCATGATGAAGAACACGCCCGATCTACGTGTAGGATTGGAATCAAGAGATTTCCTTCGGTGGAAAGGTTCTTCACAAGGTAGACAACAAGCACACACAAGAAGAACGAATCGAAACGGACTAGAGAGCGCGAATCAAGCCGCACAACAAGAGGAACGCCAAGAACACGCCAAGAACACAAGGGCTTACTCCAAATCCCGGAGACGACAAGAGGTTAATTAGGGCCTTGATTCCCTAGCTTAAACGCGAGTTTTATACCACCATGAACAAGTGGAGGATCTGCCCTTAAGCACTAGTCCTAACCCTAAGTGGAGGGGATGAAATGAGAGAATAAGAGAGAGATAGAGAGGGGAGGGGCTGCCATCCCCTTCTTATCGTCATTATTACATTTTGTGAATAACCCCCTAACTACTAACTACTGCTACTCAGGCGAGCCAACTAACCCTAAGACATTCTGGAACAGCCTGTGACTGTAGATATGATCGGACGACCCCGCTTCATGCTCGAGCTGCAGACGCCTTGATGCAACCTCGGAGATTCTGCCGCGTGTCGTCCTGCTTCCCGCCGGAAGCAGCTCCGCCCGGATTTTGAGGCCCAAACCCGAAAACCGTCCGCCACTAGTTTTCAAGCCCAAACCAGTAAACCGTCCTTGGCCGCGTCGGCCCGCGTACCGCTCCGAGTCCCTCAACCATGCTCGATCGCGCCTGTCGGAGTCGTCGTGTCCGCTACCGCAGCTAGCGCTCCGGCGTCCAAGTCCCGCGTCCGTCCTTCACCTCTCCCAGTCCATCGGCACGGCCCGCTCACTTGTCCTTCACTCCTCCATCCGCCACTGCCTCCGAGCCCAACACCTGCACATCACAAGCCGACACCACCCCAGCCAAGTTTTTCCGTGACAGCCTTTTCCGTCAGGGAAAGTTACCGAAAGCGTCAGGAAAGAGCATCCGTGACGGTTACCGTAAGGGAAAAAACGACACGAAAAGTCCACCTTCCCTGACGGGAACCCGTCACGGACCAATCCCTGATGGTTATCGCGGTCAGGAAAGAGTTTCTGCGTCGTTTTTCATGTTTCCGTCCGGAAAATTATTTCCTGTCAGTTATGCTACCGACAGGGAAGGTTTAAACTTTTCATGTCATGTACAGTACCATCAGGGAAAGTTAGAACTTTCCCTGTCAGTGAAGCACCGTCAAGAAAACCTCATCTTTAATATTGATATAGCAGCTCATTGAACTATTTCAAATCATAGCAAATCCTTGTAACCACACCAGTCATCTTTAAATGTGACACTCAATGGTCTGATACATATGATCATTCAACTTTATACATTAGATAGTTCAGTTCAATGGTCAAATCTTAAGTTACATTATAAATGTCTTGCAAAACAATGTCAACAGCAAAGCTGCAGTGCTACAATTCTAACTATCTGTAATCGAGACTGGCACTTGTAAATCTTCTTGTTTATCTTTTGCATCAATGTTCGCTGCATGAAGAAAGAAAAGAAGAAATTTGTGAAGGAAATTTCCATTACATTATAATAAGTGAAACAAGGTATAAGGAAAGAAGTTCTTATATATAGCTTAAGGTGTGCACTGTTAGAGTTCCAGTCAGTTCAAGGTTTGCCAATTATGTGAGTAACTGTTTATTATCTGCAAATTCAACCATGTCTGATATGCGCATCTCAATAATTACAGACAATTACAAAATACTGTTTATTATGGACAGTTCAGACCATCTCGATAATTTACTAAGCAACAGCACGAGTTGACTGATATATGCAATTCTCAATAATTACAGACAATTACAAAATACTGATTATCATGGATAGGTTTACGAAATAATATGCATGTAGTTGAAGACTTATATTATAGGACTTAACATGTTTCTGATGTTTAATTGGTTGATCTTTAATTGGCTGATCAGGCCCTGTGATAGCAATGCAGCAGCTACTGCACATCTCTGGTTCCAAAAAGTTCTGATTATGCCAGAATCCCAAATCAATCAAAAAAAAATTGAAAGAGAATAAAAAGGAAGTTACCTGGTTCCAAAAGTTGCCAATTAACATTAAAGACACATCCAATAAGCACTGTTATAGTAATGAAACAAAACTATATTAAGACTCAGCAGGTACCAATGACAACTGTATCCAGTGAAACAAAAGAAGGCTAGTGAATGAAACTCACTAGAGTTGTGTATGCTCTATCAATTAAATTGACTGCCCTTGAGTATATTATTCCATCTGTGAATCCAGGACAAAAAAAATATGCAGTAAAACAATATAGCTGATTGCTTGTCCAATTTCTCTGAATTAAAAGGGTAACCATAGAGTTTTAAACTACAAGCAGGGATGGCCAAGTTCCGGAAAACAAACTGTTCGGGGGAGTTCCTGCTCACATTCCCGGATTGTCCGCGTGTATGAGCCAGACTGTCCGGCGATACGAGCTGACGGGCAACAGTGACTGCACAGTAGCTCTGCAGACGAAGGAAAAGACCCTTGGACTATCAGCGACCAGGGCCGGACTGTCCGCCGGTCAACTGAGAGAAAACTGTTCTGTTCAGTTTTCACTATCGGGGAAGGGGTCGGACTGTCCGCAACCTGCTCGCGGACTGTCCGAGCCTGTAACCGAGCAGAACGCAGAGTTCCACTAGACTCGGCCCCGATTGCCGGACAGTCCGGGAAAGGACCGTACTGTCCGAGCCTGAACAGAGAGCTCGCGCACGAAATCGCCACGAACCAAAATCGAAGAGAGCTCGATCAAACAGAGATGAACTATCATAATTTTTCGGCCATAAGGTCATTAGTTAGTCTAGAATCAACTCCCAAAAGATCAAGACCCAATTCGAAGCAAATCACGGCAAATCGAATCGTCCCCAAATGTGTCCTTAAAATCACCCATGATGAAGAACACGCCCGATCTACGTGTAGGATTGGAATCAAGAGATTTCCTTCGGTGGAAAGGTTCTTCACAAGGTAGACAACAAGCACACACAAGAAGAACGAATCGAAACGGACTAGAGAGCGCGAATCAAGCCGCACAACAAGAGGAACGCCAAGAACACGCCAAGAACACAAGGGCTTACTCCAAATCCCGGAGACGACAAGAGGTTAATTAGGGCCTTGATTCCCTAGCTTAAACGCGAGTTTTATACCACCATGAACAAGTGGAGGATCTGCCCTTAAGCACTAGTCCTAACCCTAAGTGGAGGGGATGAAATGAGAGAATAAGAGAGAGATAGAGAGGGGAGGGGCTGCCATCCCCTTCTTATCGTCATTATTACATTTTGTGAATAACCCCCTAACTACTAACTACTGCTACTCAGGCGAGCCAACTAACCCTAAGACATTCTGGAACAGCCTGTGACTGTAGATATGATCGGACGACCCCGCTTCATGCTCGAGCTGCAGACGCCTTGATGCAACCTCGGAGATTCTGCCGCGTGTCGTCCTGCTTCCCGCCGGAAGCAGCTCCGCCCGGATTTTGAGGCCCAAACCCGAAAACCGTCCGCCACTAGTTTTCAAGCCCAAACCAGTAAACCGTCCTTGGCCGCGTCGGCCCGCGTACCGCTCCGAGTCCCTCAACCATGCTCGATCGCGCCTGTCGGAGTCGTCGTGTCCGCTACCGCAGCTAGCGCTCCGGCGTCCAAGTCCCGCGTCCGTCCTTCACCTCTCCCAGTCCATCGGCACGGCCCGCTCACTTGTCCTTCACTCCTCCATCCGCCACTGCCTCCGAGCCCAACACCTGCACATCACAAGCCGACACCACCCCAGCCAAGTTTTTCCGTGACAGCCTTTTCCGTCAGGGAAAGTTACCGAAAGCGTCAGGAAAGAGCATCCGTGACGGTTACCGTAAGGGAAAAAAACGACACGAAAAGTCCACCTTCCCTGACGGGAACCCGTCACGGACCAATCCCTGATGGTTATCGCGGTCAGGAAAGAGTTTCTGCGTCGTTTTTCATGTTTCCGTCCGGAAAATTATTTCCTGTCAGTTATGCTACCGACAGGGAAGGTTTAAACTTTTCATGTCATGTACAGTACCATCAGGGAAAGTTAGAACTTTCCCTGTCAGTGAAGCACCGTCAAGAAAACCTCATCTTTAATATTGATATAGCAGCTCATTGAACTATTTCAAATCATAGCAAATCCTTGTAACCACACCAGTCATCTTTAAATGTGACACTCAATGGTCTGATACATATGATCATTCAACTTTATACATTAGATAGTTCAGTTCAATGGTCAAATCTTAAGTTACATTATAAATGTCTTGCAAAACAATGTCAACAGCAAAGCTGCAGTGCTACAATTCTAACTATCTGTAATCGAGACTGGCACTTGTAAATCTTCTTGTTTATCTTTTGCATCAATGTTCGCTGCATGAAGAAAGAAAAGAAGAAATTTGTGAAGGAAATTTCCATTACATTATAATAAGTGAAACAAGGTATAAGGAAAGAAGTTCTTATATATAGCTTAAGGTGTGCACTGTTAGAGTTCCAGTCAGTTCAAGGTTTGCCAATTATGTGAGTAACTGTTTATTATCTGCAAATTCAACCATGTCTGATATGCGCATCTCAATAATTACAGACAATTACAAAATACTGTTTATTATGGACAGTTCAGACCATCTCGATAATTTACTAAGCAACAGCACGAGTTGACTGATATATGCAATTCTCAATAATTACAGACAATTACAAAATACTGATTATCATGGATAGGTTTACGAAATAATATGCATGTAGTTGAAGACTTATACTATAGGACTTAACATGTTTCTGATGTTTAATTGGTTGATCTTTAATTGGCTGATCAGGCCCTGTGATAGCAATGCAGCAGCTACTGCACATCTCTGGTTCCAAAAAGTTCTGATTATGCCAGAATCCCAAATCAATCAAAAAAAATTGAAAGAGAATAAAAAGGAAGTTACCTGGTTCCAAAAGTTGCCAATTAACATTAAAGACACATCCAATAAGCACTGTTATAGTAATGAAACAAAACTATATTAAGACTCAGCAGGTACCAATGACAACTGTATCCAGTGAAACAAAAAGAAGGCTAGTGAATGAAACTCACTAGAGTTGTGTATGCTCTATCAATTAAATTGACTGCCCTTGAGTATATTATTCCATCTGTGAATCCAGGACAAAAAAAATATGCAGTAAAACAATATAGCTGATTGCTTGTCCAATTTCTCTGAATTAAAAGGGTAACCATAGAGTTTTAAACTACAAGCAGGGATGGCCAAGTTCCGGAAAACAAACTGTTCGGGGGAGTTCCTGCTCACATTCCCGGATTGTCCGCGTGTATGAGCCAGACTGTCCGGCGATACGAGCTGACGGGCAACAGTGACTGCACAGTAGCTCTGCAGACGAAGGAAAAGACCCTTGGACTATCAGCGACCAGGGCCGGACTGTCCGCCGGTCAACTGAGAGAAAACTGTTCTGTTCAGTTTTCACTATCGGGGAAGGGGTCGGACTGTCCGCAACCTGCTCGCGGACTGTCCGAGCCTGTAACCGAGCAGAACGCAGAGTTCCACTAGACTCGGCCCCGATTGCCGGACAGTCCGGGAAAGGACCGTACTGTCCGAGCCTGAACAGAGAGCTCGCGCACGAAATCGCCACGAACCAAAATCGAAGAGAGCTCGATCAAACAGAGATGAACTATCATAATTTTTCGGCCATAAGGTCATTAGTTAGTCTAGAATCAACTCCCAAAAGATCAAGACCCAATTCGAAGCAAATCACGGCAAATCGAATCGTCCCCAAATGTGTCCTTAAAATCACCCATGATGAAGAACACGCCCGATCTACGTGTAGGATTGGAATCAAGAGATTTCCTTCGGTGGAAAGGTTCTTCACAAGGTAGACAACAAGCACACACAAGAAGAACGAATCGAAACGGACTAGAGAGCGCGAATCAAGCCGCACAACAAGAGGAACGCCAAGAACACGCCAAGAACACAAGGGCTTACTCCAAATCCCGGAGACGACAAGAGGTTAATTAGGGCCTTGATTCCCTAGCTTAAACGCGAGTTTTATACCACCATGAACAAGTGGAGGATCTGCCCTTAAGCACTAGTCCTAACCCTAAGTGGAGGGGATGAAATGAGAGAATAAGAGAGAGATAGAGAGGGGAGGGGCTGCCATCCCCTTCTTATCGTCATTATTACATTTTGTGAATAACCCCCTAACTACTAACTACTGCTACTCAGGCGAGCCAACTAACCCTAAGACATTCTGGAACAGCCTGTGACTGTAGATATGATCGGACGACCCCGCTTCATGCTCGAGCTGCAGACGCCTTGATGCAACCTCGGAGATTCTGCCGCGTGTCGTCCTGCTTCCCGCCGGAAGCAGCTCCGCCCGGATTTTGAGGCCCAAACCCGAAAACCGTCCGCCACTAGTTTTCAAGCCCAAACCAGTAAACCGTCCTTGGCCGCGTCGGCCCGCGTACCGCTCCGAGTCCCTCAACCATGCTCGATCGCGCCTGTCGGAGTCGTCGTGTCCGCTACCGCAGCTAGCGCTCCGGCGTCCAAGTCCCGCGTCCGTCCTTCACCTCTCCCAGTCCATCGGCACGGCCCGCTCACTTGTCCTTCACTCCTCCATCCGCCACTGCCTCCGAGCCCAACACCTGCACATCACAAGCCGACACCACCCCAGCCAAGTTTTTCCGTGACAGCCTTTTCCGTCAGGGAAAGTTACCGAAAGCGTCAGGAAAGAGCATCCGTGACGGTTACCGTAAGGGAAAAAAACGACACGAAAAGTCCACCTTCCCTGACGGGAACCCGTCACGGACCAATCCCTGATGGTTATCGCGGTCAGGAAAGAGTTTCTGCGTCGTTTTTCATGTTTCCGTCCGGAAAATTATTTCCTGTCAGTTATGCTACCGACAGGGAAGGTTTAAACTTTTCATGTCATGTACAGTACCATCAGGGAAAGTTAGAACTTTCCCTGTCAGTGAAGCACCGTCAAGAAAACCTCATCTTTAATATTGATATAGCAGCTCATTGAACTATTTCAAATCATAGCAAATCCTTGTAACCACACCAGTCATCTTTAAATGTGACACTCAATGGTCTGATACATATGATCATTCAACTTTATACATTAGATAGTTCAGTTCAATGGTCAAATCTTAAGTTACATTATAAATGTCTTGCAAAACAATGTCAACAGCAAAGCTGCAGTGCTACAATTCTAACTATCTGTAATCGAGACTGGCACTTGTAAATCTTCTTGTTTATCTTTTGCATCAATGTTCGCTGCATGAAGAAAGAAAAGAAGAAATTTGTGAAGGAAATTTCCATTACATTATAATAAGTGAAACAAGGTATAAGGAAAGAAGTTCTTATATATAGCTTAAGGTGTGCACTGTTAGAGTTCCAGTCAGTTCAAGGTTTGCCAATTATGTGAGTAACTGTTTATTATCTGCAAATTCAACCATGTCTGATATGCGCATCTCAATAATTACAGACAATTACAAAATACTGTTTATTATGGACAGTTCAGACCATCTCGATAATTTACTAAGCAACAGCACGAGTTGACTGATATATGCAATTCTCAATAATTACAGACAATTACAAAATACTGATTATCATGGATAGGTTTACGAAATAATATGCATGTAGTTGAAGACTTATATTATAGGACTTAACATGTTTCTGATGTTTAATTGGTTGATCTTTAATTGGCTGATCAGGCCCTGTGATAGCAATGCAGCAGCTACTGCACATCTCTGGTTCCAAAAAGTTCTGATTATGCCAGAATCCCAAGTCAATCAAAAAAAATTGAAAGAGAATAAAAAGGAAGTTACCTGGTTCCAAAAGTTGCCAATTAACATTAAAGACACATCCAATAAGCACTGTTATAGTAATGAAACAAAACTATATTAAGACTCAGCAGGTACCAATGACAACTGTATCCAGTGAAACAAAAAGAAGGCTAGTGAATGAAACTCACTAGAGTTGTGTATGCTCTATCAATTAAATTGACTGCCCTTGAGTATATTATTCCATCTGTGAATCCAGGACAAAAAATATGCAGTAAAACAATATAGCTGATTGCTTGTCCAATTTCTCTGAATTAAAAGGGTAACCATAGAGTTTTAAACTACAAGCAGGGATGGCCACACAGGATGTCAATTAAGCTAAGAAAGAAGGGAAGCCTGATTATTTGTTCACAAATACACCATCACTCAAAGAACAAAGCAACCTGATACTATATTGGGGTTCATTTCTGCCGTACAGAATAAAAAAGAACACTGTAATAATCTGATCACTCTTAAAAAAAATTCTTACACTACCTTAAGCCCTAAGTGACAACTATATTCAAATTAAAAAATGTAAAAATGTTTTTCAACGAATCCAGATAAGACATGGAAATCATTTGGTCAATATTAAAAGGCAGGGAAGAAGAAAGGAACCTGCAGAGATACGTGATGATAGCAAAGTCACTGTATATGGCATTCATATCCAAATTTGCAGCTAAGTCACTCTATATGGCATGCAGTACAAGTCTGAGGTTGATTGTTGGAGCTTAAAGACAATGCTTTTCCTTTCCCATATCCTGCACAAGTAGCAAAATTTTCATTTGTAAAGCACTATAGCAAAAATTGCATTTGTAAAGCACTAAAACAGTCCTTATATGGTCGATGTCCTGAACCATGTGAAAATAATGAACTATAGGCATATGCATGCTTCTATTAAGTGAGTAAAGGTAAAGTATAGATATGTATCACTATATCAGGTAGAGAATTCACCACTGAAACATCTTTCAGATGCCTATAGTCATGGATAACTCCTTGTACGCACTAATTTTCAGTTGTATTACTTCCATCTACAGCAAGCAGTTTTTCAAGTATTTTTAGAACCAAAAGTGCACAAGAACCTATCTTTAGAAAGGATTCACGTTTAAAAGTGTCCGGATGTGCAAAGAATAAGAATATTCAGTTTCAGTCTTGTTCTATGGTAGCCTTATCATACAATGTCATTTTCTTCTTCCAAAACAAACAAAACTGTGCAGAAATGACATATTACTAGTGTGTATGCTTGCAGGTTTACTCGCAGTTACAGGCATGATTATTCAAACCCAATTCAGTGTACTGGAGTAGCATTCTACAAAAGGGTAAATAAATTACCTAAATCAATTCAATATAGACTACGACATCCTTAAGCAGAACTTTTCCCTCACGTATATGGCCACATACTAAACTATTGAATGGGGAACACTGAAGACGGATCTCACAGGGATCTTGAACTCGTGGTGCCTCCATGTCTTGGATCCACCAGATCCTGGCTTCTTTCTCCATGGGCGTGAGGGCGTCAAGTACCCCTGGCGTGAGGGCGTGACCGCAACACCATGGACCTACGCGGGGAGGAACAGGGGGCTTACCTCGCTGGATCTCGGAGAAGCAAAGGTGGTGTCGACCGTGCCTGCGTTGGGCCAACCTTTGTTGGAATCTCGCCGGCTCATGGCTGTTGGATCCGCCACATCCGAAATCCTCCCCCCATGACCGGCACTGTGTGAGAAGCAGAGGGGGAAGGAAGCCTTAAGAGGGGATAGAGAGAGGGGAACAGGGGGGCTTGCCTCACCGGATCCCAAGGACGCGCAGCGGCGGCCTCCTCACTTGTGCTGCGCCGTGCTCCGCTGTCGTCTCTCTGCTGAGAGAGAGAGAGAGAGTAGAGAGATGAGGAGAGCCCGTCCGGAGGAAGGATAAGGATGATAGGCGAAATTTTCGCGCAGGCGCGCCTTCCACCCACGCGACCGCGCCCTTTTTTTCGGCCCCTCTCTCTTACGCGTGGGCCTAGCCCAGGATTGCAGCGAGCGAATTTCTGCTTTTCGGGTGCGCGGACTGGGTATCTGGGCTCCGCATAGCGTCCCTGACGGTACCTGCCTCTTCCGTCTCGGTTTGCCGCAAACGTGAGGGAAGGAGCAGCACCCGTGACGGTAGTAAGGTTCGCACCCGAGGGGACTGCTCGGCACCGCGGGGAAAGAACTGTGCGATCAACATGCCAAGTGAACTCTGTTGACAATTTGGATCAAGTCTCTTACTTGGGTCCGCAACACCTATGCCCATCTATCTATAATACTACGTACCTGCACTTCATCATAACTGCTGTACGAGGAATTTGCATTGGCGTCGTGGGCGTCAGCCTCCAGGGCAGCATCAACGAAGGGAGGGTCAACCTCCATGGCGTCTGCTGGTGCAGTTGATGGCCTGCGTGGTTGCTGTTAACAGTGGCGGCGGCCACGAGTCGCTCCCGATTGTTCCGCACGCAATAAAATTGATTAGGGCGTTTTTCTGTACGAAGCCGGCCGTGGTTGCTGTATACGAGCCGACGTGGTTTCTGGTGTGTATACGACCTTGACTTGAGCCAAAGGAAATTAGCCGGACTCCAGGAGCTAGTGCCGCGAGCCGGATGGAGACGGACACGCGTCGCACGTCAATGGGAGTCCGCACGTTCCGTACCTAATTTTTTCCCCACCCGACCCACCCACCCCCACCCACACGCCGAACTCACCGTCAGCTTTTGCCCTAGCCGCCGCCGACTGGTCCTCCCCCTCACCCTCACCCTCGCGCTAAGGCCGCCGCTTGGACATCGCCGTGGACATCGCGCTGGAACTCGGCACGGTGGCGAGACAAGTGCACATCAGCGTCAAGTCCTTGGACGACGGCGGCGTCATGTTTCCCAGCATGAGGAAAGCTGTGTCCAGGCACCATAACATGCACCTCCACCTCCAGGCAAAACTAGCTACAACGAAAATCCAAGCTTCATTCCTTAAGAATCTGATATATCGTTCACGAGCATGCGTCCAGCTGACATACAAATTGGCTTTGTGTTAATTTCGCAGATCGAGTGCTTGTGCGAGGATGGGCAGGTAACGTTCGCCGACGGCTCGTCTGTCGTCGCCGACTCCATCATCTACTGCACCGGGTACAACTACTCATTCCCGTTCCTGGACACGGGAGGTCTGGTCACCGTCGATGACAACCGCGTCGGCCCGCTGTACGAGCACACGTTCCCGCCGGCGCTGGCGCCGGCGCTCTCCTTCGTGGGCATACCTAAGAGGGTGGTGGTGCCGAGGTTCTACGAGACGCAGGCGAGGTGGGTGGCGCAGGTGCTGTCCGGCCGGAGGACGCTGCCATCGTCGGAGGAGATGATGCGCTGGGCCGAGGAGTACCACTGCGCCAGGGAGGCGGCCGGCATGCCCAAGCGCCTCACGCATGAATTCTTCGACGACTATGATCGCTGCGACGAGTTCGGGGAGAAGCACTGCGGGTTCCCAAGGCTGGAGGACTGGAAGAAGGAGCTCCGGTGGTCGTCCATCGAAAGACAAAGGGGTGATGGCTCCGAGACCTTCCGTGACGTCTACCACGACAGCGACTTGGTTCGGGAGGGCTTGCAGGCACAGGGCTGGCCGGCTGGCTCACCCCAACACAAGTACTGCAGAAAATAATGTGATACGAATACGATAGGGTTTGTTAAAAAACTCCAGATAAGAAATCGTCACGTTTGTAAAAATGAAAAACTCACTCATTCACAGACCATTGGCCCTACCTGATATGGGAACAGTGACCTTACCGCCCGATTGGGAATCATTGTAGTTTTTTTATAAAGATGGGTATGTTACTGTTTAATAAAGTTTCATAGAAACTTCTCAAAAATATGAAAATTCATTAAAATACCATGTCTTATGATATAAGACATAGTTTCTTATCTAAGAAATCATTTCCTTATCTCTATTCTTTAAGAGAAAATTGTTGCGCTTCCTAGTTTTGCCATTCCTAACGTCGACTAGTGTTGGGAGAAAAGGGCAAAAAGAATTTACAATTAACCTCTCATCTTGTAGTCAATCATGAGAAAAACATCTACCATCAGATCAACAGCGGAAATTAATAAGCACATGCACAATAGACACAATGATTTATGTGGAAAACCTCCTCAACCATGAGACCAACCGATCCACTCTAAGCCAAGCTTCCACTATAATCAACAATAGGTACAAGAAGTCTTCTCTAGAGCATCTAGAGGATTACACCAGCAGCAACACATTCATCATGTTACAACTCCTTGCAATTAGCTATAACCACAACCTTCCAATAAAAGAGGAATCAGCAAAACAGAGAAATCACAGATTCTGTCCCCTACAGTAATCAGTTCATATCTCACAAACTACAGCTCCTATGAGCACAAATTTTAAGAGGGAGGTAGATCTACGAGTCCCCTAACCATTGGCCAAATTTCAGCTCAATAGGACACCGTTAAAACACCCAAATAAATCATCTACCGAAACTGCTCTGTCCTGAAACTGTAGTGAGGCAAACTGACAAAACCCCTCTCAAATCTGGTGCTCTACTCAACCAATTCTCACAACCTTACAAATCGAAGTACTCAAAGTATTAGGGAACGAGATCACCAAGTTTTGTGCCAATCCAACCACGTTTGAGCCTCTAATCACCAGCTTGAAAATGACTGGTTCAGAGCCACGGAATCTGTACAGATTTCCCTTCCCTTCTTCTTCCTCTCTTCTCAGGATGTGGTGTGTGTTCTGCTCTCCCTTTCACTCTCTCAGCAGCAACAGCAACTCTAGCAAAGAGTGGAGGCTAGGGTTTTTTCTTTTTATCCATCCCTAGAAGCAATCTCAACCATTGATTTAAGGACAAGATCAACGGTGCACAAGCACTAGGCTTGTAGGTTGTTTCTGCTGGGCTCAAGTTTCATCTTCCATGTGGAGGGATAGCCAAACAAATAGGCCTCCTAACGTTGGACGCATACATTTGCCGTAGTGTCACAGACAACACTTTTTCGGCATGTTCTCCTAGAGATCGATCTCGCACCTCCTGTGTTCAGAGCTGAGGCCACCACCATTAATATCCATGTTGTGGCCATGTCTAGGCCTATTGCAGTCTTGTTCCTAGACGTCCCCAAACATGTCTAGCCTTACTAGTGGCACTGATTGCTTGTCCAAGTGTGAAGCCTATTAAGTTGGTCTCTAGGGTTGCATGTAGAAGAACTTGCCAAGGTCTAGTTACGAATTAGTGACAGTGAATGAGGTTGATGTTTTGTGATTTGAGAACTTCATGGTTCTTCCCCTTCCTTCTCTTCCACCAAATTCAAGGGAGAATGAGCTCTCTTAGATCAATCCTAGAAATGATGGGGACTCCAGAACTGTGAGCACTTGATGAAGGACGTCCGTGGTGCCTTTCTTGATCTCCTCCTCCTTCCTCCTCCTCCTATGCTCTATCCCCTCTTCCTTGCTCTTAGTGTTCTTGCTTTTCTTTGCTAGAGATAGAGAGAAAGTGAGTGAGATACTCCCTATGTCCCAGAATGTTAGTTGTTTTAGGTTTGGGTCGGTGAGATAGGAGATGAACTTATTACCTGTATACCCCTATTGTTGTAATCATTGTATTGTATATACAAAGAGATAACTACTTGCATGCTGAACACCAAAGGCCACACGCATCTTTCGTTTGAGACCTCAAATCATCTATTTGCATGGAATATTTCTCATTAAACAAATGGGCAGTTGCTGCCGAGCATGGAAAAAAATCGTAGGCTATTAAAAATAGCGGCAACGTTTTTTCAGAAGCTATAAGGCTATTGCGGTGCTATAGCGACGCTATGCCAGATAGCGTTTTTATAAAAAAAAACATGAAAAATACAAGTATCATGCAAGAATCATGGCAAATATGAAATTCGATAAACACAAATATGTTTCGAGGATTCCAGAAGTCTAGGTACCATTATCAATATTACAACATGATTCACACAAGTCTATGGGAGGCGCCGCCGGTCGAGTTTGCCTGGGAGCCGCCGCCGCACGAGTCTGTACGGGAGCTGCCGAATGTGTGTGTCTGGTGGGTTTTTTTTTCTTTGAGCCTTGGTGTTGTGCATGAGTGTATGGATTTAGGGTTTCAATAGGTTTTGGGCCTTCGTGGGCTTAGCAGGCTATTGGACCGTCCCTGATTTGGTCAATTGAGAAAATCTGAAATAGCGCCGCTATTTCACCGCTAACGCTATGACATTTAGCGGCGCTATTTTCCGCTATAGCGGTGAAAGTCAGCATAGCGGCATAATTGGCAATAGCTTAGCGTGACACCTTTCCGGCCGCTATAGCAACGCTATAGCCTGCTATTTTTTCCATGCTGCCGAGCGGAAGGACCGAGGAGGGGCAAACGCTGGTGCCTCTGTCTAGCTAGGCAGTGACCAGTACGAGCTAGGTGTGGAAGTGGTGAATGACATACTTTCTAGGACAAAATTTGAACTTCCAAACAACTTGTATTCGTGGACGGAGGGAGTAAATGTTAGCGCCAATAACATAAACCTTGTGTGATAGAAGCACATAGTGCTTAAATCTCTATCTAATATTAAAAGGAAAAAAGTTTCTTAATGCAACAATGCTTACAACTGACCGGTGCGTATTGGTTTGCGTAGGAATGCCCGTTTTAGTTTACGGAAGAGTGCACATAGAATAACAAAAGGGGTTATTCATGTTCAAGCCAGTTTCAAAAGATCGACAGACCTAATATCTCACATACGCAAAAGAGTTATAGTAGCGTTTCTAGTATGGGGTTGAGTCCGATCCCGAAAATAAATTGAAATACGTTTTGTTTCCATGGTCCACCACTCTCTCTCTCTCTCTCTCTCTCTCTCTCTCTCTCATGTAGAGTTAAGTGTTCAGATATGGTGCGGAGTTTGGTGACAAAAAATGGGAACATATGATGTAGTTGCTGAAGAATCTTTAAAGCTCTCGTACCCATTCCAGTTAGAACATTATGTACATATAGGTACATTATAAGGAGTTCAATTTCAAGATGTGTATTGAAACACATACGCTGGTATAAATCTCTAAGCCATAAGTTGTCCTGTCATCCAAGTAACAGCGCAACAAATTGTATGTCCTATTGCAACAGTAATGTTTGCTAGTGCAATATAAAAGGGTTACGCTAAGACAGGCCAACATATATCTCCATACATGTTAGGTTTTTTTTTTTTTTTTTTGCTCGTCCTCAGGCACAATATAAAATGGTAAAGCAGACGTCAGATCCGCGTTGCAATCATGCCGTAGTGCATGCTGCTCACAAGGTTTATATATATATACATTAAAGTTATATACATGTGTGACTGTGTGGAGGACAAGCACATCAGCGCACGTATTGACGACAATCAACACGCCAGGAAATGGAGGCCGGCCAGCCGGCCGGCCAGTAGATAATAGTATAGTATAGTAGGGGCGATTGATCAAGTGAGTAGGAAAATGAAAACAGATACGGCCATACATGACCAGGACTTGCAATCGATCAGCCAATATATCAGACGATCGAGCAGCGTGTCTTGGATCTGCAGGTCCAGCATTGCCGGCGAGGCGAGATGGTGTCGTCCAAGAAGGTGTGTGTGGTCGGCGCCGGCATGTCGGGGCTGGTCTCCTCCCGAGAGCTGCGCCGGGAGGGTCTCGACGTGACGGTCATGGAGCAGAGTGGCGGCGTCGGAGGACATTGGCTGTACGACCCGAGGATCGACAGCGACGACCCCCTTGGCGTTGCCGGCGTGCACAGCAGCATCTACGCCTCTCTCCGGCTCAACACGCCCAGGGAGAGTATGGGCTTCTCCGACTTCCCCTTCTACCCCAGCAACAGTGGCGACGATCGGCGATACCCGGGGCACGCCGAGTTCCTGAGGTTCATCAGGGACTTCTGCGACGCGTTCGGGCTCATGGACGTCGTCAGGCTCAACACCAGGGTCCTGCACGTCGGCCAGCAAGCGCCGTGCGGGCGGTGGACGGTGAGGTGCTCGTCGCGACATGGTGACCGTGAGGGCGACGTGGTCACCACGGAGGAGACGTTCGACGCTGTCGTCGTCGCCGTCGGCCAATTCGCCCAGCCAAGGCTCCCTACAATCAACGGTAGGTTTTGAACAATCATTCTCATTACATTTTTTTCGTGATCGGGCTGTGCACGCATTTCATTAAGTTGGAGAAGGAACAATACAAGGTAACATGCCAAGGAGGACACTAGTTGTAAAGGGTGAGGAATCTGAGGAGATCTGAATTGAATTTGTGTTCTTATTGGTCATCAACTGAGTTTCTGCTGCTAGTATAGGCATGGACAAATGGAGCAGGAGGCAGCTGCATTCCCACTCGTACCGGACCCCGGAGCCGTTTGAGGACCAAGTGGTGGTGGTCGTCGGATGCCAATCGAGCGGCGTGGACATCGCGCTGGATCTCGGCACAGTGGCGAGAGACGTGCACATCAGCGTCAAGTCCATGGACGACGGTGGCATCTTCCCTGGAATGAAGAAAGCTGTGTCCAACCACCACAACCTGCACCTCCACCTCCAGGCAAGTTTCTGCTGGTTCATGGACACGAACAACATACATATAATTAGAGGGATAGCTTTATTTGTCTATAATTAATCCGACAAGAATAATGCTTGTGTTTATGTAGATCGATTGCCTTTGCGAGGATGGGCAGGTGGTGTTCGCCGATGGCTCCTCGGTTATTGCCGACGCCATCGTCTACTGCACCGGGTGAGCGCAGCACATAGGTGACAAGTTTTGTCAAATCCTCCATCTTCAGCTCCTCCGGTCTTATAAACTGCATGCCATGCAAATATATGAATCGAAGGTACGACTACTCGTTCCCGTTCCTGGACACGGGAGGTCTGGTCACCATCGACAACAACCGCGTCGGCCCGCTGTTCGAGCACACGTTCCCGCCAGCGCTGGCGCCGTCGCTGTCCTTCGTCGGCATACCCAAGAGGGTGGTCGCGCCGTGGTTCTACGAGATGCAGGCGAGGTGGGTGGCGCAGGTGCTGTCCGGCCGGAGGACACTGCCGTCGTCGGAGGAGATGATGCACTCGGCCGAGGAGCACCACCGCGCCAGGGAGATGGCCGGCATGCCCAAGCGCCTGACGCATGACATCTTCGACGACTATGACTACTGCGATGAGCTCGGGGAGAAGCTCTGTGGGTTCCCAAGGTTGGAGGACTGGAAGAAGGAGCTCCGGTGGTCGTCCATCGCAAGACAAAGGGGTGATGGTTCAGTGACCTTCCGTGACGTCTACCACGACAGCGACTTGGTTCGGAAGGGCTTACAAGCACAGGGCTGGCTCTCGCAGTCGCAGCTAGACAGGTAGCACAAAAGTTATGTTCAAAATAAGACAATTCCTGGCCTCTGTATAATAACTACGATACACACATCCAAAGTTTCTGACAAATCAAAAGTTCAATTGGTAAAACACTCCTCGTCCTTCGTCCATCTGCTCCAACAACAACGTAGCAAAACAATTTAGAAAAAAACAAGTACTTCATCAATGTCACATCTTTGTGACAAAATCAGTCATTCTTACTACGTTGGTTGTTGCGCTTAGGCAAGATCATCCCATAATATCACACACATGTGCAGGTACACCAAAGGAAGATTTTGATTTTGAGTGTCACTTGGAATGGCCAAAGTTGTTTTAATGTTAGGTGGACAAGCAAAAGGTAGTGAGATTTTACTAAAAATGGCCAATTTAAGTGTTACCATCGACGGTCACTCTCCGGTGGCTGAGACCTGCGGCTTTTTTTTAACGAAATGACAGGAGCTCTGTCCTTCAATTAAGCTAGGAGGAAAAGTCTATGTACAGAGAGAAATAAAGGAAAGGTGGGGTGGGGGGGGGGGGGGGGGTTGAACCCCAAAAACAAAACAATTACACAACACTTCCTGTGAAATTGACCCCTCTCCACGTTATAGCCCTTTTCCTTTGCTCAATATTTTCTTTTACCCTTGAGGCCACCTGCAAAGCCGACTCATGGGCGTTGTTGAAAACTCTCCTGTTTCTCTCTTTCCATATGTTCCATAGCGTGTAGGAGTATATCACCATTCCATTGAAACGTCTTCTTTCCGGTTTTTATTATTGGCCACGACTTCTTTCCACCATAATTTTATGCTATTTTGGCCATGAGTGAGACAGAGCAGCTACACATCAAAGTGCTTCCATGGTAAAACCTTCCTCCACTCTGCCTTGGCAAAAGGGCAAAAAGAAAGACGGGGGCAAGTTTCCATAGGCCCGTTGCAGAGGGCACATTAATCTTGATGGGGTCATCACCTCTTCTGCACGTTATCCGCCGTTAGGATTTTTTCCTGCACACTTTTCTCTCTCCAGTCCAGGGTCGATCTTTTTTTGACATGATAAGCCTAGTCTCCAACATGCTTAACTTTCTTTTTTACTAACAAACGTGCTTTACTACCCATATAAGGTCATACACATGTAAACTGACGAGGTTCAAATCACACAAGACCATTAAGTTTGGAAAGTGGGATATTATAGGCAAAAAGGGTATAATAATATATGTTGTGAATTTTTGGCCCAATATGATAAATCACTAAAACAGGTCAGGTAGAAACTGCTACGATTAGCTTCCATTTACAGTTGCTCCCTGAACACGTTAGAACCTTGCAGAAACGATCAAGCCACGTCAATTGGTTTGTTCCGTTTCGGCTTTAATCCCTTTTTTTAAAATCCCTACGAGAGTGGGTTTTTTTTTTCTGTAATTCAACTGAACGAGAGGAACAATGATTCCGGCATTTTTTATTTTTTGTGCATCAGTGATCCATCAGAGCTCTTTGGTTCATTCATCTGCTTGCTTGGCTGCTTCTGTTCGCACATGCTGCCCAGCATATAAGATGCCTATATCGACAATGTTATTATAGTACATGTTGTCAGCATTATATATTGACGAGCCTGCAGAGTACGAGTAGAAGTGAATAAGATAATATACAGTATTATTAGGAGCAGCCGATGGAGTGGGAAAATAATAACAGATACGACCAATCCTCCATGACCACGACCTCCAACCAAACCAATATCAGACAAGCAGCGTGTCTGCAGCTCGATCCATCGGTTCGGCGGCGAGACGAAATGGTGTCATCCAAGAAAGTGTGCGTGGTCGGCGCCGGCGTCTCGGGGCTGGCGGCCGCCCGCGAGCTGCGCCGGGAGGGCCACGACGTGACGGTCATGGAGCAGAGCGGCGGCGTCGGAGGGCAGTGGCTGTACGACCCGGGGACCGACGCCGGCGACCCCCTAGGCGTGGCCGGCGCGGCGAGCAGCATCTACGCCTCTCTCCGGCTCAACACGCCCAGGGAGAGCATAGGTTTCTCCGACTTCCCCTTCTTGCCCAGAGACGACGGCGCCGGCGCCGGCGACGCCCGGCGGTACCCGGGGCACGCCGAGTTCCTGAGGTACATCAGGGACTTCTGCGACGCGTTCGGGCTCATGGACGCCGTCAGGCTCAACACCAAGGTCCTGCACGTCGGGCTGTTGGCGCCGGCGCGCGGCCACGACGGCGGCGTCACGCGGTGGACAGTGAGGTGCTCGTCGAGACATGGTGACTGTGAGGGCGAGGCGGTCACCACGGAGGAGGTGTTCGACGCCGTCGTCGTCGCCGTCGGCCAGCACACCCAGCCAAGGCTCCCTGCGATCAACGGCATGGACAAGTGGAGCAGGAAGCAGCTGCATTCGCACTCTTACAGAGCCCCAGACTCGTTCCAGGACCAAGTGGTGGTGATCGTCGGATGCCGCGTGAGCGGCACGGAGATCGCGCTGGAGCTCTGCACGGTGGCGAGAGATGTGCACATCAGCGTCAAGTCCATGGACGACGGCGCCATTTTGCCCGGCATATGGAAATATATGTCCAGGCACCACAACCTGCACCTCCACCTCCAGGCAAGTCTCTGCTGCTCGTTCATGGACATGAACAACACAGTCAACAAATACATATATAATTATAATATATTAATCTGACAAGAATGCTTGTGTTTATGATGTAGATCGATAGCTTGTGCGAGGACGGGAAGGTAGTGTTCGTCGATGGCTCCTCGGTTGTTGCCGATGCCATCGTCTACTGCACCGGGTGAGTCCATCTTAATTAATTAAACTCCTCTGATCCGATCCATTATTACTGATGAAATCGTGTGAATTGAAGGTACGACTACTGGTTCCCGTTCCTGGACACGGGAGGCGTGGTCACCGTCGACGACAACCGCGTCGGCCCGCTGTACGAGCACACGTTCCCGCCGGCGCTGGCGCCGTCGCTCTCCTTCGTGGGCGTGCCCAAGATGGTGGTGGTGCCGCGGTTCTACGAGGCGCAGGCGAGGTGGGTGGCGCAGGCGCTGTCCGGCCGGAGGGTGCTGCCGTCGCCGGAGGAGATGCTGCGCTCGGCCGAGGAGTACCACCGCGCCAGGGAGATGGCCGGCGTGCCCAGGCGCCTCTCGCATGCCACGCTGTTCGACTTGGAGTACTGCGACGAGTTCGGGGAGAAGCACTGTGGCTTCCCGCGGCTGGAGGACTGGAGGAAGGAGCTCATGTGCTCCACCATTAGAAGAATCCGCGATGCCACGGAGAGCTTCCGTGACGACGACGACGACTACCACGACAGCGACTTGGTCCTGGAGGGCTTACGCTCACAGGGCTGGCTTACCGGCCGGCCACCACCGAAAAACGAGTCATGAATGGCAGCTCGATCGTTGGCGTGAGCGAACGCGAAGGCCATTGTCAGGTCATGTTCGTTGCCGTGAGTCATGAATAGTAAATGGGTAGCGTGTTCGTCCTGCGATCCTAGTGTTGAATTTACCCTCAAGCCAAGCCAAGATAGAGAGAGAGCAGTGAAAAAAGACGGCACAACTTAAACACCAAAGAAGGAAGAGCTCTATCCTAGTCAAGAAGAGAAGTTGTTGAGTATGTCAAAGAGAGGGACTAAAAAATCAATAAAGTATTCCATTCAAAAATTGTGGATGGTTTACTTGATCTATATCTATACCTTACTAGTATTTTTTCGGTCCTCCCTAACTACTTGTAAGACGGTAGAGATCGGGTAAAAATTGCTTTCGAATCCAAAAGAAATCAGATACAACAGAAACGGAAAGAAAAGAAACTTCTCCCTATCCTTATGGGCACGTTTTTTTTACTGTTTTCTTTGTTTTTTTTAAAGATCCGGTTACCTGGCATATATATTAATAAGAGAGGAATAGAGTTCACGACTACATGCGCGAGAAGCGCAACCCCTGCAGCAGACCGCTACAGGGGGTTTAGTGTACAAGAGCTAATTACTCGCTATATTATTAGCAACTATTAGGGGCCTCATGACCCTTCCTCCAGCGATAGCCCACAGGGAGCACTCATCCCGGATCATCCCCACCACCTGCTTTGCCGTACGCGTCCAGCAACTTTGGTCATCCGCTGTGCTATTAAAGTTGAATTGCCTGGTCTGCAGCCGGTTCCAAAGACTGAAGCCACGGACGTTCCAGCTTAACATCTTGATGTCAACACCCATGGCACACACAGAAGCACCAAAACTAGCCAGCAAACCAAACATCTTCTGCTCCGTCTGTATTTGCATGTTTACAGGATCTCCATATCTGCTGCTCCGGACTCAGCTGCAATGGCTGTCAATGCCCTGGACAGCTCCTTGTCATCCATACGTGTTGCCGCTCTGAAGGCCTTGACCGCCTCCTCGGGTAGGTCCCCGTACATGTCGACGTAGGCTGTGATTGCCGCGTCTGGTGCTGCCGTCTTGTTGTTCATGAAGGAGAGCTCACGCATTAGCTTTTGCTGGGCACGCTCTGCAACTGGGACTGAGGATGCCCGAGCTGCAAGGCGTGTGCTTGAGCGCGTGGAGGCTGCTGGGGCTCTCTTCCTGCCTTTGCTGCTGGTTGGGGGAGGTGACATCGGCCTCTCCAGGACTAGAGCGGGGATGGGTTTGAACATCCTTGCACACAATTCAGCACAATCGTCAACCTCCTCATTCCCCATCACCGCTGCTGTTACCTCTGTCATGTGGCTGCCGATGACCTCCCGAACCATGGCGTCCTGGGTCGCTAAATCGACCAGTCCAAGACATCGCTAGAGCCTGGGCCAATGTCCATCCGACTCTCCAAGTCGGAGATGTCAGTAGTAAAGTGATCAAGTCCCTGGTGGCGTCGACGAGCTGAGTGCTCGGCCCGAAGACAACCTCCTGAGAGTGCACAGGCAGCGCTGAGACCAGGACATACACCGGTGATCGTGGCCCATCGCCACCATCGTCCGGCGAGAAGCAGGGGCTGCGCATGCCGTACGTCCAGGCCAGTGCAGACTCCTTGATACATGCTGAAACATCCTCGATTTTTCCGCGAAGGGAAAATCCACAGAATGAGTTATAATGTGATCAAACCAAAGTTTGATTCCATCACATTATCATATATCAGTTGAAATCACAGTCATACATCATATGATTACAAGCTTTACAAGTTTCTCCTCATTTGAGGATACACCTATTACAGGGTTAATCTAGCAGAATCGTATCTAGATGTCATCAGAGTTGGCGGAATATGTTGTCGAGTGAAGGCTCCTCCTTCACGGGTATCATCAGAGTTAATCTTGGCGCAACATAGTCTTCATCTCCTGAACCAAACTTGAGCGTAGGCACGAGACCTTCTAATACTTCTTATCTCAATATCTCTGTTAGTCAGGTAATCTGCACACCGCCAGATATGTGTAGGTCATGGTCAGCACCGATGAGCTTTAGCGGAAAAGAGAAAACAAAGGATTTGGCGATCCTAATATTTGGCTGTGGTTTGCATCCTAAGCGCATACAAGTAGTATCCAGTAGTAAATATTATAATAATTTGTCAAGTTTTAACCCATCTCATCAATTCCCAGTTCATCAGTCCATCCCAATTCCATCATCCCACCCATACACCACCTCACACACACACACACCTCGCACTCAGTCGACAGGCCTAACTCCCTTTCGGGCCTATCTCAGCGGCACACTGCCACAACAGGCACACTACCGGAAAACATCATCCAGAGGGAGAAGAGAATATATCGCTCCCTAAGAAGTGCAACAGGACTCAGGAAAGGTCCATAGCCTAGGAATTGGCATATGTATCGATCGATCAACCATACACTCTGCAGAGGTTCTACCACTCACAAGATTAGCCATCATAGATGTCGTACAAACATCTAGGCAGAATTCTGAGTGCTTGCTTGCCTAGGTCAATGCCACCCTACCACTCAGCTCTAAGACATTCTGGATCCTACACCATCACGCTGAGACTGGGAGACGCAGTACCGGACCCAATCAGTGGTACTGCGCATCTAGAACGGTACGGGAATCTCAACATCTGTCACCGCCCACCCTTATCACCTCTCAACCTAGCAGTAGTGGCACCGCCCTACCAAGTAGTCCAGCCGTTCCCCGCCCACCGAAGATGAGTGAGTAGTAAAGGATTCCCAAAGTTCCCAGTCACCAGAAAGTGTTGACTAAATAGATCAAGCAGGCTTTCTCCATCTGAGGGGATACTCTCCCCGTGCCATCACAGCACCTCCAATCACGGGGCTTCAAACCACGCAGGCCATCCATCCTGGAATCACCTTGTACACCATTACCCGCCACAGGTATCACTCGTGGGAATGCCCAGGTTGCACCCCGGCAAGACTTGCTTTCTTAGCTCGTCGTATGTAGCCCACTTGGTCGACTCGACCCTCACCACGCACCCAAGACGCACGCAGCATGCTCTCCCAGTGGTTAAGTCCAGTGGTTAATTCCATGTTCAAGTAATCCGTTCCCAATTCCCACCACCAACATCACATCACAGATATAATGCGAGTGGAGTTAATAAATAAAGTGATGTAATATGCAAGCAAGCGGTTAGGAAGATGTATATATATAAAAGAGCGTGAGCACGAAGCTGGGTAGCATAGTAAAGTGGTTGCAAGTAGGGTGATAACGGCTTAGGTAGTAGCATGCATCATATACTAGCAAAAGAGTAAATATAAAGCGCTAGCAATTCTAAATATGCTACTTGGGCCTTTTCTAGAAGAAGGTGCTGCCATGACACCTGCGTTGTCGTGGAAGTAGTGGTATGCGCACTCCTTAATTAGTGTAGTTGTTCGGCTGGGTCACCTCCTCTAGGGTGACACCACTCCACGGTTCCTGTCGTCGTCCATGTTCTCCTCCTCCAGCGAGTCTCGATTCGATCGTCGCCAATTTGGAAACGGCTACTCCGCAAAGCAATACAAGGCAAGAAAACACCACCAAAAGATGATGGGACGCTAGAAGATCCATAAATACTGGAGAAATAATAAAAGGTACACGACTTGGCCCTCTCGGCGTATGTCCAATTTCATCGGGCCAAAGAAAAATTAAGAGTGGTGTTTGCTATGCACAAGCTTATGTCACGGCCAAGCCAGTATGGCTTTATAATAAATGGTTTAGGCCAGAGCTGATCCATAGCAAACACCACGGCTCACAATCTTCCGATCCGAACGCCACGGAGAAGACGGGGATCGGAGGACGGCCGATCAGAAGGGAAGAACAAGGAATTACCAACAATGAATGTTGCACAAAATAGTGCGAGTGTTTAATCCACTTGTAGGGTACCAAGGCTGTGATTTAAACGGGTACAATCATACAAGTGCTTGAACACCCAAAATCAAGAGAGGGAGAGAGAGGAGTTAGCTAGGCACATCCATATCATATTCTCAGTCACATCTTCAGTGAAGATGGTTTTAAGCGGTCGATCGAGTCAACTCACATAGACCATAGCTTCGCTAACTAAAAAAAGGGTTAGTCCGGTCTTTGATCCATTGCCATGGATAAGACGGGATCGAACAGAGCGGGATACACGGGAACAAAAGAGCGAGAAACATAATAAGGCAATGGTCTACTTCTTCCAACACGCACACCATGGAATAGACGGGGCGTCAGAAGAGAGCGACATGAAAAAGACGCAAATGCGCAAACCACTCGTAGGGTACCACGACCTGGGTGCGCTGGCACTAAGTCATTTCCCGAATTCGTAGCGGTGCGGTTGTCACCACGAGAATCGAAGGAATACGACGGTCGCATAGGGTACAAGCATACGAGGGTCTGAGCACGAAGAATCAAGAACAGCAAACGGGGTATAGCACCATGGTCAACTATAACGCGAGGTAGAGTTACATTTGGCATTACGGCCATGGCGAGATGAATCCCGCGATCGTAATATCCGAATGAAGTACGATCCCACAGCCGGTTCGAAGACACGGCACACAGACAACACAACAACCACAGTAAGAACCAATGACTCGACCCAAAAGACAAAATAACTCGACAAGACAGTGGAGTAGCACAGTTCCAAAGCTCGAAGGTGGATGGATCCTGTATCACAGATACATGTATAGAGAGAATGTAAGGATGGAATACAACAGATGTATGTACAGACATATCATAAGGATAGGGTACAATATGGTGGACATGTGTACAGGAAATAAGAGAAGGGGGCTCTTCAGTAGTCTAGTGTCGTATATCACTTTGGCTTTCCAACCGTCTAACTTTATCTATCGATTGGGCTTTCCAATAGTCCAACATAATTTATAATTAGGGCTTTCCAACAGTCCAACGTTATCTATTATTTTAGGCTCTCCATCAGTCCAGCATCATCTATGGGGTCTTAAGATCTGGTAATGGGGCAACGGTACGAAGGCCGGATAGGGTCAGAGTTAAAGGAAAGTGGCGAGGCTTGCTGCTACATGTTCCAGCTCCTCTCGGCCAGCTGCTAGTAGCTTCTGGCCGACTGCGGCTTGCTGTGGGCTGGCTGCGGCTAGCCGTGCCCTGCTGCTTGCTGGCCGTGGCTGGCCAGGTGGGGCTATGGTTAGCCGAACGAGGCCGTGGCTGGCCGGAGGCTGGCTGGAGGTGGCGGAGCATGGCTGGGTTCCCAACAAGGCATGTAATCTTAGCACGAAGGCCGTACGCGACCGCGATGCCCGTCATGGTTGAGTAGCTACATCACGCGGGAACGCCGTCGAGACGTCGGCGCCCCGGGTGCACGCGACGGCGATGCCCGTCATGATTGTTCCAAGCGTGCATGGTCTGTCTTTCGGTTGGCTAGGTTTAGTCCAGTGTGCGTGAGTGCCACAAAAGGACACGGCGAGTGTGTGTGCGTGCATCGTGCCTACTAACGTCAGCTCCACACAGTCGACGAGGTCCCTGCAGAAAACACGGCTCGAATGCCGAACACATGGAGGGATCATCGGCCTTGGGCCGGTAGCAGGTAGGTAGGGCTGAAGGTGGAAGGTTCATCGGCATCTCGTTGGCAGCAGGGGTTGGAAATGTTTCGTCTTTAGTCAGCTCACCGAGGGCTTGCAGTTGTAGGATATCGTGGCAGTGATGAGCCGAGGCCGAGATGGATCGGGGCTGTGCAGGAAGATCCGCATCGTTGCTGTAGTCGTACGGGGCGGCGTCCATGTCACGGTTCATGTAACACCCCTGGTGTTACAGTTAATTAAAACCTGACATGTCATCATCCTTAGTTGCAAATCATCCCGCATCAAATCTGATCACTGTGCACTAATTAAAACAATTTTTATTTTTACATATGATTGTATTTAGGTATCTTTGAGTGACTTTATGATTTAGATATTTGTTTGTGTGTATGCCTTTAAATCCAAATAGAAGATAAAAAGGAAGACAATTAAGAACCCTAATCGAACCCGAAACCCTATATCAAAAACTAAATAGAATCAAGGGTTGAGCCTTAATCAATAGTTGTAAATCTTTAAAAGTTGAGCAACTTATATTTTGGCAAATTTTGAAGTTATCAAAAAGAATTTCAAACAAAGCCCTAACCTATGTTTTAAGCTTAAATTTGAAATACAAATTCAAAAAGTAAAAGGAATCTGATGAAAGTGGTTTAATAAAAATTATAGATATTTTAAAATAGGACAACTTTCAATTTTGAAGATTTTGAAGTTTACCAGTAAAAATTTGAATTAAACCCCAACTAGTGTTTGTTTATTCAAATTTAAAATGCTCTTTTAAAAACTATCCATAATTTGGGCAAACTCCTTTAATGAAAGTTTTAGGGATCAATAAGTGGAGCAACTTTTATTTTTTTAGAAATTCTAGTTGTTGAGAAAATTTTTGAGATTTGGCTGAGATTTGAAATCAATTTCAAATTGAAGAATTACCCCCTTTTAAACTATTCAAAAACTATTCACAATTTCAAACTTCTTCCAGAACAAAAGTTGTTCAGGTTGAATTTTTCCACAATCCTTATTTTGGGAATTTTTCGACTTTATATGTAAAATAAAAAGTAATTGCGCTGTAAAGGGAATAGGGGAAAGGGTAGCTGCTACAGTGCTCGGCTTAGGGTGGGGGTCCGGTCCTCTGTTGCTGCGCGTGCTCTGGCGCGTGTGCCGCGTCTCCCGCTGGCGTCGCCCGGGCCCGACCGACGGCGTGTCGAGCTCGTGGGAGGGGGGCCCGGCCGCGTCCATAGTCCCCGTTGCCCGTTATAAGAGCCCACCGTCGCCATTCTTGCCATTTTCTCCTTACTGCCGCCGTCGGCCTCTTCCCTGTCGCCGGCGGAATTTGCCGTCCACTGTGTGCCACCGTTCAATTCATCTTCCACATAGTTTTCGCCACGTCCTAGCACAGCTGCTTGATCCATTTGTTCAGTTGTTTGGTCACCGGAGCCACTGCAAGCCGACGGCTTCGTCTCGGCGGACGGCAGAGCTCCGCCGTGAGCTCCGTTCACGTGGCTAGGTTGGCCCTGTGAGCAAATCGTAACCTCATCTATCGTTTGTAATCCTGTTTGATGCCGTGTTGATGATCGGCCTTTCCCTTTTACCTCTACCGCATCAGCTTATCGGGAACGAGGTCCTCGTCGTCGGAGTCCGTCGCCGTCGTCTCTCTTTTCATCAACAACTTGTCTCCGGCCATCCTCTACTCTAACCTTGGAGTGCACTAGGTTTTGGTGAGCACCGTGAGTCTTCCCAACACTTTTTCCCAAACCTGACCACGCCGGAACAGCCGGGACACGGCTTGCCGCCGGCCACCGTGCTAGCCGAGCCGCCATGGCCGCGGTCTGGCCCGCTCGAGAACACGGACCGCTCAACTAACTACCTAGGTGTGTTGGTGAGGTGGAAGGGAGTGCTAGGGTGGCATTACCGTCGTCGGAGATCGGTCACCGGCGACTTGTCGCCGCAACCGGAGCCGCCGCGCGCGCGAGCGCTCTGTGTGAGGGAGAGAGAGCAGCTGACAGATGGGGTCGGGCTGTCAGCGGCTCAGAGTGGGAGTACGGGGTGGGCGTGGGTTTGCTCTGTCCGATTGGGCCGGCCTGTGATCTGCTGGGCCGTCCAGGCCAGAATGGATCTTTTCATTTTTCGTCTAATTTAAATTGTTTTTCCTATTTCCTATGAAACCGAATAGTGCTGTGCTTTATCATTTTTGTAGGAATTAATTGGTTGCACTAAAAATCATGAAAATAAGTATTAATGCTCTCTGTAGTGTGTAGTATTTAATAAAAATACTATATAATTTCTTCGAAGCAATTTCTATAGGAACTAAAAATCAGAAGTTTAAAAGTTAAATGCAACTTTCAGGATTTTTAATAAAATATAGGTTAATCTAAAAATCATGAAATTTCTTTGGGTACTGTTTTAGGGCCAAATCTAGCTGTTGGTAAAGTTTGGGCTCAAATAGAAATAGTTTGCTTAATCACTATTTAATACTCTATAGGTCGCTTAATAAAATAAATAGGAACCCTAACCATTTAGGGTTTGTGTGACTTTTGGAATACGTGATGTCCCTGGGTCATTAACTTGAGAAGATCTTTGGCACTTTAATTAGTTGTTTGAGTTCTAAATTAAATTGCTAATTAGAACATTAATAATTTATATTACTCACATATGATATTAGGGTTGGTGACTTGTTTAAGCAAAGGAGTAGTAGTGTTACAAGGAAAATTAACTCGGCCTTCAATGACCTGTTAAAATGGTCGATGAATAAATAATATAACCACCACCTTGTCTAACGAAAATTGTTTTACCACTTTGCCATGAAGGAAAGTTGTACTCAACTTTCTAAATTAGTTTACTTTTATTAATTCACAGTTTAGTACGCCTCCTGCATCATGGCATACATATCATGTATTTTTATTTCGTGTAGTAAACGGGTTTCTTGAAGCCTTGCTTGATGCCCGACGGAAGTATTGTTCGTCAGGAGAAGTCAAGAGGGTTTTCTCCGATTTCTGGCAGAAGTGACAGACCTGCAACACAGGCAAGCCCCGGTGCATTCAGCCCCTTCCTTGTGATTTACAAAATGTTTATAACTTGAATTAATCTACTGCATTAGATTTATAGGAGTTGATTGATAACTCAATTGATGCATTACCAACCTTGACCACTGAAATATCTGGAAACCATTTTAAAATAAAATGTCTGGAAAATGCTTAGTTCTGCTTGAATAATTTAGATTTGCACAAAATGCTATTTCTGAGCTACTGTGATATGTTATTGAATAATTCATGAAAAAGGGAATTGGTAATGTTCTCGTTCGATGGCTGTGCACCTGATCAGTACATCGTCACCGACGGGAGGGAATGTTTCTGTTGGGTGGTTGTATCTCTTGGGTTAGAGTCCCAAGGTTTGACCACCGATGGGAACAGGAAATGTTTCGCTCGGTTGATGTGCACATGGGGCGGCGTTCCCCATGTCTTGTCATCCGGCAGGCATGGATTTGGAAACCGTTGGGTAACTTTGTACTTGGGTTAGAGTCCCAATGCATCGTTGCCGGCGAAAAAGAAATTAAGGACCGTTCGTTGTAGGCCTGCTGGATCGAGACTTTGCAACTAACCACATACTATGGAAAGCCCTATCTCCGGTGGCTCTATTGCTTGAACCGACAACCACGCACTGGGAGTGGAGAGATGGCGAGAGTAGCGTGTACTCTCGTGGCCGTCGTGCCTGGAGACGAGAGGAGTACTGTGCTCTCGGGTGGCGCAGGACCGGTTCAGGGATAGAAAAGCCGTGGTAGACGGGGTTGGCATATGCAAGCTTAGGTGCTACATATGCAGTATGGATAGGGATCCCCTGCTGGGTATTAATCGATTCGAATCGTCGTTGCTCCTCGGTTAATGGAGACTTGATCCACTGACTTACCCCAAAAAGTGGTTCGGAACTAGGATGTTTTTGAGAATGAATAAGTAATTGGAATTGAAGGATATATGTGAAAGAATTGAGAACTATTGATGTTGATTATAATAATATGGAGTAAAATACTGAAAGCAGGATTAGTAACGCTATTTCTACAAAATACTTTGACTCTTGCTAAAGCCTTACCTTGACTCCCCTCAGCCTGCATTCCTGAGTCTCATTCCTTTTTCTTAGTCGGGTAAGTCTTGCGGAGTACCCCAGTACTCAGGGTTTATTATCCCCTGTTGTAGGGAGCCGAAAGTACAGTTCTGCTTGAGACTGTGCCGGTTGACGGATCGTGCATGGATGAAGATGTGTATAACCATTGGGCAAGGTGTCTAGTTATATGATGCTACTCCACCACGGAACTCTGGTTGGGATAATGTAATTCATATTTGAAATCAATGTTTATGTAATACTTCAGCACCTTGTACTCTGATCCAAATTATTTGTGTAAACTGTTGTAATACTGCAATGCTTACAATGAGATCCTCGGGGGGTTAGGGTTTCCTAGGGAACCCGGCAGGCCACCCAGGTCAAGGGAAACTCGTGCAGACTGATCGTGGGTCCTTAGGGATGATGACGGTGCACGTGGGCCCTATGATTAAGGCGGTTCTGTCACAGTTCAGCTCGGTGGAGCACAAGTTCGTGGCCACAGACGTGGTTGGAGCGGCCGGTGGAGATGCAGGTTGCCATCGAGGGTTGGACACCTCCCACACCGCCTTGCCTCCGGCATGGAGGCAGCTCGACGTGGACAGGGGCACGGAAGGGCATAGTGGAGGCCGGTGCATGGTCGTCGTGGTAGGTGGTCGGCTTGTTTGCAGCAGTGCGACAGCGGCACGAAGACCAGTCTCAGACATGGATGTCGGGCAAAACCGTCAAGGAATAGGGAGGGGTCTTAACTTCGGTGCTCACCAGTGAGTTTCCAAATGAGCAAGGGATGGCGAGATGGTTGACGACGTGGCACCGGGCATCCACCGTTTGGCATGGCAGGGTCGTGGTTCGTGCTCCAGTGGCTTCGCGGGCACGCCAATGGTCCAACGCTTCTCCAAGCCAGCGTCCGACGCTCTTTTTGAGCTCCTCTCAACTCCAAACTTCACCACCTTTGCAAATATGCTAACACCACCAAGTGTACACCTCATGTGCATGTGTGTTAGCTTTTCACAAATATTTTTCAAAGGATTTTTCTCTCTTTTCACCGCACCACTCGATCCTAGCAACGTATGCAAGTTAGATCACTCAAGTGGCACTAGATGACCGATATATTTGCCCCTCATGATAGTACGGCCATATATCCTAAAACCGGTCAAGCACTTCTCTACTCAACCTTAGACCGGTGAAATGGAAACGCCCTAAGTTATACCTTTGCCATGCGCTTTCCATTCCAATCACCGTCTTCATCACCGTCTCCGACACCATCGATGCCGGTGCAACACATGCACCGACACCTCATGAATGATATGACCCACTTCATATCATCATGTGGCTTTTGGTCCATCGATCCTCGACTTGCTTGCTCTTCACCGTTGCGTTAGTCCATCGGCGCCAAGCCATCACCCGACTTGCCCTTCACACTTGTAACCGGTCGATCGACGTGAAGCCTTGTCTTGATCTTCTCCACCTAGCCACATGACTCCATATCATGTCTCATGCGTTTAGCTCCTTCATACCATATGTGTGAGCTAAGCATCATCTCCAAGCCATTTCCACCTCCATGGCATAGATGCTCACAAACATGTGCCTGTGGACTAATCACCTGTGTAATCAACACTTAAACACATATTAGTCCACCTAAGTTGTCACTCAATTACCAAAACCAAACAAGAACCTTTCAATCTCCCCCTTTTTGGTAATTGATGACAACTCTACAAAGATATGGAAATTAAGCGCTTTGATCCAAGTTAGCTCTTCACACAAGTGTAAATTACTAACTTGGGTTTGGACTTTATGTTACTTATCCATCTTTAAGCTCAAATCTTTAGACTTGGATAAGCTCCATAAAACCCGACTTGGTAGTGTTAACTCCCCCTACATGTGTGCTCAAATGGTTTGGTTTTAAATTTTCACACATGCATAAATATGGAATTTGTGGGAGTACCAACACTACTAAGTGATGCTAAGGTGCATAGAATAAACCTTTGTAGCATGATACCAATTCCTTGATACCAATTGCTTGAAGCCAATTGAAGTTGCATCATTGAGTCCATCCTTAGCATCAAGATTAGCTAGACAAGCAAAAATACTAGATACCCCGTGAGATCAACATTAAGAGCAAGGTTCTAGTAAATACTTGAAAAACACAAGTCTAGCTAACAACCTATGCATGCTAGTTATCAAATCAACATTCAAACCTATACTAGCGTACACCACACAAGTAAGATACGGTATGTAAATAAACTAAATGCAAATGCAAGCAAGCATATGAATATGCACATTCAAATGCACTTAACCATGTCCATGAGCTTGCTCCCCCTACTTGTGTGTTTTTCTCTTGTCCAAGAATTTTGATCCCCTTGCAATCTTCAATATTGTGGATCATCCTTCTTGTTGGCCTATTGCTCTCCCATCATCGGCCTTCATGATGGTTCATTGCGTACTTCCATTCATCTTGATTATCTCTCCCCCATGATCATGTAATCCAATATCTTTCCCTCATAACACAATTTCATATCTTTGCCCAAATCTCTCCCCCTTTATCATCAATTTCCACAAAAGGTCAAGCTTTATTGTGACAAAGGTGTGTGTGAGGGATGTTGAGGGTAGATGCTTGCACATTTGATGGACACCACCATTTTTGAGTTGGAATGACACCACTTGAAAACCATTCATAGAATGAGATACCACATGTAGGACCTTGCATCTCTTGATACCAAATGAATAAGTATCTCCCCTATGTCATATGATCGGTCATCCACTTGAACTGGAGCTCTTTTGGTGTGGGAAGTCTTCATCTTGATGATCACTAAAAGTTGAGGATCAATTGCACATCTTGTCGGATACCACTTGAAAATACCACGTGTAGGTGAATATCATGTGAAGAAATAACTTGATATCCATTTTTATTGTTGTCTTGTGCTTCTTGAACTTAGATTGTTTCCAAGAGCTTCTTTCTTGATTAGTTCAAACTAGCAAACTTGCATAAGTAATCTAACTCGATTTGTGTCGACGGAACACCGGCGATAGTCTACCGAGGGGTATGCCCAAGGTAGTAGATGAGACGGTGAGGGTGCGCCTGAGACGAACAAGCATTGCGCAGTAAGCGCGAGACACGAGATTTATACAGGTTCAGGCCGCCGCGAGGCGTAATACCCTACGTCCTGTGTGTTGCTGTCTTGTATTATTATGAGTTGAGTTGCCTTTTTTTGAGGGGATCTATCCCTGCCCCTCCTTATATAGTCTGAAGGGACAAGGTTACAAGTAAACTATCCAAATTGGTACAATAACCGTATGGTGCAATGCCTTGCGCCGCACGTCTTTATTTTTTGGGCCGGGCCAGCTTTGATGGTGTGGCCCATGTTTTGTCTTGTGGTACTGGGGGTCTATATCCCCACAGCTAGTCCCCGAGTGCCTTGCATTCGTCAGGAGATGCAGATCTTCAGAGTTGCTTGACCAGACGGATGTAAGGAGCTCAGAAAAAATTTGAAAAGAGCTTCTCTTTGGTGAAGTGTATCCACTTTTGGTTCGCCAAAATCAATACCTTCACCGTTAGGTGAAGTGTATCCACTTAGTCCTCGAGCCTGATAGTAGGTGACGTAGTCACGTGATGTCAGGGTCAAAATCTTTATTCTTCTGATCATGTGAAGTGTCGACGATCTCCCCGAGCAATTTTGCTACTCGGAAACATTGGACGAAGACGACGAAATCCCCGAGCAGCTTTGCTGCTCGAAAACACTTGACGAAGGCAATGAAGTCCCCGAGCAGCTTTGCTGCTCGGAAACACTTGACAAAGGCGACGAAGTCCCCGAGCAGCTTTGCTGCTCGGAAACACTTGACGAAAGCGACGAAGTCCCCGAGCAGCTTTTGCTGATCAGAAACACTTGACGAACATGACGAAGTCCCCGAGCAGCTTTTGCTAATCGGAAATGCTTGACGTAGGCGAAGTCCCCGAGCATAGCAAGTGATCGTGAAAAAAATCTTCCGAGCAAGCGATCGACGACGAAGTCCCCGATCGTGGTGAGGCGCATATCAAGACCCCTGATGTGCTGCCCAAGATCAGCACCCTGATCCGAACAGCATGGAGTGACTTGATAGCTTGGCGATGAAGTCCCCGAGCAGCTGTACAGCTCGGAAACGCTTGACGAGGCGTCGAAATACCCGAGCAGCTGTACTGCTCGGAAACGCTTGGCGAGACGACGAAGTCCCCGAGTAGCTTGGTGCTCGAAAACGCTTGACGAAGGCGACAAAATCCCCGAGCAGGTCTATTACTCGAAAACGCTTGACGAAGATGACGAAGTCCCCGAGCAGCTTGGTGCTCGAAGACGCTTGATGAAAACGACGAAGTCCCCGCTGTAGTCCGAGCAACGCGAGGACGGCGAGCAGCGATGACGAGTCCCAGCGTGGTCGGAGATAATGTCCTCGAGCAGCGCGAGGACGGCGAGGAGCGACGATGACGAATCCCCAACCTGCTCGGAGACGATGTCCGAGCAGCGTGAGGATGGCGAGAAGCGATGATGAGTGTCCGGCGTAGAGTTCCTGCAAAATAATTATGTATAGTGGTTAGTACATGATGTAGATTTTTGGCGAAGAAAGCAGATCCAAATATTGTAGAATGCATGATAAGATTGCCCGTTTCATGCTCTTGTCAGGTCACATAATTTCCCCTAGTAGTTGGCCTGTTACGTTTAAGCACCTGACCCAGCGTCTGGTTCAGAGGTTTGTTAACATGACCATTCGGTTTGACGGCTTATGGGGCGAAGACAGGTTTCACGGATTAAGGCGTGGCTACCAAGGTACGTTAAGCAACCCTTGAGAGGAGAAAACGGAGAGATACTTAGTATCTCATTGGCGAAGAAAATCTTCTGAGTGCCCGAGCGTGGTCGGGGCTTATGTCGGCGAGTTGTTCGAGATTTGTCGGGGCTTATGGAGAGGTCGGCGGCGAGTGCCCGAGTGTGGTCAGGGCTTATGAAGAAAGTATCCGAAGATATATGGAGATCGAAGGATTCGTAGAAGAATATTAAAAATATCAGTTAGCTTGATTGACGTCAAAGAGTGGTCGGCGTGTTGAGGAGCTGGCTGACGTGGCTCGCGTGATGGCCTGAACGGTTCCAAGCTTGCTGTTGTCGAGACTACTGCAGAGTGTTGACGATGAGAAGTGTAATTAATTTCTTTGCCTTTCGTAGTTGTTCGACGCATTGACGACATGACGTGGACGACTGCTGAAGAACAAGGCCCAAATTCCGGAGAGCTGCCTTAGGCATCGGCAAACACGGCATGTAGACAATGATGAAATCCACGCCATGCCGCCGCCGCAGAGCGCCTTGACTTGCCTATGTAGATATATTTGTTTGCTCGCTGAGTCGATCCTTACACGTGCACGAGTGCATGCAAATCGTGGTCTTCATATTTTTTTGAAGCCGGTGAATTTGCATAACGCTGTAGGCTGATGGCTCGGCGATGGCAGGCAGTAGTCGTTGATCTCATGGCTCACCCGTACGTGGATCTTCTAGGCATTGAAAAATTCAGATCGGATCTCACACCCTTCTGTATCCAGTGAGTGCTCGGCGATATGTCGATGGAAAGCTCGGGTGTAGAGCTTGACTGGAGAACGCTATGGAGTCCGATGTCTCGACGAAGTCCCCGAGCATAAAGCTCGACTAGAGAATATGGCGGAGGCGTGTCTTGCAGAGTGACGACGACTTGGAGACCTTCTGGAGGTTGGTGAGTCATGGAGAGCAGCGAGGTGCCCGAGCGAGGTCGGGGCTTATTGAGAAGTCGGCGAGGAGTCCTCCACGCCCTGCGTGGTGCCCGTGCTTTTGCCGGGGCTTTTGGAGACGCTGCTGACCTGCCCAAGCGTCCTCGGAGCTTACGTGTTAGTGAAGACTTAACGGCCCAGGCGTCCCCGGGGCTTACTGTGGTGGCGAAGCTGCCCGCGCCAGGCGGGGGTTACGCTTATCGTGGGCGAAGGCTACCCGATATATCAGGGGCAGTCGGTGAAGAGGCGTAGTTGGCGACCTATCATGTGTAGGGCTTACGTGGCGTCGAGCCAGATGCTGCCCGACGGGTGCGGGGGTTACGCATTGGTGAAGTTGTGCTGCCCGAGCAGGTGCGGGGCTTACGCGTCGTCGAGCCAGATGCTGCCCGGCGGGTGCGGGGGTTACGCATTGGCGAAGTCGTGCTGCCCGAGCAGGTGTGGGACTTACGCGTTGTCGAAGTTTAATTGCCCGAGCGTGGTCAGGGCTTACGTGTTGACGATGGTAACTATTCGAGTCTGATCGGGGCTTTATGTCGGCGGTGAAGAATCATGAAAATAATTTGCGACTTGACGCCTTGGCATGCATCGGCTTGATGTCTCGCTGTGTGATGGTCGCGGCACTTGTGCATTCGTGATCGTCGGATCATGCATGGAGATGTAGTTGCCGTACTTGCATGTCACGTGTCCTCAACTTCGTCTCAGCTTCTTGTGTGGTACTAGCCCTTGCTTGTTCGGGTTGTGCTTTGGCATCAATTCGATGAACGACCTCGAGGCTTGCCGATGAAATCAATGCCACCAAGATGGATAACGACGATGAGATATGGCCAGATTATTCCGGAGACGGGTGAAAAATTCCGTGCATGCTTGATGTGGGCGTATATACGTGCAACGCATGGCCTGTAGATCTCTGGTGGTCTGCATGTCTCCTTCCTTGTATGTAGTCGTTCGACGGAAGCACGTGCAATGTATATGCGTCCTTCTTTTCCTTGCCGCCGGTGATTATGTAAACACATAAAACGTCAGATTCGTATTTTGTTGCCACCACCAGTGCACGTCTAATGCCATGTAGATTGGATCTGGAGCTTCGACCCGCCACGTGCCGCTGCTGGTCTGCTTGATCCCATATCGTGGGTGGTGAGACGATGGTGTCCCGGTGCGCCGACGAGGAGCGCTTTTTCAGCATGAGCCATGGACCGACGATGACGTTGCGCCGATGACGACATGGTTCGTGAGATGGCTCACCATGGCTTGCGAGCAGCTTGGATGGTTCTGGAGCTTGACCCTTGCATCAACTTGTAGATCAAATGAGGACGGAGTGTCGTGATTTTTCTGTATGGTGTTGTAGATCGTTGGCGTCTCCCTTGGTGGTTTGTTCGCTGGTCTCCATGCCTTCACGAGGATGAGGGCTGACGAGGTGTTGATGATTGCCGTCAACACGATTGAAGGGTGTAGTCGTGAGCCGGCGCGTGATGAGACGACGGGCCGGCGGTGCATGACGCCGATGAGTGAGTACCGATGACAACGGCGTAATAATATATATTTTTTCCTGTCAACGACCGTCATGTAGATAGATGTATCTAGAGATAAATAAATATTTAATTGAATAAAATACTCAACTTAGCTTGCTTAATGGGTATCTGGACGTGGTCGTCAGCATGTGGAACCATGGTGATGAAAGATAGGTGCATGTTGACTGGTAAAACGACCGCGGCGCTTGATGCAAGTCTTAGGCCGCCGATCACCGAGGCTTGCTACAGTCTCTCTGCTGAGCTTCACGCGTCATGACGTTGGCTTTATCTTTAAACAGATCTGGTCGGGCCGGTCGTGGACGACGTGAATTCATCTTGTTGAGTGCCGACGTGGACGGAAGCTGCCGCAGAAAACTGGATCTCGGCGAGGTTGCTGCTGCTGTCTTGTATGTGCATGGTCATGTAGACGCATGCTCAATTGGTTCGTTGGCTTGTTGACCGATGGGTGCACGCCTCTAAAGATACGTGCATGGTTGACGTGCATGGTAAATTCTCTTGTAGATCGGACGCGGCTTGAACGATTTATTACCTTGTTTGCCAGATCGTTGAAGATGGACGTGCCCCCTGCTTGCTTGCTTGATATCGTAGATGGATCAACCAAGTAGATCAGTTTTTGCGTTGCCGACGACGCGCGACCCTCCGTTGTGGTTGATTACGGCGTGGTCGGAAGAGCGCCGTCGCCGGATGCCGCCGACGATGACGAAGAAAATTTTCCATCTGGTCCGTCACCGCCGATTGTCGTTGCCATGGTCGACGACGACGAAAGTTCTCATGGCTCGACGTGGTTCATTATATAGCTCGATCAGCTTCAGGCTTGCTGTTGTTGATGTCGTCGTAGAGCGTTTGACAACGAGAAGCGCGATTGATTCTTTAGCTTTTTGAACCAAGTGGTCGCATGAGAGTAGATCGCATCCATCTGTACGTAGCTTGCATGGTCTTCAACCATTGACTTGCTCGTGTGCGTGGTAGAAGCATTCATGCATGCCGGCCTGCACGCCTGAGTTCGTTGATCTGTACGTAGCTTCGTCAGATTGCTTGCTACCGTCATGGGATCGTTTTGCTGTTATAGCTAGGATGCCGCCGAGGATGTCATGTTGCTTCACAGGTTGAGTAACGATGTCGAGTCTAGGATTTCTTTTGTACTTCGACGGCCTTCGTATTGGTGCGTATGTCTCAGGCCCAAGGTAATAGATGAGACGCTTGACGGATTGTGCTCCCTCGTTCGTCTCCGAGCAATAGGATTTTCTAGAAGAAGGTGCTGCCATGACACCTGCGTTGTCATGGAAGTAGTGGTATGCGCACTCCTTAATTAGTGTAGTTGTTCGGCTGGGTCACCTCCTCTAGGGTGACACCACTCCACGGTTCCTGTCGTCGTCCATGTTCTCCTCCTCCAGCGAGTCTCGATTCGATCGTCGCCAATTCGGAAACGGCTACTCCGCAAAGCAATACAAGGCAAGAAAACACCACCAAAAGATGACGGGACGCTGGAAGATCCATAAATACTGGAGAAATAATAAAAGGTACACGACTTGGCCCTCTCGGCGTATGTCCAATTTCATCGGGCCAAAGAAAAATTAAGAGTGGTGTTTGCTATGCACAAGCTTATGTCACGGCCAAACCAGTATGGCTTTATAATAAATGGTTTAGGCCAGAGCTGATCCATAGCAAACACCACGGCTCACAATCTTTCGATCCGAACGCCACGGAGAAGACGGGGATCGGAAGACGACCGATCAGAAGGGAAGAACAAGGAATTACCAACAATGAATGTTGCACAAAATAGTGCGAGTGTTTAATCCACTTGTAGGGTACCAATGCTGTGATTCAAATGTAATAGAACCGCCTAAATCACGTGGAACACAAGCACCTGTCAACGTCACTAATAACATCTGACAGCCGAACCCGTGTTCCACATGACCTAGGCGGGCTCTACCGGGCTACATAAGCACCCGTTATCTCCGACAGGATCCCATTGCGAAGTCATTACAGAGTTACAACATTTCATAACAAAATACATCAGAGTAGAATTTGCGGAAGAGTAAACAGTACTTAATATTACAGACCAGTGTTCGAATAAAATTTAAGTGCAGTTATTACAAACCATAAATTTGAAGAGTAGCAGTAGAGTTTGAAACAACAGTACGACAGATAGTCAAATATTACACGAACCCTGCCCAAGGGTTTAACCTTAGTCTTCTTCACTCTCTTGGACGATGGTGACGCAGCACGGAGCGAGACAAACTTCAGTCTCCTGCTGCCCTCCTGCAACGGGGTTAACAAACCCCGAGTACATGGGGTACTCCGCAAGACTTACCCGACTAAAGATGTAAGATTAGACTCAGGAATGCAGACTGAGGGGAAGTCAAGGTAAGGCTTTAGCAAGAGTTCAAGAATTTTGCGGAAAAGCATTACTATTTCTATCTCAATCTTTTATTTCAATAATACTATCCATCATTATCCATTTCTCCAAGTACTCCCTCATATACCAACATTCTTTCATTTACCTAATCCATTCAAAAACAATCCTAGTTCCGAACCACTATTCACTGTAGGTGTGAGGATCAAGTCTCCATATCCGAGGAGCAACGACGATTCGAATCGTTTAATACCCAGCTGGGGATCCCTATCCACACTGCGTATGTAGCACTTAAGCTTGCATACGCCAACCCCGCCTACCACGGCTTTTCATACCCCGGAACCGGTCCTGCGCCACCCGAGAGCACAGTACTCCTCTCGTCTCTAGGCACGACGGCCACGAGGGTACACGCTACTCTTGCCATCTCTCCACTCCCAATGCGTGGTTGTCGGTTCCAGCAGTAGAGCCACCGGAGTCAGAGGCTTTCCGTAGTATGTGGCTAGTTGCAAAGTCTTGATCACAACAGGCCTGACAACGAACGGTCCCTAATATTTTTCCGTTAGAAACCATGCATTGGGACTCTAACCCAAGAACACTGATAACTACCCGGTTTTCACATCCCTTTCCCGATGGCGACGAAAGTTGGGACTCTAACCCAAGCAGTTGGCCAACCAAACGGGAAAAACCATCCCTGTTGATGACAATGAACTAGCTAGGAACACTGCCAACAAACAAGAACATAACCAGTCCCATAAAGTGATTCATTTCATTTGTATCATCATAGTTCAAAATAGCATTTTTACAAATCTAACCATTAAGCATGACTAAGCATTTTTCAATACTTTTAATTAAATCAGGTTCTCAGGTATTGATAATTGGTTAAGGATGGTTATGCATCAAGTGGTTGTCAATCAACTCCTATTAACCTAATGCAATAGATTAACTCAAGTGATAAATATTTTTAAATAACAAGGAGGGGCTGAATGCACCGGGGCTTGCCTTGAATTGCGTAGAGTGTCGGATCCGGGTCAGTTCCACAAATATCAAATCCTTGTACAACTTCCTGAGTAGTCTCCTCAGATGGACCCTCAGACTTTACCTCTGGATTCTCGGTCACTACACGTTTGCAATGAATGAATGTATGAATGTGATGCACATGAAATGACAGACGAAATTTAATAACAAATAAACCACACATGTGTATAAGACCCTACCTTAGCTAGACATGAATAATCTAATTCATACTGCCCTAGGTCATAAAGGTGATTGACCTAGAATCTCAATCAATCCAAAAATCACACCAATCAATAATCATTCCATTTATTATTCCTTATATTATCATTTAAACCAACATATAATTTAATAAATATTTAACTATTTCCATTTGATGTCAAAATGCACCAACAGATAGATTTTAGTACCAAACAGTAACACAATAAATTACATAATTTTTGGAACATCACAGAAATTATTAAAAATCATCAAAGTTCCTTTTAACATTTAATGTGCCGATTTTTAATTAATACAGAAAACATCCAAATCCTGTATTTAATATTTTTATTAAATTCTACACATCACAGAGAGTATCTAGCAATATTTTCATAATTTTTGGTGCAGTAGATTAATCCATACAAAAATATCAAAACTGAACACTATTCATTTTAATTAAATTGAAAAAGCAATTAGAAAATCGCTGGAAAAAGAGAAACGGCCATTCGGCCCACTAAGGCCCAACATGGCCCAGACCGCGGCACCGCGCGCGCGCCACCGAGCCGGCCCACACCCCGCACCGGCCCAGCACGGCCCAGCCGCGGCCGCGCGCGCTCGCCTCCGCGCCGGGTCGCTGACAGGCCGGCCCCAGCCGTCAGCCTCCCGCGCGCGCTCACGCGCTTCCGCACGGGGACACTGACAGGCTGACCCCAGCCGTCAGTTCCTCCTCCCACCTCTCGCTCTCAGCTTCGCTCCGACCCCCGCGCTCGAGCGCGCACGGCGGCTCGCCGCCGGCAGCCTCCCTCCGGCAAGGGAAACCCGCCGGACATCGAGCAGAGGCTAGAGACACCACCCTAGAGACCTAAAACGGTTAGACCCGACCGGCGACGAGCTCGTCGGTCACTACGGCGACTCTGCGGCGGCGGCGGACCACACGCCGGCGAGCGCGAAACGAACGCGACCAAATCAAAGGTAGGAAATGATTCGGGAACTCACCACGACCCTAACCCACTAGCTGGTTGGGACGGAGATGGGACGGAGGAGCGGGCTTGACGACGCGCCGACCCGCGACGAAGAGCACCGGCGATGATCTTTCCCGTTCCGGTGATCCTAGAGCACCAAATGGCGAACCAACTAACACATGAGAGGCAGAGGAACACAAGGACCCCAAAACGCACACAAGTTCTGGTAGAACCTCACCCTAAAAGACCGGCCTCGGCTTCCCGACGTGCGGTGGCGCCCTGCTCGGTTCCGGCCGGACGCGGAGACGACGACCCGCGTTTCCGGATGCTCGAGGCACCACAGCCCACACCGATGACACCAATCGATGCGCAAGGAAGCTAGCGAGCTTGCTTGGAGATGGAAGAGGCAGTGGTGGATTGGTCACGGTGAATTTCACCGCACTCCGATTGAGCTCGACGGCGGCCGCGAGAAGGAGAAATGAGGTCGGGACGGTGCGGTGGTGGTTTATAACACCGGGCAAGGGAGGGGATAAGCTCGGCTGGGACCGGGGCCCCTCTCGGCTGCTTGACAGCGGCTCTGGTCGCCCACGCCGGCCGGACGGCGCCCGGCGCCGCGCGCGGCACGCGCGAGCGCGACGTGGAAGATGAACAGGGGGGACCCCCCCTGTAGCTACAGTGCTAGGCCAAGTAGGTCACAAGCTATTTGATGCAAATTCGAGCTGATCTCAATCGAATCCGAGGAAGTGGTGAATACAAAAGTTGTAGAGAATTTCTAGTAGATCATTTTTGCTTTTGACACCAATTTCAAATCCGGCCAAAATTTCAAATTACAGAAAAGGGGGTAAAAGTAGGGTTTGAATTTTAATCTAAAATTTTAAAATTACTTTTGATTCTTCTCAACAACTTGAAAATTGGTAAACATGAAAGTTGTTCTAATCAGTGAGATTGACAACTTCTATGTAGGAAGTTTTTGAAGATTCTTAATATTTTTGAAATTGAAGTTTCAAATATAAATTTCAATATAGTAATTTGAGTTAAATTTGAATTTTTATAATATAACTTCAAAATATCCAAAAATAAAAGTTGTTCCATTTTAAAAACTCTACAACTTTTATTAAGGAACTTTTCCCATATTCCTTATAGATTTTGAATTGAGGTTTTAGGTCAACTTTAGGGTTTAAGTTGATTTCTATTTAATTTTTATTTTTGATTTTCGATTAAGGACTTAATTACACAATCAATACTTAGTTGAAATCAAATCACTCTAGGCCCTAAGCACAATCATATGCAAATGCTTAAATTTAAATATGATGACATGGCAGATTAATTAAATTGTAATACCAGAGGTATTACAGCCTTCCTCCTAAAAGAAATCTCGCCCCGAGATTTAATGGGAAAAAAAATAATTGAAACAAAGTAATAAAAAAAATCAAGTCTCAACTAGCTAGTTCTAACTATCTGCTAAAACAGGAGACGTTTACATATGTCGAGACTAAAAAGTGTACATTCTATAAGGTAGCAAAGAACTCAGGGAAATTCTCTGCGAGGTAATCTTCCGATTCCCAAGTGGCTTCTTCTTCGGAACGTGCACTCCACTGGATTTTGTACCATCGGGTTGTATTCCTTCGCATGACACGATCTTTTATGTCCAAGACTCGAATAGGAGACTCCGAGTATGTCAGCTCAGGTTCAAGTTCCACTCCTTCCACTTCGACGACTTGATCAGGTACTCGAAGACATTTCTTGAGCTGTGACACATGGAATACATAGTGTACCTCCGAAAGATGCTCTGGCAACTGCAGCTTATAAGCTACTTTTCCCACGTGTTCTATGATTAAGAAAGGTCCAACATAACGCGGGGCCAACTTGCCTTTAACGCCAAATCGACTGACTCCTTTCATTGGCGATACTTTCAAATACACATAGTCTCCTATCTTGAATGCCAAAGGTCGACGCCTTTTATCGGCATAACTTTTCTGCCGAGACTGTGCTACTTTCAAATTTTCTTGAATCTGCTTAACCTTTTCTTCGGCTTCGTTGACCAAATCCACATCATAAAACCATCTCTCTCCTGGTTCAGACCAATTCAATGAGGTTCGGTACCTTCGACCGTAGACTGCCTCAAATGGGGCCATCTTGATGCTTTCTTGATAACTGTTATTGTACGAGAATTCTGCCAATGCCAGACAATCATCCCACTTGTCAGGGTAATTGAGCGCACAAGCCCTCAACATATCCTCCAATACTTGATTGACTCTTTCCGTCTGCCCATCCGTCTGCGGATGGTAGGCAGTGCTATGCAAAAGCTTTGTACCCAAGGACTTGTGGAAAGCTCACCAAAACTTGGAGACGAACTGGGTACCTCGATCAGAAACGATGGTCCTCGGTACACCATGTAACTTCACCAAGTTCTCAATATAAAGCTTCGCGTATGCTGGTGCCCTGAAATCCTTCTTGACTGGCAGGAAATAGGCTTGCTTCGTAAGGCGATCCACAATAACCCAGATGGAATCAAAACCTCTAGTTGTCCTGGGTAATCCCACTATGAAATCCATGCTGATGTCTTCCCACTTTCATGCAGGAACAGGTAATGGCTGCAGCTCTCCTCCAGGCCTCATGTGAACAACCTTCACTTTCTGACATGTGTCACATCTCGCGACATACCGGGCAATCTCTATCTTCATCTTTGTCCACCAGAACTTTTGCCTCAAATCCTGATACATCTTGTTGCTGCCAGGATGGATGGAAAACCTCGTCAAATGTGCTTCATCAAGGATCTTTTGTCGTAACTCCGACACCTTCGGAACTACCAGACGATCCTTGAACCACACGACACCATCATCATCAATCCGGAAACAATCTGCCTTGCCAGCTTGAACCTTTTCCTTGATGTGCTTGATTCCATTACTTTCCCGCTGAGCGGCAATAATCTCATCCTGGATGGGTGTTTCAATACTAATATTGGTCAGACTGCCTTGTGGAATTAATTCCACCCCTAATTTTTCCAACTCATAGCACAAGGACATATCATATGGCTTGACTGTCAAACAATTGCAGTGCACTTTACGACTGAGTGCATCAGCGACCACATTCGCCTTACCAGGGTGGTAATGCACTTCAATATCATAATCCTTGATTAGCTCGAGCCATCTTCGCTGTCTCATGTTCAACTCTTCTTGAGTAAAAATGTATTTCAGGCTCTTGTGATCTGTATACACATTACAGGTACTGTCCAGCAAATAGTGTCGCCATATCTTCAAGGCATGTACCACAGCTGCTAACTCCAAATCATGAGTGGGATAATTCTCCTCATGACGCTTGAGTTGCCGGGAGGCATAAGCAATGACTCTTCCTTCTTGCATCAAGACACAACCAAGTCCGGTACCAGAAGCATCACAGTACACATCAAAGGGCTTTTCTATATCTGGTTGGGCCAGTACTGGTGCAGTGGTCAACAACTTTTTCAAGGTTTGAAATGCCTTTTCACATTCTGGCGACCAGATGAACTTGACCTGATTCTTCAGCAGGTTGGTAATGGGCTTGGCTATTCTTGAGAAGTCTAGAATAAACCGACGGTAATACCCTGCCATTCCCATAAAGCTACGGACTTGATGAACTGTGGTTGGTGGCTTCCAATTCAAGATTTCTTCCACCTTGCTTGGATCCACGGATACACCTTCAGCTGATAAAATGTGCCCGAGAAAAGGAACTCGATCTAGCCAAAACTCACATTTGCTAAACTTGGCATATAGTTGGTGCTCTCTCAAATGGGTCAGGACAATACGGAGGTGGTTGTCATGTTCATCAGGGGTTTTAGAATAAACAAGGATGTCATCGATGAACACAACTACAAACTTGTCAAGCTCGGGCATGAAAACAGAGTTCATGAGATACATGAAATAGGCAGGTGCATTGGTTAGGGCAAAAGACATGACCAGATACTCATAAAGGCCGTATCTGGTGGTGAATGTTGTTTTAGGAATATCCTCAGGACGGATTTTTATTTGGTGGTAACCAGACCTAAGGTCAATCTTGGAAAAGACCTTGGCTCCAGCTAGTTGATCAAAGAGTAGGTCAATGCGAGGCAAAGGGTATTTATTTTTAATGGTGACCTCGTTGAGTGGGCGATAATCGACACAGAGTCTGAGTGACTTGTCCTTCTTTTTCACGAATATAGCAGGACAACCCCAAGGAGATGAACTTGGTCTGATGAAACCCTTGTCAAGCAGATCTTGCAGTTGAATTTTAAGCTCAGCCAATTCCTTGGGAGGCATCCTATAGGCTCTGCGGGATATAGGTGCAGTTCCTGGCTTCAACTCAATAGCTAACTCTACATCACGGTCAGGTGGCAGACCGGGTAGATCATCAGGGAATACATCCGGAAATTCACAAACTACCAGAATATTTTGGATTTCTTGGACTGAGGTGGCACACAATCTCTGCACTGTCTTCTCAATCATTCTCACGGGTAGGGGCAGTTGGATAAGAAGTTGAGACTGACTACCAGGTATGCTGACCTTTATGGTCCTATTCAGCACATCTATCAGGGCCTTGTGCTGATACATCCAATTCATACCTAATATGACATCTATGTCCTGATCCTTGAGTACTATCATGGTGGTTAGGAATATATGTCCGCCCAATTCAATAGGTACTCGATGCACTACCTCCTTAGTATTTATACGCCCTCCGGGCGAATGTATAAGGAAGTTTTCCTTTATTTCCCCAATTGGAATCCCATGTTTTACCACGAATGTACGATTGATGAATGAATGTGATGCACCAGAATCAAAAAGTGTAATAGCGGGGTAACTGGCGACAGGAAACCTACCCATCATGACGGGCTCTCCTGCAAGGATGTCATCCACATGAGTATAATAGACGTGTCCAGCCTTCTTGACAAGCTTGACCTTCTGAACCTGGTGCTGCTGACCATGGTGCTGATTCTGATGCTGCTGTTGCTGCTGTCCAGAACCCTTCTGGGCATTTTGATTGTACTTCTTGGGATATGGACAGTCACGAGCCCAATGTCCCAATTTGCCACAGTTGTAGCAAGGATGATTATAGGTGGTCTGAGGTGTATTGATACGAACGCCTGGGGCATTCGGCTGAGTGGTGTTCTGTTGATTAGAGGTATGGGAGGTAGCAGCGGTGCGTACCACGACTTGCTGCTGAGGGTAAGCGGGGCGATTGTGGTGTGTAGGATGATAGATGATCTTCTGGCGTTTTTGACCGCTAGAAAGGCCTGACTTCTTTTTCTTCTTCTCATCCTGATGCTTACGATCACTTTCTTCGTAAGCAATGGTGCTATTCACAGCTTCGTGATAAGAGCAGTTGAGGTTGTTAGCTAAACTACGCTGGATCTTGAAGTTTAGGCCCCTGACAAAGCAATCTTTCTTCTTTTGATCGGTATTGGTGTGTTCAGGAGCATACTGGGCAAGATGGTTGAATTGGCTCACATATTGCATCACAGAAGAATTCTTCTGTTGCAGAGCTAAGAACTGGTCCAGTTTCATCTTCATTACACCTGCTGGGATGTAATGTGCTCGGAAAGCTTCGCAGAATTCTGCCCAAGTAAGCTGATGTCCCTCGGGCTGTGCAGACAACAGGTTGGCATACCAGGCACTGGCCGAACCACGCAGCTGCTGAGCCACAAATAGTGGCTTTTGGATTTTCGTGCAGCGGATCAAACTGAATTTCTGCTCCATAGTACGAAGCCAGTCATCGGCCTCCAAAGGTTCTTCGGCTTTGGTGAATACTGGTGGACGGGTTTCAGTGAAGTTTACATAAGTGGTTTCCTCATCTTCACGGCGGCCTCGACGCCCGCCACGGTTTTTTCGGTTTTGAGCCATAGCGTTGGCTGCATTAGCCATGGCCACGATGGCATCTGCTAAAGTTGGTGGAATGGGTGGTGGATAGGGAGCAGCTCCTTCGTCAGAAGTACCAGCGCCATTTGAGCGAGTGTTGACCATCTGTTTCAGGACAACCACTAAGGACTCACATTGCATAATTAAAACGTTACAACTTAGAATACCAAATTTAACAAGGTTCAACACACACAAACGGAACAAGTCCCGCCCAGGCTATGGTTCTTGGCACTACGATTACAATACTCGGATACAGAAGACTAAACCCCACTAGTCCTAAGACTAGCTTAGTCGATAACGACAACCTCCTCCTCCTCGTCCTCCTCAACGACTACATCCTCCATTAGGTCGGCTGCCTCAAGGTAACCATCCTCTGAAGTCTCACTGTCATAATACTCATCATCGGGTCCTATGACCACACCCTCCTCAGGCTCCTCCTCTCGTGGAATCAGAATCGGGTTAAGCTGATCGTTCAGCCCATGCACTTCCTCGTGCAGCATCCCGTTGTTCCACTCAAGGTTCTCAATGTATCCCTCCAGCTCCTCAACGCGATCACGTGCCGCGCCAACTTGCTCCAAAGTTTCATCCCTCTCTTGAGTCAGGCGGTCGATCTCCCGCCGTAGGTCTCTGTTGGTCCTCACATCCTGGTAATGATCAGCCCGGGCTACCTGGAAGTCCTCCCTCATGAGGCTTATCTCACGGTGCAGCTCCTTGATCTCTTTCTTCAATTTCTTGCGGCTGCGGCGGGGTGGACGGCTGCCAGACGCCTCGTCACTGCCGCGAGGTGCCAACTGGTGACGTGGAACTCCACGAGGACCAGTCATCTTGCGCGCCGTTAACCTAGTTCGTGCCAGCTGGAAAGGTAAGTTTGAATTAATGAGGATATACAAGGCTAGCAAGAATAGGTGTGATAATTCCTAACCCATACACCCACCTTTAAGGAGGAAGTTATTAACATGGGTGATTATCATGATGCATGCACGTACTTACGAATTTTAAACCATGCAATACAAGTCAAAGCATAATTAGTTTAAACATAGGGCTAGTGTTAATAATGTCGTTCCACCTGCTACCATAATAAGATAAATTACAGAACAAGATAAGAACTACTGAGTAAGGTAAGATTGTAAGCAGTTTGGACTCAAAATATCAATTTAAGTTTTTATGATCCAAATCATTTTGAAATTTTCGAAAGGTAACCTGCAATGATTTAGCAATGGAATTGCTCTGATACCAGCTGTAACAGAACCGCCTAAATCACGTGGCCCACAAGCACCTGTCAACGTCACTAATGACATCTGACAGCCGAACCCGTGTTCCACATGACCTAGGCGGGCTCTGCCGGGCTACATAAGCACCCGTTATCTCCGACAGGATTCAATTGCGAAGTCATTACAGAGTTACAACATTTCATAACAAAATACATCAGAGTAGAATTTGCGGAAGAGTAAACAGTACTTAATATTACAAACCAGTGTTCGAATAAAATTTAAGTGCAGTTATTACAAACCATAAATTTGAAGAGTAGCAGTAGAGTTTGAAACAACAGTACGACAGATAGTCAAATATTACACGAACCCTGCCCAAGGGTTTAACCTTAGTCTTCTTCACTCTCTTGGACGATGGTGACGCAGCACGGAGCGAGACAAACTTCAGTCTCCTGCTGCCCTCCTGCAACGGGGTTAACAAACCCCGAGTACATGGGGTACTCCGCAAGACTTACCCGACTAAAGATGTAAGATTAGACTCAGGAATGCAGACTGAGGGGAAGTCAAGGTAAGGCTTTAGCAAGAGTTCAAGAATTTTGCGGAAAAGCATTACTATTTCTATCTCAATCTTTTATTTCAATAATACTATCCATCATTATCCATTTCTCCAAGTACTCCCTCATATACCAACATTCTTTCATTTACCTAATCCATTCAAAAACAATCCTAGTTCCGAACCACTATTCACTGTAGGTGTGAGGATCAAGTCTCCATATCCGAGGAGCAACGACGATTCGAATCGTTTAATACCCAGCTGGGGATCCCTATCCACACTGCGTATGTAGCACTTAAGCTTGCATACGCCAACCCCGCCTACCACGGCTTTTCATACCCCGGAACCGGTCCTGCGCCACCCGAGAGCACAGTACTCCTCTCGTCTCTAGGCACGACGGCCACGAGGGTACACGCTACTCTCGCCATCTCTCCACTCCCAGTGCGTGGTTGTCGGTTCCAGCAGTAGAGCCACCGGAGTCAGAGGCTTTCCGTAGTATGTGGCTAGTTGCAAAGTCTTGATCACAACAGGCCTGACAACGAACGGTCCCTAATATTTTTCCGTTAGAAACCATGCATTGGGACTCTAACCCAAGAACACTGGTAACTACCCGGTTTTCACATCCCTTTCCCGATGGCGACGAAAGTTGGGACTCTAACCCAAGCAGTTGGCCAACCAAACGGGAAAAACCATCCCTGTTGATGACAATGAACTAGCTAGGAACACTGCCAACAAACAAGGACATAACCAGTCCCATAAAGTGATTCATTTCATTTGTATCATCATAGTTCAAAATAGCATTTTTACAAATCTAACCATTAAGCATGACTAAGCATTTTTCAATACTTTTAATTAAATCAGGTTCTCAGGTATTGATAATTGGTCAAGGATGGTTATGCATCAAGTGGTTGTCAATCAACTCCTATTAACCTAATGCAATAGATTAACTCAAGTGATAAATATTTTTAAATAACAAGGAGGGGCTGAATGCACCGGGGCTTGCCTTGAATTGCGTAGAGTGTCGGATCCGGGTCAGTTCCACAAATATCAAATCCTTGTACAACTTCCTGAGTAGTCTCCTCAGATGGACCCTCAGACTTTACCTCTGGATTCTCGGTCACTACACGTTTGCAATGAATGAATGTATGAATGTGATGCACATGAAATGACAGACGAAATTTAATAACAAATAAACCACACATGTGTATAAGACCCTACCTTAGGTAGACATGAATAATCTAATTCATACTGCCCTAGGTCATAAAAGTGATTGATCTAGAATCTCAATCAATCCAAAAATCACACCAAACAATAATCATTCCATTTATTATTCCTTATATTATCATTTAAACCAACATATAATTTAATAAATATTTAACTATTTCCATTTGATGTCAAAATGCACCAACAGATAGATTTTAGTACCAAACAGTAACACAATAAATTTCATGATTTTTGGAACATCACAGAAATTATTAAAAATCATCAAAGTTCCTTTTAACATTTAATGTGCTGATTTTTAATTAATACATAAAACATCCAAATCCTATATTTAATATTTTTATTAAATTGTACACATCACAGAGAGTATCTAGCAATATTTTCATAATTTTTGGTGCAGTAGATTAATCCATACAAAAATATCAAAACTGAACACTATTCATTTTAATTAAATTGAAAAAGCAATTAGAAAATCGCTGGAAAAAGAGAAACGGCCATTCGGCCCACTAAGGCCCAACATGGCCCAGACCGCGGCACCGCGCGCGCGCCACCGAGCCGGCCCACACCCCGCACCGGCCCAGCCGCGGCCGCGCGTGCTCGCCTCCGCGCCGGGTCGCTGACAGGCCGGCCCCAGCCGTCAGCCTCCCGCGCGCGCTCACGCGCCTCCGCACGGGGACACTGACAGGCTGACCCCAGCCGTCAGTTCCTCCTCCCACCTCTCGCTCTCTGCTTCGCTCCGACCCCCGCGCTCGAGCGCGCACGGTGGCTCGCCGCCGGCAGCCTCCCTCCGGCAAGGGAACCCGCCGGATATCGAGCAGAGCCTAGAGACACCACCCTAGAGACCTAAAACGGCTAGACCCGACCGGCGACGAGCTCGTCGGTCACTACGGCGACTCTGCGGCGGCGGCGGACCACACGCCGGCGAGCGCGAAACAAACGCGACCAAATCAAAGGTAGGAAATGATTCAGGAACTCACCACGACCCTAACCCACTAGCTGGTTGGGACGGAGACGGGACGGACGAGCGGGCTTGACGACGCGCCGACCCACGACGAAGAGCACCGGCGATGATCTTTCCCGTTCCGGTAATCCTAGAGCACCAAATGGCGAACCAACTAGCACATGAGAGGCAGAGGAACACAAGGACCCCAAAACGCACACAAGTTCCGGTAGAACCTCACCCTAAAAGACCGGCCTCGGCTTCCCGACGTGCGGTGGCGCCCTGCTCGGTTCCGGCCGGACGCGGAGACGACGACCCGCGTTTCCGGATGCTCGAGGCACCACAGCCCACACCGATGACACCAATCGATGCGCAAGGAAGCTAGCGAGCTTGCTTGGAGATGGAAGAGGCAGTGGTGGATTGGTCACAGTGAATTTCACCACACTCCGATTGAGCTCGACGGCGGCCGCGAGAAGGAGAAATGAGGTCGGGACGGTGCGGTGGTGGTTTATAACACCGGGCAAGGGAGGGGATAAGCTCGGCTGGGACCGGGGCCCCTCTCGGCTGCTTGACAGCGGCTCTGGTCGCCCACGCCGGCCGGACGGCGCCCGGCGCCGCGCGCGGCACGCGCGAGCGCGACGTGGAAGATGAACAGGGGGGACCCCCCTGTAGCTACAGTGCTAGGCCAAGTAGGTCACAAGCTATTTGATGCAAATTCGAGCTGATCTCAATCGAATCCGAGGAAGTGGTGAATACAAAAGTTGTAGAGAATTTCTTGTAGATCATTTTTGCTTTTGACACCAATTTCAAATCCGGCCAAAATTTCAAATTACAGAAAAGGGGGTAAAAGTAGGGTTTGAATTTTAAACTGAAATTTTAAAATTACTTTTGATTCTTCTCAACAACTTGAAAATTGGTAAACATGAAAGTTGTTCTACTCAGTGAGATTGACAACTTCTATGTAGGAAGTTTTTGAAGATTCTTAATATTTTTGAAATTGAAGTTTCAAATATGAATTTCAATATAGTAATTTGAGTTAAATTTGAATTTTTATAATATAACTTCAAAATCTCCAAAAATAAAAGTTGTTCCATTTTAAAAACTCTACAACTTTTATTAAGGCACTTTTCCCATATTCCTTATAGATTTTGAATTGAGGTTTTAGGTCAACTTTAGGGTTTAATTTGATTTCTATTTAATTTTTATTTTTGATTTTCGATTAAGGACTTAATTACACAATCAATACTTAGTTGAAATCAAATCACTCTAGGCCCTAAGCACAATCATATGCAAATGCTTAAATTTAAATATGATGACATGGCAGATTAATTAAATTGTAATACCAGAGGTATTACATCAAACGGGTACAATCATACAAGTGCTTGAAGAAGGTGCTTAAAGGGTTATTGCTCGGAGACGCTTGACGAAGATGACGAAGTCCCCAAGCAGCTTGGCGCACGGTAAATTCAAAGGCAGGATGAACTCTATCCTTGCAAGGTTGGACGCGACGAAACATAAAATTGGTAGCAACCCCAACTCCATTCAGGGTCAAACCCTTGATGATTTCCAGCAATTCGTTTACTTGTCCCAGCTCCTCTACATGCGGTTTCCCCGTCCAGCTATTCTATTTTTCTGGAATCTGATCCACGGCGCACCGGACGCTTGGTTCATGGTTGGGGATATAGAACCATCTCTTGTTCTAATCACGCACACTGGTATTCAGAGGAATTTGGAGGTAGTGTGCGAACATTCTGTCACACATTTTCAGATACACTCCACCAGCAACTCGAGAACCTGTGCCGCTCGATTTCACAAGAACGAAGAGATGGCGGAACAGATTGAAGTGCGGGAGAATGCCAAGGTACGCTTCACAGAAGTGGATAAAGATGGAAATCAAGAGGATAGAATTAGGATTCAAGTGGCACAGGGAAATTTGGTAATAATCAAGTAACTTGCGAAGAAACGGATGGCATGGCAAACCAAATCCGCGGGTAAAATAATCGGAAAAGACTACTATTTCTCCATAATCAGGCATTGGATATGGTTCACCTTGTGATATTCTCCAGCCTCCGGTTGCCTGGTGAGGAAGGAATCCCCAGGCCACGAGCGCATCGAGCTGCGATTTTCCTAATACCGATGGCTGCCATTCGTTCGACATGCGGAACTCCCCCGGTTGTGCCTCCTTTGACTTTTTTGATTCGCGGGTGCTCTTCCTGGTGCCTGCCATGGCAGATCTGGGCGGGGGAGAGGTGGATTCGATGATTTTTCTGTGGCTGCGGCGGAAAAAATGGAACCCTAAACGGCGGTGGAGGAATAGGCGGAGACGAATGTGGGTTTTGGGATTTGAATGCGCAAGAAGACAAACCAACTGTTCGCTTTTTCTACTTATTCCTCTGTCAAACGGCACAGGGGTATTTTCGGTTCACAAATCGTTTGTTGCAGAGAAAAGCACCGCTCGGATACTTCGTCGTCTTCGTCAAGTGTCTTCGAGCAACACTGCTCGGGGACTCCGTTGTCTTTGTCAAGCGTCTCCGAGCAATAAGCACTGCTCGGGGACTCCGTCGTCTTCGTCAAGCGTCTCCGAGCAATAAGCACTGCTCGGGGACTCCGTAGTCTTAACCAAGTGTCTCCGAGCAATAAACACTGCTCGGGGACTCCGTCGTCTTCGTCAAGCGTCTCCGAGCAATAAGCACTGCTCGGGGACTCCGTCGTCATCGTCAAGCGTCCACGAGCAACATTACTCGGGGTCTCCGAGCAATAATCACTGGTCGGGGATTCCGTTGTCTTCATAAAGCGTCTCCGAGCAACACTGCTCGGGGACTCCGTCGTCTTTATCACGTGTCTCTGAGCGACAAGCTGCTCGGGGATTTCGTCATTTTTGCCAAGCGTCTCCGAGTAGTAAAGTGCTCGGGGACTTTGTCATTCAACCAAAAATGATAAGCGATATCATCAAAATTTATGACCCTGACACTACGTGACTATGTCACATGCTATCAGGCTCGGGGAGTAAGTGGATACACTTCACCTGCCGGTGAAGGTATTGGCTCTGCCATGGCAAAAGTGGATACACTTCGCTAAAGAGAAACTTCTTTCAATTTTTTCTGAGCCCCTTACATTCGTCTGGTCAAGCAACGCTGAAGGTCTGCATCTCTCGACAAATGCAAGCCGCTCAGGGACTAGCTGTGGAGGTATAAGCACGTATACCCGCATAGTCATACTTGGCCCAAGTCTATCGAACAGGCCTGAACTACCAAGGACGCGTCGCCCATACGATCTCCAGGAGATCGCGTATATCCGCTGAGTCCTTGGCGGGCAAGGAAATAGCTTTCCTAGGATCTAGCCGATTGATTTCCCAGATCGGCTAGGATTGTAATCTGTTATGTATGGCAAGATCAACTTTTAACCCTGCCCCCCGGACTATATAAGGCGGGCAGGGGGTCTGCTCGATTCATCTAATCCACTAGCAATACAACACAGCAACATACAGGACGTAGGGTATTACGCCTCGTGGCGGTCCTGAACCTGTCTAAATCTCCGTCTCGCACGAATTGTGCTCCCTCGTTCGTCTCAGGCGCACCCTCACCGTTTCATCTACTACCGCGGGCATACCCCTCGGTAGACTATCGCCGGTATTCCGTCGACAATTTGAACCAAAGACAAGCTTCTTCACGCCACTAGGGGTTATCTTGCCTATGTTGAATTAGACTCTTTTTGCTCATTTAACTAGATCAAACACTAGGTTCACATGCTCATGAACAAGTCATATTTAACCACTAGATCAAACAAGACATACAAGCAATAGTGGCATCATATGAACTTAAAATCATTTTATTTTTCATGAATGCTCATCTATGTATGACTATATGCTCTAAACATGTCCTTAGCATAATATGGATGCATATGCCATACAATGATACCTTTGCTATCTCGGAGTAGATGATAGTCATTTCATTCAAAAGATCCAACAATAGCAATGTGAAGTCCACTTGAAAGCTTGGTGAAGACCAATCATCAATAGATAAATCCATTCTTCACCATATGATTTGAATACCACATATGATTAAGTGCTAGCTTCAAATTGGTTGACTTGCATCTTTTCTTGATCAAGCTTGCATGAGAGAATACCACTTGAATAAGCATGAATACCACATGTATATATATATATATGAATTCTTCTCATTTGGTTGTTGCTTGCTCTCTAGATCAACCCTTTTGATTTGCTTCAACAATGATTCTTCGGATCACCACTTCCATATTAGTCATCCAAGCATCACCCACTTGGTTTACCTACATAAGGCGGCACGCCCCGACGATCGGGAGAAGTGATCTCTCTCCAAAGAAACATCTTCAATACTCACTTGAATTGCCTTTGCTTGATTGATCTAAGGACTTGACATGATGATCAACTTGAATTCCTTCTTTAAGTCCTTTTCTTTCTACTTCTTTAAGTCCTTTTCTTTTCATACAATTGTTTTCCAATCATCACTAGGACTTAAGCTTCATCTTTTCTTTGCTTGGTCTTGACCTTCACTTGAGTACCAATCTTCATGATCCAAAACCAAACAATTGAGACTAAGGATGGCAACAGGGCGGGTCTGGACCCGAAACCCGCGGGTTTCAGACCCGATGGGGGTAGGAGCGGGTCCAGATCTCGCCCCGCGGGTTTGCGGGTTCGGGGACCCAAAACTGGGCGGGTCGGGGACGGGTTTAGAAATTCCCCCGCGGGTGCCAAACGGGAACCCGCTAATCTCCTCACCTCATCCCTCCGTTCGCAGCTGCTCGCCCAAACAACGACAATGGTCTCCTCTCTCCTTTCACACACCCGCACGACGCCTCTCTCCTCATCCCTTTCCTAGTCGCAATCGCAAGGCCCGCAACCACAGCTCCACCGGCTCTGGTTCGTGACTCCGCATCTGCCCTGCCCCTGTGTCATGCTGCATCCGACGCACAGAGCACGGGCAGGGTCGTGCCTCCTCCTCCTTTGAGGAGCAGAGACGAGGACTTCCGAGTTCCGAACCGGAGCACGGGCGCACGGAGCACCGGAGCATTGGAGCAGCGGTCGTGCCTCCTCTGTCCTCTCCCACACCTCTCCTTCCCCACCCCACAGCTGGCAAGGACGCAAGGCGTCGCTGCCCTCCCTGGCTCCGTCTCTTGTTCGGAGCAGTCGGCCGGCGGCGGCGATACGGACGGGGAGGCCAGATCTGGCCATGGTGGCGCGTGGGACAACCCTGGTGTAGATGGGAGGCCCGCTTGGCGGCTCCGGTGGCAGATTTGATGGCACACAGGGCGGGCGGGGCCTGCTCGGCTGCTTCCGTGGCGGTGGCGGCGCAGCGCCCTCCACGGCTTGTAATACCCCTGATATTATTGCTTAATTAATTTGCCATGTCATCATGTTTAAATTTAAGCATCTGCATATGATTGTGCTTAGGGCTCCTAGAGTGATTTGATTTCAGCCAGTATTAATTGTGTAATTTAGTCCTCAATCAAAAATCAAAAATAAAATTTAAATTGAAATCCAATTAAGCCCTAGAGTTGACCTAAAATCCTAATTCAAAATCTATAATGAATCTAAGGAAAATGTCTTAATGAAAGTTGTAGAACTTGTAAAATAAAACAACTTTTATTTTTAGAGATTTTGAAGTAATATTATAGAAATTCAAATTAAACTCAAATTAGTATGTTGATTTTTAAATTTGAAACTTTAATTACAAAAATATTTAGAATATTCAAAAACTCCCGTAATAGAAGTTATCAAACTCACTGAGTAGAACAACTTTCATGTTGACCATTTTTCAAGTTGCGGAGAAGATTTAAAAGTAATTTCAAAATTTCAGTTTGAAATTCAAAACCACTTTTACCCCCTTTTTGATATTTTTCAAATTGAGCCAAATTTGAATTTGGTGTCAAAAGCAAAAGTGATCTACTGGAAATGTCCTACAACTTTTCTATTCACCAATTCCTCAGATTCGATTGAGATCAGATCGAATTGGCAACAACTAGCATCTGACCTACTAAGTCTACTATTGTAGCTACAGGGGGGTCCCCCTGTTCTTCTTCCTCGCCCGTACGCGCGTGCCACGCGCGGCGCCGGGCGCCGTCCGGCAAGCATGGGCGGGGAGGGACGCTGTCGAGCAGCCAAGAGGGGGCCCCGGACTCAGCCCGAGCTTATCCTTCCCTTGCCCGGTCCTATAAAATCGACGAGCACCGCTCCTCCCCATTTTTCCTCCCCGCGGTCGCCGTTGAGCTCATTCGGATTACGGTGAAATTCACCGTGACCAAGCCACCACCACCTTCTCCATCTCGCAGCAAGCTTGCTAGTTCCCTTGCGCATCGTTTGGTGCCTTTGGTGTGGGCTGTGGTGTCTCGTACGTCCGGGAACGCGGGTCGTCGTCTCCGCGTCCGACCGGAGCGCCGCTGCGAGTCTTCGGGCCGTGCCTAGCTCTCCGTGGTGCTCGGAACAGGGCCGCCGTGCCGCCATGGTCCGCCATGGGCGAGCACGAGCTTGCCGGAGGCGGGTTGGGCGTAGGCTGTGTGAGTGGAATGGTCGGTTTGGGTCTAGGGGAGTCGCAGGGTCGTTTAGATTCGCCGTTGGGGTCGCCGGCGGCGAGGTCCCTCGCCGTGCCGCGCACACGCGCGTGCGAGAGCGCTCGGCCGGAGGTAGGAGACGACCCTGACAGGGGTGGCCCGCCTGTCAGCGCCCGGGGAAGGAAGAGCGCGCTTGCGCGCGGGAGCTGACGGCTGGGGCCGGCCTGTCAGCGGCCTGGCTCTAAGGCGTGCGCGCTCGGGTGCGTGCGGGCCGTGCTGGCCTGTTCGCTTAAATGGGCCGAATGGCCGTTTTTCGTTTTCCCGAATGATTTACCAGAGCTTTTCATTTTTAATTTAAATGAATAGTATTGTGTTTTAATCTGTGTGAATTAATCTACAGCACCAAAAATTATGGAAATATTTCTGGATGCTCTCTGTGATGTGTAGAATTTAATAAAAATATGAAATGTAGGATTTGAGTGCTTTCTGTATTAACTAAAAATCAGCACATTAATTGATAAAGGGAACTTTGATGATTTTTAATAAATTTCCTGTAAGTTCAAAAATCATGAAAATTTAATTGGTACTGTTTTAGGTCCAGAGCTAACTGTTGGTGAAGTTTGGCATCAAATGGAAATATTTAAATATTTATTAAATTATATATTGTTTTAAATGATTAATAATAGGAATAGAAAATGAAATGATTATTGATTGGTGTGATTTTTGGATTGCTTGAGATTTTAGGTCAATCACCTTTATGACCTAGGGCATTGTGAATTAGAGTAATCATGGTTAGCCTATGGTAGGGTCTTGGTCATGTGTGTGTCTTATTTATTATTGAATTTTATCTGTCATTTCATGCGTATCGCATTCATACATTCATTCATTGCAAACGTGTAGTGACCGAGAATCCGGAGGTAAAGTCTGAGGGTGCACCTGAGGAGACTGCTCAGGAAGTTGTGCAAGGTTTTGATATTTGTGGCACTGACCCGGATCCGACACTCTACACCATCCAAGACAAGCCCCGGTGCATTTGCCCCTCTCCTTATTGTTTTAAGAATATTTATCACTTGAGTTAATTAATTGAGAAAATCCCTTATATGCCATTGAAACTTATACTTATCCCTTATGTGCCATTGAAAAATACAAGTTCCCTTATATGCCATTGCTTTATATTTTCTCTCCCTTATATGCCATTGCCGTTATATTCTCCGTCAAAAATCTTACGTGCTAGGCTGGGAACGGACGGGAATCCAGGGTTAACACGTATACGTAAGTCTAAATTATAACACGTGTACGTCAAATGGTAGACTAGGAAAATACTAGGATAAACGTATTTACATAAGTCTAAATTATAACACGTGTACGTCAAATGGTTAGACAAATTATGATACGTATGTCAAATGGCTAGGCTAGGTCAGTCTTCTTGCAGCGATGTAGACATACGCGGAGTAAAAATGGTGCCACACATAGCGCTAACAGAGATTCTTGACGGAGAATATAACAGCAATGGCATATAAGGGAGAGAAAATATAAAGCAATGGCATAGAAGGGAATTTATATTTTTTAATGGCATATAAGGGATAAGTATAAGTTTCAATGGCATATAAGGGATTGGCCCTTATATGCCATTGAAACATTAGGTTAATTAGGAGTTGGGTGACAACCAATTGATGCATTACCATCCTTGAATACCTGACCATACTTGAGAACCTGATTTATTAAAAGTATTGAAAAATGCTTAGTCATGCCTAATGGTTAGTTTTGCAAAAATGCTATTTTAAAATTGTAATGATCTAAAGCAAAAGAATCACTTTGTGGGACTGGTTATGTCCTTGTTGGTTGGCAATGTTGCTAGCTAGTTCATTGTCATCAACGAGGAAGGGTTTTTCCTACTCGGTGATCGTGGCATTGGGTTAGAGTCCCAACAATTGTCACCGATGGAAATGGGATTTGAAAAACCGAAGGGACAGGGGTATTTGGGTTAGAGTCCCAATGCACTGTCGCCGTCGGAGAAAGGTTTAGGGACCGTTCGTTGTAGGACTGCTGGATCGGGACTTTGCAACTAGCCACATACTATGGGAAGCTTCTGACTCCGATGGCTCTACTGCTGGAACCGACAACCACGCACTGCGAGTGGAGAGATGGCGAGAGTAGTGTGTACCCTCATGGCAGTAGTGCCTGAAGACGAGAGGAGTACTGTGCTCTCAGGTGGCGCAGGACCGGTTCCGGGGTATGAAAAGCCGTGGTAGGCGGGGTTGGCGTATGCAAGCTTAAGTGCTACATACGCAGTGTGGATAGGGATCCCCTGCTAGGTATTAATCGATTCAAATCGTCGTTGCTCCTCGGTTATGGAGACTTGATCCTTCGACCATTCAGCGAATAGTAGTTCGGGATGTTTTGAAATGAATAAAGAAGTATCGAAAGAATGATGATGGATATTAGAAAGTACTTGAACTATGGTAATGATTAGTAATATTATGGAATTAAAATATTGAATTAGAACTAGTAATGCTTTTCCGCAAAACTCTTAAACTCTTGCTAAAGCCTTACCTTGACTTCCCTCAGCTTGCATTCCTGAGTCTAATTTTACACTCTTAGTCAGGTAAGTCTTGCGGAGTACCCCATGTACTCAGGGTTTGTTAACCCCGTTGCAGGTAGTCAGCAGGAGCCAAAAGTCTGTCTTGCTCCGTGGTGTGTCACTATCGTCCAAGAGAGCGAGGAAGAATAAGGTTGAACCCGTAGGCAGGGTTCGTGTACTATCTAGTTATCTTGTTGTACTATTGTTCTATCGCTACTGCTACCCTTTAATTTATGGTCTGTAATAACTGCACCTAATTTTCATTGAACACTGGTTTGTAATATCAAGTACTATTCAATCTTCCGCACCTTTACTCTGATGTATTTTCGCAATAGGATCCTATCGGAGACAACGGGTGCTTATGTAGCCTGGCAGAGCCCGTCTAGGTCATCTGGAACACGGGTCTGGCTGTCAGATGTCATTAGTGACAATGACAGGTGCTTGTGGGCCACATGATTTAGGCGGTTCTATTACACGGCTCCAGCAACTTCGGCTCCCCTGAGGCCTGAGCGCATGCTCCCCGGCTCCGCGCACGACGTTGCCGTCGTTGCGTCGATTGCCGCCGCCCCTTCCCCGCTGCCTAGCCGTCCGCCGGCGCCCCATGTCCCGGGTTTCGGGGACCCGCCGGGTTCGGGGGCGGGCGCGGATTTTCGCCCGTTTCAGGTTTCGGGGCGGGTTCGGTTCACTTATCGAGTCTCGGGTGTGGGTCCGCGGACGCTCCACCCGCCCCGAACCCGCCCTGTTGCCATCCTTAATTGAGACTCTCAACCACTTGTAATCATAACTCTAACTTGCGAGCCTTTCAAAGAAAGAGATACCAAACATTTCCAATAATTCTCTCTTGTGGACAGATTCTGTACCTTTTAAAAAATATGCTATATCTCCCAATGTACATGTCCAATTGCCACAAAATTTTGTAGAGATGACCTTCTATGAGTCTACTAGCCGTCACAAAAATTTGAGCTTCATTTGACCAAGTATGAACTGGCAGCCACCAATTTTCTCCACATTGCTACATGCTGAAAACTGCTGTACTTGTGTTGAAAAGAACCACTCCAAAACCAAAGTAATTCTTATCCAATTCTTATGAGATCTTCACAGCAACTTGTACCATAAGTCTAGAGCATGTATTTAAATTTTCAAGCCAATCCAAATAGTTTTAATTACTCAAACATGGCTTTGTTCACAGCTAGCTCAGTTTTGTAATTTTGGACAGATTTTGATCAATTGAGGTAATCTTCATCAAATTGAACCAAACTTGAACTAAACTTGCTTGAATACTTTCACAAGACATAAATCCATTCAATCCACTTACTAAACATCATCTTATGATCATATACAACCAAATCTACTCAAATTTGATCACTAAGCAATTTATCCTTTCAAACTTCTCATAACAAGCAACATATGCATATTTATCAATTCAATCAACTCATATGCAACCAAATGTATTTGATCAATGAAAGATATACCTTGATGGTTCATGATCATCCATTTGCAAGCTTCAACTCAATGGTTTGCAAGTCATCAAATATTTAATCGATTGATCACCCACAACTTGATCTTTTGCACTTATATGAATTAAGCACTTGGACTTCACTTCTTTTGACTTGGCATTGGTTTGGATATGCACTAGGCTTCATGACTTGACTCATTATATGATAATCAATATGAATGCTAATTGAATCAAGCCTCCAATGCCATGGTACCTACACACAATCATCCACTTTTTGATGGTACCCAAACTAGTTTGGGTCCTCTCAAGTTAGGAGCAACATACTTAGGCATTGCCTTAGTATGGATAGCGGGATGTTTTGCAATAGCAACCAATAAGGTACCATTGTCATCCTTCTTCCTAAGCAAAGTATTTGCATGAATTGAAATAGGCTTAGGAGTGTTACCTAGAGGACATGAATTAGCCATGTATCCTATTTCCCGGCATGAGTAGCACCTTTGCATTGCTTAAGCCTTCTCTTTCTTGCTTATTTGGTGCTCCTCCTTGCCTTGCCTCTTATGGGTTGCTTGAGTCTTTTTCTCAAGCTTGTTAGGACACTTCGAGGCAAAGTGACCCATGTCTTCACATCGGAAGCACTTGATGTGAGCTAAATCTTTATTTTCTTGAATCTTGCTCATCATCTTGTTGGCATCATGGATATGAGTTGGATGTCATCCTCTTTCATTACCCCTTCTTGTATTCTTCTTCTTCAAGTCACCTTGGTATGATTCATGGTTGGTCTTGACTTGTTCTTGGGGTGTCTTATCTTGTGGCTCTAGTTGAGGCCTCACAAATCTATTGTATAGACTTTGTGAGCGTATGAGCCTCTTTTCTTCCTTCTTCAACTTGAGCTTCTCTTGCTTGGGGCATGATGAAGCTAAGTGGCCCATCTCATGGCATGCAAAGCACATGAAATGAGCAAGCCTTTCTTGCTCTAGCTTCTTCATCTCTTTCTCTTAAGTTCTCTTGCCCCATCTTTTGCCTTTGATCTTGCTCTTGTTGAAATGAATGCCACTTGTATCTTGGCTTCTTTGTATGTTGACTTTGCTTGATTTGAAGCCAAGACCACTCATGTCGCCCATCATTCTTGTGTTCTCTAACATATGGTTGAGGGCGGCACTTGAGTTGTTCCACCTTGCTATTTTGTTGCTTAAGTTCTTCACTTCTTGTTTAAGCTCATTGTTCTCCTTCAAAAGGTTAGTCTCACAAGACAAGAAAGAAGAACAAGCATCTAAATGTAAAGAATAAGGCATAGAAAGTAAATCATCACAAGAGGTGGATACACTCTTCTTGCCTACATCACAAGGGTTAGTAGCAATATGTGATTGATCATTTGACCCAAGTGATGAGCTCTCACTAGTTTTAGATTTTTTATTAGAAAGGTCATTAGTGAGAAAATTATGGTCTTTTACCAAATTCTCATGAGCAATCCTAAGTTCCTCATGAGTCAATTTTAGCTCCTCATGTGAACAACTCATGACATAAAGTAGATGTTTTTGTTGTTCACATGTGTCCTTTAGAAAAGAGTTTTCATTACTCAAATTCTTTGTTTTGTTCATCTCTTTTCTTAAGGCATTTACGAGTTTGCATACAAGCTCAAAATTTGGATCATCACAATCAACAATCACATTACCAAGTGATACCTTGCCGCCACCGAGTGACTTGTAGCTATGTGATGAGGATGAAGAGCTTGTTGATGCATCACTCTCGTTGCTATCATCAAGTGAGCTTGAGGTAGAATCATCATGTGCCTCACTTGTGGCTTCATCAACTCCCTTTCAAGTGATCTTGTGGTAGCATCATCATCATCATCATCATTTGACCAAGCGAAGGAGCAACTCTCCACAATCACGGAGTTGTGGATATGCTCTTGATCACCAAGCTTCATGTCTTTGGCATCATCTTCATCTTCGGGGAGCTTGCAATAGTTTTCATTGAGATACACCCAAATTTCATGAGCGGTCTCAAAATGCATGATCCTTCCGAAGATGCTATCATTCAAAGCTCTATAAAACATGTTAATAGCTTGGTAACCGAGTTGTAAGCATTTCCTTTGCGCTTGAGTTGGATTGTTCTCATCAATTGCATGGGAAAAGCCTACATTCACGATCCACCACATTTGAGGAGAAATAAACTTAATATTGCATTCCATCCAATTTCTCCAACGTGCAAAGTGTGTGCCATCAAATGTGTATGGACAATCAACATCTAGCCCATAAGTCGCCATCCTCTCGGGTCGGTTAAGACTGCAAAAGAGAGACCAAGCTCCGATACCAATTGAAAGGGTCGAGATGGCGGACTAGAGGGGAGGTGAATAGTCCGACAAAAATAAATCGCAGCAAAAATAAAACCTAATCGGTTCTAGCGACAATTCACCCCTCTAACTAAGACTCTAAGCACCTAGCAAAAGATCCTAGCAAGAAGCAAAGGTGCAAGTCTAGCTTGAGCTTCCCTAAACCATTCTAGCGCAAGATCACACAAACCTAAGTGCTAGTACTTTAAGCACCGGGGAAACTCCTATCAACTAGCAAGCAAAAGCGCACTAAGCACCTAAGCTCACTACTTGCTCAATGACAAGGATACACAATCTAAATCAAGGAGCCCAACTCACTTAACTACACAAACTAAGTGAGAACTACTTCTAAGCTACACAAGCTAAGAGGGTGAGTGGCAAGCTACACAAGCTAACCGGTCTCACAAGAGCAACTACAACTACACAAGTAAAGTAATGCACAAAGTAAATAACTTGTATAGAAGGGAGCAAACCACCGTGAAGGATGGGAAGATATTGACGTGGTGATTTATTTCCCAGAGGTTCACTTGTCGCCACAAGCTACGTCCTCCGTTGAGACAAGCTCCAAGGTTGCCACGGTCCTCTTGCTAGTGGTGACCCGCAAGTCACACTCTCCCACGTGGAGTGCTTACCACAAGCTCTAGCACTTGACTCGGCCGGACCACTTGTCGCTCTTCATGTCTCGCTCTACTAGCGATGCTCTTCGCGATCTCCCGCGGGGTGAGCTCCAACCCCTCACAAAGCTTCTCCGGAGCCAAGCACAATCTTCTTGCTTGCTTCACGGAGCCACAAGCCACCAAGCCGTCTAGGAGGTGGCAACCTCCAAGAGTAACAAGCACCACCGGCTTGCAACTCAATCACCTAGTGCCAACTCTTGTAATCTCTCAATGCAACGCACTAGAATCACTCACTAGCGATCAATTTGATGAACACTAAGCACACTAGTGAGTTAGAGAGCTCCCAACCACACCTACACAAGCCACATAGGCCCAAGGGTGCTCAGCTGGTCGGCCAAGGCCGCCAAGTGCTCGGATTTATAGCCCTCAAGCGAATAGAGCCGTTGCCCTCACAAACCGACCGTCGGACTGAGCGTCGGACGCTCAGCCGCGACAGCGTCGGACCAAAGTCCACGGTCTGACGCTCCCGATGGCCGCCACGTGTCACTAGCCATTTGAAGTCGAACGTTGGATCACAACGGCTAACTTCCCGCACTTCAGCTCACCGTCGGACCAAAGCCCACGGTCCGACGCTCCTCGGTTAGCCACCGTCTGACTGAATCTTCACTGCACGTCGGACTAAACGAAGCCACGGTCTGACGTTTCTAGAGAGCTCCCCGAGCACTGAAAATCGTCAGACGTTAGTCCGACGCTCGCCATCGGACCAACGAAGCGCGTCCGACGCACCACAGCTGGCCACGCGTCGCTTTACCGTTGCTCTGCACCGTCGGACCCTGAACCAATAGTCCGACGCCCAGACGAACCAGACCGTCGGACTGTCCGACTCTCACAGCGCACAGAGGCTAGGGTTAACCGTCGGACCAAAGCCAATGGTCCGACGCTCCCCCAAGCCAGCGTCCGACGCTCTTTTTGAGCTCCTCTCAACTCCAAACTTCACCACCTTTGCAAATATGCTAACACCACCAAGTGTACACCTCATGTGCATGTGTGTTAGCTTTTCACAAACATTTTTCAAAGGATTTTTCTCTCTTTTCACCACGCCACTCGATCCTAGCAACGTATGCAAGTTAGATCGCTCAAGTGGCACTAGATGACCGATATGTTTGCCCCTCTTGATAGTACGGCCATCTATCCTAAAACCGGTCAAGCACTTCTCTACTCAACCTTAGACTGGTGAAAAGGAAACGCCCCAAGTTATACCTTTGACTTGCGCTTTCCATCCCAATCACAGTCTTCATCACCGTCTCTGACACCATTGATGCCGGTGCAACACATGCACCAACACCTCATGAATGATATGATCCACTTCATATCATCATGTGGCTTTTGGTCCATCGATCCTCGACTTGCTTGCTCTTCACCGTTGCGTTGGTCCATTGGCGCCAAACCATCACCGGACTTGCCCTTCACACTTGCAACCGGTCCATCGACGCGAAGCCTTGTCTTGATCTTCTCCACCTAAGCCACATGACTCCATATCAAGTCTCATGCGTTTAGCTCCTTCATACCATATGTGTGAGCTAAGCATCATCTCCAAGCCATTTCCACCTCCATGGCATAGATGCTCACACACATGTGCCTGTGGACTAATCACCTGTGTAATCAACACTTAAACACATATTAGTCCACCTAAGTTGTCACTCAATTACCAAAACCAAATAAGGACCTTTCAGCCGGCTGGGAGCGTGTTTGCGGCCCAGGGAGGATGCGGAGCTGCGGCGGGGCGAGCTAGGGCCTGTGCTTTCGCGCGTGGGCCAAGGCGTGGGATGGAGGGAGTGGCAGGGCAGCTGTTGTTATGTTAGGCCACGTGGGGGAAAAGAGGGAGATGGGCTGGATTTGGATAGAGAAGGAGAGAGGGTTTTCCTTTTTATACTTAATTCTTCCCTCTTGTCATAACTAAGGAAAAATCGAGATGACGATAAAGGAGGTTTGAGAAGGAAGGTAAAACGATTCTTCGGTTGCCTCGGTGAATTGAGATAATAACAAAGTGGGCTTGCGGAATTTATTTGGATGGTTAAGTCGGAAGGAATTCGGGATTGGAGAATGAAGGATTTGGAAGAGAGTAGCCACGGACTTGTGCTCTCCAACACAAACACTAGATCATGAAAGGAAACTCCGGCAAACTCTTACAAGCAATCTCTATATGTGTGCAACGATTTGTTAGTGATTAGTCTTTGTTTCGACCTAGAACTACTTGCTGAACACTCATTGCAAGAAAAATTTTAAAAAGTTCAGATTTTTGGTTGTCGAAAAACCCGTGTTGTTACACATGCACAACCCATACACCTGCACACCTACATAAGCATGCAACGACAAACATGCATGCATGCATAACACATACACACACTCACATACGCATGCAACCCAAGCAAGACCTCAGTTGTATGCATGCAAAAGCTAATTAGCCACTGTCCATCTGCATGCATGCCCTCGTACTCGCTTGCATGCCGATGCTGTCCTATCGCTCCACCACTCTGCTAAGCGCCACACCGTCCATCTGCCACCATTCCTATGCGTGCGTCATCTCAACACCAGAACCACCATTAATGGCATAGCAACAAAGCTGGTGGCACAGCGACTTCTGCTGCCTATAAATGGCGACGTTGGGCTGCCCTCCTTCACCGCACTGAGCTCACCGTGCTGCTGCTCAACCTCATCCTCCTCCCCACCGAGCCCTCTCTGTTCTCGAACAGAGACAGCAGTGCTTCGTTGATCTCCTTCCTCCAGCTGCCATAGACCCAAGTGAGTAGCTAATAAAAATCCTCTGCCACTCTCTATTATCACCCCAACAACCAATCACACGGCAGCCCCTAATCTCTCCCCTCCGTCTCCTCTTGTGGGCCCAAGGCCAAAGGACGAAACGTGCATGCGCCACTCAATCATGTGATCCCCTAAGCCGCCCAATTTATTTCCATAACCGTCCACTTGCAAAATAATAACTCCACCATACAGACTCCGATTCACTCGATTCATCAAACTCTACCTTCTATATAAATTTCATAATTTTTAAAGCTCATTTGAATATATGTGAATATTTATTGTGCTTAGTTGCCTGTTCTGTTCATTACGTATTTTTAGCGGATGGAATGAACGAACCGGAGAACGAGGACGTTGGTGGTCAGTACCGTGAGTTCAAGGTCATACCCAAGGATCCAGACTGCCAGCAGAAGTACCACGAGGACGCCGACGAAGGCAAGTCCAACCTATTCTTCATTGATGCATGTTGATCCTATTTTCAAACATAGCCCGTAGAAGCCGTTTTAAATATTGCATAAAGTATTTTACTGCTTAGTTAAATCCCGTTTGAATAGCCACCCTTGAGTTGATATGACCTGATAATTACCTTGTTCAAACTTAGCAATAAATATTATAACGTAACGAAATATTGTTATTTAGTATGCTTAGCGCTTGCACTCACCATGGTTTCTCATCACTATGTTTTCTTAAATACAATGATTTCAAAGAAAAACTGTGTGAGTTGTGAAAATAAATTGTGGGTATTGTGAAAGAGATTAATGAACAAATAGAGATAGTGATTATCCTTGAGATGGGGCGGATCGGGCCCCTTCTGTGGGATGCCTTGGTGTTGTGACTTGTACCTTTGTGGTTAAGCATGAAGATATCCGCCTTGTCTCGATTAAGGACTGAGTTGATGATTTATCTTGCCTAACTCATTTTTCGTACAACCACTCGACCCTATATGTGGCAGGGACTTAGTCTAAATCCCTCTAGTTGATATGGCAATCACCTAGAGGCAGGGTGCAACGGGACACTAAGATATGTACGTGGAAATTGAGAAATTGTATGAAATATTATGAGCTCTGTGAATTATTGTATTATGAGATGGTGGCCTTAGTGTTCCCATGGTGAGCGCCAGTACTCAGCTATGGAGGGTAATGGCTTTGATGGATCTGTGCTTGCACTAAGGTGTTAAGTTGGTACTTGTGGTGAAAGTGTACAGCCTCTGTGGAGTATAAAATCTGTCATGATAGCCGTGTCTGCGGTCTCGGGCGGGTTATGGTTTGGTTTCAACAACTAGACGGGTTGAGATGAGTAGTAAAATGAGCGAGTGTGATTTTTGGAAATGAATGGTTGTCGGCCATGTGTTGTGAAAACAGAGGTGTTAAGCAACACTTAAAATTGTGATAAACCCCTTTTTCAGAAATAATCTGATATATAAAAAGTATATGTCTTTTGCAAAATGATATTTTTAAAAGGAAACCCTGCATGTGTTAAAAAGATAGCTTTCTACAGAGAAAACTAAGTCCTTATCCTTGATTTATCCATATGCATATACTGATATCTCATTCCGTAGGGTAAGGTTGGATTTACTGAGTACTTTTCCCTTGCTTTGTTGTACAGAGGAAGATCTGGACTTCAACCCCAAAGCTGCGTTTGAGTGAGGTCGTGTCTACACCCAACTAAGCCTATGGCATTGGGGTTCACCAGATGTTTTGCGATCCGTGTTTATTCTAGTTCTGTTGGACCGTTACTATATTATGGTTACTATACTTTATAGCGTGGCTTTGTCGCTCACTTCCATCTGAACTACTGCTATAAGATCTATCTGAATGTAATAAATGTTTGTGCTAGCCTCTTAGGACTAGTACTTCTATCACATTTGAGTTCCTGGATGACCAGGGGGCGCTTCAGGTGGTATCAGAGCCGTAGTTGGCTGTAGGACGTGACCTTAGGATTTTTAGACCAGTATTTTACTTATAAAACTATTTTTACAAAAAGTTCTTACTCTCTTTCCCTCTATTTGAAAAATATTTACCCTTATCTATTCTGTCTCAGATTGCGGAAGGAGTTTGGACCAGCAGCTATTGCTTGAATATTGATGGTTTTCCCAAGCTTTTGTATACCGCCATGCAAAGGCTAGGAATCAAAGATCGCCCGGAGTACGTAGGCAGAGAGTACATGGAGCATGAGACTGAGCGATGTGAAGTCACCGTTTACGTTGGAAAAAGTGAAGGCTTAGCTAAAGCATGGAGTGTGTCTACGATTGTATTTCGGTTTGCAGATACCTATCAAGCTGTTGCCCGCAAAGCCTTGAGGTACCTTTGCCAAATCTATGAGAAGCCAATCGCCCGTACACTCATGAGGTTCTTTCCACCCTTGGAAAGGGACCGACCAGTTTGGAGGACTCGCATGGAAATCTTGCAAGGACGTAGCTTGCATGAGAATGACCCAACTGGGGTATTCATGACCACATACCTGCTTGCCTTGGATGAACAATAGAATAAGTAGGCCTCGGAGTTGAGGAAGTGTATTCACCGAGCAGAAGAAGCTGAGGTCCTGACTAGGAAGCTCCAGGTGCAGCTTTGCAGAAGCTCAGGCCCAAGCAGCTATAGCGAAGAGTCATGAAACTACCATCGTCGAAGCCTTGAAGGAAGCCGAGGATCGCCACACACAGGAATTGAAGGATGCTTACCTCGTCACCAGGACCAAGAGAAGAATGCTAGCTCTAGATGACAGGGAGCCTATAATTCTCGAAGGGATCCTAGTTGTGCCTCGAGGAACAACAAGAAGGATGGATGTTGAAGGACCATTAGCTCCTCCACCCGTAGAAGCCTCCTAGGAAGCTTCAGAGCTAGAGCCTCTCCTCCCTCTCACCCAGCCACCTCCAAAAGAAGACGTCACCCCTCCTCTTAACCAAGCGAAAGAACCACAAGTGCCAGAAGAATGACCCCCTTCTCTACACCAAGGGAATGCAGCCGTTTGGTCCGAGAAAGTTGGAGATTAGTTGTACCTAGTTCCTCCTTTTGTCTTGGGGAAGTGAAGTGTAATTCACTTTTGTTCACCCCAAAGTAGATTATCCATATTGTAGTATGCCTATTTATTTTCACTATGATGTAATCCCTCCTATTCAAAATATATATTTGTGCTTGTTGGTTGTACTAATTGAGTGCTCTATATGTTCCCTTACGGGATAACAAGCGTTAAAGCTTGCACCTTTTTTCAAAAAAGTATAACGCCGTAACAAACAAAAGATCACCCAATAGATCTAACTCTTACCTAATGCTCTCCCTCTTGTCTCATCCAACAAATGCCTCCCAAACCAGCAACTCGCTCCTAGTAAAGTAGTCGTGCAGCTAGTTGGCAAAGCCAGAATCCAGTTGAAAGTCAACCCAATGCACTTGCTGATGGTATCCATGAAGATGAAGTAAGTAAAACAGGAAATAACAATGGAGAAGATGACCTTCCCCCTCCTCCACCAATTGACCTTGCACAAGTCATGGCAACACAAACTTGCCTTTTGGAAACTCTAGCCCAAGGCATGAACCGTCACAGGAATAACCGTGGACCAGGAGTCCAGGACAAGATGACATAGTTCATGAGGCTCAAGCCACCTACCTTTTGTTGGATCTGACAACCCAATGGAAGCAGATGATTGGTTTAAGGTTATTGAAAGAAAGTTGGACACAATCCACTGCAATGAAAGAGATAGAGTTCTGTTAGCAACTCATCAGCTGACACGAATTGCCCTTTCTTGGTGGAAAGCTTATAGTGGAGCTGTGGAAAATGTTAACACCATCACCTGGGAAGAATTTTGTAACACCCTGTGTTTTGCATCACTATAAAATTCACTAAAAATTTAAACTTTTTAAAATTTACAACAAATTAAAACTTGGCTTATTTATTTTCTCGCAAAACCATTTTCGAAAACCTTTTTCGAAACCCTGCATTCAAAATCCACCATATGCATATTATGTGTCTCGTAGGATTTAGCCGTAGCACTACGAATATTTTTCCTAGAATTAGAAGCTCGCGTCGTATTAAAATTAATTATGCTTAGATTGAATAAGTGTATGATTGATTGTTTGATTGTGTGAATTCTTGCAAGTTTGCTTGAATGCTTGTTTGTGTGCTCTGAATTTATTTGCGGCGCCAAAATATATTCCTTGAATATTCCATCGTATTCCTTGATTTTCCAACCACAAACCCTCCTTGAATTTTCCCCAAACCATCCTTGGACATTCTCCTAAATAACCAAACCATTCACCCCCCCCCCCCCCACAAATCAAATCCATATAAACAAACTCTAGTTATTTTCTGGGAAATGAATAAAGGTTTACACAAGGGAAGACACCCTTGGGCTCAATCTCCCCTTCTCCTCCCCTGTGTTCTTCCTGCGCTGGGCCGGCCTCAGGCCTAGCCTGCCCACTCGGCCACACAGGCCCAGCCAACAGCTGCCCTCTCCCTCCCTCCTCTGAATGACAAGCGGGACCCAGGTGTCAGTTTCATCTTCCTCAGGCCCCGTTTAGTTGAGAAATTTCCCTTCTCTCTTCCCATCACATCAATTGTACTTTCCGTCTGCATGAAGCACCAAATGAAGTAGCAACTGTTACATGTTTGTACTTTTTGCCTGCCTAGGTCGAGATGAATCTTTTAAGTCTACTTAGACCATGATTAGACAAAAGTTGTCAAATACAAACGAAAGTGCTACAGTTGCAAAACTTCCTAAAATTTCTCAACTAAAGGCACCCTCACGGTGACAGCCTCACCGCGTCCGCTGACGTCGCCTATGACGTCATTCCGACCAAAAAAATATCGGCGGGCTCACTGTACTCAACCGCCTCCCTCCATTGTCGTCTTCCTGCATTCTTATCCCCTCCCCGCGAGATCCGTCGACAGCTGGAGACTGCACCGCTGCCGCTCTGCCATGGATGCCAGCAAAAATCTTCCACTCTGCTCAGTGCCGAGCCGAGCCGTCCGCCCGCCCAGCTCCATGCTCTGCCCGTCGTGAAGCCGTCATCCCTCTGTTCCTCTCCCTGTGTGTCTCTTCCACTCTGCTCTCTCTACACCGCCAGCCACCGTGCCGGAGCCTAGTGCCGCCGAGGGAGCGCTGCCGCCCGCCGTGCTTGCTCCCTGGCCCCCTGCTCTGCTGCTCCCTCTTCCCTCATCTCTCTCTCTCTCCCTTCCCCTCCTTTCTCTCCTTCCTCTTTCTATTTCCCTCACCTTTTTTTTGCCGAGCGCAGAGCAGCGTGCAGCATGCAGCGGCCCAAGGCCAAGGCAAAGGATGTCGACATCACCCTGCCACCTCACTCGGCCAATGGGAAAGCGCCATGTCGAGCTACGGGACCCACTGGACAGCAGCAGCACCCCATCTCCACTCCTCTATGGACACGGCTCATGTGAAATATAGAGAGAAAGAGAGGTGGTCCACAAATCGGCTCACAGCACAGTGCCGATCAGCAGACTGGGCCGCGCGTCAGCCGACTGGAAAATGCTAGGTGCACAGGGGAAGCGTACACGGGAAATGAAAAGAAAGCCTTGCTCAATTCCGAAAATTCCTAGAAAAATCCTAAATTAACTAGAGCCACTCTAGAGCCTACCCAAACCTTTCCCACACCATTCCCACTACCTAAAAATTCCATAATAATTCCTAACCCATTTTCTGTTCACATTCAGATAAACTGGGAAATACAACATCTCCTTCGCCCTAAATCCAAACCCTGTAATTCTTCCACCAAAATTTTTCTAAAATCATTCCCTAATTATTTATACGTAACCCATGTGGACCGGCCGTCTTTTTTGCTTTTTATCCCTTTTTTTAAAAGATTCTCACAACTACACCCTTTGCAGTTTCCTTTTCAAAAGATAGACCCAGATCTTGGCGTCATCACCTTTGACGTTGAGCTTATACGTTTGAGTGCCAATATTTTTGGCGCCGAGACTAAGGCTATCCGCACTCGTGGTACTCTAAATTCATCCTTTAAAAGGAATATTCCGTCCTAGTTATCGAGATTCTCTCCTCTATACCACTTTCTCTCGCACTCATCCATCCTTTATATCTCTACTCTATACTAACTTCCAACAACAGCCTCACTTGTCATCTTCTATAAATTTTATCTAAATATATTCATGTGAGATCTTGTTTTGAAGGATTTATTGTAACGAATTTAATGATGTAACCGGAATTTAATTTGGGTTTCTAGTTTGTGAGTTAAAATATTTTTTAGCTAGTTCAACACGTGGGCCCCGCCACTGCAACTCCCCAGCGCGCATGCGCTCTGTCTCTGTTCGCTCGCGATTGGTGCATGCTGCTCTGCGTGATGGGCCCGCCGGCTTAGCGTGCCTCCGCCATCGCGTTACATTTAGCGTGTGCAGACCAACAACGTACGATTTAGCGTTCCCGCTGCAGAGAATTTTTACAGTAAAATGAACCTGGAGGATGGCGTAGGGATGAGATGCAGTACCCCCAGTGCAGATAGCCTAAAGGACGTGGTGATGATCTGGCAGCCGGCTCGGCCCCGTGAATTTTGGCGCCGAGCTCGGCGTCAGGAATGGTGGCGCTGACCTTGGGCGCCTGTAAAATCTGGGCAGAGAAAACCCGTCGTGGTGGTCCCTCCTCACGCACGCAGATTGAGGAGGGACACGCATGCAGCTCATCTTTTGCGTGTTTAAACTAAGTTGTAAATTTTTTCGTGTCACATGTGATATTCTAGAAATGTCAAAAGGTTTTTTTATATTAATAAAAAAAACTAATTACATAATCTATTTGTAAACCATGAGACGAATTTTTTAAGTAAATATTTACTATAGCACAACATTGTTAAATCATAGACTGATTAGATTTAAAAGACTCGTCTTGTAATTTACACGTAATCTGTGTAATTAGTTATTTTCTTTAATTTATATTTAACATTTAATGTATATGTCTAAACATCTGTATAAAGCTTTTACGGTGGGAAGTAAACAGGGCAAGACTCATGGCCATGGAAGATATTTAGCTGAGTTTAGCTACTTCCACCAAGATAAACTTAGTTACATTCTAACTAATTATTGAATTACTTAATCCCTCTTGTTCCCGTACTTACTTGCAAATAAAAGAGTGAAGAAGGCAGAGGAACTATGCATGTGTGCGTAGGAGGACAAGCCCTGTTCGGGTTGTCTGAAAAAACGCTAATTTGACTAATGTTGATTTGTTGTTAAAGAAAAATATTATTCTATGTCTGAAAGGAAAATACTATTCAATGAAATACTAGTCGTTTTAGACTTTTCAGAAACTGTGTTTGGTCGTCTGTCTTATTCAAAAATTTTGAAAAAAATAGAAAATCAATAAATAATTATTAAAGTGTCTCTAATGATAAAACAAATTATAATAATATAAATTATATTTTATAAAAAAATTTAAATAAGACGAATGTTCAAATGTGATATCTGAAAAATCTAAAACAACGGGTCTTTTTTGGGACGAAGAGAGTAGTTACAAATTTTTATGAACTGAGAGAGTACTGCTACTCCTTCTGTCCATTTGATAATATAATTATGAGAAACGTGTCCCTTAAAATAACTCAAGTTTGACTAAATTTACAGTAAATAATATTAGTGTTTATATTTTTAAATAAATTTATTATAAAATTATATTTCATAACTAATCTAATGATACTAATTTTGTATCTTACACCCTCCGTCCTAAAATAACTGTCGTTTTCGTTTCCCAAGAAAACTTGTTGACTAAATATATTTTAAAAACTATTAATATTTATACTATATAATTAGTATTACTGGAGATAAAAAGATTGCAGCGTATTTTCTATAAATCATGTCAAATTTATGACATGAAACCCAAAGCAGCTAATATTCTAAGACGGACTTAGTAAATATTAGTACTTATTTATATAAATTCAGTTAAAGTTTAAACGGCAGGATTTTTTAAAAGCGTGAATTTACTGATCAAATGAATGGAGCGAGTATTCCGGTAGTGAACTGGCCAAGTGCAAACGTGCAGTGGAATTAAATTCCCCTAACTTTTGCAGCCAAAAACAAGCTAATCATGTCAACGCTCAAAAGTGGAGTAGTAGACTTTAATGTCTGTATGCGTGCCCAGCCCACTACAGGATGCGATTTCTTTACCGAGTGGTTGGGGCACTCGGTAAAGACCAGTGCCGCACTCGGCAAAGGCTTTGCCGAGAAAGAACCTGTTGATAAAGGTTTTCTTATCGAGTGCCAAGTATCGGGTACTCGACAAAAGGTTTGCCGAGTGCCACGTCAGCACTCGGCAAAAAAAGGTCAACCGTCAACTTTGACGGCTTCTTTGCCGAGTGTCGACTGGCAAAGATTTTTTTAAATTTTTTTGAAAAAATTCTTTGCCAAGTGTCAGGCCGTTGCACTCGGCGAAGAAACTGTTTCATTTGTTTTTTAAAAAACTCTTTGCCGAGTGCCACGGCCCTGACAATCAGGTCTCTGCCACCCAGATTTGCCGAGCACCAGTACTAGGGCACTCGGCAAAGCCCTCTTTGCCGAGTGTGTATATATCATCACACACAGCACATAATATATCACATTCATCATTCATAATCCACCAAATACACATATATCGTCCGTCCATCGTGCATCACAAACACACATATCATCCATAATCCATCACATAGCATCCATAATCCATCACATACATATAAATATGTCTCTAGTGCAAGTCGAACACAAGTCTAAGTCCTAAACAAGTCCGAAGACCATGAAGAGAGACCACGGAACGGTACCTACTGTCATCCTGGCCACCCAGGCTGTTGAGCTGAATGCCCGGACTGTGAAGGAGGGCCAGTTGGCCACCCGGACGCTGGAGAAGGGCCACCTTCCGGAGTCGGGTTCGAACCCGCCGATTGCGGCTGTACAAAGGAGAAGGGAATTCATGAGTATGTGCAGGAGGGCCGCAGTAGCTAAAGGAATAAACAGGTTCGATCACTGTTGACGGTCGTTAAGTACCAATTTTATACCGTCAACTAATGCCTAGGGAAGATCAATAATGGAAGCATAGGGGTTATTACTGACAAATTCCACGAGTTTTGGTGAATTGTGTATTTTTCAGGGATTATTTCAGAAAGGCTTAAGGATTAAAGTGCTTAATTACCCCGAAACATAACCGCCAAGGAAACATTATCACAAAGACCCTGAAAGAGTGTAGAAGGCACTCGAAGCAACCTGGGGCCGAGCCCTGGCCAGGAGGGGCCGGCCGGCCCAGGGGCGGGGCCGGCCGGCGCCCCTGAAAGGTCCTAAATGGCTAGAGGGGGGGTGAATAGCCTATAAAAAAACTACAAACAACACTTCACAAGCCGATTAGTAACAATAGCAAGCTTTGCAAAGCACTAGCTCTAAACTACACTATGCAAGCCAACTAGACAAGTATACTACACTATGATCTCTAGTTCACACTCAAAGACTATGTTACTACTTTACACTATTCTTAAGTGAGCAACTAACTAACAAGCTACACAAGAGAGAAATACACAAATGTAAAGAGTAAAGGTGATTTCAATACCGCCGGTGAAGAGATGATATGAAGTCCAATATAACCATTCAATCACATATAAGAGAAATCCTCGGTAGAGAGATGACACAAGATTTTTTTTACCGAGGTTCACTTGCTTGCCGGCAAGCTAGTCCTCGTTGTAGCGATACACCCACTTGGAGGTTCACGCGCTAATTGGCATCACACGCCAAACCCTTCTCAAGGGTGCCGCACAACCAACACAAGATGGGGATCCACCAAGCTACGAGCAATCTACTAAAGATGCCTTTCGCGATCTCCCGCGGGGATAGGCTCAAGAACCCCTCACAACTTCACCGATCGGAGGCGGAGACAATCACCAACTCCCCTCAACGATCCTCGCAGCTCCAAGCCGTCTAGGAGTCGGCAAACTCCAAGAGTAACAAGAGAAACCGCTGCGAATCACCACTACCAAGTGCCTCTAGATGATCTCTATCAATGCAATGCACTTGATGCTCTCCAAACTCACCAAATGATGATCACAATCAAGTAGGATGAGTGAGAGTGGAGTGGGAAGGCTCACAAGTATGTTATGATGTTTAGGAGTGCCAAGAACTACCCCCCAAACCGGCCAAGTGACTATTTATAAGCCACACACAAAGAACTAGCCGTTTAGAGTTCACTGCGTACCGTCGGACTGTCCGACGGCCAGAGCGTCGGACTAATCCGCACGGTCCGACGCCTCGGATGAACGCCACGTGTCACTAGCCGTTTGAAGTCGAACGTTGGATCACAACGGCTATTTCCTCGCGCCAAAACGAACCGTCGGACGGTAGGTCGTCGGACTAACACAACCGGTCCGACGCCCTCAGCCGACCACCGTCGGACTCAGTCAGACGGAGCCGTCGGACTAACGAACGCGGCCGTCCGACGTTTCCAGAGAGCTCCCCGAGCCCTGAAAAACCGTCGGACGATGGTCCGACGCTCACCGTCGGACTAACGCCGAGAGTCCGACGCTCTCAGAACTCGCCACGTGTCGACCTGCTGCGGCTCTGTACCGTCGGACCCTGAGGACAATGGTCCGACGCTCCGAAATCAAGCGTCCGACGCTTGCTGAAGGGGTTAGCCGTCGGACCGAAGACAATGGTCCGACGCTCAGTCAAGTTAGAGTCCGACGCCACTTTTTCTATTGTAACGTTTCCGAAATTCGCCGAATCCTGCCTCGCAAGCTCGGCAGGAGGAAGAGAAGACCAAACCCTCTCTAACCCTCGAACTTCACCCCGTTTCTTAAGTCACTAACACTCCAAAGTGTCTCTCACTTAGGTGCACGTGTGTTAGCCTTTTTCAAAGAGTTTTCCACGGGTCAAGTTAGTGTCACTAGCATCTATATGCATATGCAATGATCATGAACACCTAGTGGCACTTGATAACCATATTTCAACAACGATTTCGCCCCTCTTGATAGTACGGCTATCTATCCTAAATGTGATCACTCCCTCTATGGAGTCTTGATCACCAAAACCAAAAGAGCTCCTATTGGTTATACCTTTGCCTTGAGCTCCCGGTTTCTTATCAACTTCCTTCTCATCTCTTGATGGACCTTGTGGACACATATGATGATGGACTTATACCATTTGCATGGATGCCGTCAATAGGGCTTTCTCCTTTGTTGATGGACTTACACCATTTTCATGGACGCCGTCATTGCCCTTCACTTGTGACTTCCACCGACCCGGTCCTTTGCTCCATCTTGCCATTTGCTAATCAATTCTCATGAAACACTTAGAGCAATCGTTAGCAAACTAGGTTTCATCAATTATCCAAAACCAAACATGGGCTTTCAATCTCCCCCTTTTTGGTAATTGATGACAACCTTCACAAAGATATGAAATGAAAACCAAGTTTGTACTTTGGTAGTATTAGCTCCCCCTACATATGTGATTCCTTGTGTTTGGTTCAATTTTTCACATATGCATGAATTAGAAAGTTTGGGTGAGCTACTACTATCAAATGATGCTAAGGTATATAGAATGGACCTTTGAAGCGTGATACCATCGGAGTTGCGGAAATATACCATCCTTAGCACCATTGTTTGCTAGTCATGCATCACAAACTCAAAATACCTCGTGAGATCAACATTTAAGTAAAAGAGGTACTTTGTATAAGTCCTATGCATGCTAGTTTGTCAAATCACCATTCAAATCCTATTTCTAATCATTTCATCAATTCAAACAAGTATAGGAATTGAAGTTTTGACAATGCAACATTTCATATGTTAATGCATACACAAATGCAACAACTTATTAATGAGCTTGCTCCCCCTACTTGTGTGCTTTCAAATTTTTAATTGACCCCTTTCCTTTCTTATCTTTGTGACTTTCTTCTCCCCCTTTGTCAACAATCACCAAAAATGGTACAAATTATGGGAATATCAAGTCAATAAATGGGGTTATTTTCACATTGGTTCAATCTAGATTACTTGCCTAGAATATGTAACTAAGTTTGATCCAAGGACAAGCTTCTTCACACCTCACTTGTAGGGTTATCTTGACCATGTTAAGTTACACATCATGAGCTCATGTTCTAAATTTAACACTAGCTTTGCAAGCCCATCAATATGTCATATGCTACCACTTGATCATACAAGCATAAAGAACAAAAGTGGTACCATATATACATGAAAGCATTTGATTTTTTATGAATGAGCCTATAACATGCATTTTATGTCTACATGAACTAGACAAATCCTTATCAAAGTATGAATGCCATGTCAACCAATTTTACCTTGCTTTAGTCGAAGGAGAGGCATGTCATATAATGTAGGGTGCTTTTCACTTCATGTTGGAGTAGTCTAGTATGTTTAGCTCATTTCTCAATTTGCAAAATCTTGACTCATCAAGTGGCTTGGTAAAGATATCCGCTAATTGATCTTCGGTGCCAACACTTTCAATTGCAATGTCCCCTTTGATTTGGTGATCTCTAATGAAGTGATGCCTTATGTCAATGTGCTTTGTTCTTGAATGTTGCACAGGGTTGTTGGTTAGCTTGATAGCACTCTCATTGTCACAAAGCAAAGGCACTTTCTTATATTTCAATCCAAAATCACTCAAAGTTGCCTTCATCCAAAGCAATTGTGCACAACAACTTCCGGCACTAATGTACTCCGCTTCGGCCGTTGAGAGAGCAACACTATTTTGCTTCTTTGAAGACCATGATACAAGTGACCTTCCAAGCAATTGACAAGTTCCACTAGTGGTCTTTCTATCCACTTTGCAACCGGCATAGTCGGAGTCCGAATATCCAATAAGCTCAAAATTGGACCCCTTAGGATACCACAACCCAACATCTTGTGTGCCCTTCAAATACCTCAATATTCTCTTTGCGGCTTTCAAATGACTTTCTCTTGGTGAGGCTTGAAATCTTGCACACATGCACACACTAAACATGACATCCGGTCGAGATGCGGTCACATAAAGGAGACTTCCAATCATTGATCTATATAGCTTTTGATCTACCATTTTGCCACTATCATCCAAGTCCAAATGCCCATTAGTTGCCATAGGAGTATTCATGGGCTTTGCATGTTCTAATCCAAATTTCTTTACCATGTCCCTTATGTACTTTCCTTGACTTACAAATGTACCATTCTTCATTTGCTTAACTTGAAGACCAAGGAAGTAGCTAAGCTCACCAATCATGGACATTTCAAACTCACTTGCCATCATATTTCCAAATTATTCACAAAAATCTTGATTTGTTGATCCAAATATAATATCATCCACATATATTTGCAACACAAATAAATCATTACCAAGCTTCTTAGTGAAGAGAGTTGTATCAACCTTTCCCATTTTGAACCCTTTTGAGAGCAAGAAATCTCTCAATCTCTCATATCATGCTCTAGGTGCTTGCTTCAAACCATACAATGCCTTTCTTAGCTTGTATACATGGTTGGGCTTCTTCACATCTTCAAATCCGGGAGGTTGTTCCACATAAACCAACTCATTGATGTACCCATTGAGAAATGCACTCTTGACATCCATTTGATATAACTTGATGTTGTGGGCACAAGCATAGGCTAATAAGATTCTAATGGCCTCCAATCTAGCAACCGGTGCATAGGTTTCTCCAAAATCAAGACCTTCAACTTGAGTATAACCTTGTGCAACCAATCTAGCTTTGTTCCTTATTACTATGCCATCTTGATCTTGCTTGTTTCTAAAGACCCATTTGGTTCCAATCACATTGTGTTTCTTTGGTCTTTCCACTAGTTCCCAAACTTGATTTCTTGTGAAATTGTTGAGCTCTTCATGCATAGCATTAACCCAATCAACATCTTTCAATGCTTCCTCAATCTTGGTTGGCTCTATGGTTGACACAAATGAGAAATGCTCACAAATTTGAGCTAGTCTTGCTCTAGTTTGAACTCCACTTTGAATACCACCAATGATTTGATCCAAAGGATGATCCCTTGCAATAGAGACCGGTTGGAGAATAGGAACTTGATCATTGGATTGAGATGAACTAGCTTGTTGATCTTGCACTTGAGATTGATCTTGTGAGTCACTTGTACTTGCTTCATTTTCAACTTGCATACTAGTATGAATTGCACCATCATCTTCATTATCATTGACTTGCCTTGGCCTAATATCACCAATATCCATATTTTTCATTGCATTTGCCAAGTCATTGCCTCTCACGTCACTAAGATTTTCAACTTCATCTTGAGAGCCTTGGGTTTCATCAAATTCAACATCATGTACCTCCTCAAGAGTACCACTAGCCAAATTCCAAACTCTATAAGCCTTCCTTGTGGTTGAATAGCCAAGTAAGAAACCTTCATCACATTTCTTTTCAAACTTGCTCAATCTTGTGCCTTTCTTGAGAATGTAGCATTTGCAACCAAAAACCCGAAAATATGCAATGTTGGGCTTTCTACCATTCAATAGCTCATAAGGAGTCTTTGCAAGCATACCATGGCAATATAAGCGGTTGATGTAATAGCAAGCGGTGTTGATTGCTTCGGCCCAAAAGGAATGACTAACATTGTATTCACTTAGCATTGATCTTGCCATATCTATCAAGGTTCTATTCTTTCTTTCAACAATGCCATTTGATTGTGGTGTATACTTGGGTGAGAATTGATGTCTAATACCATACTCATCACACAATTCTTCAATCTTGGTGTTCTTGAATTCACTACCATTGTCACTTCTAACTTTCTTGATGGTTGTTTCAAACTCATTTTGGCTTCTCTTGACAAAAGATTTGAATAGATCATACACTTCACTCTTGTCAACTAGAAAGAATACCCATGTATATCTAGTATAGTCATCCACAATCACAAATCCATACTTGCTCCCTCCAATGCTAGTATATGTGGTTGGTCCAAACAAGTCCATATGCAAGAGCTCAAAAGCTTTACTAGTACTCATCATGCTCTTCTTAGGATGTGTATTTCCAACTTGTTTGCCGGCTTGACATGAACTACAAAGCTTATCTTTCTCAAAAGTGACATCTTTCAAGCCTCTAACTAGATCATGCTTCACTAGTTTGTTCAATTGTTTCATTCCAACATGACCAAGCCTTCTATGCCATAACCAACCCAAACTTGACTTAGTGATCAAACAAGTTGACAATTGAGTTTCACTAGCATTGAAATCCACTAGATATAGGTTGTCATATCTAAACCCTTTGAATATCAAATTTGACCCATCAACACTAACAATTTCAACATCATCAACCCCAAATATGCACTTGAAACCAAGATCACAAAGTTGTGCAACCGAGAGTAAATTGAAATTCAAGCTTTCAACTAGCAACACATTTGAGATAGACATATCATTGGAGATAGCAATTTTACCAAGTCCTCTCACTTTCCCTTTCTTGTTGTCACCAAATGTGATTGCATCATAGCCACTATTTGCACTTGTGTTGAGAGAGCCAAACATACTAGAATCACCCGTCATATGTTGAGTGCATCCACTATCAAGCACCCAATGCCTCCCTCCGGCTTTGTAATTGACCTACAAAAAGAGATCAATTCCTTTTAGGTACCCAAACTTGCTTGGGTCCTTGAAGGTTAGTGACTAAGCTCTTTGGTACCCAAATGGTCTTCTTCTTTGAACCCAACATGGATGTACCAACAAACTTAGCCTTCACACCATTTGAGCCCTTTGTGAGAACGTAGCAAGAATCAAACTTAATTGAGGATACATAAGCATTGGATTTCTTGTTTTTGCAATCTTGCTCTAAGTGACCAACTTGCTTGCATTTTGTGCAATGCCGGCCATTTCTCTTCACAAAACAAGTCTTGTGAGGAGCAAAGGCGGTTTTGCCTTTCTTGGGGGTATAGCCCAATCTCTCTTTGTGGAGAGATGCCCTTTGGCTACCCAAGCACATAAGCAAGCGGTCCTCACCACCATAAGCCTTAGCTAAGGAGTGATTAAGCTTTTTAACCTCCTCCTTTAGGTTCTTGTTCTCAACTACTAGTGAAGGGTCACTAGTGGGTGAGGTAGTAGTGGAAGTGCTACAAGAAGGGTTAGTAGTAACAACAATAGGTTCACAAGATATGTCACATGTTACACCTATGTTGCAAGTTTTAGTTTCTTTCTTTTGAACTTGTTGTTGCAAGTCTTCATTTTGCTCAACTAGAGAAGAATGAGCTTCATCAAGCTTAGTGTGAACCTTTTGGAGCTTCTTATGGTCTTCCTTTAGACTCTCATAAGATGCTCTAAGTTCCTCAAGTTCTTGCTCAATGGATTGTTTATCCTTGCGCAAGCCCTTGCATTCCTTTCTAAGTTTATCAAAATGAATACGTGCATCATCAAGCATTTCAATTAATTCTTCTTTTGTTAGGTCATCATTACTATCATCATCACTAGATTCGGTGTCGGATGATACCTTAGAGCCCTTAGCCATGAAGCAAAAAGGAGTGTCGAAGATGGAAGGCTTGTCATGAATGGCAATGCTTGCATGTGCCTTCCTCTTGCTCTTCTTATCATCATCACTCTCTTCATCACTTGAGGAGGCATCACTATCCCATGTCACCACATGAGAATAGTTCTTCTTCTTCTTGTATGAAGATTCCTTCTTCTCTTTCTTCTCCTTCTTCTCATGCTTGTTCTTCTTTTTGCCCTTGTGATCATCTTCACTTGAGTGTGGGCAATCGGCTACCAAGTGATCTTTGCTTCCACAATTGAAGCATCTTCTTGGGCCATCAAATCTTCTTGCATTCTTCTTTCTTCTTGCCCGGTAGCCCTTCTTCTTCATGAACTTGCCAAATCTTCTTACTAGAAGGGCCATTTCTTCATCACTTTCACTTGTGCTAGAGGGATCTTCACTTGACTCTTCTTTGGCCTTGCTCTTGCCCTTTGATGAGGATGTGGCTTTGAATGCCACACTCTTCTTCTTCTCATCTTTGGAGTCTTCATCTTTTTCTTTCTTCTTCTTATTGATCAACTCTTCTTTATCATCATCATCTCTATAAGCATCATCGGTCATCACCTCCGCTAGCACTTGATTTGGAGTCAATTCACTCAATGTTGTCTTCACCAAGACCGTGATCAATGTGGCAAACCGCTTGGGCAAGCTCTTCAAGAACTTCATGGAGAAGTCACTATCCTTCACCTCTTCATCCACGGCCTTGAGATCATTCACAATGACTTGCAATCTATGGAACATCTCCGGCACGGTTTCATCATCCTTCATCTTGAAGCTTGCAAACTTGTCCTTCAAGATGTATGCTTTGGCGGCCTTTACACCCTTGGTGCCCTCATATGATTCCTCAAGCTTCTTCCAAGCTTCATGAGCGCTCTCAATATTCTTGATTTGCTCAAACACTTTTTCATCTACGGCCTCATGAATAGCACAAACCGCAATGTCATTGAGTTGAAGCAATCTTTCTTCGGCGGTTGTGGGATTGGCCGCATTGGCAATCTCAATCTTTGTTTCCACAACCTTCCAAACCTCTCTATTGATTGACTTGATGTGTGAGGTCATCTTGCTCTTCCAATATGCATAATTTGTGCCATCAAATTGGGGTGGCTTCTTGGTGTTGTTGATGTGAATGTTGAGTTGAGCCATTTTTACACCGTAGGTTGTTAAGCCTCAAATCAACGGTGCCTCGGCTCCGATACCACTTGAAAGGTCCTAAATGGATAGAGGGGGGGTGAATAGCCTATAAAAAAACTACAAACAACACTTCACAAGCCGATTAGTAACAATAGCAAGCTTTGCAAAGCACTAGCTCTAAACTACACTATGCAAGCCAACTAGACAAGTATACTACACTATGATCTCTAGTTCACACTCAAAGACTATGTTACTACTTTACACTATTCTTAAGTGAGCAACTAACTAACAAGCTACACAAGAGAGAAATACACAAATGTAAAGAGTAAAGGTGATTTCAATACCGCCGGTGAAGAGATGATATGAAGTCCAATATAACCATTCAATCACATATAAGGGAAATCCTCGGTAGAGAGATGACACAAGATTTTTTTTACCGAGGTTCACTTGCTTGCCGGCAAGCTAGTCCTCGTTGTAGCGATACACCCACTTGGAGGTTCACGCGCTAATTGGCATCACACGCCAAACCCTTCTCAAGGGTGCCGCACAACCAACACAAGATGGGGATCCACCAAGCTACGAGCAATCCACTAAAGATGCCTTTCGCGATCTCCCGCGGGGATAGGCTCAAGAACCCCTCACAACTTCACCGATCGGAGGCGGAGACAATCACCAACTCCCCTCAACGATCCTCGCAGCTCCAAGCCGTCTAGGAGTCGGCAAACTCCAAGAGTAACAAGAGAAACCGCTGCGAATCACCACTACCAAGTGCCTCTAGATGATCTCTATCAATGCAATGCACTTGATGCTCTCCAAACTCACCAAATGATGATCACAATCAAGTAGGATGAGTGAGAGTGGAGTGGGAAGGCTCACAAGTATGTTATGATGTTTAGGAGTGCCAAGAACTACCCCCCAAACCGGCCAAGTGACTATTTATAAGCCACACACAAAGAACTAGCCGTTTAGAGTTCACTGCGTACCGTCGGACTGTCCGACGGCCAGAGCGTCGGACTAATCCGCACGGTCCGACGCCTCGGATGAACGCCACGTGTCACTAGCCGTTTGAAGTCGAACGTTGGATCACAACGGCTATTTCCTCGCGCCAAAACGAACCGTCGGACGGTAGGTCGTCGGACTAACACAACCGGTCCGACGCCCTCAGCCGACCACCGTCGGACTCAGTCAGACGGAGCCGTCGGACTAACGAACGCGGCCGTCCGACGTTTCCAGAGAGCTCCCCGAGCCCTGAAAACCGTCGGACGATGGTCCGACGCTCACCGTCGGACTAACGCCGAGAGTCCGACGCTCTCAGAACTCGCCACGTGTCGACCTGCTGCGGCTCTGTACCGTCGGACCCTGAGGACAATGGTCCGACGCTCCGAAATCAAGCGTCCGACGCTTGCTGAAGGGGTTAGCCGTCGGACCGAAGACAATGGTCCGACGCTCAGTCAAGTTAGAGTCCGACGCCACTTTTTCTATTGTAACGTTTCCGAAATTCGCCGAATCCTGCCTCGCAAGCTCGGCAGGAGGAAGAGAAGACCAAACCCTCTCTAACCCTCGAACTTCACCCCGTTTCTTAAGTCACTAACACTCCAAAGTGTCTCTCACTTAGGTGCACGTGTGTTAGCCTTTTTCAAAGAGTTTTCCACGGGTCAAGTTAGTGTCACTAGCATCTATATGCATATGCAATGATCATGAACACCTAGTGGCACTTGATAACCATATTTCAACAACGATTTCGCCCCTCTTGATAGTACGGCTATCTATCCTAAATGTGATCACTCCCTCTATGGAGTCTTGATCACCAAAACCAAAAGAGCTCCTATTGGTTATACCTTTGCCTTGAGCTCCCGGTTTCTTATCAACTTCCTTCTCATCTCTTGATGGACCTTGTGGACACATATGATGATGGACTTATACCATTTGCATGGATGCCGTCAATAGGGCTTACTCCTTTGTTGATGGACTTACACCATTTTCATGGACGCCGTCATTGCCCTTCACTTGTGACTTCCACCGACCCGGTCCTTTGCTCCATCTTGCCATTTGCTAATCAATTCTCATGAAACACTTAGAGCAATCGTTAGCAAACTAGGTTTCATCAATTATCCAAAACCAAACATGGGCTTTCAGCCCCCTAGGGTTTCGTCGGCCTTCTGGAGTCTTCTTGCACCGCCTCTTTGGAGTCATCTGGGCCCTTTGTTCAAGTCGGTTTGATCCCACGGCGCACGTTCATCCCACCGGGCTATAAATAGAGGGGCAGACCCCCCTCCCAGAACACCAATTCATTCCTTCTGCTTCATTCGTCAAGAGTAGATAGAAGTTATGGTTTCTAGAGATTAGAAATAGGGCTCTAGTTCTTCAAGTTCATAGTTTAGGCGTCTAGCAAGGTTCAAGTAGAGTTGGCCGCTACGCTCGGGATTCCAGATCCGTTCGTCTGGTGATCGGTAATCTTATCTTGTATCTCATTATAACTTTGCTTTATTTTAATATATTTCTACTTATTCAGTTCTTAGCTTATTCTAGTTGCATATTCGATATAGTTGTTATTGGTGATGATTATTGTCATTTGATCGTAAAGCGCCTAATTCAGTACTCAAATGAGTTAGGTGGCATACATTATGTAGACGTGGTGTCTAGATATATTGTGTACATACGGAGGCACCCTGACATGCCGGGTCATGTGGTAGTCCGCATAGGTGACAGTTGCATTGGTCCCTCTGTAATCCACCCCCCGTACGTAGGACGAGCAGAGCGCGGTCGCGAAGGAGGTGACCCTTGTGTCTTAATATCCTCATTAGATGATGGTCCTTATGATGTTTTCTGAGTTGATTGTGCTATAGATAAAAATGTGTAATGCGGCATAGGCTGTAGACTTTATATTTAGTAATTACATAGGTTTTCTTTACTTTAGCAGAATCTTGAGATTGTCTTACTACATTAGTGAGTCTCTATATTCTATCTCTGAAATACCATTTACCTCATTTACTCAGTTATCATTTACCATTTATCATTGACTTATTTATCACTAAAGCACTAGAGTTATGGGTTATCATAGGTCTGCACATTTATCTTTCCAATCATTATAGTAGATTATCCTAATGAGTAGAATGCCTCTTTATCATTTTGGCATAAAATAATTCAACGATACTCGGAATACTTACCGGGTGAAGTGCTACAGTAGGAGAATTATCTGTGCGCTTGTGGATATATTCTATAGTATTATTTTCAGGAGGCAAGTGAAGATTATTTTACCTTTAGTTTTTGCCATCATGTTAGGGATGACAATTTAACGTGAAGTGATGTTAAAAATACCAACAATCACATACTAACCGGAGCCCCTACAGGAGGAGGAGAAGGAGGAACAACTGGAGCAAGCAGCGACGGAGGCACGACCACACCTGGCAAGGCCTGCAGGCTCGCCATGAAGCTGAACATGTCCTGCATCCTCTGTTGCTCGGCCGCCCTCTGTGCTTGTACAGCTGCCATCTCTAGCCGATGGGCCTCCGCGTGGGCCACCTGTACCTCCTGCTGGGCCTCCAACCTCCGCACGTTGGCCTGCAACATTCCACCCGAAATGTTTAAACAATGTAAAGGCAAGGTACATGTGTAAAAGCAATGAACGATGAGTTTGTGAGTAGTAACCTGGAGTTCTGCCATCAGCTGCTGTGAGCTCGGCTGCCGAGGGCGTATGGGGAGGGAGGAGTCCGTGCTCCTTGCTCGAATATCGGTGAGGCTGGGAACAGAGGCGGAGTCGACTGTGCTGTCTGTCATCCAGTATTGGTCGTGCTGCTTCCCTCCTCCCAGGTTCATCAAGAGGTCTGTCCAGGGGCTGGGTGGCCGGATCGAAGTCCTCCCCATGGCGCTGGCGAGCCGCCGAGGTGTACTCGCTAAGATTGTTGTGGACGCTCGTGTTGGTGTACGCCTCAGGCCCATCCACCGGGTTGTAGGTGACGTCCGGGGCCGTCGCCTTGCCCTTGTGTACCAGGGCGTACGCCATGAACTCATTGCATTTTTGCCCTTGGTGCGCCTGGGACTGCGAGGAAAACACAAAGATGATTACAAGTAGTGAGAATTGAGTGTTAGAGTGGATAAATAAAGATGAAAACATAAAGAGGTTTATCCATGTCTTGGCGTATGCGCTGGGGCTCTGATTGCCTTGGTGGTGTGGCGCCCCACCTATCTGCAGGCAGCGTGTGGAGATGTCCTGGTTTGTGAGCATCGTACGTGCCAACATGCTCGAAACTTTTTTCAAATTTTTACCATGACATATGCATACGATATGACAACCAATCGACAAGTTTCATGATTTTCGGAATTCGTTTGCATTTTATATAATTAAAAATCTACCCACACGGTAGTTGGCGACGTTGCCCCGTGAGCACATTCACTACAATTTACAGAGAGATAGTAGATTTAGCCTAAATTTACATTAACAAACAAGGATAATATTTTTTAAACGAATAAAATCTATTATTTCATACACATGCAGTTCAAACCAACATTTTTCAGAAAAATTCAATAAAACAAAATAAACTAAACAAATATATCAAAATATGTACCACCTGCTGCCATCCCCTCCCCCGTGGACTAGGACTGTGCATTCACCCGGCTCTTCATACCCAAGCACCATGCTTGTGTACCAAGAACCAACCCAGGCTCCCCCGAGTTCCCCGACCCTACGGATCAACAGGTAAGAAGCCTGAGCATACCCGAAGGCATGATGAACCACCACCTCAACAAATCTCTACTTCTATCCATATAAATGCTATGAAGCAATTAAGCATAAAGTTCTATATGCAAACAATATGTCATAGAAACTATACTCTAGTTCATATTTCATATCATTCACACAGGAACTACTCTCTAGTTCATATGAGGATAAAATGACATAGAGACTACGGTCTAGTTTATATATCATAGTATCAACATAAGAACTATACTCTAGTTCATATGCAAAACTATATGGATAAAATAGGGACAAGGACTTGGAGAACAAATCTTTCTTATTCATACCCAAAAGGTCTTCTCTAAGGAGCCAAGCCCTCCAAGCTAGCTTTACCTAGCTCCTCTACTCCTACACTACTAACCAAGTAAGAAGAAGAGAGGTGGTAGTGCTCAAATGTGCTCAAGTGAGTGATGTTTGTGAGTGGGCTCTCCCCCTTGCTTAAATAGGCGGAGTGAGGTTGTTTGGGAGGAATATTCCCCGGATCCTGAGCACACTCCCTCTCTTGGACTTGAATGAACTGCCAGAGGAGGCTGGGCCCAGGTGGTAGCAGCAGGGGTGCAGTGGCACCAGGGGGTTGGCTGACCCCTGGCTGGCACGCCTGGCCCTCTGCCTTGGCAGGTGGGCTGCTGGCTGGGCCTAGGCTTCTCTTCTGTGGTATTTGGCCTAGTTGAGTCGTGTAGGTGGGCTCTTGGTCTTTTTCTTTGCGTATTTCTGCTTTTTGTTTGCGCCTTTCTGAGTATTTTCACCTGTATGCATGTTTGTGATCTGCAAAACAAGTTTTCTACGATACAAGTGAAACTATGTTATTATTAAGTGCATATGTGTGTAGAATGTAATGATTCATCCTTTTTGGACTAAAATTGGCAGGTAAAATGTGTCGACAAGCACCGCCAACACTGCACTAAGGTCTTGCGCATCATCCTTGCTAAGACCCATATAAAAATGTTGAAGAAGTACAGGGTCTTGAATGACTAGGTCAAGGCCAGTGCTAATAGGGTAATTAAAATGAACCCAAGATGCGGCAAGAAACTCTTCCTTACTTTGTTTAAAGGTTAGAACTTCCCTTCAAAGGCTGACCACTCTAGAGATGGGAAAGAATTTTAAGCAAAATTGAGAGCATAGTATTCCCCAATCTCCCTGCATACTTCCTACGGTTTGGTTATACCAATGTTTAGCTTTTCCCATCAAAGAGAATGGAAAGAGCTTCTATTGCAAAGTTTTGTCTGACATGCCAGCAATACGCAACAATGCACATGTCAGTAAAAACTCTTGTAGGTATGAGTGTGGGTTTTCGTCAGCTTCACCCGAGAAGGATTGTTTCTGAATCAATTCTATAAAACTCGAGCGTAGCTCATAACCAGGTGTTAGGATAGGCTTTGAAGAATCTGGTAGCCTGAAGCTCATGCTCGTGGGTTTGGCAAGATGATATATAGGAGTGGAATCCATACCAAAAAGGAAAGAATAGGAAAGATAAAAGAGAAAAAATAAAGGTTAAGCTAGGTTCATAGTTAATTCAGCAACCGTTTCACCGACAATGGCGCCAGAAAGCTTGTTGGTATTTTCTAGATGCACATAAATAAATCCGCAAGCGCACGGATACCGTTCTAAGCTTTCACCCATAAGTATTTCAAGTATATATCGTATTCACAGGAAAACATGTGAGATCAACTACGATCTAATATAACTAGAGGTGGTGATTAGGTGAATGTGGAAACTAGGTTGAAGGTTGGAAGCAGTAACCAAGGATAGGGGTAATAGGAGTGTTGCAATTAAGGGTGCGGATAATAGGAACGTAGAGAGGGATAACTAAGGTTCTCTAATTCTGACTTGGGTAAGCTATGTCTTCTACTATTCAACTGGGGGTGTTAGTAATAAGGAAAGATGGAGGATGCTTTTCCTTAGCAACAATGGTCCTACTGGTCCTACAAATAGGAGGTGGACTACAGAAGATTCAACGAGAATGTCACACCCGTGAGCTACCACCTGATCCAGAAAGTAGGGTGCATCTACGAGCAACCTAAGTCTAAACATCACGCTTACACTAGGAAGAGAATAAAGCACTCAAAAGAGAGTCACAAACCAAGTTGAATAATATAAACATTAAACTTACTTGAATCAGAAGTTGAAGATTTGCCTTTGCGGCTAGGGGCCTTCTTATATAGGGAGGTGGGAACTCTCGTATCAAACCGACTTAAATCGATGGTGGAGATCAAAACCCTAAGGCAGGTGGAGGACCGACGTGTGAATCCAGCAGACAAGTGGGACCAGGCTGGGTCGACCGACCTAGCCCCAGGACAGCCGACCTACCTCTATGGCAGGTGGGCCCCTCCTTTGGTCGGTCGCCTTCTCATGTCTTCTAGATCCCTCTCAACTTGGTTCCATGGTGGAATATGCTTTTTAGCCCGACGTCCTTGATATCTTGTCCTCTTTTCCTGTTTGATCCCTGAAAAACACTGATTCACCAAAACTCATGAAATTCTATCAGTTTAAACCCTAAACCTATGTGGTGAATTGATTTATGCCCTTGATTCATGTTTAGTTGACGGTTTAAAATGAACAATAACTACTATAAACAGTGATATATTGGATTCGGACTCGTCTAACGAGTTGATGTCTAGTGCTTCATGGAGGATGAGTGGTGATCGCATGCACCGATACCATGAGTACCTCTCGGGGGGGTTTCTCTTTATGACTGGACCATTCCTCTCTTATGTTGGAATCATGCAGAACCTCAGTGGCTGTGTTGCAGATTTCTTCACCTTCTTGGTATGGTAGAATTGCAGTTGAACTTATTAGTCGAGTAGTACGCTGCACATAGGTTGGATGGATCCTTCGAATAGTTTCTGATATGATGCAGCTGAGTTGTTGAACCCAAACGGGAAAGGACTCGGCTTCCGTGACAAAGAGGTCAAACAAGACTCCGTATTGGGTTCGAAGGTATTGTTTTAGTCGTAGTTGGCTTGCTTTGTCTTCCGAGTCAGATCAGAAGTCGAATGCTGCGAGAGTTTCTCGGCGAGTTGGTCTTCCATGATGTGTCATTGAGTTTTGGATCCTCGAGGACATGACTTTGGGGCTTGTCGTTGACAGTCTGCCACTGTAGATCCAAGACCCGAGGATGAAAGTTGATCCCACCGAAAAACTCATGATGTCGAGGTCTGTCGAGCTCTCAAAAGTGAATTCGTCAAAAGCCCCTACCTAGGTGCACTAGCTTGTCGATGTTTTACCACCGATAGCCTAGTCACAGGGGTACGGGACAGTTGATCGGGCTTTGGCGAATTCAAAACTCGGCGGTTAACACGAAGTAGTCAATTTATACTGTTTGGGCCCTCGTGATCGAAGTAAAAAGCCCTATGTCCAATCATTGTTAGCCTTTGCGTTGGATTAATTGTATTGTTAGTTGTACAAGGGGTGCCTCAGCTCCTCTTTATATGGGAGAGGAGGCCGAGGGTGGTTTCAGTCCTAGTTGGAAACAAAAAAGGTGTTCTGGACTAATTACAGAAGGTACTTCCATATGAACTCCGGCTAGGTCATCCAAATTCTTCTCAGTCGATGGCGCTTTGCTCCGCCCCTCCGCTGTCAGGCTGCAGGCTGCAATAGGGCCCGCTACCTGTAGTAATTCCTGATGAGGAACCCTATGGGTCCCAGTATCAACAGAACTATAATTTATTATACACACACATGTCATCTTGATGCATATCCATGATAGACTCATATACCATGCCTTTCTTTGGGAAAATATAAATAATGATATCCTAAATACTTTCAGATGAAATGCTACAATGAATAATTCGTGCGCTTGTGGACTAGTTCTATAATGGTTCAGAGCTATCATTAAAGTATTTATTGGTGGCAGTTAATAAAACTAGTAACGACGTTAAGAAATGTCAACAGTATCCATGTTTGTATCTTTCTGGTACCTTGATTTTTTTTTAGATAACAGAATAAATTTCATTCCTCTTCCAACTGAGAATGGTACACAGCTGAAAGTGAAACGATCAGGAGCCATGAGGCTCAACTCTTACAACTAGGATAGAAATAAAAGCAACAAAATAAGAATTGTCACACAAAGGTTTAGTCCACCGGGTAGAATGACTAAACACTTGGGAAAGAACTAAAACTACGCTTCAATTAGATTTCGAAAGTTCTATCCCAACATTGCAAAGACCGCCATAACTGTTGTCTCCCATTTTCTGCATCCCTACATTAAAGATGGTCGGTCCTCCTTGTTATGTAGTAGAGACCACTAGCGGATCTAGTATGTTGCCCTAAAATTACTTGCAAATATGTATTAAACTTAGTCTTGTTAAAAACCATAGCCATTCCTATTCAACTATAAAGCGCAACAAAGCAGGTGTTGGATGGTCTCTAAAGAGTTAAAAAAACAACAATAGACAAACAGTTCCTTTTTACTAAGTTGACATTAGTAAGAGTAATTCCCATTTGCATGTACTAAAGGAAAACCTTAACTTTTAATGGTACCCTTAATTTCCAGAGATGGTTTTTCTGGAAGAAATCCTTGCTGAATCATGGACCTATACATAGACCGGATTGTGAACTTGCCATTCTTACTAAGGTTCCACCAAAACACGTCATTTCATCTGTGAGGTTGACCGGGACAATTTTAGACACTAGCTCATACCAAGAAGAAAGACTGTCCCTTACCAAACCTCGTCTGAAAGACACCTTAAGTGGTATAGTCCATAGGACATTTGCCACCGTATCGTGGATAAACCTCACTAAAAGGCTTCTCTCCCATCCAATTATCCTCCCAATATTTCTACTTGATTATCAATAGCACCCATATACGTAAGTACATGCATGAGCCAATGAAATATACTAACAGTTAACGGAGACAATACTGTTGGATTTAATGTGGGTCTCCCCATATTTTATTCAATTAAATCAAATAAATTCCTAAGGCCATTTAAATGCTGAGTGCAAATGTGAAGTGATTATAGTTGATGATCAACATGTAATGGCCATAGTTTATGGTTGGATTACTAGTAACTCCCATGGTTATAGTGGTAACTCACATGATTATGACTGTAGTTACTAGTAACTCTCCTATGGTTCATGGTGGGAAGTTACTGGTGATTGATGGACGCTTCATGATGCTTCATGACGTCCTAGGTTCATCATCTATTTCTTCTACCTTCAGCGTCAATATATATATGGGCGCTAGTCTTCCGCGGCGCGGTGAAAAATACGAAACACAATTTGTTCCTCGGTTGAGTTGCTCCCGTAACTCTGCGCGCACGGAGTATCAGGAGAGCAGGTGCCTCTGGAACCCTTGTCCGCGTGAGAACCTTGCACGGCGTATGCGGCGATTAGGTTTTTGGGGAGCGACCCCACGACTGCTCGTCTCCTTCTCCTCGTCGGCTAATCTCTAGTGTCTTCATCGACTAACTTCTGGTGGATCGACTATCTTCATCGACTAACTTCTGTTGATTGACTACTTCCTGGTGATTGTTTGAGGGCCTGCATAGCGAACCTCTTCCTGCATCGACTATGGTTCACGACTCGGATCAACGCACTATGTCGACTAGTGCGAATGGAGCCTCCGATGCTCTCGGCATGGGACCCTCCACTGGGTACATCCATAACCCTTATCGTACAGTACTTTGTGTACTTTCTGTTAGTGATCGGTATGTCGTTCTTGCATGCTGTAGTTTTTGAAAGTGATATACACATGCACATATATGTCATCACGAAACTGTTGTTATTTTATTTCTGGATTAAATTGACCTGGAAATCACCTAAATTGCTAACAAATACTGCAGTGTTGATTTTATATATACGGAAATTATTTTCTACTCTCAGGGAGTAGTTACTCACATGTCTATATCTCTAGATTTAGATCATCTATGGTCCGAAAAAATATATGTAGACGAAGTATATGGTGATACTATACCATCTAAAGTAGTATGTAGTTATACTTTTTTTGTTATACATAAAGTATATGGTTATACTTTTTAATATACTACTGCAGTGGTATTTTAGTAATGTATTTAAAAGTATGGGTTATGTTGAAAAAATTTCACAAACTAAGATTTAAAGTATCTTAAATTGAGTATCTAAACATACTCAAACTGTTAAAATAGTATGTACGTATACACAATGTGGTTTATTGAAGGTGGGAGTAACTAATCCTGGGAGTATAATATATATATATATATATATATATATATATATATATATATATATATATATATATATATATATATATGTGTGTGTGTGTGTGTGTGTGTGTGTGTGTGTGTGTGTGTGTGTGTGTGTGTGTGTGTGTGTGTGTGTGTGTTGCCTTAAGGGAGCTTGTTATTCCAATTATGCGCCTTTGCTGTTGAAAGGACTCGATGCCTATCCTCCTAGATCCTCCGTGCTTCTCTCGCATTCGTCCGGCTTGCTCCTTCCATTTTAGGAAATAGGATCCGTTTCTAATTTTAGCGAAACATGGCACTACTTGTCGGAAACACACAATTTATATATATTCTCTCGCCGAGTACTTGTTGGAACATCGGGTAGCACGGGGAGCAGTTTGCACATTAATTTCGGCAGCTGTTTGCATTTGCAGTTTGCACATGGAGCAGGTGCCTTCGTCACCGCCATCGCAAGCAGCAGCGGTGAACCTCTCGCTGGCCCTGGCGCCGGCGGCACGCGGCGAGGAGACGGACGAAGTGGTTGTGGCGCCGCCGACGAGTTGCGTCGACGGGAAGCAGGTGCGGCGGCTGTTCCCTTGCCTCTTCTGCAGCAAGATGTTCATCAAGTCGCAGGCGCTGGGGGGCCACCAGAACGCGCACAAGAAGGAGCGCGCCGCAGGCTGGAACCCCCACGTCTACGACAACGACCACCGCGACGACGCAGCGCCGCCGCCGGACTGCCGCCTCGGCAACCGTAACTGTACCACCACCGACTCTTCTAAGTCCGTCCCGATCATCTCGCATGGCAGCACCGCCGCGGAGACCGCTCCCAGCGTCAAGCTCGAGATGCCTGACGACGGTGGCGCGCCGCCCTACTACATGGACCACGTGGTGGTGCTCCCGGCGGCGGCACCCTATGACGACCCCTGCGCCATGCGCGACGACGACGACACTGTGGACAACATGGGCATCTGGTACACCTCTGCCGCCCCACTGCGGAGCGCCGACACCGCATCCTCCAGCGCCGGCGAGGGGGTGGACCTCGAGCTTCGACTCTAAGACCTCGAGCTTCCTCGATCCGTAGGGAGAGGCCGAGAGATCGAGCTTCACACGCCGCTCGTTCCTTGGATTCGTCCTTCACATATCTACATGCCCCAATCAAGCTTCGTTCATATGGATCTTTTGCTGTATATATAGTACTTTATTAACTAATAATGCAGTAATATGCTTGCCCTGTGGTTAGTTGCTATATAGCTGTACTGTACCACTACCACTGTCCCGTCAGGCACTCAGGCGTCTCAAGTTGTCAACGTGATCAGTACAGATAGTGTGTAATGTCCTTGTAAAAGAATGAAATTAAACTCGCTTGGTTATTTGAAGCCTGAAGGGAACGACTTTTCAATACTTTTAGTCCATTATAGGCATTGATGACAGCGCTGTAGTTGTTTTGATACGGTTCAGTGGAGCTTATATTATATTCTATGTTGCTCATGTGTCTACTGTTCCTGAAAAATAAAGACAAACCTTTGTAGATCGTGCAGCATGTGAAAAGTTGTATCTAGTACTCAATACAGGTCGTTCTAGTGCTTGAAAAAAGTATCACAAAGCAGGTCGTTTGGCAGTGCCTACTCACAGCTCCTGTCATCCATCAGCTCGACATCCGTTCCTTTTTTTTAATACATTATTTTAATCATGTATTTAGACAAAGCATCTATATAAATATGTATAGCAAAAAGTCATTGATTAGAAAATCTAAAATGCCTTATGATTCATAACAAAGTGAATGCGTAGCTTTTTTTTTGTGTGTAAACCCACGTATTTGTGGGAACAGCTTTTTCTTCAAAAGAAATACTACTAAGCACTACTCCCTCCATCATAAATTATAAGTCATTCTAAGATTCTTAAATAGTCAAAATATCTCAAATTTAATCCAAAATTATAAAAAAAACTTTGGTATCATAAATATTATTATAAAAATATAATTTATGACATCAATAGATATATTATGAAAATATAATTAAAAGAGAATTAAATAAAACTTATTTAGTATCATAAATATTTTTTTTATTCTTCCTGACTGCCTCGAAAAAAAATACAAAAGATTTTATGTAGCAGAGAAGGGAGTACTGATTACATATACTCCCACGGTTGGGCGGGGACAAAATATTTGGGACGAAGTTCCGTACTACTATGCACACAACACACGTGTCGAACTAATATAATAAAGTAGGTAACAATTATCAGTGCCTTTGGCCGACTTGTGACTGTGGCTGTGACTTTTCCGTATGACTGAAAGCGACAAAAATAGAATATAATAAGCCAATTTCTCCGTCTTAAAATAACTTATTTTTTTAGTTTAAGTTTTATATTTGACTGTTCATTTTATTCAAAAATTTTAAGCAAATAACAAAGTAAATAAATTATTAGTAAGGTATCTCTAATCATAGACTAAGTTATAACAAAATAAATAATATTTATATAAAATTTTTAAATAAGACGAATGGTCAAACAGTGAAACCTATAAGTCAATAAAATAAATTATTTTAAGACGGAGGAAGTATGCTCTCGAGATTTGCTTGGATTCTTGTGGTTGTCGCACTAACGTGGCGCAGATCCTCAACATAGACGACGCTTAGGGCTTGTTTATTAATAATTGTATATACATAAAACAGTTCTTCTCTCGCACAGTTGCGCGTTCTTTTATTATTAACAGAAAATAAAGCTATGCCTTGTTTTGAGAATAATGCATCAACTAGAATTAACACTACACAAAAAGCCCTTTGTACTATTAGAGATCTAATAGTTCTAAAAACATAATTGGTAACGTCCCCTTTGGAATAGAGGAAAAATATAGGAATTTTAGGGTCTGTTTGGAACGCAGGAATTTTACAGAAATGGCTCACAGGAATCAGTTCAATTTCACAGGAAAAAACGCAGGAACAAGAAAATTTTCCCGCGTTCCAAACATGCCCTTAAAGGATCTAAATCCTATAGGAAAATTACTATGAGGCCTTTTGGAACAAAGGAATGTTTTCCAACAATTCGTTTGAAATTCCTAAGGATTGGACAATTGTGAAGGAACGTCGGAGAAAACTAAACATGAGCTCCAGACTTATTGTTTTGTTTCCTCCATTCTTGTAGTTCACCTACACACATGAGAGATCAAGCTTGTTGTTTAAGCACCCAAACATGATGGGGGCCATTAACTTTCTCAACAAGTGACTTTGCAACCCAAATTTGCTTAGGCCTATTGTTGTTAGGTGAATCTAAGAACATGACTTTGACCTTTCCACTTGTGTCCTTTTCTAAGCATATAGCTAGTGAGCATTGAAGGCAATGGGTCTAGCATGCTTGGGCAAGGGTGTGGGTGGTGGAGTTTCACACTCAAAGCATCTCTTTGTCTTATATTGTTGAGCCTTCTTCTCTTTGTTGCTCATGAACCCAATACCACTTTTGTTCATCTTCATGACTGGTATTCATAAGAATCTGACTTTGATGGGTCTAACCTCTAGTGAACCTTTCTAGGCCAGTGGCAAGATGATTCTTCTCCATCTTGAGTCTCTTGTTTTCTTCTCTAAGCATCTCATTGTCAAGAGCCATGTCATAGTCACCACCTTGCCTCTCAATGAAAATTGCACCATAGGTTGATAGCTTCTCAATGTCCATTTTGAGTTTCTCATTCTCATTCTGGAGATTGACATAATCATCATAGGTCTCGGCCACAACCACTTGCTTGCCTTTGCTACTAGAACCTTGCTCAATGCTCTCTACAACCAAGTCAACACAAGATTTAGCTATATTCTCTTTGACAACATTGTTAGTAGCATCAAGTGTGTCATTGGATAAAAGATCATATGAAACCACAAGGTTGTCATGGTTCATCTTGAGATTAGTATACTCTTCTTTTAGAAAGTCGTATCTAGTGTTGATCCTAGGTGTTCCCCCTAAAGCTTATCATGCTTTTCTCTAAGCTCTTTGTGTTAAGTTTTGAGGGGTGGATGCCACATTCTTATTTTCATCTCTAAGCTCATCACTATCTTTTTTGACAGTCCCATTCTTGGCTAAAAAGAGACTTGTTCTCGAGTTTTAACTTTTCATTTTTAGTGTTTTTCTTTTTTATGACTTCGGTATGTTCTTTTAGAAAGCAACAAGTTCATAATATATGGGTGCGGCTGTCGGTGCTAAGATTAGCGGGTCCTAACACCGGCTAGTAAATTTATGTTTGGGGGTCGAGATCTCGGATAGTGTGCAAGAGGGACATGAGGATGTATACTGGTTCAGGCAGCGGGCTGCCCTACGTCCAGTAGATAATCATGGTTCTCTTGGAAGTAAGGCTTACCGAACTTAGTTGCTATCATGCAGATAGATTCCATGGGATGTTGTCCGTTGTCCTTGGTAGCCTTGCTGGACTTCCCTTTCTCTTGCACCATGGTAATTGGCTTGGTGCTAGGATTGAGACTCTTGCTACTGATGGTGTCAACGGGCCTGGTGGCCGCGTCGGCACTAGCGGGAATGGAGAGCTTGCAAGTCATCTTCTGAGCCATGAATTTGTTGTTTGATAGGGGCAAGAGTGACTGATTCAGCTGCCAGTGGATTAGCAGAAGTGGTGTGAGTTCTGTTCTTCTTTAACAATGCTTCCAGGTTAGAAATAAAATTTTCAGGTAGGGAGAAACCAGTCATGCACTATCCTGTTTTCATCCACAAGAGGAGAAAACACAAAAAGTTAGCCTGCAAAGACAATATTTATCATGCATGCATAAATTCTTGATCATATCCTTCCAGATTCTTATTTCCTATTCCTTCTCCGGCACCGGCACCGGCACCAGAAATGCTTGTGATCTATCCCGGTAATGCCACCTTAGCACCGCTACTAGAATTGGAGTATCCTAGTAGCAATACTAAGGAATACAACTGATAGGTCTTAACGTTTACAGATGTTATCCGCAAGCACACAGATCTATCGTTGTAGCATTTCACCCGGAAGTATTACCATGGTATCGTTATTTATATTTTCCCAATGGAAGACACTGGTAATAAGAATCTAGCTCGAATATGCATCAATACCTTAATGTATACAAGATAAGCAAAGTCTATTGCAGGGGTAAACGGTATTTTGCATAAAGTGGAAACACACTCATGGGCTACCTCAAAGGATAAAAGGAAAATAAAGAATACAAGAATAATCCTACGGGAGCAGTTGTTGTTCTAATATAGCCATGCAATGAATAAGTTAATAGTCATATAAGTTACATGGTTAGGACTAAGACTGGCTAGGATGAATGGGGAGGTCCCGGGGCCTAGTCTGCCAGGCCATGTGGACTTTACGAACTCCTACACGAATACCCGAACATGGGGGATTACGAGGGACGGACAGTGTGGGGGTATAGACCCATATACCTACATGGTGCTACATAGGCCACGCCATCCAAGGAGGCCCACATCGCTAGGAGGTGTCGTCTGTATGCTCCGCCGGGTCTTTGTATGCCATGTGACGGTTGATCGAAGCGTTGGTGGCCAAGGAAGAGGCTTCCTGGTTTACTAGATATTCTTGTTTCCTTGTAAACCAGATCTCGCGATCTATTAGGAATATGAATAACTGATCTGTAACCTTGCCCTCTGTACTATATAAGGCAGGCAGGAGACCCCTCTATTTTCATCTTATATTGCAATCCACAGAACATAGGACGTAGGGTATTACGTCAGATTCGATGGCCTAAACCTGTCTAACTTGACGTGTTCCCTGCTCTTGTGTGACGCTAGCTCATCTAAAGCGCACCTCCACCGACTTATCTACTACCGCAGGCATATCCCTCGATAGACTGCCAACGATATCCCTTCGACAGTGACGTGCCAGGTAGAGAGTGTGCACTCTGAATTCATGGCGGGCCAGATAGTGACTTTTCCGAGCTTCATGGTCCTCCCTGAGCCAGACCAGATCTTCATGGTAGGATCCATCACCTGGGTCATCGGCACCAGCAGCGAAGGCGAGATCGTGAAGAGTCATGGACATGCCAAGCATATTAGATACCTATATATCGACAATAGGTTATGTTACATCTTTGATCTTGCTGCGATGGAGTGGGAAAATGAAAACAGATCCGGCGCTCATCCGTGACCACGACTAGCAACCAACAAATATCAGACGAGCAGCTAGGGTGTGTGCAGGTCCATCGGCTCGGTAGCGAGCGAGGCAATGACGTCGCCATCCAAGAAGGTCTGCGTGGTGGGCGCCGGCGTCTCGGGGCTGGTCTCCGCCCGCGAGCTGCACCGGGAGGGCCACGACGTGACGGTCATGGAGCAGAGCGCCGGCGTCGGCGGGCAGTGGCTGTACGACCCGAGGACCGACGCCAGCGACCCCCTCGGTGCGGCCGGCGTGCACAGCGGCGTCTACGTCTCTCTCTGGCTCAACACGCCCAGGGATACCATGGGCTTCTCCGACTTCCCGTTATACCCCAGCAGCGACGGCGGCGGCGACGCCCGGCGGTACCCGGTCCACGATGAGTACCTCAGGTACATCAGGGACTTCTGCGACACGTTCGGGCTCATGGACGCCGTCAGGCTCAACACCAAGGTCCTGCACGTCGGCCTGGCAGCTCCACCGCGCGCCGCCGCCGCTGACGACGACGACTGACGGCACGAAGGGCTGGACAGTGAGGTGCGCCAACGCCAACGCCAACGCCAGCTCCATGCGTGGTGACCTGGTGACCGTGAGGGCGATGCGGTCACCACGGAGGAAGTGTTCGACGCCGTCGTCGTGGCCTCTGGCCACTACTCCCAGCCGAGGCTCCCAACCATCGCCGGCATGGACAAGTGGAAGGAGGAGGCAGCTGCACTCCCACTCGTACCGTGTTCCGGACTCGTTCTAGGACCAAATTGTGGTGATCGTCGGATGCCACGAGAGCGGCAAGGAGATCCTGGAGCTCCGTCAGGTGGTGAGGGAGGTGCACATCAGCGTCAGGTCCATGGACGACGGTGGCGCCGCCGCCGCCATGAAGAAAGCTGTGCCAGGCACCACAACCTGCACCTGCACCTCCAGGTCGAGTGCTTGTGTGAGGATGGGCAGGTAATGTTCGCCGACGGCTAGTGCATAGTCGCCGACTCCATCATCTACTGCACTGGGTACGGACTACTCGTTCCCGTTCCTCGGCGCCGGTGGCCTGCTCACCGTCTGTTGGGTTAATCCAGCTCATACACGTGTCAGCTGAGTCAGACGTCAAAACTGAAACAGCAGGAGGCGGGAAGAGCTGAGTTCAAACTCGACAGAAGACGGGTGCGTGGTGAGCGCGCCCACGACGTCGTGGTGTTGCGACGGTTGCGCTGAAGGCGCATTGTATCCATGTGTGTGTCAGTTTTCATTTGTAAGAGTGTGTGTGACAGCTATGGTATAAAATAGCTGAGACATCGTGTGAGTTAGTTGCTGATTCGATTATGTGAAATCGTATTCTGTAATCCACACCATCAATCGTGAAAAGGGGCACGGTCTCCCTGTAGACCTCTGCCAGTTCGAGTCCACTGTGTTCATGTTCTCGTGTTCATTCGATTGATCTCGCATTTTCTTAGGTTAGCCACTGATCAAGCTCGTGATTGTGATCCTTTTTCATCCTACTATTTGGTATCAGATCCAACAATCACGCAGTACACATAGCTATTGTCCATCCACGATGAGCGACGTTGTTCGGAGCGGCGGCGGGGGAACCGGCGGCGCAGGTGAAGGGGGGAGGATCGTTTATCCGACTCTCACGGCCACCAATCTATGTCAGTTGGAGTATCCGTGTGCAAGCCATCATGGAGGACCAGGGAGTGTGGGAGGTAGTTGAGCCGCCGGCGGAGTCGTCCATACTGGGACAAGAGGCGACAGCGGCGCGGACGGCGAAGGACAAGAAGGTGCGGGCGCATCTCTTGCAATGTCTTCCCGACGACCTTCTGATGCAAGTGGCGAGTAAGAAGACGGGGAAAGAGGTCTGGGACTGCTTGAAGGCGAGGTTTGTGGGCACTGATCGGGTACGAGATGCGCGTCTGCAGACGTTGAAAGCGGAGTTTGATGCGTTGAGGATGAAGGAGGATGAGACCCTGGACCAGTATGCCGCTAAACTGACAGCGATGTCAGTACAGTATGGCAATCTGGGAGGGACACTGGATGATGCAGCCATGGTCAAGAAATTGTTCGACACCGTGCCTGATCGATTCCTCACTGTCGTGGCCGGGATTGAGCAATTTTTCGACCTGAAGAATCTACTGTTCGAGGAGGCAATTGGTAGATTGAAGGCATTCGAGGAGCGGCTGCAGCAAGGAGCTAGGAGCACGGGTGCCAAAACTGATAGCAGTGGTCAACTGCTACTTACCCATGCTGAGTGGGAGGAGAGACAGAAGAGACTTGGTGGAGAGTCCTCGGGGAGAGGCAATGGTCGCGGTCGAGGTCGAGGCCGAGGGAGAGGTCGAGGCCGAGGAGGACGTGGTGATACGTCAGGCCGTGATGGTGCAGCCAAGAAAAGCAAGGAACACATTCAGTGTTTCAATTGCAAAGAGTATGGGCATTATGCAAACAAATGTCCTAAGAAGAAGGAGACTGAAGAGGCTCATCTTGCCAGGACAGATGACGTCGAACCAGCATTGATGCTCACTGTGGTGGAGGGGTCGAAGCACTTCAAGTCAATGCTGAGTCCGAGCCAAGCTTCAGGAAGAAAGGATGCTGTAATCCTGAATGAGAAGAAAGTCTTCCCAGAACTGCACCTCACTGGTGGTGGCGTCAACACTGGTAATATCTAGTACTTAGATAATGGTGCAAGTAATCATATGACGGGGGATCCGGGAAAATTCAGGGAAATGAATACAAATGTGTCTGGGAAAGTAAGATTTGGGGATGGTTCTGCTGTAGAGATCATGGGGAAGGGTTCAGTACTGTTTCAGTGCAAGGACAGTAGTCAGTGGTTACTCCATGAAGTTTATTATATTCCAAAACTTAAAAGCAACCTGGTGAGTTTAGGTCAGCTTACAGAAGTGGGTCACAGGGTGGTGATGGATGATGACATATTAGAAGTTATTGATAAATTGTCATCAAAGTTGGTGATGAAGGACCAGAGATCAGCTAACAGACTTTATAAAATTGAGCTATGCTTAGCTGATCCAGTGTGTTTGATGGGTAGCTTGGAAGAACCAGCATGGTTGTGGCATGCCAGATTGGGTCATGTGAATTTTAAATCACTAAAGCTTTTAGTGGAGAAGAATATGGCAGCAGGAGTGCCAATGATATCACATCCTGAACAGGTTTGCCATGGGTGTTTGGTAGGGAAGCAATCCAGATCATCTTTTCCAAAAACAACCAACTTCTGAGCAGAAAACCCTTTGGAACTTGTGTATATTGATCTATGTGGGCCTATTAATCCTCCTACACCTGCTGGGAACAAGTATTTCATGCTTTTGGTTGATGATTACAGTAGGTGGATGAATGTGTATATGTTAAAAACAAAAGATCAGGCTTGTGACTTCTTTGTGAAGTATAAAAATGAGATGCAGAACCAGTTTGGTCAAAAGATCAAGATCCTCAGATCAGATAGAGGTGGGGAATTTCTATCCAGTCACTTTGCAGGAGTGTGTGAAGAAAATGGGATCAAGAGGCAGCTAACAGCACCTTACTCACCACAACAGAATGGTGTGGTGGAGAGAAGAAATAGATCAGTCATGGAGATGGCAAGATCAATTCTAAAAAGTATGAGTGTCCCAGGGAGATTTTGGGGTGAAGCTGTGAGACATGCAGTGTATCTGTTAAATAGGCTGCCAACCAGACCTATGGGGGAGCAGACACCCTATGAAGCTCTGAATGGAAGAAAAGCACATCTTGGGCACCTGAAAGTGTTTGGGTGTTTGGTTCATGCTAAAAACACAATACCTCATTCAAGGAAATTGGATGACAGAAGCAGAAAGATGATCTACTTTGGTGTAGAGGAAGGAAGTAAGGCTCATAGGTTATATGATTCTGAACAAAAGAAAATAATAGTGAGCAGGGATGTAATCTTTGAGGAGAAGGTGGAATGGAAGTGGAGTGGGGTAACAGCTGAAGAAAGACAAATGGAATTTCAGCTAGAGGAAGTTGTAGAAGCTGATAACATTGACTGGGAAACAGAAGATGTTGGGGGAGAGACCCAAGAACAACACCAGGAACATGGTGATGATCAGCCTACAACAGGTTCGGCCAGTGTGCCAGATTTGCTACAGTTACCACACACACAGTCACAAGAGCCTGTGACAGTGGAGACAGATGGTGGACAGATAAATCAGGAGATAGACAATGAAGATGATCTCTCAGATGAGGAACCACAGCACTTCAGAGACTTGAATGACATCTATGGAAATACAGAAGTAGTAGAGTTGGCAGACTCTGAAGATGAATCTGAGGAAGAAGCAATGCTTGCTGAAGGTGAAGAACCAACTTGCTACACTGATGCTGCTGTAGACCCAAACTGGGTGGAGGCAATGAAAAATGAACTGTAGTCCATTCAGAAGAATAGGACATGGCAGCTGGCAAAGCTACCAGCAGGACACAAAGCCATAGGACTCAAGTGGGTTTTCAAGTTAAAGAAGAATGCTGATGGTGATATTGTAAAACACAAGGCCAGGCTAGTAGCAAAGGGCTATGTGCAGAAAAAGGGGATTGACTTTGAGGAAGTTTTTGCCCCTGTTGCCAGAATTGATACAGTGAAGTTACTGCTGGCATTGGCAGCAAACAGAGGTTGGAAAATACACCATCTTGATGTGAAGACAGCCTTCTTGAATAGAGAATTGGAGGAGGAGGTTTATGTAAGCCAACCTAAGGGATTCACTGTAAAAGGAAAAGAACAGCATGTGTTAAAATTAAGTAAAGCATTGTATGGGCTCAGACAGGCTCCAAGAGCTTGGAATATCAGATTGGACAAAAGTCTGAAGAATCTGGGATTTACAAAGTGTGCAAGTGAACAAGCTGTATACAAGAGAGGAGTTGGAAGAAATGCAATCATCCTGGGAGTCTATGTGGATGATCTGCTAGTCACTGGGAGTGAAACACAGGAAATTGAGAAGTTCAAACTACAAATGACAAAAGAGTTTGAAATGAGTGACTTAGGCCTCTTGTCATACTATCTAGGCATTGAGGTGCAACAGCATGAGGACTTTGTCACTTTGAAGCAAACAGGCTATGCTAAGAAGGTGCTCAGTAAGTTTGGGATGCAGGACTGCAACCAAACTAAGATTCCTATGAACCCTGGTACTAAGTTGCATGAAGACAAGAAAGGACAAAGAATTGATGTATCTGAATACAGAAGTATGGTCGGTTGTTTGAGATACCTTCTACATACAAGACCAGACCTTGCATTTTCTGTTGGAATTGCAAGCAGGTACATGGAGAAACCTACAGTCATGCATATGAAAGTAGTGAAGCAAATTCTGAGGTATGTGCAGGGAAGCTTGGAATTTGGTTTGGTGTATACCAAAGGAGGAAATCCAGAGGTGCTGGATGGATATTCAGATAGTGATCTGGCAGCAGATCTTGTTGGGAGAAAGAGCACAGCTGGCATGGCATTTTATCTCAATGGGTGTTTAGTGACTTGGTGCTCACAGAAGCAGAAGACTGTGGCATTATCTTCCTGTGAGGCAGAATTTATGGCAGCAACCATGGCAGCTACACAAGCTCTGTGGCTCAGGAATCTACTGGCAGAAGTGACTACAACTGCACCTGGAGTTGTGACACTGTATGTGGATAACAACTCGGCCATTGCACTGATGAAGAATCCAGTCTTCCACGGAAGAAGCAAACATATTGATACAAGGTATCACTTTATCAGAGAGTGTGTGGAGAGGGGGCAGATTGTGGTGAAGCGAGTCAGCACAAATGAGCAGAAGGCAGACTTGTTGACAAAGCCATTGGCAGCAGGAAAGTTTGCTGTGATGAGGCACCTAATCGGTGTCCGTGATGTCAGTACACAGCAGGATTAAGGGGGAGTATGTTGGGTTAATCCAGCTCATACACGTGTCAGCTGAGTCAGACGTCAAAACTGAAACAACAGGAGGCGGGAAGAGCTGAGTTCAAACTCGACAGAAGACGGGTGCGTGGTGAGCGCGCCCACGATGTCGTGGTGTTGCGACGGTTGCGCTGAAGGCGCATTGTATCCATGCGTGTGTCAGTTTTCATTTGTAAGAGTGTGTGTGACAGCTATGGTATAAAATAGCTGAGACATCGTGTGAGTTAGTTGCTGATTCGATTATGTGAAATCGTACTCTGTAATCCACACCATCAATCGTGAAAAGGGGCACGGTCTCCCTGTAGACCTCTGCCAGTTCGAGTCCACTGTGTTCATGTTCTCGTGTTCATTCGATTGATCTCGCATTTTCTTAGGTTAGCCACTGATCAAGCTCGTGATTGTGATCCTTTTTCATCCTACATTTGGTATCAGATCCAACAATCACGCAGTACACATAGCTATTGTCCATCCACGATGAGCGACGTTGTTCGGAGCGGCGGCGGGGGAACCGGCAGCGCAGGTGAAGGGGGGAGGATCGTTTATCCGACTCTCACGGCCACCAACTATGTCAGTTGGAGTATCCGTGTGCAAGCCATCATGGAGGACCAGGGAGTGTGGGAGGTAGTTGAGCCGCCGGCGGAGTCGTCCATACTGGGACAAGAGGCGACAGCGGCGCGGACGGCGAAGGACAAGAAGGTGCGGGATCAATCGAAATACAAGTATTTAAAATGTACTCTCACCATTTCAAATTATAAGATATTTTAGTTTTTCTGAATACATTACTTTTATAAACATAGTGTATATCTAAGTGCAGACCAAAAACTATAAAGCCAAAATGTCTTATAGTTTGGAATTGAGGGAGTAACTGCTCCCTCCATTCCAAATTGTAAGTCGTTTGAGTTTTGACCCTAAGTTTGACCACTTATCGTATTTAAAAAAATACAAGTATTTAAGTCGTTCTTGAAGAACTTTTATTAATAAAGCAAGTCATAACAAAAGAAGTGATATTTTGCACATTTTAAATAAGACGGGTGGTCAAACTTAGAGTGAAAAATGTCAAATGACTTTTAATTTAGAATGGAGGAAGTAGTAACAAGTGTTCTACATAAGTTACAGGATGCTGCCATGCAAGAAAACAAACTGATCATTGGCTAGCACCACCAAAGATCATCAATCATGACAAGCAAAGTGCTGCGGTTGCTACAGCCTATAAAACAAACATCTCATAGTTAGCAACATTTAGCCCATGCCCTCTACTAAATGGATTAAATCACTGGAGGCACAAAATAATCTGTAAAAACTGAAATGGGAGTATTTAGTGACTGAAAATGTTGATGCTGCAATGAGCGAGTTATAGCAATTCTATGTGTTTCTGAGGAACTGTGGGACTGCCTTTACACATTACTCTGCAAAACGTGAACAAATTGATTTGCTAACTGAGTAAACGAATTGAGAGAGCAGATCCGTGTGAGGCCAATGTGTCACTTCCATCTTATTAATCCAAACCATAATATATATAGCAAGAAAGATGGAATCGAGAGCAGATCCACTGGCAGGACATAAATGTTATGAAGCAGGTCAATAATCACATTGTATATGTGCGTATGTGCATTGGATGGTTCTTCAGGTGAACTCCTGAAGGTGGATTAGGATGATTGAATCACTGCCAGCACGCATTCGATCGGTCGTCGGAGGCGTGGCCTGCCGACACATTGGGCGCCACCACCTTCCAGGAGGGGTTGCCCAAGCGTGCCGTTGGTGTATAGATGGCCAAACGCGCGGCCCAGGCACGGCACGGCACGGGCACGCCGGAGCACGCCGGAGCACGGCACGCCGAGGCACGGCAGCCTACCGTGCCATGCCACATCGTGCCACCGTGCCTTATCCTTGGCCCAGGCACGGCACTAAAGGAACTTAGTCGTGCCGTGCCGTGCTCATGAGCACGACAGCCCGCCGTGTCCGTGCCAGCCCGCCGCTGGCGACACAGCTGCTCCGCAGATCCCGCGAAGCCGCTCCGTCGCTTCCCACGCACTACGCAGCCGTGCTGCTGCTCACAGCGTCGTCGCGACCCTGGCTTGCGCGAGGCCATCGCGCCGCTGCGGCAGTGCCTTGCTTGCGTGAACGCCATCACGCGCGCTACAGTGCCTCACCAAGCCGTCACGCCGTCCTCGTAGCTCGCTTGGAGAAGACGTAGCTGAGAATAGGGAGGGAGTGGCCAGGACCAGCAGCCACGAGCCTACTGAAGCAGCGAGCGTGAGAGAGGTGGAGAGTTGAGAGCAGAAGGATGCAGGAGGCAGCGAGCGAGAGTTGCGTCTAGGAGGGAGGAAAATGAGAGGGGTTGTGGAGGAAGTTGTTTTTATACCTTAGGTTTTTCTATCCTGGGCTATATCCAATGGTCAGAAATAAAGCAAATCAATCCAACGTCTTAGAATAGTCGGACCACTATCGTGTCGGCCTATTAACCGTGCCGTGCCCGTGCCGTGCCTACAGGCCAGACCTGCAGCCCAGGCACGGCCCTAGACCGTGCCCGTGCCGGCACTGGCACTATAGATTCGTGCCTGGGCCGTGCTAGTGTCGTGCTTTTTCGGACCGGGCCCGTGCCAGCCCATCGTGCTGGGCCCATTTGGACATCTATACGTTGGTGGCTGGAGGAAGGGCTCGACACCGCCACCATATAGGGAGAGAGAGCCATGCGCGCTACTGTTGTCGGACTTGTCCGAGGGAGGGTTTTTTTTTTCCCACAACAAATTAGCATCAAGTCAAAATCAGTACGCTTCTTTTTAGAAAAGTGAACACTATTTTTTTTCTTAGAACAAATTAGTATAAGCCAAAATCAGGGGGTTATTTTTCAGCGAGCAACGTCCAACACTGATAGTGCCAAATTGAAATCATACACTGTACACATTTTGACAGCAGTCAGTCAAGTAGTCAAGTTATCAGCTGCTACACAAGGCGTCTCGTCGTTTGCTGTACTGTGCTGCTCCAAAGGTGACCACCTCATCTGGTTTCAGCCCTGTACGGATCACCGCTTTCGTCCCAGCAAAGTAGTCTTTGATAAGTTCCCTTACCTTTGGGATCATGGTGCTTCCACCAACAAGAAGCACCTCATCAATGGTGTCCACTTCAGCTTGTGACACCACCCTATCCACCATCTCCACAACTTCGAGCAACAGGTCATGGTTCAGTTCCTCAAACTCGGCCCGCGTCAGCGGCTCCGACAAATCCACGCCGTCGACGAGCGATTCGACGGTCACTCGCGCATCATCCTGGTGGCTCAGTGTCTTCTTGGCACGTTCACACGCCGTCCTAAGCTTCTCAAGAGCAGCGCCGTCGCCGCCGCCGGCGATGTCCTTGCCGTGCTTGTCCCTGACCAGTCCGACGAAGTAGGTCCACGATCCTCCGGTTCCGGTCCACGTCCAAGTCCTGTCCTCCAAAGAAAGGTTCATACTGCGAGCTCAAGGCTTTCGTACACGCCGTCCACGAACGTCAAGACGCTCGCCTCGGCCGTGCCGCCGCCGACGTGCACCACGACGACGTTGCCCTCGTCGCGCAGGTTCCCGCTGAGGCCGTAGGCGATGGCGGCCGCGACGGGGTCGCTGAGCGCCGCCCTCACCGCCTCGAAGCCGGCAAGCCAGCCGGCGTACTCTGCCGCCGACCTGGACGCGTCGTCGGAGAACTGCAGCGGGAGGGTGAGGACGGCGGCCTCCACCCGGTGGCCCAGGTGCGCCTCCGCCGTCTCCTTGAGCTTCGCCAGCAACGTGGCCGTGAGCTGCTCGAGGCCGACGTTCGTACTGGCTGCGCCGCCGTCCTTGGCCGTCGTCTTCGTCTTCACCTCGATGTGAAGCTGCGCGTTCTCCTCGACGACCTTGTATGGCAGATTCTCGTTGACTCGACGAGCAAATTCCCGCTCGAAAACGCGAGCGAACCTTTTGCCCAGAAGGCGCTTGAAGCCGGAGACAGCGGCGCCGGGGTTGACGACGGCGGCGTGGTTCATGGCGTCCTCGCCGACGAGGACGGTGCCGTCGTCGGCGAAGGCGACCCATGAGTGGATGGAGTGGTGGAACATGGTCCGGGTCGTCTAGCCGCTGCCGGCGGCAACGCAGGCCCTCCCCCCCCCCCCTCCCCCCCGTGAGCCTCAAATTACATGGTAATTACTGTAGCTTAGACATCAAATTACCATTGTTTGATCCGCCCGCAGGAGTTAGTGTTGCCGAGGTCGATGGCGACGACTCGCCCCGGTGGGTACGTCGCCGGATCGGGAGGCCAGTCGTGGTCGAGTAGCGCGCTCGCCTTGCCGCCGTTGCCGAGCGCTGCAACGAGCGTCAGGAGCCATACCAAAACCCTAACCACGAGGGCCACGCCGCCTTTGCAAGGCCGCCGCATGAGAACACAAGATTTGTTTTTTTTCACGTGAAAAGAAAAGCACACACGATTTGATGTGCCTGGATACGTGGTATCTACCCGCAATTTATACTGTAATTAATTGGTTTATTAAAGACAGAGCATGTGCAGCATAAATATCGAGTCCGTTCCATATTATTATTGCTACGGTTGGGTTGATCCAATTTTAGAAAAGGAGGTTTCCCCTGCTTTTATATTTCAAAAAGTCAAACACTCAAGTAACAGTTAATCCAGCACAAGCTGATTACAGACCAGCAACACAAATTCCCACATGCAAGTTCATTCTAGGATTAGCTAAGCTCTCTCTCTGGACATCATTCAGGACACTGGCTTCACTCTGACTGAGATTTGCAGCGTTGCAGCACAGCACACCCGATTGTCTCCTTCTTCCACTGCAGCTGGGGCGGCAATAATGTTTTGCTTTCCAGTTGGCTTACCACCAGCGCTAATAGTTTCTTCCACCTCTGTCTTCATCAATGGCGCCCATCTTTTCAGCATCCTTGAAATCTTGAACGGTACATTCCTTCATGCCTGACCAAACTCGGCCCTGAAAGCACAATTCGATTTCGAAATTTCCAGGTTGCCCATAAGACAGCAGAAGAAATAGTATTAGTAACAGCATGCTTCTTGTTAGATAACCAATATCGAGCAACTGATTCAAAATCTCTCCCTCAGGCTCAAGCCTAGGATCTCAGACATCTCTTGCCAAATTAAACTTGTGATCTTACAATCAAAAAACAAATGACTAATAGATTCAATCTCAGCACACATAAGACACAGGAGGGATCACTAACCTCCCTTCTCTTGGCAAGGTTGTCCCTAGTAAGAAGTTTATTTTTGGTTAACAGCCAAAGGAAGAACTGAACTCTCGATGGGATGTTCAGCTTCTAGACAGCACTAACAAACACCGGGGTAACCCCTCTAAAATTTACAATAGCATATAAAGATTGTACCGTATATTTTCCAGACGAGCTAAACTTTCAGACAATATTATCCTGCTCATTAGTAAGGACAGTGTTAGTTACTAACTCAAGCAGTTCCCACCACATATTCATACATTGCTCTCCTAAAGGTGAGCTTCAACTCCACACCATCCCAAACCTCCTTGACAGTACACCCTTGCTATTCATTAATGACATACAAGGGCCAATACATAATAGCCAAACTAGAGTTTCGTATCCATTGATCCTCCCAGAATCTGATTTTTTCACCATTACCCAAATTCCAGTAAATCCCCATCTTGGCAGCCTGCATAGCCCACAGGACTCCTTCCCAAAAAGGAGAAGAGCCAATCTTAGGGGAACAGATAATATTTGGATCATCAGTTTTGTACTTAAAGTCTACAATATTTGTCCAAATAGCATCCTTATTAAGCTGATATCTAAAGATCCAAGCGCTTAATAAGGCCAAGTGCAAACTACTTAGGTCAGGAATGCCCAAACCCCCAAAATCTTTTTTTTTCGCCATAAGTGCCCAGTTAGCAAGATGATATCTATGTCTATCTTTAGTGTTATCCCACAGAAAATGCCCCACATTTTAATAGCCCATTTAGGGAACTTAATGACAGACAGAAGATAAATTGGAATGCTAGGCTACGCAAGCTCTAAGTAAAGTAAGCCTACCAGCATAAGACCAAAGTTTCCCCCTCCACCCGGCAATTCTTTTAATGATCTTATCAATAACAGGCTAGTAAATCAGCTCTTCTCAGCTTGGAATAGTGGAGTGGCACACCCAGGTATTTGATAGGAAAGTCACTTTGTTTACAACAAAATAACTTGGCAAACTCATTAATCCTATCATCACCAATCCCAATAGTCAACAGGTCACTCTTATCATAGTTAATTTTCATGCCCGACATTTGTTCAAAACAAACTAAAAGCCATTTAAGATTACTAGCCTTTTCCAAATCATTTTCCAGGAATAGGAGGGTGTCATCAGCATACTGCAAACTGATGATACCCCCCTCCACCACCTGTGAGAGCAAACCAGAAATCATTTCTTGTTTTGCTGCCTTTATCAACATCCTAGAGAACACATCAGCTACTAGGTTGAACAATAAAGGTGAGAGGGGGTCTCCTTGTCTAAGCCTCTTCCCATGTTTGAAAAAGGTTGCTATTCTCATCATTGATTCTAATACAAATTGATCCTCCTTCCACTAATTTCCTTATCCAATCAGGTTGGGTTGATCCAATGATCCGACTCGATCTTCTGTAGTACATTTTAATCGGCTCTATGTATCCACATCGGTCATCATCATTCACGCACATAATTTCCAGCTTCTTAATCATCATATAAGTAACACGAATGAATTAGCTCAAACTCGAAGGGGCAACACCATGCGCCGCCGCCCACAGCCCACGCCCCTGCCTCCCTCCGGCCGCCGTCGCCCCCTTCCGGCATGCGGCGGCGGCGGCCCGTGGTAGCCCGAGCCACTCCTCTGATCCCCTCTCCCCTTCCTCCCACCCCTCCACCACTTTGCCCCTAACCTTGGGTCCTCCGGCGAGCTTGCCGGCCGGTGAGCCAGATCCACCCTCCTTCACCGGATCCGCCATCCCCACTGCTGGATTTGGGGCCTCATGGCCGGCCGGTAGTCGGGACGGATAGGGCCGCACCCGGGTCTGGCCTCCCGTGCCCGGGCACCGAGGCTAGGCGAGCAGCGGCCTAGGCTGGCCGGGCGGCGGCCAAGGCTGGCCAGACAGCGGCCATGGCTGGCTAGGGCCTGGTGGCTGGTGCCTTGGTGGCCGACGGCTGTGCCCGCGCCCTTGGGGCCTGGTGCGGTAGCGGCAGCCGGCGGCCATGCCTTGGTCAGGTTGGCCAGTGGCGGACGCAGGTTAACCTCCCCCTTCCTCGTTCGTGACCTAGCAGTTTTCTGGCTGAAAACCTTGTCCAACTTTGGGCCGGTGGCGGCAGGCGTGCCTGCGTAGTGTTCCTTCTTGGAGGCCTCACCGTAGTTTCTTCTCGTCGCAGGTGTCGATGGACTGGTTGGACTAAGGTCCCCATGTGTTCTTCCAATTTTGATGGCATTTGAGGATGTCATTTCCTTCTTGAAGGCTCAGTTGGAGCACGTCTCTGTCATCTCGCTACTTCGCCGAAGTTCCCTACTGTGGTGTGCCTGCTTGAGCTTCAATTTCCTCTCCGCCATAGTCTGTCCAATCAGTTGATGTCGTCGATGTCGTCTGTTGCTCGTAGCGGATACTTGGCCGCTGCTCTTTGTTCTGGGCGGATGCTTCGCCACCAATGTCGCTTTGGTCTCCCCACTTCGGCAGATGCTTTGCTGCTAAGTGCGTGATGCCCCCTTCTTGCGGATACTTGGCCACTGCTCTTGTTTCGGGCAGATACTTTGCCACGCCGTGTTGCTATTGGCAGGATGCTCGCCCTACCGCTCGGTCTCCCCACTTCATCAGATGCTTTGCTGCTAAGTGCGTGATGGCCCCTTCTCGCGAATACTTTGCCGCTGCTCTTGTTTCGGGCGGATACTTTGACGCGCCGTGTTACTATTGGCGGATGGTCGCCCCACTGCTGGATGCTCTGTTTACTACCGGTGGATGCTTTGCCACCACGACTTCATCACTTCTGTCGGACCTTGTGTGGATGTATCTTTTGTTTGCAGGCATAGTCGTTAGGGCTTTGAGGTGGAGGGTCCTCCCCCTCACATTTTCTTGTTGTTCGTTTGTGCTTGTGTATGGATTTTATGGGTAATCTTAGGATTACGTGCGAGTCCTTGTAATTCCCCTTCCTCTTAATGATGAACGTGCAGCGCACGCTTTCGGAAAAAAAAAAAATTGGCTCAAACTCAAGTCTGTAGTAGGTGTTCCTCCTTCCCCTGTGTGTGTACTGTTAGCTCTTGGCTAACAAGCTGTAAGTTGTTTTGTTCGCTCTTTAATAAATTGCTAGGGAGCTTTTGCTCCATAGTTTGGGCTTGGATTGACAAAACCGGCTTAGACAGTTTTTTGCGGGCCGGGGTCTGGTAACGGTGGGCTGAGAAAACCGGCGTTGGCCAGTTTTAAAATCTGGCCTAGCTAGCTGATTTTTTCTGTGAAACCCAGCTTGGCCTGTTTTGAAATCCGGCTAGCTGGTTTTTCTGCATCAGCCACAAAATCCTCTTTTCTTCATTTGGACTTCAAATGAGACGATTCGTATCGTAGTACATGTTTTTCGATCAAGATAGGAACATGATGGTAGAGTCTGTTAGCCTATCTACACAAGGAGCAGTACTTCCACTAATAGTAGAGCTAGCTCTCCATGTCACCTTTACTCATCACGTAGATTTTTAATCATGTTATAGTTATTGGATGCCCAATCTGTATGTTTTGACAAAGTGAAAAGTATTTACTCTCAACTATTAGATAGATTATAGGTAACAATATGGGATGTTCTTGGCTACTTTGATTTGTACTGGCTCCTTTGGAAGCAGTAGTAGTAAGAGTGGCTGTGGAGGACGATAGTTATTGGCTGGACCTCATCTAGGAGCGTCTCCCACCGACCCAGGGCCCAGAATGGGCAAGAGAGCTCGGCCCAGGAACAGTAGAGTTTTCGGCCCACATTGGGTTCGCAATTCCTGCATTTGTAAGCCCAAGGAGAAACTGGCTTAAGTAGCGAACAGTAGCAGCAGGAAAATGTAAACAAGGAACAATAGAACACTGAATACCATCTTCCTGCTCGCGCCAGGGTCCTCATCGGACCCTTCTCCGATCCCGTTCTGCTCGCCGGACCTCGACGCCCGGCGATGATAGGCAGTCACAATGAGGACCGATCGAGGAATTCAGGCCCTGTTTAAATTCACTGCAAATTGCAATTGTAACTAGTCACATTAATATTGTGACACATGCATGGAGCATTAAATATAGATAAAATATTTGCATGTTTGTACTTTTTTATGTACATCACGAGACGAATCTTTTAAGCCTACTTAGACCATGATTGGACAAAAATTGTCAAATACAAACAAAAGTACTACAGTGCAGAATTATAACTGCAACAGAGATCTAAACAGAGCCTCAATAATGCTTCAATTCATGATGGCCTACCTAACGAATTTGTACCCACGTCGTTGCTTCCGTGACATCACCTTTCTATTCTAGAAAAAGAATAGTTTCCAGAACTTTCCATTTTCCGAAAGTTATTAAATTATTATAAATGTAACTTTCATGCATAATATTTACTAGGTTTAAGTTATTACCAGTTTACCACAACTTATATTCACAACTTTTTTGCACGGCAGAACTTATTAGCATAATTTTTTTATCACAACTTTTTTAATACAATTTTTATGTAATTTCTAGGCAACTTAGTATTTTCAGGCTTGTTTGGCAGGGGGTTGAAGTTTGGTGCTCTTTTTTCAGAACTACGGTCCCTGTTTAGATCCACTGCAAATTGATAATTGCAACTAATCACATCAACGTTACGACTACATGCATGGAGCATTAAATATAGACAAAACTGTTTACATAGTTTGTACTTTTTGCATGTACATCACGAAACGAATCTTTTAAAGCCTAATTGGGTCATAATTGAGACAAAAGTTGTCAAATACAAACGAACGTGCTACAATATAAAATTGCAACAGCAACTGGGAATCTAAACATATCTTCAATTAGCTCGCTACCTCCATGTAATAGTTTGATATTCAGGCCAATATAATGGCCTTGTATGTTAAACCTTCGGTGCCTTGACACCGTGCATGACCAGCTAGCCGAAATCAATGGAACATTATTCAGGTGGAGCCCCTCAACCCCCAGTTGCTTGATTAAAAGAAAATGGTACAGTGCCTTTTAACAGTACAAGACATGTTTACAAACTAATTAATAGGAGACATGCAGGAGAAAGAGCACATGTCACTACGCCATATTTCCTTATCACTGCCGGATTGGAACCCCCTCCCCCTCTACTGCCGGTTCTAGAACCGGCAGTGATGTGCCCTCCTCATCACTGCCGTCCTTTTAACAGAACAAGACATGTTTACAAACTAATTAATGGAGACATGCATAGAGAGAGCACATGTCACTACTGCCATATTTCCTTATCACTGCCGGTTGGAACCCTCCCCCTTTACTGCCGGATTCTAGAACCTGGCAGTGATGTGCCCCCCTCATCGCTGCCGAGTTGGTACTGCCGGTTTTTGAACCGGCAGTGATAAGGTCACCCGAAAATACATAAAATGGCCCAAAAAAATAGCAAATATATTTTTGTAAACACCAGGAGAGACCCACTAGCCAGCCACACGGTCGCGCGTCGCAAGTAACAAGTCACGATTTTTCACGCGAAAAACACGCGCTTCGCGGCCACCGGCGCTCAAACCCACGACCTCCTGCTCCGCGCGTTCCTCCCCTAACCACTGCACCTGTAGGACACTTGTGTCCAATAGAGATATTCGTCCACCTCATTCTATCTTCATCCGGTTTTTGAATTGAGTATTTGGAACCCTAAACAAATTCAAATAAAAAGTTGTCAACTACAAAGTTGCATAACTTTTCGAGATCTGCAACTCTTATGTTGGAAGTTTCTCCATCCGAGATCGTTTACAAAATTTGAATTTCAAATTTGACAAATTTAAACGTATTTTTCGCTAGCAAGATGATTTTAAATAAAAAAGTTATCAACTATAAAGTTTCATAACTTTTCGAGGTCTACAACTTTTATTTTGGTAGTTTCTCCATTCGAGGTCATTTGAAATCTTCGAATATTCAAATTTTTTAAAACAAACATAATTTTCGTTGGATAAATGATTTCAAATGAAAAAGTTATCAACTAAAAAGTTGTAGATCTCAAAGAGTACCATAACTTTGATATAAAGTTCGTCTCCATCCGACCCCATATGAGAAAGTTATGAATTTTTTCGTGAAGTCTATCAGTGTCGGTTTTAGCCAGTATCACATGCGGTTCGTGGCTAGAACCGGCAGTGATGCCTATTTTCAGTGGTGGTCCATGGTTAGAACCGGCAGTGATGTGAACCAGCAGTGAAGATCCGAATCTCACTGCCGGTTCATCTTATCATTGCCGGTTCGTGACTAGAACCGGCAGTGATGTGTCGAGAAGTATTATCACTGCCGGTTTCTAAAAATCCGACAGTGATGGGCAGGCAGTGATGTTCAAATCTATAGTAGTGTGTCCAATACTTAGAAACATCAAGTGTTTTTTTTTTTTTTTGAATCGATGGAGTACTACGTCTACATATGTCAAGCTATACAACTTGTTGTCTTTGTCCTCCTATATTTGTTCCGATCCTTTCTGATCTGATATGAGTTGCCATATAAACAACCACAGTAGGATCGAATTAACAATGTGGTCGAAAGTAGTAAGAATGAAAAAAAAATAACTTAGGTGTTTCTTTTGCCCCCTGCATGGAAACCAGCATTGACATTTCTGTCACGCCGAAACGTGTACTAGTATGCATTTGCACTTGCACGGTAATTATATCAGTCTATGACGACGATGGGTTTTTTTTGTCTTGTTGCTCTAGCAAGATAATAAAGTTGATCGTGATATAGCGAGGCGCGACTGATTTATTAATGCAAATGATGCATGCTTCTATCATGCGGCCGGATCAATGACAGATCAGTCAAACGGTTAGACGAGACGAGCTCTGGTAATAAATTATCAGCACCATTTACCATATATATATACAATATACTGTAAACACACGCGCATGGGATGAAACATATAAAAAGTCGTCTACATATATATGATCTTTTATTAGTGGCCGTGGTCCGTGCCCAACAGCGCGAGCTATTTGCTTCGATTGGGGTCTCGCGTTTTTTTTTTTTTTTTTGGTCTTGTCTTGCGTGTTGGTTGGTGGCTTGTTGCAGACAAATCGGGTACGTAAAGCGTGATACTGACATACTGCACCATACTGCCTGCAGTGATCTGTTTGGTCAACGAACCGCACGGGCGGCCAATCATCGCTATCACGATGGATCCGGCTCCGTTTTTGGTTAGATAGGATGAAACATATATATATAATCCAACCTGGACTTCATTTGGATTCTCGGAATAGATATATCCACTATATTCCATTCCCATGCACCTCTACTCTACTCTAGCTACCTTAATAATCCGATCGATCCGCTCAGTTAGTTAGTTAGTTAGCGTAGAACGGAGCAAGAACATCCGTTATACTTAGCGTACAGTAGAACAAAGGAAGCAAATAAACTGAACTTCTTCTATCCGTTTCGGGTGGGTATTTTCCATATTACTATGTACTCACGTACACCTGAAATCACAAAGTCAAAACTCATAAACACAGCCAAACTAACCAAGAAAAAAGGCACTGGCGCCCACGAACGAACGTGCAAATATTTGTTGTTGCCGTGGATGCCCATGGATGAAGCTAGGCAGCATTCTGACTGCGTGCATTCTGGTCGCCAGCAGCTAGTATATATATATACTTGTAGATCGGCATATATCAGTGCAACTACTTGTAGGTTGGCTCGATCATGTCACACCAGACTTGTGTTAGTGTTGTCCCAATAAGTTTATTTGGAGTATAGTAGGTGTAGTCCTTAGAAAGATACTATGTATATTAAAGTTTGTGACATCAGACATGTGCACATGTGATCTAAGCATAACAAACATGTACATGATACTAATAATCATGATTTTAATCATAGAAAACAAAGGACGGGTTGCACCAGCATACCCAGCGGCACCAGAGCCGATGCTAGTTGACATAGCGGTTATCGATGTAGTCGTCCCTCTTGATGTCGTGCAAATGAGTTGCAATGTCGATCACCATGCAAGTCGTTGTCTCCGGGGAGTAGAGAAACTTGTGGATCCATCGAGCAGCCGCGTGGAAGACACTCCCCAAAAACCTGATTGTCGGTCTTCACCCAAGCAGATGAGCACGTGAACGACGCCGGTTTCGGAGCTGTGCTCTCCCTAATCCTATGTGCGCAAGAACCGGGACGGGGATGGCAGAGAGTAGCACAACAGCATTGTGGTGGTGTGTTGCTAAGAGTGTCCCTTTTATGCAGCAACAAAGGAAACTGAAAAGCTAGGCGCATGAAGAGTTAGTAGCCACATCATGTAATTGTCCATTACAAGTAAATTACGAAACCAACAACCGAATTGTCTGTTACTATGTTACTAGTAATAGAAACCACTGTGACACCATGAACCACTAAATCATGATCCACCAAGACATAATGGACATCATGCACATAACTCTCATCAACCCTCGTCAAACCGTAAGTTACACCATATGAAGGACCCAACAAATTGCATCTAGCATCGATTTTGATCTTAGAATTTCATTTGATTTAATTGCTGAGTAAAAATTGAACAAACCCAATTAAACACAACATAGACAACAAGCATTTAATGTCCGTGCGTGCTTTGTCTGTGTCTTTGTACATGGGCATGTACATATGGCGATTATTATTACTCAAGTTTCCTCGCACGGGAGAGTCAGCTATAGTTTTACGTTTGCGTGCGCAAAGTAGGCAGGGAGCTAGGGCTTGTTTGTTACCTAATCTAACCAACCACGACACACCTGCGAGGTTGAAATTGACGTATGAACGAACGTGTCTCCACACGTACGAAGCTAGAGTGAGCAACCGGTGGTGGGACCAGATGGATCCTGACAGCAGCGTGAACTATATTCGATTCGTTTTTTTGCATTGCCTTCTTCACATGTTCATCCAAAAAAGAAACAGAGTGAGCAAGACAGCAGAGTGAGCAAGACGGCGGGTCTTGTAAAAGTACTAGTACTCTATTTTGCTTATATTAATTATACTTCCTCACATAGCCAGGCGCTGAAGATAGGACTATTAATTAAGAAAGATTGCTTGTGCTTACTAGTTTGCTACGTACACTAAGTAGAGAACAGACATTTGAACCGTATCGAATTTTGGCTATTGTCTTGGTTTTTTTTCGGGACTAAAGGAAGCACTAGTCCCGGTTCTAGCTAGAAACTGGGACTAATGTCCCCTGGTCAACGGCTACTACTGCAGGCTTTTCCAGCAGACACCTTTAATTAGTCCTGGTCTGTATGACCAACCGGGACTAAAAGTGACACTTTAATCCCGGTGGTTGTACAGACCAGGACTGAAGGTTATGCTGTCGGTCTGTGCACCTAACCGAGACTAAAGGTCCCCACAATATATAAGGACTATGTCGTCCTACACGAGTCATTTTCAAATTAGTTGTGTTTGCTAGAAAGTCCTCGGTTTGAGGAATATAGTTCTTGTCACTCATATATTTCTCACTCTTTTCACTCTTCTCTCCATGTTTTTTTTTGTCATGGCTCCTGGATATTTTACTGGTATGTTTATGCATTCTACAATTTGTTTTGACACAATTTACTTTGCATATTCTATAATTTTATTCAAATTTTTGGAGTTTATCAGGTTTTGTGAATGGACTTTCCCCATGGCTACCATCTTGAAGTTGTTCCGATCTTTTCTGATCTGATATATATGATGCCGTTGCCATACGCAGTGGTCGATGACCAGCTCACGGAGTGGTAGAATCTTCCAAGTCCTAGGGATATAATTCAGCAGCTGGATCGATATGGGAGGTCGCTGTCCGACTAGCTTTGTCACTCTGTCTACTCTATCTCAACTCGGTACGAAACGTGTATGCGTTTGCATATTTGCAAGATGATTATATTATAGTCTATGACGACGACGGTTTTTGACTTGTTTGCTGTAGCAAGATAAACTCGATCGATCTGGTGATAGCTAGACGCATCTGATTTATACTAATACCATGCATGATGCATGCTTCTGTCATGCTGGATCAATGACTGGATCAACGGCCGGTGGGACGACGAGCTGGTCAATTCGCATCACCATACCACACAAGTTCGCGTGGCGGAGTGAGCGCGCGGCCGCGCGGGCTAGCTTGTCGCTGCAAAGGAATTTTTTCTATTTGTATTAAAGAGGAACACTAATTTTTTTTAGATAAATATTTATACATAACGAGGATAAATTGCCCAGGATGGTGATCTCAGTTAAGCACTGAGGCACCGTCATGATCGGAATATATAATACCGCGCGGCGCATGCAGTGGCGGAGGCAACAATAATTTTTAGATGTGGCAAGACTTACAAACATCAAACACATATATATAGTAACATGCTGATAGACTAGCTTCTTTTTGTTCTTTTAGGAGATTAGCTTCTTTCCCTTGAGTTTGCTAATTATATTGCTATATATATATATAGTATATATATATATATATATATATATATATATATATATATATATATATATATATATATATATATATAGTATATATACTACATATATTTGGTATTTTCTAAATATTTTAGCTATGGCTTTGCGCTAAATACCTGGCTCCGCCACTGGCGCGGCGACACCGCTGCATGCATGCATGCTCGATCGTGTGGCTATTTATTCTGTCATGTGCCCGCGACGTCGACAGCGCTAGGTCTATTTCTTCGATTCGTAGGTCGTCTCGTTTTTGTCTTGTGTGTCGTTGGTGCATGCGGGAGCTCAAGTTGTTCAAGGGCGGGCGGTGCCACGGGTGCACGAGAACGGCTTCGTCGTGTGCCCGCTCTGCTTGTAGTAGTAGGCAGCCAGCCAGGCACCAATCCGCTGTCCGTCCAATAGCTTGTTCCCAGCCCATTGGATCACCTTCCTCTCCTGCGATTCTAATCGGTACTGCGATTGCTTGTCTTCTCCTTGCATTAGTTCTCTGCTGCTACTAGTCGAACGATGTATGTGATGTCTGTGTTCCCCACGTATTAATTTGTTAAGTGATATTAAATTTTATTTACATGGATTCAAATGCTTTCATTTTGTTTCTAGAAGTTCTGTATCAAAATTACCAACTTGATGATCTGAAAACTAAAGAGAGGTAAAAACACATGGGTAAAGTTGTCTTTTTATTCAAAAGTAAACACCGTTACCTAGGACTTCACGGGCCAGGGGTAAACTCTCTTTTCGTTTTGAAATAATAGAGGGTAAAATCACAAAGTTAAAAAAACGAGGGCAAAATCATCATTTCGCTTTAAAACAGAGGTAGAAACGCTTAAGCCCCAATATATTAAAGTGTTTCGGGTGGGTTTTACAATCCGCATATATGGGCAAATTGTTGTGAAGTCGTGCTATCGCATGTACTCCAGTACACCATGGTCTAGGTGCGCGCGGCTATATGTCCTTTTCCACGCCGCGCTTTTGAAAGCATTGAATTGAATGAGTCGTGATCGGTCTACTAAATAATACAGTACTTAGTACTTATTATATATACATACGTACAGAAATTGAGTACTGTCAATCTGATATCTAGAATTCCATGAGAATATATATAGGACCTACGACGTCACAAAAAAAAACATTTTTATATTTTTCATCTGTTATATATATATATATATATATATATATATATATATATATATATATATATATATATATATATATATATATATATATATATATATATAGAATAACACGCTCTTTTCTTTAGTCAAACTTGTTGCATGTGAGTGTCTACTTGAGCTCACAAAGTGACGAACACTATAACGACAAAAACATTAATTATTTGCCTCGCCGCACACTATTATTACATACTAACAGAATGCCGATCTTTTTGCTTGCTTTGACGATAGAATAATGGCCGGTTTAATAATTTGTGAATAAAAGATGGTACTTGGGAGAGAAGTAACACAGTTGCAGTTATATAAGTATATACAATATATGGTAGGGAAAAAAAAAAGAGTTGATGATGATACCAATAATATAGGATACACGCACACTTACATATATATGTTTGTCTTATCAGTGCCACACATGTTTTTACCCAGCTGCCCAGCATTATATTGATCACGTCGCACCGCAATGTGACGCGAATCATGATAAACTATTACCATTATTATGTACTACAATAGTTGTGTAGCAAAATACTAGTGTACTTATGATGCACGTCTCATTGATGCACAATATTGTGTTGCTTCTCTAAATAATACGCAATGTTAACTTGGCAATACTGTGTGTGTTGTGTGATCGATAGGTAGCAGCTAGCGAAATAAATCTGGACTCATCACAAGGTGGCATCTATCCCTTATTGGTTTGTTGATCAAACCACCACCACTGTCTGATCTTCGTTTCTGCCGCTATATACGATCATCAACGGTGACAGGTGCGACGAAACCAGCTGGAGCGCCAATTGGAGCACGGCCACGCCCTCAACGCCAGCACCGCGGACACCACCGCGCCGAACAGCGTCACGCCGACGAGGATGAAGAAGGACTCCCTGAAGCAGTACACGCCGATACAGCTGTGGTCTGTGCTTGCCTGCCGCAGCAGCTCGCGGTCGTAGAGGCGCCCCATGACTTGAACGTTGAAGACGTACGACCCGGCGGCGCTAGCTCGGCAGGCCGGCCAGGTTGTAGAGCAGCCGCCAAGTTCCTGGTCCCGAACACCACCGTCCAGAGCGCGCCGAGGCAGAACCCCATGATCGCGGCCGCGGGGTAGAGGGACGACGACGACGACGGCACTGCCGCGGGTGCCTCGCCGGCAGAGATTGCAGCCGTCCTCTCCTGCTTAACGGCGACGACGACCAGGGAGATGACGAGGACGACGGCGACGAAGGCGGCCGTGACGTAGTAGGCGGGCCTAGGAAGCTAGATCCTCCGCATGTACCAGGTCGACGACGTGGAAGATGAGGAGGCCGGCACCGGCGAAGACGGAGACGAGGACGACACGCATGACGCCTCTGCGTTCGACGCCCGAACGCGCCGCCCCGGCCGGCGGGATGACGCGGACGCTGGTGCAGGCGAAGGGCAGCAGCACCAAGTACAGGCACGCCATGAACAGCAGAATCGCCGCGCCATTATCGTCAGATGCGCGGCCGAACTGCGCCAACATGTCGCCGCCGAGGCCGGCGAACGCCAGTAGCAAGGAGAGCACAGGTCCGCGGTGGTCGGGGAGGTTCTTGACGGAGCTGACGAGCGCGCCGGTGATGGCGAAGGCCTGCGAGTTGGCGCCAAGCGCGATGGAGATGCACATGAGCCACAGGGGTGGCCGAGCGATGTGCCCGGCGACGGCGAGGTAGGGCACGAGGTACGCGGCCAGCACCCCCACCAGATTCATGGCAGCGACGGACGGGAGCACGCACGGCCCACTGCGGGGCGACGTCGTAGATGAGGGTGCTTGGCAGGAACCCTAAGCTTGCGCCGAGGTTCTTGGAGACGGCGAGCATGCCGAGTGCCTTGTTTCTGTCGTAGCAGCCCAAGGACGCGATGATGGCCTTGGAGTAGCTAGACGGGGAAGAGGAAGGGGCTTCCGCCGGCGACCATGAGCACCACGATAGCGGCGAACAAGGTCACCCACCGGCCGCGGGGGACGCGCCCGGCGACTGCTGCGGCTTCTCCAAGCGGCGGCGCCATTGCTGCGGGCCTGTATAGTAATTAATTGTATGCTGATGATGCGATATATAGGTAGCAGACGCTGCAACTTTTCAGAAGCAAATTGAAAGGAAATTAAAGGCAGGGTGGGGAATGCGCGCTTGCTTGGGGTCTGCCAAGAGTCTGGTGCGTGGTTATATAGACACCAGCAGAAAACTGGCTGCTTGCTCTCGATCGGCTGACGAGGAACATGGAATTAGAGTGAGCCACGCTTCGCATTCAAATATGCTGCGGGGCGCGTGCGGGCGTTGATTAATTAGAATCAGATATCTTATATATGGGCCGGGGAGGGCTACCTTGAAAGGACATTTCTGAGTCCACCTTCAACCAGAGCCACTGCTGATGAAAATGCTGGACTTACGACGTACTCCTACGTATCTTTGCTTGCGATTGTTTTCTCACACTTTGGTCTTTGACTAACTTCTGGGTATTAATTATTTGTGCAATCTCAGCACTGAACGTTTTGAAAGTTACTGGTAAACTCCAGAGGCTGATGAGACCAGTGGAGGTTAGAGAATTCTCTACTGTTTCCACTAGCAGTATTCCTTTGTTGCTCCACCACAACTTGTTTATTTGTTGCTCCGCCACAACTTGGCCTTGTACTATTCTCACTCTACAAATGGCAGTTTGAATCCTGATTGGAGCGCGCGAGTCTACCGTTTTCCAGAGGCTGTATCTAGCATTTAGTGTACAACTTAGGATTTGCTTGCCTAATTAAAATCCAACTATAATAATAATGTGATTAAAAAACTGTAGCTTTTTTGAACTTGCGAAAAAGTTTGATAATTTAAACAGTTGTGGTAGCTAGCTACAGTAGGCACCTGCCAGGTGATCTGTCGTAAGCAACTTTAGGAACTAGTCCACTCATGAGTAAATTAATCCAAGAGCAAAGGCATGCATGCCACGACGCCAACAACCTTTTTTGTTGTTGCGGCGCGGGTCTTATACTAACGTCATCGAGAAGCTAGCGGTGTGTTTAGATGATTGGAATTTGGAATTTAGAGCACTATAGTAGTGGAGAATCTTCTTCAATAAGTGTCCAAAAGATTCGTCTCGTGGGATTTGATGGAGCTGTATAAACATGCAAAAGATTCATCTACATTTAATGGTCCATGCATATGTCTAAAAATTAATGTGACCAGTTTGATTGTAAGTTGGAAAGGGATTTAAATAGGGCCTAAGCTAGATATCGTTCGTTGAAACGCGTGGTTGCGGTGCGGATATGATAGGCTGATGGCAGCAAAAACGGTTTGGCTGAAACTTTGACTAGAAAAATACGGCAGAATAGAGAACATTTTTTGGATGATATGGCACGTACGGTTTGGAAGCAAAAACAGTTTGGCAGAAGCTTTGGCTGATGGTACACGAGGAATTTGACAAGATTTTTTTTGTTGCATATGCTTACATACCATTATCGTATGATTTTCTTTGTTCTATAAACGGCTTTTTGGATGATACAGATCCGGAACATAGCATGCAGCACTAAGTTCTCTAGGCACAACAATATTAATCGTCTTTTAAAGCTATTTCAACCTCGCAGTGAAGAGAGAAGAGTGAAAAGTGCCCTAAGCGCAGTGAAGAGTGATATTAATTAATCATCTCTTATATCCAATAAGAGAGAAGCGTGAAAAGACGAACGTTCATAGGCAGGCATGTACCAACAACACGCCCACAGCTGGCTACTTGCGCACGCAAAAGTAAACTGTACCATCCAAGGTGCAACTTCCGAAGGCAAACAAATTAAATTAGCGCAAAGGTTAGGATTCACTGGTCCTACTCGTATCCTGCATGCACAGAATTTTCTTTGAGGACGTCATCGTTGGGCATATGCATGCCCATGTACCTACACGAGACGACAGAGAAGCACGCACGCACGGACGCACACACCCCTAGAGGCGTTTTGGGGGTCTTTTAGTCTTCAGTTTGTTGTCTATGGTTACCTGTAGCATTTTTCCTCATGCTATAATTCACTGAAAACTTAAAACTATTTCAAATTTTACAACAAAGTAAAATCTGGATGCATGTTTGTTTAATGATCTGCGCAAAACCATTCTCAAAAATGTTTTTAAAGCGTGCATTAAAACTTCACTATTTTTTTCTTGAGTTGCAAGTGTTTTATTTCTAGAATTTATTTGTGGCACGGAAAAATATTTTCTTTGACTTCTCAAAAACACTTATGTCAAATGTCCAATCCCTTTCCATGGATTAAATTCCCTACAAAAAAGAATAATCCTTTTCGTACAATCAGCCCAGCCCATATTCTTCTCCTACTTTCGGCCCACGGGAAGCCCATCTCCGTCCTCCCATTTTCTTGTCCGCACGGGCTTACTCTCTCTCCCTGTCCCTCTTACTTCCGGGCCCAGACCATATTCTTCTTCTTTCAGCCCATAGGCAGCCCATCTCCCCTCCTCCCATTTTCTTGTCCAACTAGGCCTACTCTTTCCCTCTCCCTTCCGGCCCAGTCACGGCCTTCTCCTCCTAATTTTATCCCCAGCCTGGGCTAAACATACAATTGTGGATTGTGCTAAACATATAAGCCTGTAAGTTCCCCTTAAAAAAAAAACGCTGTAAGAGCATGTTTGTCAAACCCACTTGTTATCCTTCATTTTTTTGGCAAAACTAGAACAATCACCCCTCCAACAGTTTGGCATCCAACTTGACAAATTTTAGCAACTTGGTAAATCTCCCCTCTCCACGCGCAAATATGCGCGCGTGCAAACGAGCGCGGATCGCCGGCGTACGTAGAGGTGGAAGGGCAAAAAAACTAATTTTGTTTCTGTCTCAGGGTTCCTGATGTAAGTTTTCAAGAGGTGGAAGAGCATAAATATAATTTTGTTTCTGTCTCAGGGTTCCTGACGTAAGTTTAATCTGGTTTTGGCAAGTGAATTATGCCAAACTGTTGGAGAGGGGCTCTTTTTTCACTTGCCATACATTCTAAAGAGTTGTCAAATCACAAGATTTGGTAAGTGAATTTTGACAAACTCTTGAAGATGCTCTAAGCAGATGAACAAACATACTGTACTAACATTGGCCAAAAATAAAAAGCACGTGCACAGCTGAATTTTTACAGCGTCAGTCAACTCATCAGCTACTGCACAAGGCGTCTCGTCGTTTGGGGTATTCCGCGGTTCAATGGTGACCATCAGACCTCATATGGCGTCCTCGCCGACGAGAACGGCGCCGTCGTCGGCGAAGGCGACTAGGAGAGGGATGCAGTGGTGATATCTTGACCAAATTAAAGCGAAAAACAGGTTACATGTACGTTTGAGAAAAGCCAACCAGTAGCGCCTTTATAGCTACATAATCAACTTTCTTGTCCAATGGAACAATCTACCTACAAACCACCACAACCTTCAATCTTATTCGTAGACAAAATAAAATACTTACGCACGCACACCCCAAAAAAAAAAATGTGTGTAAGAGGTACTTCATTGTTATTGCTGATCAGATCGATGGTCGATCTGAGAGTGCGACGATAAATCTTTTTGCCGGTACAAATCAGTATTTGATCATGCATAGCGCATGGGCCACAACCGTACCTCCTGTAATCCTATACTACTGTTCAGCTGATTCTTCTGAGCACTTCAGACTTGTGACGGTGGTGGCACGGCGTTCAAACTTTTGATCATGGGCCGCCGTCACTGCAGTGCAACAGAGTCGTTGTCCACGGTCACCAGTCCCCGTTTTCTAGAAATGGGAACGGCTGGGTCGTAGGTGTACCTGGTGCAGTAGATGACAGCGTTTGGTGTTGGCGACGATGATGCAGGTGCCATTCGTGAACACACCAGCCCTGCTGGAATTTATTCTGGATAAATTCATTTCTCTTGCATGGCCACCAAATCCAGGAACAAGACTGGCATCAATCCCTGACGCTGATCTTGAAAATTCTGTCTGTGCTTTTACATGAGCCCATCTTCTTGTGCTGCATCGGCACAGAACCAGCCAGATGGTCAAACTAAGCCTAATCCTCTCCCCACCAACAAACTGCAGCCGGATCACCCTCCAGAGCTGCTACTAGAGTATTAAGCTCCTCCATGCTATACCGAAAGAAAGCAGTTTTCCTGTCCATTCCACATGAACAGAGAAGGTTTGTATGGTTTAAGCAAGCAAAGTGGTTAGGTCTGCATTGGCAACTGACAGCAGACAAGTGCAGATCATAGAAGCATGAAAAGCACTCCCGGTCAGTGGAATCGTAGTCCTTGTCCATCTTCTTCTTACTCTTCAAAGGAGAAGTCAACTCCCATGCAGCACTCTCCATTTTTATTCTTGTCTGAAATAAATAAATAAATAAATATCAAAAAATAAAATATGAGTGTGTTATAAGTAATTCATTAAGAGACAGATACTTAGTAAGTTCCAATATTAGTGGTCAAGATACTACCTTAATTGCACTTGTCAGGACTCCATCCTTTCCACAGGTGTTCAGCCATCTATCTTCTCCATTACCACTTTCGTGATTCATCCAAAGTTGTCTGGCAGCTTCTTTTGCAGCCTTGAGTAGTAGCTTGTCGTGTGATATTGACGTCTTGCGATGCTGCTTTCTATAGAGATCAACAGCACACTGTCCATGAGGCAGCCAATCCACCGGAGCGACATTTACGGCCTCTGCACAGTTGAAACCACAGTTGAATCCAGCATGGTATGCTCGCGGTAGTGTCAGAACAAACTCGCCTGCCTTCTGAACAGCACGGTAAACAGAAACTCCTTCTGATTTCAGAACAGATGGAGATAACTGTGTAACCTGCTCCAAGAAAAATTAGAATGAAAATGGATGAGATACATATGCTTTTTATTCAATGCTTAATAGCTTTAGTGGCATTCAACTATGTTATGTCAGAAAAAAAAATAAAGATGAACTTGGCAATAGATCACTAATACATATATAGCGATCTACCAAACACATGACAGAAAAAAGTTGTTACCAGCTCATGAAGTAGATCAGGCTGTTCTTCAAACAGTTTAGGCAAGTTTTTTCTCATAGATTCTTCCAGCTTTATTGCCTCACCACCAGGGACACCGTACCAAACTTTTGGTTCACCAAAATGCATGTAATTCAGAGAATAAAGAAAATGATCTTCGACGTGCTGCAGCAAAGTAATATAACAGGATAAATTAGAATATAATCCATGAAGAGAATTGTCATAAATCAATTAATTATGTACTTTTGTTCCAACCACCATATATCAATCTAATCCAAACCAAACACTGAACAGCGCCTGCACTATTTTTTTTTTTTTTGGCTGCAAAGTCAACCCCAATAGAATCTCTTTACTGATTAAATGTAGAAACATACTAGCTAAGGATCTTACCCAGCAGAATGAAGAGAAGCACATTCCTACATAAAGCCATGGAACTACAACACCAGGTATATCCTCATCTTCAAATGAGGTAACAGAGCCTGACTGCCGTGGCAGAATATTCAAGTTCCAACAAGACGCGCCATATGGATCTTGCTTATTTCCATCCGAAGAAGATAATTTAACAAAACCACTACCAAACGTTGCAGTGTCCAAATCAGCACCGTAATCCACCTAGGCACAGGAAGTTTGACATGCATAAGTAATATATAATTTGATGCATAAATAAGAACATAATCTGCTTATAATCTACAGACATACCTCAACTTCATCAGTAGAGCCTACGACTATCCGCCAATATTCGCCCTCAATTTCCTCCACTGATGGTTCCCATATTTTTATGTGGTTTCTAATGTCATAAATGGAAATTTCATCACTCCCTTTCATCCCAAAATATTCCTGCTTGAACCCATCAGCATGTTTCTGAAACTCCTCTAATGTGAAATCAGACCCAGATTGAAAGCCAAACTTCTCTTCGGAATCCACACTTGAACTAGGACGCCTGTGTGTCATCCCAAACCTTAGCCTCTTTCTTCTCTTTCTTTTCCTCTGAACTCGAGATTGTGTAGTTTTCTTTGCGGGCTCCCTGTTTTGAAGCTTGTCAACTTGTTGAACTCGAGTATTGAACTCTGTAGTTTCCCAGAAACTCTTCTCCTTCAGAGGACACGGAGGTTTCCAAGAAGACGGTGGGATGATACGACAAATTCCATATCTTTCTGCTTGCGGACGAATGCTAGCAATGTACCCCATTGGATCCTTAAATTCCTGTCAAAGTAAATGTTAATGAAACTATAGTGTTCCTTTCTGTAATACTGCTAGAAATTAACACATTCATAATAGTTCTTGCAAGAAACATCAGGTTATCTAGTTTCCGCATGTCGAACTTAATTAACCTTCTGATAGTTTTTAACATACTGGTAGACAAACTTTAATAAGTTTGATTATGCACGAATTCTAAAACATCAATAAAAAGAACAAAGGGGCAATATCTTATCAAGCATAACTCATTGCAAAATTTTGCGCATTGAAATATATAATCCACAGAGACAAACCTCTTCAGTTGGAGTGAAAACGGGAGCATTATCAATCTCAGGTCTCTGTGATTCGTCCGGACGCCACTTTACACATGTCTACCCAAGAAAAATGAAGGAAAGTACATAGGTTAGATATACATAATAATCACACAAATACTTGTATCAATTGATTCAAATTATGTCATTTTAAAAACATGCAACCTATCCTAATCCCACCCCCCCCCCCCAAAAAAAAAAAAAAAGAACCTACATCAAATTGTATATTCCCATCTGCAAATTAACATGTGATGATCTCTATGGATCGACGCAATGACCTAACAGTGCCATCCAATTTACTCAGGATTCAGTACCCAAACTAATGCATGCATGAGCACAACGACAACAAACAGCACATAAAGCGACACAGCTTATTTGTATCTCCTCAATGCAACCATCACATCATAATATATATACACACTACCCGGATCCTCTAATGATATAACCACACGAAAAATTGCATCCTGATTGATAGATACATGCGGGGGCCGCTCATTGAGGCCATATAACGAACACCTCTTGAGCATAAATAAACAAGGAAGGAAATAAACAATGCCAGATGGATCTACGTGCATATCTGGCAAGCGACCGATCCGTACCTGCGAGGCCACGGCCATGGCACTGGGCTCCGGCGAGGCCACCGCACCGCCGCCGCCGCAGCGCATGCGCTTCTTCTTCTTATTCTTCTCGCCGTGCCGCGCAGGGCCGATCTCGGCGGATGAGGAAATCATGGGCGGCAAGATTTGGTGACGAGAAACAAGAACTCGTGCTTGGTTTTTCACGGGAGAGATCGGATCGGAGGTAATAACGACGATGCGCACCGATCGCATGCACTCGATTGGTGCGATCTTCGGCTTCAACCGACTCCGTCTAGGAAGCCGTGCGGGAGGCGGTCTCGTGCTGGCTAGACTTTTGTGGTGTCACAAATTAAACACCAACCTTCAGCCCAGCCCATGGAATTAATCCCCCCATCTAAGGCCCATTGTATCATTTGTTGCTTTTATGGGCCTGTTTAGCACACGGCATCGGTATAGGAGTGGAGGAGGATCAGTTTTCTATTAAACTGTAAGATCGAGTAGTAGGAGCCGTTTTTACACCAGGAGCCGGAGTAAAAAGAAAAAAAAATATTGGCTCTCCTTCTCAAGTGCTCCAGGAGTATATATTAGTCCACCGATGGACAACAAATTTATTGATGAACCAACCGCAAAGGAGATGGGCTGACGATCGTTGATGTATTTCTGCCTAAGAAGATTGTCACTGTCTTTAGCCTCCGACTAGCAATCGACTGTGTCACTAGTATTAGAATCACAATGGGTAGTCGATGTAGGCGTGACTCGAATCTTGCGTGTCACCAAGGAGTCTGAATAATTTATCTATAATCATAGTTCATCGGTTTCACATGAACGAACTTGATGGGTCTTCGGTATTCCTTCAAGTGATTCATAGAATGGGTCTCATAGTCTTCTGGTTGATTTCAAGGTTAGAAATCAACCTTCATGAACTATACTGAGTGGTCTTCTGCATTCATCTTGGTAGCCGACCTTCAATGGGTTTTCTGAGTGGTTCTTTGTCTTATGTGAGTCGACAATCGACCCTAGATAGATTTAACCGAATGGATTGTTGTCGTAATAGATCGCCCAAGTAGGGAGATAATGAGATGTCACGGGATAGTGGATCGCATTGGGGGAGATCAAGAGATGTTGCATGGATGTTGGGTTGCGCCATAGGATATCAGGAAATGTCATGGGGACAAATAAGCACCCTATGGCAGAATGACACTTAACTCTAGCCACCATCGCTAGAACCATAACTACCATACACTCACTACTTGAAAACTTGTGGTTCATACGACAACCACCACAAGTGCTTGAGGTGAACCTTCACGTCCATGGATTGCGCATGCACCTTCATTTGGGATGGGAGCCAGCGTACGATGACAGGTGGAGATGCAACCGTGTAGAGAGGTGCCATGAAGGTGAAGCCGACCACCTAGGGCCTATCGACAAGTCCAGCGCGGATATTTGTTAGGGCGTGAGGAACAAATGGTCTATGAACTCAACACCATAGGGCCACATTGTGGGCTTCATACACACATGGACTATTGCCACTCTAGGGGCGCATCCAAAGCGCTGCACAACAACTTCAGTGGATGTTGATCAAGCATGCAGAGGCCTGGCACAAACTGCGACATTGCTCCCACACAAAACATCCCCCACTATGTGCTGCTCCTTGACATTGCAGTTGTCACCGGCGATGGTCCAAGTGACACTGTTTTTTTTTTTACAATAATCCAAGTGACATTGTTGGAGGCAATTCGACAAGAAAGCGCCACCCAAAGCCACTAGTGACGATGGAGTCATGTCCTTGCTAGACTCTACCACTTGCCCTCATCTTGAAGAGTTACTTGGTGCCAACGATAGGTCACTGATCTACCACAATAGCCAATATAGGGTGAGGGGCACCAAACGCAAGTTGTAGGCACCGGACCTATCCATGGAAAACAAGGATTTGACTTGTCATTGGCAAATCGTAAAAGCATAGCAAAAATTAGAGGAGATAAGAGGGAGGCGTGGAGGAGAAGAAAGAGCAGGATGTAGCATGTGGCTAGCCACCTTATAGCACTATTGTGGGTCGCCGCCATCACTCACCATCGAGCATCAACAATGGTCGGAAGGGATTATTGAAGGAGAGGCTTTTTGGCTGTGCCGGTGGGACACCCTTGAGTCGCCTTGTGGAGATGAAACGTACAATAGCTACACATCTTACTAGAGGTATATTTCCTTGTAGGACATGGATACGCCTATAGCACTACCTAGGGGTCAATCTAGCCAAGAACGATGTCGTCTAAGACGCATTAAACAATGGGGTCAACCTTACAATATCTAATACTTAATTAGAGAATTATAGAATGTCTAGAGTTTGCTGTTTGCTGTCGTTGACCGTAGGATCCGTCTCCCTCCACAACTATAACTGCTAACAACTATAATTCTGTTGTCCCGCCACCTAACCTTCCCCAACTAGCCTTTCACTCCCAACAATGGTGGCGGCACCTTGCATGCCCACCCACACCCCACCAGTGCCATGGGTCGGGCAGTCACACACAGAAATCCCTCTAGAGCTGTTATTCATAATCCCCTCTCTCCCCAATCCTAAATCACAAAACCCAAACCCTCTGACCCAAACCAGAGCTCACAGGAATTGCAAGAGGTCGCTGGAGAAGGAGGTGCTCGCCTGAGGAGAAAGAGGTCACTGGCGATGAAGGTGTTGGCCAAAACTTGAACCCGATTTATTACTTCTTTCTTATTGCCCCCTTTTGCATTTTCTCTAGAAGATTGACATTTCCTAATTGAGGATGCTTTAAGTTGAATTGAGAGCACTCTCGGTTTAGATTTTACATTCCATCTAGCATAGTCCCCAGTTTAGCTATTCTATTCCATCAACTTTGCGAACTTTGGGGGGAGGGGGGTGGCAACCAATTTGTATATACCTCAAACCATGGCACCGAGCACTTCCTGCTAGACATTCTTCTACAATGGTTCATCAATATTTACATCGCCTATGCAAAGCGTTTATATATGTAGAATGGAAAATTATTTCACCCTTTAGCAGCAAAAATTTCTGAACCAGCTAGCTACTTTTTAATCGTGCCATAACTTTATTTGTCTTAGTCATCACTGATACGCAGTCTAGAGATATATGGTTTCCTCATTTTGACAAAGATTTCTCTCTAATTAATATTAAGATGCTGCAAATTCAAGGCAGAGAAAAGGAGCAAGAACGCAGTCAGACTGCCAGAGCAAATGGTGGCATTTTGATATTGTCAGCAATACGAGGGACGCGCACACAGACTCAAGATGATGTTGCAGCTAAGAGCAAGTATAGTAATGGGCTGTAAGCCGGCTAAATGCTGACGTGGAGGAGAGAAGGGAGGAAAGAGAAGAGAAGTGAGCTGTAAGTTTACAGCCAGCTTGGGCACAGGAACCAAGAAATCTATGAGAGGAACAGGTGGGCCATGCAGTAGATGTGAAAGGCTGACAACTATACGAGTGAGCTGAGAGAAGGCTGTAAGAATCTTACAGCCAGCCAGCGGGCTTGTATTATTAGCCTTGCTCTAAGGGAGGCACCAACAATGCTTTGACTCATCCTCTGAATTTAAGACATATATCTGGAGATTATGGTATCCCGATTAAGGATATGCATGGTAACAAAACTAGAGTAGCCCAGGGATATGCATGTGTGATGATATATACAAAGCAGCAGCGTCTACTAAAAAACTAGCTAGTTCGTTATTCTATAGTCACTGTGGGCACGAGCAGTGAGGTCCACGCCTTTGTAGCATTTAAAAAAAAAGAAGAAAGAAAAACAAAAGATGTCGATGCATGGGTCAACTACCTAAGAGCTAGCTAAGAGTATAGTGCCTGATAATAGGCTTATATATATGATCTATTTTATTGTTTTTTTAATGAAACAGGAGCAGCAGAATACCTCTACAGGACGGTATTCTTTATATATATATATATATATATATATATATATATATATATATATATATATATATATATATATATATATATATATATATATGGTGCATTTTATATACTCCTGTGAGTAGTTACTCCCATCTTCAAATAAACCCAATTGTATATGCGCGCATACTAATTTATCAGTTTGAATATGTTTAGATACTTAATTTAAGATACTTCAAATTTTAATATGTGAAATTTTTTCATCAGAGCCCATATTTTGAAATATATTACTAAAATACCACTACAATAGTATATTAAAAAGTATAACCATATACTATATGGATAACAGAAAAGTATAACCACATACTATTCTAAATAGATTAGCATGACCATATACTTCGTCTACATATATTTTTTAGGACCATAGATGATTTGAATTTAGAGATATAGACATGGGAGTAACTACTCGCTGAGAATAGGAAATAATCTCTCTCTCTATATATATATCAATCAATCTTATAGTTAGCATGTTCATACAATAGTTGACTACAAATAAATGGATACTATAATATTAATATTTGGCACACTCCATTCTACATTAAACTTAAATGTTGGAGCCTGCGTTGTAGCCAAGCCATAGCCAGTAGATTAATTTGCAGTCTGCTCCCTACATCACCATGCATGCATATATACCTTTGTGCACTTGCTATAAGTACCATATGAAATGATGGACCTTCAACTTCAAGCAGCTCTCTGTTCCTGCACTCTTCTTAATTTTTATCACAAGGCAATTAAGCCTATCCCACACAGCACAACCAATACCAATCTTTAAGGTGGCTGCAATGGCGGCATCCGGCTGCAGCCATGGCATTCTCGGCGGTGTGCAGTTCCTGGGACGCGTGCTGTGCGGCCGTTGGTTCATGCTCTTCGCTTCAACCATGATCATGGCCATGAGTGGCGGCGCCTACATCTTCGGCGCCTACTCGAAGGCGCTCAAGGCGTCATTAGAGTACGATCAGGATACTCTCAACACCATTAGCTTCTCCAAGAACATCGGCATTAGCTTAGGCATAGTCTCAGGCCTCATCAACGAGGTCGCCCCGCCATGGGTCGTGCTGCTGGGCGGCGCCGCCATGAACCTGGCGGGGTACCTCATGGTCTACCTCGCCGTAGTATCATCTAGGCCCGGCGCCGCTCGGCAACCGCCGCCGCCGGTGTGGCTCATGTGCTTGTACATCTTCCTCGGCGCCATCTCCCAGACGTTCGCCAGCACGGGAGCCATCGTCACGAGCGTCAAGAACTTCCCCAACGACCGCGGCGTCGTGCTCGGCATGCTCCTGGGCTACGCCGGCTTCAGTGGCGCCATCTTCACGCAGCTCTACCGTGCCTTCGACTCCAATGGCGGCGGCGGCGAAGAAGATGGCGCCACGCTCTTGCTGATCTTGGCATGGCTCCCCACCATCGTCTCCCTGCTCTTTAGCTTCACCGTTCGCGTCATCCCTCGAACGTCGCCGCCGGCGACGGAACGCAAGGGCGTGCTGGGTTTCCTCGGCGTCTCTGTCCTCATCGGCATCTACCTCCTCGTCCTGAACGTCGTCGAGGTGGTGAAGGCATCACGAGTCCCGAGCCATGTCTACCACATCACCAACGCCTTGCTCCTCCTCGTCCTCGTCGTCGGCCCACTCATCGTCGTCGTCAAGCAAGAGTACCATACCTATTCGCCGCCGGCAACTCCTCCTCCACCGGCCTCCTCCTCCTCTTCTGCACCGCCGCCGCCGTCGTCATGTTCGCACAGCTTGCAGCAGCAGCAGCAAGACGACGACGACGACGACCACCACCACCACTACTCGGTTGTGCAGGCTCTGCGCAGCAAGCACATGGCGCTGCTGTTCGTGACGACGGCGTGCGGCATCGGCGGCATGATGACGGCGGTGGACAACATGAGCCAGATCGGGCAGTCGCTGGGGCACTCACAGCGGACCATCCCGATGCTGGTGTCGCTGGTGAGCCTGTCCAACTACGCCGGCCGCGTGCTCGCCGGCGTGGGCTCCGACCACATGGTGGCGCGGCACGGGCTGCCGCGCCCGCTGGCGCTCGCCGTGGCGCTGCTCGTCGCCTTCTTCGGCCACCTCCTGATCGCCGTGGGCTGGCGAGGCGCGCTCTACGCGGCGGCGGTCGTCGTCGGCTTCTGCGTCGGCGCCGTGTGGACGGTGCTGTTCGCCGTCGTGTCGGAGGTGTTTGGGCTCAAGCACTTCTCCACGCTCTTCAACCTGTCCACGCTCGCCAGCCCCGTCGGATCCTACGCGCTCAGCGTGCAGGTCGCAGGTCGTTTGTATGACCGTCAGGCACAGCGGCAACGACGGCAATGGCGAGCAGGTAATGGAGATGGAGAGCTCGGCTGTGTTGGGGTTGAGTGTTTCAGGGCATCGTTCGAGATCATCGCTGCTGTGACGTTGCTCGGCGTGGCGGTGTCCATGGTGATGGCGTGGAGGACCAGGGCGTTCTACCAGGCTAGGTTCAGTGCTAATGGTGGTGTTGCAGCAACAGCAGCAATCACAGGCGGCGTCATGACAGATAGCGACAGGAAACAAGGAGGGTTGACCACCGGATCAAAACAAAACAATAGCTACAAGTCAAAGTGTTTGCTAGATAGTATACTAGTATATTATTGCGAAATCTCATCTCATTTTATATGTATTATCTATGACATAGTGTCAAGAAAGGTGGTTAGCATTACATGAGGCTGCATTTGCATTGTGACGATGTTATATACTCTTTAAGTGTATTATCATTACTTTCATTGTGGTTGTTTTATTTGTGCCATGATAAATTCTATATTGAAGAACCAAATACGTACTCTGGTTACGGTAACTGTAATTTTAGGGATTATGTGACAACATACCCGATGGATGAGAATAACAGTGTTTGCTAGTATATAGGACTTAGTTTCTTTGGAAACGATGATGAAAGGAAAATGGTACCTAGCAAGGGTCATATGTGATTTTAGGTGGTTGATTAACAACATGATTAAATGTGCTAATATATAGTCTCTATAATGAAAGTTATGTAGCTAAAAATGTTAAAACGACCTATAAATTAGAACAGAAAGAGTACATAATTATACATACATGCTATATAACTGCTTATTTGCGTCTGTTGGATCCTATGCCCAGCTTTGAAGTGTGATTAGATTATTAAAATTGATTTCAACTTTAAAAGTACGGTGGACGAATCTCATTTCGGTTTAAAATGTAACGGAGGTCCATTAACTTTTGAGAGGAGTGTCATTTAGGTACTTCAACTCTCAAACTGTATTTTTATGCTACTAAACTTTTCAAATGATACACGACAGGATTCATACCTCTTTTATTTTATTTATATTTTACATAGACCACCCTCCATTTCTTTTTTCTTTCAAACGCTTACCCTCTTGTCTTCTCAGCACAGAGGGCTGGCTGGAGAGCGCACCGAGCTTGCAGACGGCACGAAATGCGAGCAAGCGGGACAGGGACATGCCTGTCTGAACAGGACGTGAGTGTTGAGTGAAAAGGGGTAAAAATATATTGTAATATTTTCGTTTGTATTTGATAACTTTTATCTAATTATGGTCTAAATAGAGTTAAAAGATTCATCTCGAGCTAACCAGATAAAAAACACAAACATACAACAGCTGCTACTTTATTTAATCCTCCATACAAGCGTAAAAGATAATATATGATGGAGGAAGAGAAAAAATTTTGAGAAATAAACAGCGCCTAGTCCCGCCTTCCTCGTCGTTCGCACGCGCAGACTGTCGGCCTTGCATGTGCGCTTTAAACTGACAAAAGGAGCGTCAGCTCCTAAAAAAACTGTAAGATCACGGACTGATAGGAGGGTTAAATAGCCCCGTGAAATTTCTTTCTAAATAGAGGTTAGTAGCTGGCGCGACAGTGTTGGCCTAGAGAGAGGCACTGCTAGGATGCTCGACACTGCTACTCCTAAAGCGGTAGTGCTGGACCTCACAGAATAGATTCTACACAATTAAAAAATTAACCAATAAAACTTAGATCTACTAATTTACTGAGATTCTCTGGGTTGTGTAGAGTCTAAAGCACCACTTCTTCACAGTTAGAACTTCACAAAAAAGTAGATCAAGACCAAACCCTAGAAATCAAAAAACTCAACAAGTAGAGAGTAAAGCAAGCAACACAACTGACACAAGATTTATCACGTGGTTCAGGTCGCCACCAAGGTTTGCCTACTTCACGTTATTGAGGTTCTAAAAAAAAACTTAGGTTCACAGAGCCCAATCCTCATTCTCAAGTCAAGAGAGTTAACTCTTGAAAAGAGAGGGTGATTCCACTAGCTTCTGAGGATGATTACAAACCTCCCGGGGGCTGCCACAAGATTGGCAAGCTCACCGGGTGACGCTCTACCCGGTTAGGAATAAACTCCAAGAGCAATAAATGCAAACCACCTGTTTGAACGTGAACCAAGTGCTTGAGAAAGTTGAAGATCGATGAGAGGAGCTTGTTCTTGCTGAAAAACAACTCACACTCTTCAAGATTTGAGCTTAGATTCAAATGGGAAGAGTGGAGAGCTTGTGGAGTGAGGGAGAGAGCAAGAGAGAGCCTTCTCCGGTGTCTGAGTCGAGCAAATGGCAGAGATGACCGTTGGGGGCGATGGGAGGGAGACTAAGAAGCCTCCTCGAGTCTAACGGTCAAAACAAGTCGCGGTAGCGTCGCGCTATCAAGACAGAGTAAAATGATCTGAATTTTTGTAGCTGTCTTAGGTAAAGGAAATGAGGATATTTGGTGTAAAGATTTGCATTTGGTCACACTTTCAAACCTGTCTTATGCATCCCCTTAATAGTACGGTTTTCCTATGCTTAAATTCAAAATAAAAACGAATTTAAACCTCCTTTGAGCCGGATGCCGCATCTTTTAGTTGTTAGGGCTCCAGCTGCATAAGAATACCTCCTCCTAATGCTTTTGCCTATCCATCATCTCGATAAATCTCAATAGTCTTCTAATCGCGTGGTCATTATCACCAAAACCCACTTTAGGGCTTGATTGCACTTATAAAAATCACCGCGGCCACGTCACCTGAAATTTTCTTGACCGTCCGATCTTTGAATGAATAGTACACAAGGAGGGTTAGGCATATGAAAGAAAAAGCAATATAGAGGTGTCTCTATACAATATAAACATAAATAAAAGGGTTTCGAACTGTAGTGGATCACTTAAAAATGTTTAGAGACCTAAAAAAATATAGTTTAGGAGTTGATGGACCTACATAATACGCCGTCAAAAATTAATAGATCTCTATTGCATTACTTCATCCCAAATATGGCACAAAAGTTTTAAGCAAACCATGCTTGCTTGGTATTTCCTTCGCTCCAAAATAGATATCATTCGAAGTCAAAGACTATTTAGTTTTGACCGAATATCTATAAAAAATATTAGTATCTATAATATATAATAGATCGTTGAATATACTTTCATAAAATATTTATTTAGAGATATAAATGTTGCACATATCTCTACACACTCAGACAAAGTTGATAAAGTTTAATCAACATGCATTCCATAGCTATCTCTATTTTGGGACCGAGGAGTACAACATTGTATGACTCAACGTACATTTAAACATGTAATTCTCGCTTTTCGACAAATCCAATCATTTGAACTTTAATTAAATTTATATAAATAAATACTAACTTTCAATATACAAAATAAGTATTATTAGATTAGTTATGAAATATATTTTTATAATAAATATATTTAAAAATATAAACACTAATATTATTTACTGTAAATTTAATTAAACTTAAGTTAATTTAACTGGCACGATTCCGCATGATCATATATGTACAGAGGGAGTACTCCGGAACCAATTGTATCGACTGTAGGTTGCATGGTACAGCATGGGCAGCAAGTACTCCTCTCCTGTACTAGTACAGCTTTAGTCTCGTGACAAGAAAAAAGAGAAAGATCGAGATCGTACCTGCAGCATGGCGTGCGTGCGTGTGTGCAGTTGGAGTACTATGCACGCAGAGGGCTGTACCATATTCCTATACTAATCAAATACAAATAATCGACATATATTTGGATTACAACATTTAAGTAATATGTACATGCTTTTTTTTTTGCATACAAAGATACAAAGAACTGCAATATGAAATTAGACACCCATAGAATCAAAAGGACGATTACATATACAATCTGTCATTTGGATAGAACTCTAGTATCTACTGCTGCAGAAAACCGTCTGAATAATATTCATTTGGACCTTTCTGAATAAATAAGTCCCTTTTAGGACCCTTTTTAGCTCAAACTATCAATATAATATCTTGGATCAAATATATATTGGGAGTACCGAGCACTCGAGTGGTTTAGATGCTCCTGGCGCTGAGTGTGTGAGAGCTTAGAAACAACTCAGATTGGTTGAAATCGAGTGTGGGGGGGAGAATAAGAAAACACTCGAGCAACAGATAGATTATTTACCCAATATGGAATGCTGAAAAAGAACCCTCAAATCATTTTCACTTTTTAGTTGATCTATATCGAGGGTAGCATTCCCACCATCTCATTTTTTTTTTCTCCAATAGGTTCAATATTCTCTGAAGTGTTTTCCTCAACACTGTTAGGATCAACTGCAGGAAATCCAGAGTTTTTTTCTTTGTTTGCTTGAACTTATCAACTATCATCAGCCAACCATTTAGCAGTGTTTTTCAACCAGCATCAGCAAAACATTCAGCAGTATTTTTTTTCTTTCAGAACAATCAGCCAAACATTCAGTAGTATTTTTCTAGCTCGGTAGCGCACTTACAATCTAACCAGCCGAACAAACCTCGGTCGCGCCAGTTTGCGCTGCCTAATGTGTACGGGCTTGAGCTCAGTTCATCTGCCTGTGCTGATCCCGTCCCGTGTGCTCTTTGTTCTTGCTTTGTTATGTAACCAACGAACAATGCCATGCGGATGCAACGAAACGAGTTCTTGACATACAGTACAACGCAAGCTGACAACATATGCAAACTTCACTTCACGTGGACTCATCTCCAACCCAACCCAATGTACAAGTACAGCACCAAAACAAGAGATCTCTAATAGCTAGTTCCATTGCAGTGAACCATAAACCTAGCTAGAATTACAAAAGCTTGTCTTCTCACACACACATTCATCTCATCTGAAGACATGCCGTCCAATGCTAGATTTACAAAAGCTTGCCTTTTAAACACATGCAATGCAATGCTAGTTATTATGCCAACACCTCTAATCCTACTAGTAGTAATACTATATAAAACACTAGCATACGCCCGAACGTGCGGTTTGATAAGGAAGGTACGTATTATTCTCGTATCCATCCCTATCGTCTCCGTCTTGCACCCATCCTGCTTGAATGAACCCTACGAACCCATCCGTCCACCGGCCGTCGCCGCCGCCGCCGCCGTCATCGTCGTCGTCGTCGTCGGAAGCAGATTCGTACTCGTCGTGGTCTGAAGCAGGCTCGTACTCGTCTTCCCTCTCCACGTGCACGGCGTGCACGCCAGGGCGGCGGCGGCGGATGCGGTCGCCGAGGCGGCACGAGAGGTAGGCGTCGGCGGCGGCGTAGCGCACCTGGCCCCACGACAGCATCTCCCCGTCCCACTCGCTGGTGGCGATCCACGGGGGCTTCTCGACGCGGCCGCGGGGGATCCCGAGGAGCCGGTCGGCCATCTCCGCCATGGGCGCGCGGCCGAGACCGTCGCCGGCGCTGCGGAGCTCCAGCGTCGACGCCACCTCCAGCCCGTGGTGCGCGCGCAGCTTCCGGCAGCCGGAGGCCACGTTGTAGGCGGCGAACGTCACGCGGCCGTCGGCCATGAACCGGCGCAGGATCCTCGGCGGCGCGCCGGCGCCGCCGCCGGCCCGCGCGATCTTGAACACCAGGCAGCGGTTGCCCGCGCACAGCTGCAGCGTGCCGGGGCGCGGCTCGGCGCCGGGATCCAGCTTGCGGAACGGCGGCGTCCACTGCACGCCCAGCCCCACCGTGAGGCCGTCGCCGGAGTACCGGTGCTGTCTCCGGTGGTGCCATAGGGTGGTGTACAGCCACCGGCGCACCACGCCAGGGCGCGCGGTCACCGTGGTCACCACGGGGTTGCCGCCCACGCGCAGGGTGCTCCTCGGCACGGCCGGGTGGCGGCGGCGGCGGCGGCGGCGGCAGCGGCAGCGGCGGGGGGCAACCATGGCGACTACGCCTGTGCTCAAGGTTGGGCCTTGTGCAAGGATGGAAGGAAGGAGGCAACAAGCCAAGATGGGAAGAATCGGCTATTGACGGATGAGGCAGAGAGGTCTTGAGGTTTACAACTGAGCCATGGGCATATATAGGCCCCGTTTAGATCTCAGTTGCAGTAGCAATTCTACACTTAGCACGTTCGTTTGGATTTGACAACTTTTGTTCAATCATGGCCCAAGTATGTTAAAAAGATTCGTCTCGTGATGTACATGCAAAAAGTATAAACATGCAAATATTTCGTCTATATTTAATGCTCCATACATATGCCGTAACGTTGATGTGACTAGTTACAGTTACAATTTACACTGGATCTAAACAGGGCCATATTTATAGATAGATGGACAAAAGACGAGCAGTTGCTTTTGGTTTCTGTTTGACATAGGAATCTGAAAATATATCCCTCCCAAAATTAGATGATGTTTTTGGTTTACACATAGAAACTGGAAAAAGTGAAAATATGTTGTAGTACACAGAAAACATACTCCCCTGCCAAATTAAACGTCGTTTTAGGTTTTCGTGCCACGAGTTTGCCCCAATTTATAAAAAATACATATAATATTTATATTTTTAAATAAATTTATTAAAAAACTAGATTCAAAGATCTTACCATGATACTAATTATGTACCATAAATATTAATACTTTTTAAAATGTATTTAGTCAAAAAGATTTCTTGGAAGTGAAAATAACATTCATAGAGAAATAAGATTGAGTCAGATGCATTAAAAATATTTAAAAACAGAAAAGTGTATTGAAAAAGAAAGAAATGTAAGTATTTTAGGGCAAATTTTGATTGAATCATATAAAGAGTCAACAAAGTATGATTTTAGGCGCCATATACTTGTTTTGTGATAGAGGGATCTATAAAATAAATTCGTTGTTAATAGAGATATCATGCCAAAGATGCTAGACCGCTGATAGAGTACTCTAAATGCATTTTTTAGATCCTGAGGCTTTGTTCCCTTGAGCTAATAAGCGATTTATTTTGGTTTTTTTAGCTCTGAACAGTATTTTTCTTTTATAAGAAATCAGTTTTTCTTTTATAAGAAATCAGTTTTCAGCTTTTGGCTTTCAGCAAACAGTCAATCTCTGTGCTTTTGGCTTTCAGCAAACAGTCAATCTCTGTGCGAGCGGATTTCAGGTTGAGCGTAAAAATCTCCTCATTCGCCTTAGGTTTATAGAAAATATGTGTAATATTTATATCTTTAAATAAATATGTTATAAAAATATATTCAAAGATTCATGTAATGATCTTAATTAATTGTTCGGGAAAGTAACTATGTTCGCTCTTATTTTTTTAGCTCTGTAACAATATTTTCTCACTTTAATTTTAGTAAAAATCAGCGCAGCTTTTCAGGTCCAGCAAACATAGCCGTGGCATCTATATTTTGGGACGACTAATAGCAATAATTGTTTGGTATAGCTCACAACAGATTGATGAGCTATTATAAGCTCTTTTTTCTTGCCAAATTCTCTTCTCTAAAAATAATTTCATATGTGAAGATATTTTTCTTCTCTTCTCATAAAAAAATGAAAGCTGAAAAAAAAATAGCTTGTCCCTCTAACTTATTTCTCCCTTAATCTGAGGTGGCAGTCTTTTCCTGCTCAGTTCACCTGCCGCACGACAAGACAATACACACGTCCCGCACGACAAGACAGCACACACACGTCCATGCTGACAGCACACTGTCTTCGCCTCTGTGGACAGAGATGCGTTCCCTCCAAGAAAATCTCATGATTACACGTTTGAGGTGGATCAGAATGCTGCCTGGAAGCAATTGACCATATTTTTTTTCTCTGTTCGTTTGAATTTAGCTGTCAGCGTTAGCTAATTATTTAGCAATATAGCCATACAATTCAACCAGCCGAGCAGAACCATTAGATCTACTTATATACTCTCTCCGTCTTAAAAAGTGTCTTTTTTTACTTTGATATATCATGTTTGACCACTCATTTTATTTAAAAATTATATATATATTATAAAATAAATAATTATTATTAAAGTATATCTAATAATAAAATAAGTTATAACAAGATAAATAATATTTATTAAATTTTTTTAATAAGATGGATGGTCAAACAATATGTTCTAAAATCTAAAACGATATTTTTTTAGACAGAGGGAGTATATTGTTCAATGCTCAGCCTGTGCTTCATGGAAGCCAGACTCTTCGCTCTTCCCTTCTCCTTTCCATATCAATATTTGTTTGGCTATAAGCCCATTATTATACTGCTCTAATCTCTACGTCCACAGCAACCGTAGATTTCGTATATAATTATAATTATTATTTATGATGTTATTATTTTCTATAAGCTTAGTTAAATATTAAAACATTGACTCATCAAAAGATGAGATGTGTAGTTATTTTAGGGTGATGATTCTCTCACAAACATTTCTTCTCGTGAATCAGCATTGTTTTTTCTCTTATTGTTCAGCGATTTGGTCGTATTTTGGTTCTTGAAGGGTCGCAGAAATTATTGGTTTATATGAAAAGATCACAAAAAATATATAAGTTTTACAAGATGTTATTTTTTTTAAAAAAACAATTCTAATTGGTCTCTAGTAAAAAAGAGAATCACTAAAACGTTGCTACTTTGAATCAGTATTGTGTTTGATCTTTCGGAAGTGTTTCCAATGGTACTGAAGAGAACCGAAACGGATTCTTGGATCCTAACAGACCCACGGAATGGAGGGATGGTTCATACTATCAAAGGCTTGACCTTTTCTGAATACTTTGTTCTGCGTAAATTGTGCTTTTGTATCGGAGGTGTCGAACTTATCAAGTTTGATCAGATCAACTATACAAAAAACACATACTAATAATTAGGTACTATGATGTACATTAAGTATCGATGGATTAACAGTGAAATGTATTTTTATAATAAATATACTAGGAGATACCACAAAATAATAGTAAAATATATTTCTATAATAAATATATTAGGAGACACAATGTTTTGTCAAACTAAAAGAAGGTGTATGCATTTTGAGACAAAAAGAGTTGGCCTGTTGGGTTGGCTGAAAATAAACTAAATTTAGCTAATACTGATGTTGATATGATGTGGAGAGAAAAACACTTTACGGAGTACTATATAGTTAAAAATAAGCAGCAAGGATAGTACAGGATAGTACACCAGATCTTTGCTTAAAAAAAGGTCAATACTGCCATGTTCTTGTGTGTCCTGTCCGGTCCAGCGAGATTATTGGAGCGTCAGCGTCACCGTCACTGGCGGCTGGCGCGACCACCATGATCTCGAGAAATAGTTTTTACTGCCATCTCGAGAAATAGTGTCGCATGCTCGATCAAGCCTCATGGCTGTTTAGTTTTTAAAAAGTTTTGGATTTAATAACTTTTATTCGACTATATTTAAGTAGATTTAAAAGATTTATTTTAATATATATAGATAAACGACGAGAAATCTTAGAATTTTTTTGAAAGTTTAGAAACTAAAAGGACCACGAGGCCTCAAATCACAAGACTCAAATCGCTAGCTATGGATAATGGATGGATCGAGAGAGAATAGGAAAAGTTTGGTCATCAGCGACAAATTCGTCGTCGTCGTCCTCGTGTACTCATCACCTCTGACTACATGGTCCACTGCAATGACTGCATTATACGCTATCTGGCTAGATAGTTTGGCCCCATTTAGTTGAAAAAAGGTTTTAGTTCTGATACGGTAGCATTTTTATTTATATTTGATAACTTTTATCTAATTATTATAGACTAATTAGACTTACAAGATTCGTCTCGACATATGTATATATAAACTATATAATTAGTTATTTTTATCTATATTTAATGTTTGATGTATACGTCTAAAGATTCGATGTGACGGAGAATCTAGAAAAAAGATTAAAAAAGTTTGATAACTAAACAATACTTTTTTTTTCTTTTTATTCTGAATCGGCAGGCCATTCGCATCTGCGTGCTGAGGACACCCTAGCTCAAGGACTACAAACATGGCCCAGTCATGCTTGCACGTTGTAGAATTTGTAGAGCGGTGCTGAATTTTTTTGGTGGTGGCGCTCAGTTTTTCTTCTAATATGACTTTTAACATGCTGAGCTGTAAATTCTTTACCATGTATTATAAGATTTTCGTTTCAGAATTTCTGAACACCTTTTAAGCTTCATCTATCTATATATGCTACTAGGATCCTTTGTACGTGGCCCTTTTTCTCCCGGTACATGACTTGGATCTGTGGTATTATTACCAGCTCATCTATGGTTCCTTTTTTTTTTTCCAATCCCTAAGTACTAGCTGCTTATTTATTACGGCTGAAAGCTGCAGGATCTTTAGAACTGAAGAATTAAGAGAAACCATAGAGGCGGCAGTGCCATGGGAGTACGCTCTCCATGGTCAGGGATGGGATCGGAGAAGCAGCACTTGGCAATGCCGAGCTGCCTGCTCTTGCTTTCGTATGCATTACCAACGCCGTCATCAGATGCTAAAGATTTCCTCCGTTTACTAAGGACCAAAAATCGAAGAAACAAGCAATGCAGATTTAATTAAGATATTCGGAGCTAAAGAGAAACGATGCATCATGTTCTCTTGGCCCTCTTGTTCTACTATTAGCAATGTATATGAGATGATTCTTCTGAAAATGGCTTGCTGTATCCCTTTATGTATGGGAATGCATAGGGTTTTGTTACGATCAGTGTACAAATGACTCATCCCTTTATGTAGCTTGATTTTACTTGATCGATCAGCTTATTACAGTGTACGGATGTGTTCTGAAATGAGATTGTTCTGAATATGAAACAGAGTGATCAGTTTACTGGGTGAATGCTATTAAACAGAGTGCAGTTTATTAAAAAAAAAACTGCTAGTTAAAAATAGCTCAAAAGGAGTGTTACGACAGGTCATCCCAACTGACAGCGTGAATCACAGTAAAATCCAGTGTAACACAGTGCATTGGGATTGTCTTGTGTTGTCATATATGGTGGCAACGAACCAGCGGCCATGATTTGTCATGCGTGCATGCTTTGCAAATCGTGCTCACAAACCGAAACTGCATATCCTAACATCAAAGATATGTAAATGATTAGTCAAGTAGGCTATACATAGCATATGGGTAGCAGAAAGGACCCTGAAGCTTTCATCAATGAACTGAACCAAAGCAAAGTTCACAGTTGATAACTGAACAAGTTCGTCGTCAGAGACTCAGAGGGTTCATCAGTGCAAAACGCAAAGCTGAGTGCTGAGCTTCGGAAAAGAGCATCCCAGAAACGGCACCGTGCAACATGAATCAAATCAACATCAATGGCACTGATCAGTATATGCAACTTGATCGACGATGATGATTCATATATGAACCAAGCATTGACCATTGATGCGAGATTGATAGACATCAGCAATGCAAACAAGTGGTCTATAACATGGAATCCAGGTACACACGAGTAGAACAGCAATCCTAACTGAAGCATCATCCAAACAGATTTCACTGTCACAATCTCTGAAATTCAGAACAGGCTGATATAGCAGTAATGCTAATACTAACATAAAAACGTGGAAACATAGCAGGAACTAATAGCACCACCTAAAAACAGTCTTCGAATCCCAAGCACGTGCGTGTAATACAAAGGACAGAAAAGAAAGCCTATTTGGAGAAACGTGTCAGGTATGGATTGATCAAACTTGGCCAACGCCATCAGCATCGGCGATCACAGCAGGTAGAACTCTTCGAACTCCTGTTCGTCGTCCTGATCAAACCCATAGTCAACCTCCTGATCATACCAGTCGTCTTGGGCGAGTGCATCGTCCTCGCAGCCATCGATCACCACCTCGTTGCTGATCAACTCTGCTGATCCATCCATAATTCCAGCCCCATAAGTGTAGTTGTAGCCTTGTAACTCTTGATGATCAGCCCCATAAGTGTAGCTGTAGTCTTCTACCTTGTGATCATCCTTGTTGTAGTTGTAGCCTTGTAGCTCTTGATCATCCTCATTGTAGTTGTTGTTGTAGCCTTCCTCATCATTCTGATCCTCATTCCCCTGCTTGCAGCCTTCCTCATCGTTTTCTTCATGCTGAATGCAGTCTTCCTCATCCTCCCGATCATCCTCGTTGAAGTCTTCCTCCTCCTCCTCCTCCTCATCATCATCATCATCTTGATCATCTTCATCGCAGCCTTCCTCGTCCTCCTCATCGGAGTCGTCAGCTCCCAGAGATCCAGTCCCGGTGTAGCTGCCATCGTCCTCCTCATCTTCCTCATCATCGGTGAAGGCTCCGAACCAGAGGTCCTCAAAGACATCCGAGGAGTCGATGCTGTAGTCCGAGTCTGAAGCATAAGCTCGGACGGGCAGACCACGGAACACGTCGTCGTAGGAGTCCATCTCGCTCTCCGTGTCAGAATCATCAGTCAGGCTCAGGCCGGCGTGGGTGCCCATGACCTTGCCGCCGGTGATGGCACCCGTGCCTGGCACTGGCACTCCAAACAACGATGGGGGCGCCGCACGGACGACGACCAGAGGCGCCGGCTGGACGACCACGGCAGCAGGTGCCTGCCTTGGGCGGACGACGACGGCGGGAGCGCGCTGGGCAGGAGCAGGAGGCGCCGCGCGGACGACCACTGGAGCACGACGCGCAGGGTTGACGCGCTGGACGGGAGCGCGCTGCTGGGCCCGGGGCGCGGGAGGTGGTGGAGGCGCGGCGCCGCCGGGGCAGAGGAGGACGAGGCCGAGGCGGAAGGCGAGGTAGGCGTCGACGGAGGCGTACTGGACCTGGGCAAGCGAGAGGCGCGGCGCGTGCCAGGCGCTCATGGCCACCTCCCTGGGCTTGCGGATCCCGGGGTACCCGAGGAACCGGTCCGCCATCTGCTCGACGGAGGCGTTCCTCCCCATGCCGGCGGCGGCGCGGAGCTGCCTGCCGCGCGCCACGTCGAGGCCGTAGTGCTCCCACAGCATGCGGCCGTCGTGCGCGGAGCCCGACCCGACGAAGGTGACCCTGGGGTCGGCGAGGAACCGGCGCAGCGCCTCCGGGACGGCGTCGGCGCGGGCGAGGTGGAAGACGAGGCAGCGGTGGCCGACGCAGAGCTGGAGCGTGGCGGGGACGGGGACGGGGGTCGTCGTCCCGCCGCGGCGGAGCGGGACGCCGGTCGGGGTCCACTGCACGCCGAGGCCGACGATGAGGCGGCCGTGGTAGAGGCGGCGCCCGTGGAGCCAGCGCGTGGTCGCGACCCAGCGCCGCGCGTCGGCGGGCCGCGCCGTCGCTAGGGACGCGAACCCCTCGCCGTGGACGTGGACCGTGTAGGCGTCGTGGTACGGCGTCGTGCGGCGGAGGCGCGTGGAGACGGGGACGATCGCGTCGTCCATGGCTGCGGCGGTGGCGGCGGGGGTTTCTTTCTTGGGGCTGGGGTTTTGGACGGGGAAAAACGAGAGAGGATTTTCGGAGGAAAAAAAGGTGACCAAGTCAATCTAAGTCGGTTGGGCCGTTGGGGCTTGGGGCTCTATAAATTTGTGATTAATATAAGTTTATTTACTATATACGTCGATTCTATCGTGTTTTCAGATTTCCTACCAAACTTTTAGTTGCAAAAATATACTCTAGTTATTTTTTGAATGCCTTCTAATTATAAGTTATTTTAGTTTTTTCTAGATACTGATTTTTCTATGCATTAGACATAGTGTATATTTAGATGTATATAGAAAAAAAAATCAAAGTGGTTCATAATTTGAAACGGTATGAGATATAAATTCGAGTTAGTGTGCTGTTTGAATGAGTTATAAAAAAATAGTAAGAAATCAAAAGTTGGCATCATATGTTCGGACGGAGACTTTGAGATGTTAGAACCAATTCAATTAATTAATCCATAAAACTTTGGTTAGCCTAATCACATGAACATAGAAAACTTAGGCTCTTTTTGATATAGCTCTGGCTTATTGCTAACCAGAGCCAGTGAAGCTAAAGCTCCTAGTTCATTTTCAGATGAAAGAGAAAAAACCCCTTTCTGCAATGCAACATGGGGCAAGTTCTTTTTTTTTTTTGAGTTGCTAGATGTGCGTACCGCACATGTTGCCACGGCTACCACAACACGAGTCTCCTCGTGACTTGTGAGTTGGGTAAAATAAGGGTTGGTTTTGACTGATACTGATTACTGTGAGAGTAAAATGTTATTAAAAAAATGTTGATTTTGGTTGATAAGCTAGAACAAATTGTAGATCTTTAGACCTTAAATTAACACTTACTTGGTCTTAATGTTTGGAGGCGTAGAAGTGCCATCGGGTTGTTGATGTCCTTGTGCCTACCCAGGTGGCGAGCATACCAGTATAACACATCGTTGGTGAAGAGGTGGAGGGTGCTTAAACTTATGGGTGGCCATCGTGCCTAGGGTGGAAACAGTCGGGAAAATCTCAGTTCCCTTCCGTCTCAATAAAATTTCTATACTTAACTCACATGAACTCATGTTAATGTTATTCCGACCGTTTTTGTTTTTCCGTTTTTGGCAAATCTAAAAATAGGACAATAAATATATTAAAATGTTGGTGGTGTATTGCAGAATGCTTGTAACATGATCATGTACTCAGCTATACTTATAATTCTTTCATAAAAAAATTGGTCAATGCTGACATCACCATGCCTAGCTACCAAAAAACTTGAAACTGTGATGCATTCAAATAAACATTATATTTCTTGCAACAAAAACAATGAAAAAATTTAATTGAGTAAATTTGGACGTCATTTTGTCCATATAATTTTTTCTAATGAATTTGAAACATTTTCTTATTGAGCGTGACGATGTTCTAGGTTCTAGGGAACAATTGATCCGATTTATTTATATAGGATAAAAATGTTGTAAGCATTGTTCGTCCAAATAGTTGTTTAGCTCGTTTACACACAATGATTTATGAAGATACATTCAAGCCATTTATCCAGTTGAAATGACTATGTTGTCCGTCGAAGTGGTTGTTTAGACTGAAAATAGGTCAAAATAGCACAGCGTGGTAGTACTAGTTTAGGCTAATACTAGTTTCAAAAGAAAAAAAATATTTTGGCTTCAAAAGAAAACGCGATAAGCTTTATGAGAAAAAATGGTATACCGAAAAAATACGTTTGAATTTTTAAAATTTGAAATTCAAATTTTATAAACGACCTTGAATGGAGAAACTATCTAAATGAAAGTTGTAGATCTCAAAAAGTTACGTGACTTTGTAGTTGAGAAATTTTTCATTTGAATTCATTTAGAGCCTCAAACAGTTGATTTTCCACTGATTCGTTATAATATGTGGGGAACCAAACTCTATTCTAGTCGGTGAGGTGCAGTGGTAAGGCAGGATACACGCGGAGGTGAGGTCGCGGGTTTGAATCCCACCAGTCGCGTAGCATGTGGATCTTGTGCGAAAAATGATGTTGGCCAATGGGTCTCTTCCAGAATTTAATTACTTTTGTTGCTATTTAAAAACTCGTTTTTCGAAAAATCATTATCACAGGCGGTTCTTGGTTCTTTAAGTGAACCGCCAGTACAAAATTGATTTATATTGACGGTTCACAAACCACCGCATGTGAAAAACGACGATTTTCACTGACCCCCTACTACTAACGGTTCAAAAAACGCCACTAAAAATACGTGTACAACCGCCTATACAGTGCTTCTATGTACTAGTGGTAGGTCTGTAAAACTGGTCCAGGTTGAAGGGAAGAATGTTTCTAACTTTTCGAGGAAAAAGAATCTTCCATATATAAATAAATAAGGTTCTGTGTTGCACTCGCACAGCTCAAGCTCCTTTTTTTTTTTTTTTGTCAAACTAGTCTTCTGCAAACACCTTCACCAGTTCACCCATAAAGCTTCTTAAAACCCACTATCACATAAGATGGAGAAGGATAAAGCCGAAAATAATATATTTTCACAACTTCATCTTGTATATGTGGGCCCACACATGCGTGAGAACTGCTAAGTACGGAGAAGATCGACGGAAAAATAGAGAAGGAAAATAAAAGCTAATTAAGGACAATATAATTATTTTTATTGTTTTTATTTACCGTGAGAAGTTGTTGCACCAAAGTAGCGCGCGGTTAGGATATGTGTGCATCCCAAGTTCCCAACCGAATGATTTTGGATGGCCTCGCTCGATCCCCGGCCGGCCGGCCGGCCCCTATAAATAGATACGGTACCTAGTAGCACGTACCAAGCCAAAACCCTCTCCCTCTCCCATCCTCACGACCATGAAGGTCCTCGCTGCCGTCTGCTTCCTTCTACTTCTTCTTAATGGTAGTAGCTTATTGCGTTGCTGTGTTATTGCATTGTCGTAGTCATATAGATATATAGATCCATGATGACTTTCTTATAATGCAGCGGTAGCTGAGTCGCGAGCAGTGGCCGGCGCCAACAAGCGGCACCACGACGAAGATCACGGTGATCACCACCACGGCCACCACGGCGGCGACGATGACAACCACCACGGCCACCACCACGGCGGCGGCGACGACGACAAGAAGGATCGTTCGACGCACAAGCTGTTCGTGTTCGGCGACGAGTTCGCGGACGTGGGCAACCTGGCGTCGGACGAGTCGCTGGGCGGCCTGTCCAAGACGTGGCGGTACCCGTTCGGCATGTCGGACGCGGCGCACGGCCGGAAGCCGACGGGCCGCTTCTCCGACGGCCTGGTGATGTCCGACTACATGGCCAAGATCCTCGGCCACCGCGAGTCCCCGCCCGCCTACAACGGTGACGACTGGGACGGCGACGCCGTCGACCCTTCCGGCCTCAACTTCGCCGTCGGCGGCGCCGCCGTGCTCCAGGCTCCCGTCCCCGACAACGCCGCCGTGGTCACGCTCCGCGACCAGGTCAAGCAGCTCCGCGACCTCGTCAGGGACGGCGTCGTCGACGACGACAAGGACTTGAAGGAGTCGGTGGCGCTCGTCGCCTTCTCCGGCAACGACTACGGCCAGGTCGACGGCGAGGGCTTCGACGCGCTGATTCCGAGGGTGGTGGACGAGCTGGAGAGCGTGGTGGCGCAGCTGCTGGACCTCGGGGTGACGAAGGTGGTGGTGAGCACGCTGCCGCCGTTCGGGTGCTCGCCGTGGCTGGCGAGGGAGGCCAACTACAGCTCGTGCCGGGACGACGGCGACGGCCCGGCGAAGCACAACGCGGCGCTGCGTGACCGGCTGGACGGCGACGAGGACGTGATGGTGCTGGACGTCTACACGGTGATGATGGACATGGTGGCGCCGCCGCCGCAGGGCTCGGAGGTGTCGGCGAGGTTCAGGGAGCGCCTGGAGCCGTGCTGCGAGACGTACGACGGCGAGGACACGGACCACTGCGGCGACCCCGACGGCAAGTACTGGCTGTGCGACCGGCCGGAGGAGTACTTCTACTGGGACTTCGTCAACCCGACGCAGGCCGGATGGAGGGCCATCATGCAGCTGCTCCAGGGACCCATCATGTCCTTCCTCGGCATCTCACAGCTCAATCACTTTTAGCTTGAGTTGTTGACTAGGATTTTCATGGAATAATTAGAATAACTAGTGGACGAAGCCTATACTATAATTAAGTTAGATTAGCTAGATTACCAGCTTAGGTTTGGAATTCATATATAGTTAATAATAATTCTTCGTCCATGATTATTATGCATCTGATACAATCAGATAGCTACGAGAGTTCAGCTGATGCTTCCGTATTTCATTCATCATCTAAATATAATGGAGCATCAATACATCTATTCCACTGTGTTGAGTATATATACATTTGCATTGTTTCTTTTTGCACAAACATAATGGGAAAATGTGGCTTATTACAAATTCTGTGCTTAGATTTTTATAGCTTTTATTTATGAGGTAGTAGTCAATAGCATTGGTCGACGTCATTGTTTTTTTATATACGTGCAATTATTCTTTAAATTAAATTAAATTATTATTATATTAGTTAGGCCTAGCTAGATGTTTGTTCGTTTAGGATCATCTGCAACGTAGTTATCACGTGCAGTGTAACAAAAAAACAGTGTCAAACATATTATCACATTAGTTACCATAGTCACATTAGTTACCATAATCCAAACAACTTTCCTTGTTTGTTGAGTCGTCGTTGTTTTCGCTAGCTAGGATTATTTCGATCGATTGATCTGCATGGAATGGATGGGAATGACGAAGCCTACACTATAAGTTAGAATAGTCGTCGTTATTACAAGCTTAGGTTTGGAATTTATAGTTAATAATTCTTCGTCCATGATTATATTGCTTATTATGCATATCAGTTTAGGGTTATAGGAGTTTAGCTGATGCTTCCTTATATTTTTACCGTATTTCATTCATCATCTAATTATACATATTTCCATTGTGTTGAGTATAAAAACAATTGCATTATTTTTTTTGCACAAACATAATGGAAAAATGTGTCTAATTAAAAATTTATTCTTACATTTTTATACCTTTTATTGTATGTATATATATATATCAGGTAGTAGTAAATAGCATCGGACGTCACTGTTTTTTTATATACGTGCAACTATATTCTTTAAATTAAAAATTAAAGTACTATTATATTAGTTAGGCCTAGCTAGATGTTTGTTCGTTCAAGATCGAAGATTATCACAGATGCGCCAACGACTTCGTTGGGAAATTCAAAACGCCGCAACGTAGTTATCACCTGCACTGTAACAAAAAAATAGTGTCACAATCATATTTTGTCACATTCGTTACCATATCCAAACAACTTTCCTTGCTTATCTTATTTTATAAAATTAATTAATAAATGAATATATATTTCATCTATTACCTTTTAGAAAATAATAATAGATAATTCTAACCATCCGATCTTATATTAAGTGAACTTTTTGAGAGTAGCAAATTAAAGTATTTTTTTCATATACGTGCAACCACATTATCTAAAATTATCAATATTACATTATTGGTTATATAAAACCTCTCTTAGCTACATGGGTTGTTGTTGTGTTCGTCCAAGATCATAGATGCCCAAAGTCTAGACTCAATTACATGAACACCCATGATTACATTGCATAGGCCCATGAGTTCGTTCAATAGTAGCGAAAGTGCGAAACGACATGTTGTTCAATACCTCTAGAGGACAGTAAGTTAAACTGTGACTGAATCCTTCCTCAACATAATTTGATTCATATATCAAATTTTAACTAGTTCTCTGCGCTCTGATAACAGAGCTTACAAAAGTCTAGTACGCTACCACAATGTTGTGACACCACAAGGCCACGATTCCACGTTTCATTCGTGGTCTTCACTCCTTGTTATGTGCCCACAAGCTCTCCTCTTTTAATCGACTAGAAGAGAGGTGCGACACATATATATGGACGTGTATAATAATGAACACGTACCGTTTCTTTATATTTTGAGGCAATACATAACTACCAATAAGTTACCTTGTCATTTCTTTGCTAACTCTTGCATTGGTTAGCTCTCATGAGCTTCATCCATTATATCGTATTATCAACAATTTTCATTGCTTTAGAATTGTTACTTTAGCTCACGAGCTTTAGACTTTTTAAAAATAAAAAGTCGTTGCATGTATGAGTTAAACATACATGTTCTTGCATTGATTCTTATCAAACTCGGGCATCACAATAATTTTTTCAAAAAAAAACTAAAATAGTCACTTTCAAATTAAAAGATAATGGAACGACAAAACAAACAACAATATATTCATATCTTGTCTGTTTCTTATTATATATTGAATATATTAATTGTACTTAGTGGACATGATGTGAATGATTTGCATTAATAGGTTGAAAGTTAGTGGTTAATGTGACATTAGTGGAAGATGATGTGGATAGAGTTGGTGAGAAGTGACGTGGATAGCTTGCATGTTGGATAGAACTCATAGTGGGGTTTAATAAAAATATAAGATACTAAAAGAACGCCCCGCATGTTGCTGCCAAAATTGCAAATGGAATTATCCTACTTTTATTTACTAATAGGAATGAATACGTAGCCTTATTTATGTTAGTGGATGATTTTTAGCATCATGTTATGAACAACTAAATATATATTAGTAAATGATGTGTTTTGCTAATGTGAATACCTTAAATGAAGACGTAAAGATTATGTGTTAGTTGGATGTGTTAGTGGATGCTGATGTGGACAGTTCGCATGGCAAGATAGTTGCATGTGCTAGTGGTACTGCATGATGATGTCAACACTTTGCATTGCAAGATAAATTGGTAGTGGGATTTGAAAATATAAAAATTATAAATATAGATAAAAAGATAGATATGTATAGATATTATAAATATATGGATATGGATATTTAGATGTAGATGTAGATATTAGATTATATTTTAGATATCAGGTTCAATATAGATATAGATATAGATATAGATTTGGATTTATAAATATCTAAGTGCTAATTCAATTTAAGATGTGTAGCACATGAGAAATAATATTTAAAGAATGTTGGACCTATCCCCACAAAACATAAATATGTATTTATTTGAAAAAATTGTTTCAGGTGTTATCATTGAGCTCAATATATACGCCCCGCACGTTGGTGTTGAAATCGCAGGTGGAATTATCCTACTTATGTTTACTAATATGAATGAATAAATATCCTTATTTATGTTAGTGGATGATTTTAGCATTTTGTTATGAACAACTAAATATATGTTAGTAAATTATGTGGTTTGCTAATGTGAATAGCTTGATTGCTTGAATGAAAACGTAACGGTTATGTGTTAGTGATGTTGATGTGGACAATTTGCATGGTGAGATAGTTTTATGTGCTAGTGATGGCCCTGCATGATGCCGACACTTTACATGGCAAGATATGTGTGTGTGGATATATATTTAGATGTAGATGTGGATGTGGATGTGGATGTAGATGTAGATATTAGATTAATTAGATTTTAGGATATCAGGTTCAATACAGATATAGATTTATATTTATAAAGATCTAAGTGCTAATTAAATTTAATATGTGTAGCATATGGGAAATAAGAATTCAAATAATGTAGGACCTATCTTGGCACAGAACATAAATATGTAATTATTTGAAAAGTATTTTGTTTCGGGTATTATCATTGAACTGTAGCAGATGTGAGTGGAACAAGATAAAACTACTCATGGTTTTTGTAGATGATTTTTGACTTAACAATCGAGAAGGGTCATATATAATACTTTCAGAATTTAAAAGTCCTTTGAGAAAAAGTTTGATAATTTTACGCGTCAAAAATAAATTTCGATGGCATACTCAATGAACTATTCCTAATGAAAACAAGCATACAAGGTGACGAGTCACCACTCACAAGAGAGGTCACAAAAACATGTGAACCATAAAGAATAATTTGTAGACGGTACATCCAAATTATATAAATTAAGATCATATTATTATGCTCTGTGTAATTAAAAAAAAGAATACAAGCTATAAATTAAACCGCACTTCAGCATATCTCAATGTTTTTTTCGGAGAACATTTTTCTAATCATGGTAGAAATTTTTCTTATGTAGAGGAACAATGTTCCTGGTTCAGGTACCAAAACATAAAAAATTTCAGATATATGAGAAAATAGTTCTAGGTTCAAAAGAAAATGGTTTTTTTTCAAAAAAAATTATGATATAGCTTCGTTAATTTTTCAAGTTGATGAGAAAATGCTTCTAGCTTCATGAGAACTTAAAAGAAATAAAAAAAAATCCATTGATCTTTTTCAGTGTCTTGATAAATATCACTATTACAGTATTACTGTATCATCACTAATTTACAATAATTTTTTTTAAAAAAATGTTCCACTAGCCATTTGCCAACGCTTGGAATAATTGTGTGGAGAAGAAAGAAGGAAGAAGTCCGTTTCACCTCCTTCAACTATTGCTCAAGTCTAATTTTGCTCCCTCAACGACAAAACCAGAAATCTTTGCTCCCTCAACTATTCAATACCATGCAATTCATACCCTTTCGTGGTTTTGTAGGCAGTTTCATCCTCCGGTCGAGATCCAACGGAAACAAAGTGCATGCGAAGTTTATGTTACATGATCCAGTGGAGGTTGTTGGCCTGAAACCAAAACGGAGACGTGTCCTGGGCTCCTAGCTTGCATGACAATATGCAATCTAATCACATAATTGCGAATTTAACTCTACATCTTTTTTATCGGATATTTCTCTTTCTAATCACATAATTGCGAATTTAAATATTTCTTGCATCTTGTCGGAAACATTGTGTAACTAACTAGTCCATACAGTAGTCTATATTATCAGCTACCTATATGCTTTATAGTCCACCTATAAGAATAGAAAAAACATTACCTTTTCTCTATATTCTCTCTCCCTTGTGTACTGTTATACTGTAGTATGGTGTTTCATTGCTTGAGGGTCCACATGAATAATTTATTTTGGTCATGCAACATTGTAGAGATATAGACCACTGTCATTGGACCTACTCATATGGACCACTTATGTAAATACATTGTGGTTACTCTTATCCATAGATTTTTTTAGAGCTCTTCGAGATGCTATAACATCTTTATTTTTAGAACAAATTAAGAGAAAATAAAAAATACTTATATGTCATCACTTCAATTTCTAATCTGATGCTATTATGTATTAAAATATAGAAATTTTTGGAACCAAACGGAGTCTAAGAGAAAATATAAAATACTTATGACTAGTAAATATGGCCGTTGCTATGGTTGTATATTATTTGTTCAAAGTTTAAATTGTTTTTAAATTTTGGCTTAAGTTTTTTTGGGAATAGGAGCAACATTAGATATTTGTGTGCCGATGAGAATTGCAGCGCAGAGGAAGGGGGGGGGGGCTCGCTAGGAGGCTGAGGCAGCTCTACATTCACGGATTCACCGTGCACACGAACGAGTGCATTGAACGGGAGTTGCGCTCGGCGTGGGAGAACAACGGGGGCGGTCGCGCAAGCGGGGGTAGCGCCACCACAACGGGTGATGACGACATGGCTGTTGACCTGAGCGCGAGCGAGTGTGTTAATGAAGATTGATTGGTAAATGTAAATACAGATATAACACATATTAATTTAGTGCAATGTTAATATTAATGCAAATCACCTTTTGCCCCCTAAATCCGTCATATTTGAGTTTAATTTATTAATATACTAGGTTTTAGCTTAATATGTTTCATCACTTTTCATTAGCGTTAAGGATCTAATAGTTTCATAGGGCCCACATGTCTACCATGAATGCGTCCTATAACCCTAGGCTGGCCCAAAAATTTGATCCTTCTGAGCACAACCAATGAACTGCGGAATGCACAAGACTCACGTTTTCGGCTGAAACTGCTTTCAAAACTACTAAGGGATGTGATTTGGACGGTATAGAAGAGTTAAGGGAGCAAGGGTTTCTGGTTTTGTGGTTAAGGGACAAAAATCAGACTCGAGTAACAGTTGAAGGAGGTGAAATAGACTTTTTCCAAGAAAGAACCCAGGAAAAATACGGCCCAGGAAGAGAACGGCCCATGAGGGTGACAGCCCCACCGCCGTCGCCCCGCGCCGCGCCTCGGCGACGGCTCGACGACCGCCGCGCCGCCCTACGCTCCGGCCTCCAGGTGCCCTGGTCTTCGTGGGGCCCTTCGCCGTCGACTAACACACCACCACCATGTATGACCGCCCCTTCTCTTCCCATTTTGCTCTACGAAACCTAGCACCAAACCCTAACTGTTTGGCTATCTGTATTCGGATTACAAATGTGGTGTAGTATGTAGTATTATGCCAACTAACTTCGGGTTTTTTTTTTTTTTTGCAAAAATTATCGGGTGTACATGTGTACACCCATGCCCTTTACTGAGTCGGCCCCTGGACCAAGGGTGATCATGGAGATCACCGACGAGATGCTCAAGAGCATGGTGGTTGGCCTGGCCTGCCGAGACTACGTGAGTAGCCTGTTTTTTTTCTTCACTCCAATTCATATGCAGATATGCTTGACGATGGACCAATAACCCTTTTGCCGCCCAAGAAGTGGTGAAATTGGCGTTGGGTCAAGGAACCTTATATTTTCAGTGGTGAGAAATCGGCTTCATTTACTAAGAGAGGCATTTGAACACGTCACATTCTTAATGGACGCATATATTTAGTTAAATTTCCAGGGTAGAACATAGTACAGCTTGAACATTGAACAGCCAAAACATGCTAAATGTTGCTTCATTTCCCCTGCTCCCAAATAATTATCAAACTCAGTCACTCTATCTTTCCAGTTCCTCTTGAATTTCTCCTTACAAGCCTAGCATTGTTGCCTTGAACCGAGACACATGCCAGCCCTGTCAAACTTTGGTGTTTCCAATAAACTTGAAGAAAATAGTGTTGTTTGGACTGCTATGATGCCAAAGCTTGCCGCATTTGTGATTTTGACATGTACGACTTAATTATCATCCAATGTTTCTTACTAGAATATAGCAAGTGCTACCTTTTCTTTTGTAGATTTCATGGCAGGGAAGACAATAGTGAAAATAGACTCCAAATTTGGTGCACAGTTTATGTGCGATCCTTTGAAGCAAGATGATCCAAGATTTCAGCATTTAATGCTGCTGATTTGGCAGCGTCACTGCACCAGTACTATGGCCGTTTGCGCAGCCAAAATTTTGGCAGGCAAATGGCTTCCATTCGCAAATGAACAGGTGGACAGCTTGTCGTTAGCGTTGTGCACACCAATTTTGGCAGCAATTAACATACTAGCCAAATTTCTTTGGTGTTGCCAGACTTGGTAAGGGCAGGGATCCAAACCAAATAGCTCTCGAGAATCATATGCTGCCGCAGCCAAGCAGACGCCCGTTAGTCCCTGCCCTCCTCTCTTCCAGCCGCTCCTCACGCCGCCACAGCACCGCTGTTCCTTTAACCTAGTGGAGGAGAGATCCATCCATCCTGGTCTGGATTGGCTGGTTCCTTCTGCTGGTGAGCACTCCTTCCTTTGCTTGGATGGATTCTGTTCTTAGAGTTGGATTCCCACTCATTTTGTTGTGGATTCACTTACAGCTACAAATTTGAATCCATCCATACCAACCTCGATTTGTTTGTTCTTTCTATTGGTGAGAATTCCTTTCTTTGACTGGATGTATCAGTTCTTCTCATGGTTGGATTCTCAGTCAGTTCTATCATGAATTTCCACGCTGCTACTAATCTGAATCCATCTATCTATGGTTTAATTTGGTTCTTCCTCTTCTTCAGTTGCCAAGGCCCATATCCTTGGTACCTGATTGATTAGTCCCAGCTTATTTTCCAAAGATTTTTTGGAGGGTTTGCTGTCATGACAACTCCACCCAGGGTGAGCATGGAGATCACCGATGAGGTGATCAAGAGCATGAAGATAGGGATGGTCTTCCAAGGCTATGTAAGCCTTTGTTCTTCTCCCAAATTACCCTTGGCAACTGCTTGCTGGAAATAAACTATTCTATACCCCTACGGTCGAAAAATTCTTTTCTTATAGAGAAATAAGTGCTAAGTTGATACTTGAGTTGACTTGCTTTTCTTATTAAATTTACTTTGCTTTCATGAGGGAGTTCAGTTTAGACTGCTGCATGAATGTGATGCATGAATGTGAATGCAAGGGCTTGGAAGGTGCATTGGTTCAAATATATTGCCCAAAGGTGTTTAACCGCCAATCTGCCATTTATCGTGTTACCATATGTGGTGGTGGGACCGTGGGATTGGAGTTCTTGTTCTTTAGCTGTACTGGCAATTTTCTTGATATAATTATGTATATGCCATAGCGCAAAATGAATAGAATAACGTGCCCTTGCTACCATGTGACAAGTATTAAATTTTCAATTAGCCTGGCATCTAGTAGTGTGATGTCAGACTGGAGCACCCAAGTATCAGTGCATCGTAATGAACATAACCAGTTTAAAAAACATAAAAAATGATTTCATGGTGTGTTTTTATAACTTGAAAGACTTGTTTGACTTATATCTTTGTTGCATCCCTTCCAAATGCACATCTCTATTTAGAGAACTGCTCAATATACTACTTAGGCACACTATGCTCATTTGATTCTTTTGTTGTATCATAATTCTATTTCAGAATGGCAGAATTTGTTCTATGGATTTTCACAGCAAGGCTACCAACTATCTCGTGACAGCTAGCGATGATGAATCAATCCGTCTGTACGACACCCAAGATGCAGTGTGAGTGCGGATCATTACTTGTCTTTGGAATTTTATATTTGAGTAAATAGGGTCAGTATTGATTTTTTTTTTTTTTGGGTCATAAAAGATGCAATTTCTTACATTCTAGTAGTTCAGTAGTTGTTTTGTCTAGTTGGCATGCTCATTGATGTTCCTTAGGATTTACTCTTTATTTTCAGTTTCCTCTGCACAAAAAACTTACATTCTTGTGTATCTTTATCGGTTTATTTTAGTGATTAATATTGAAACTTCTGTTCAACTTTAGTATTCTACACAAGAAACTTTCATTTATGGCAATGATTCAGTACCTTTTTGTAGTGATTTGTTTTCACGCTAAACTATTTCTTTCTTTGTGATATGTATTTTTTTTTCACTCATGTAAATTTTCAGGTGTTTGAATACTATTAATAGCAAAAAATATGGGGTTGAACTTGTGTGCTTCACTGACAACCCATCTGTTGTCTTATATTCATCGAGCAAGGGCTGGGATGGTAAGTCCTGTGTTATGTCAACTTAAAAATGATTTATGCCATATACTGAGAAGAAGTAATGATGCAGAATCTCTGCGTCTACTCTCAATGAATGATAATCGGTTTATTAGATATTATAAAGGTCATGTTGACAGGTATGCCACGCTATCTTACAATAAATTAGTTAAATGCCGCCTATGCTAATACCAGTGGGGAATGCTAATGTGCTTTGTCTTGTCCAGGGTTGTCTGCATCGCACTTTGCTCTGGAAAAGAAAAATTTATCTCTTGTTCACGTGATCGCACCATTCTCTTATGGGATCACCGGGCTGAAAAATTGCAGGTAAACTAAGATGCTGCACACAGTTATGTGACACGAGATAAATTCCAGATTCTGCTTCAATACCTGTTTACGACCAACTTAATGAAATGCAGTGTTCAATGAGGAAGGCTGTTTTGGATTTCTCTTCTCTTACTATTTGTTCCCTTGAACTAACTCCTTGATTCACTTGGAAGTTGGAACCCAAAATGTATCATTGTTGCAACTGAATCATTAAAACCCTTGTTGTTGTGTACTGTGTTTTTTTTTTTTTGTAAAAGTAAAAATGGATATTGAATTCAGGACATTCCTGTAAAAGTAAAAAAAATGAAGTATCTTGGGCTTGGTCATTTTATTTTAACTGAAATATGCACCATCTTACTTCCTCCAGTTAAGAATATAAGTCGTTTTTAGGATTCTATTTTCTGCTTAAACCTTTTTGGCTTTGACCATAATAAATGTATGTACATAGAGCATATAAGACTGATGTTACTGGATTTGTAATGAAAATTCGTTTATGACAACACTTTTTATATAAGTTGACCAATTTTCACAGTATTTTCTAGTCAGTATCACATTAGAGTCCCTGCCGGTGTCCTAGACAACTTGCATTTTGGATCAAGAAGGATCATTTAGCATTGGTCGGCATTAATTGAATTACCATATATTGCTGGTGACTGGCAAAATCATGTCATGTTTTTTTTCAGGGCTCACTGCGTGCGCAAAGGAGGCCTACAGTTTCATATGATGACCAGGGAATGGTATTTGCTGTCGCCTATGGTGGTCGCATAAGGATGTTTGATACTCGGAAATTTGGAATGGTAGTTGTGATTGAATGTGTTTTGTTGTTTCATTGTTTGACCTTTAGTGTTCAACTCTTCTAACTTGTTATTATGTCCATAGGGGCCTTTTGAGACCTTCTCTGTCGGTACTGATGATTCAGAAGCCCATGTTGTAAAGTTCAGCAGTGATGGTAGGCGGATTCTGTTAACCACTAAAGCTGGGCATGTTCATGTGCTAGATTCATTTGAAGGCAACCGCGTAAGCATGCAGCCTACTAGTTTTATACCATGCATACTAGTTCTAGTAAAATGTGGTTATGTTTTTGTTCTCTCTTTCTTTCAGATTGCAACGTTTCATGCAAAGCCAATATTAACCAATTCAACACTAGAGGCATCATTCTGTCCTGAGGGAAACCATATCATATCTGGTTAGAAGCCATTACTTATCGCCTGTCCTTTGCAGTCACTGCCATCTTATTGTTCTATGTAGCAATGCATAATCGTTTTCTATTTGCAGGCTCTGGTGACGGTAGTGTCTATGCTTGGAATGTTGAGAGCGGAAAGGTGCAGAAGAACAAGTCACGTTGATATTGAAACTACCTCTATGTTATATATCTGTTTGACTGATGTACGGTCATTCTTGGACATCAGGTTGCATGCTGGGAAAGCGCAGATACCAAACCGCGGGTTGCATGCTGGGAAAGGGCAGGTGCCATACCGCCCCGGGTGAGGTGGTCTCCAGGATCCTTGATGTTCGTGACAGGAACAACAGAACTGTCCTGCTGGGTGCCGGATTTGTCCAAGCTGGAATCCTTTACCATTACCAACACCGACACCGACACCGAGTAGATGCAAATGATAAGAGGTGGACTGCTTTTGCAAGTCTAGCTTTTCTCTCTGTAGACTGCCAATCTGCCGTATGGCTGGTTGACACAGCTCAATTAAGAGTAGGCATAGCAGGAGATTTTCTAACATTCTCATCCTGTTACAATTCAGTGACTCTTAATAATTATTGGCCATCAGCTGTGAACGAGGACAACAAATTATAGCTGAGCATCTGTACTGTCCGAATGAATTGTGATAATTTGGATTCTGTTCTTGATGGCAGTAATTTTGCTTTGTGTGGTGAGAATTATGTTGCACATTACCATATTATTACTAGAGAAAAAGAGTTTCCTTAAGTTTTGAATTATGATACCTAGGCGCACGAAAATATCTCCTTTTTTTTCCAGCAAAACAAAATAGAAATGTCTAGTTTGGATTGGATGAGATATCCGGCTGCTGTGTTAAGGAGCCTTCGATCTTGCTGGGCTAGGCCGGCAACTTGCAGACAAATAATTTTCGTGGTCCACTAATGATATTTCCCCTTTCTCTATTTAATTTCCTTGTCGTAAAATTGTGTTTAAAATGCCTGTATAGTTGGTGTCCCTGTCATGACACGCCAGATTCAGAAAATGGCCCAATCGAGATATTGAGATGTTTGGCTTGTGACCGTGCCAAAATCAGAAAGGTTGTTGGGTGTGAGCGTGACATGTGGGCCCAAATTGGTTGGAAGCACCTAGTACAAGAATGTAATCTGCATACTGGTCTTGTTTTATATATAGATCATATTGGTGTTAATTTTTGTAATATACTTCTTTTGTTGCTTCTTAATTCCATAATTCTTGTCATTGTGTTTGGTTTAGGGACAAAATGGGTTAGGTTGGGTTCAACTTAGTTTTCTAGGTTGAGATAAATGAACCCATCTTATATTTGGTTAAGGAGGTGCGTTGAATCCAGGTTTTTTAGTTGGAAGGGTGAAGAGTGATGGAATGGATGATATTTTGACACCTCTAACAATATCCATCAGTAGGGTCCATTTGTCATTCTCTTTATTTTCCCCTCGTTATCTTCTTCCTCCGGTGTCATCATCCACCGAGCCTGCGACGTCGCTGGCCCCGTCTCCCCTAGCCGGCTCATGCCCTGCATGACCGCTTCTCGCGGCCCTGCTCACCCCGGCCACCGCTCGCCCTTGGATGGCCGCCACCTCCTTGGGCCCGAGCTCGTCGACGCTATTCATTTGGATCGAGCTTGTCCCCTCGAAAAGGGGACCATCCCAATCCATATCTGAAGGTATATTTCCTTCTAGATCTGACACAAACCCACACGACTCCTCAACGGCATCTGGGGCAAACCCGGATATCAAAACACACGGGTTCCGTGGTAAACTAACGGGGGAGTTGAAGGCAACGGAGCCACCAAACGTAGCTTATTGAGCTCCTAATTTATGTCGCAAGAGAAAAGATAAAAACAACTCTCGAGAATATTGGTGCTGCAATTAGGAAGCGTGCCAACCAGATGGTAGATCTGAATAGCCAGGGGAGGTAAAATAGCACAGTACTCAAAATTTGTTGGAATGACGGTGTAGAAAAATGAAGAGAATCGTTGGAGTGGCGACAAGATGGTGCTGGAACCCTAGTATGTGGCGGGTGTCGGTGCACATCAGCAAGCACGTTGGCGTGTGCTGACGAGGCAGCAAAGCAACGTTGGAGTAGGAGTGAGGCAAAGCGCTACTGCTGTAAACAAAACAGCTGGTATTAAAAAAAAATGTACTACGAGTAAACAAAGCAGCGGATGCACATGGCTGCCGTGCCCCCCATGTCGTCGCCACTCTGTCCACTTGCATCTGCTGCTTGATGCAACTCAGCTCATTATCAATCATGCGGCTAATAATAAAATATAATAATAATGATATCTCGAGAAAAAAATAATTCCCCTCAAAAAAAGCAGAGGAATAGAGTAGTTTCTACTCGACAAATAAATAACAAATAGCGTGTAGCGATATAATGTACGGTCTATTTGATAGATAGGTAAATAAATAGAGCTCTTGTTCATTCACACTTTGACATTATACTACTAATCTTGTCTGGAAGCTGCATCAACAAACTGGACTGGACTGGACTGGACTACAGTAGCAAGGAAACGGGGAGAGGGGGAGGGAGAGGGAGAGAAAGGAAAATGGAAGCAAGAACCAACCAATAATCACGCAATCAATTCAAAAAGTAAGAAAAAGAAACAACTAGTAGCAGAGATCATCGATCTCAAGGGGAAAAAATTATAGAAAACTAAATAAAGAAGAAGAAAACTGTAGTGTAGGTGTGGCACCACAACTCAACTCATGAGCACAGAAGATCTGGAGCCTGAAACGAGTGACTGACAGACTGACGGAGGAGCCATCTCAACAATCATCAGATTCAGATCAGAGCATCCTGCTGAGGAGCAGAGCCACGGCGGTGGTAATGGCAATGGGTGTGGCGGCGAGGAGCGACGCCGGCGGCGGCGCGGCGCTGCTGGACTTGGCCTTGGACTTCTTGGCGGGCGGCGAGGAGTCAGAGGATGAGGAATCGTCACTGGAGGAGGACGAGGAGCCAGAGGATCCGGATCCGGAGGAAGACGAGGACGAGGACTTGGCCGTGACGTGGAGCTTCATCCCGCTGTAGCAGTAGCCGTAGCTGCAGATGAAGTAGTAGTCCTTGGCCTCCTTGAGCTGGAAGGCGTAGGTGTGGCCCTTGCTGTAGCTGCTCACCGCGTTCGCCTTGTCGCAGTTGTCGTACCCGACCTCGTCCACCTGCACCACGTCCGACCGGCCGTTCTGGTACTCGAAGACTGCAAACAACAAGGATATCATCATCACCATGGATCCACACATATACATGAACATGAACAAGCAGCAGCAGCAGCTTACTGAGCCAGTCTCCCTTGTAGAAGGGCTTGTGCTTCTTGACCCAGGCCGTGTAGTCCACGTCCGGGTTCCACCCCTTCTCGTCGCCCACCGTGTAGTTGGCCGCCACCGCCGCCGACGGCAGCTGCCACGCCGCCACCGCGGCCGCCAGCAGGATGGCCAGACCCAGACGCGTCGCCGCCATTCCTCTCAAGATCTTGCTGCTGCTGGCTGTGGTTGGTTTGGGGCGACGGATGGTGGACCGCCCAGATGAGCTTGCAGGCAGCTGGCTGAGCTATCTATCACTATCAGCAGTGGCACTGGCAGTGGGGTGGTGCCGTGGACTGGTGGGTGGGGACGGAATCGGACGGTTGTGAGGGTCTGCAGCTGCAGCGCAGCACAGTGTGGTGAGCTCTCTGGCTCTCTCTGCTGATCTGAATGTTGAATACAGTGCTCTATTGCCAACAAAGAACCTTCGGGAGTCCAGAGGCAGAGGCAGATTATTCATGTTTCAGTACGGCGTAGTAAAAAAAGTAACTACTCCAGCTCTTATATCCCAAATTAAATCATTCTGAGAATAAATATTAGAGAGTTAAATTTTACTAGTACATGCTTTGTCTCTTCAGAATATTTAAAATAATTTATAAACAACTCTTCAAGATTTTGAAATAACATATGATGGCACAAGAGTAGAAAATGGTATCAAAAATTATGTCTAGTAAATAGGAGCAATTGTAAAAAAAAATTGTATTGTTATTCTACCCAAGCCTATAGGATACAAATGTTAATCTTTTTTATACATTTGATTAATATTAGAATTTTTAATTAACTTCTTGGCAAAAGAGAGCTACACTTTTTTTTAAAGACATATATAGAGATGAAAGTATTGTCTCTGTCCTCCAAAGAATACAATTATAGGATCTGAGCTGATCAATCTAGCGAGCAGGATAGAGGCGGCACCGACGAGAGTAAGAAGAATGGTTTGGTTAATTTCCAAATACGTGGATATCTTTATCCTTTCAGTTTCCATCCTACCTATCTAACTTGATGCGTGATGGTTGCACATTTAAGCCATTGAGTGTTTCAGAAGCAAGCAACCTACCGTACCCAATGCATTCCTTTAATTTATTTCCACATCGATGATTATTTATAACATCAGATGGTTTCATTTGTATGCACACGTTTCAATTCGTCCAAAGGAAAAGGAAAACAATGAAGCCACGGTCGTTGTGACCCATGGCTGGTGGTACTACAACTCATTTTCATATCCGAATTGGCATGTTGGTGATCTCGTTGCAACTCAAAAGTCATGCCTGGTTGTTAGCATTTGGGTTCGTTGCACAACGTTTAGACGAGGGAAAGGTCATATAGATTGTGATTTAGTTTTATTAAATCATAATTCTCTAGCTTGAGCAATTTTTCCCTTAATGAAGAACGTGCTACACACGCTTTCGAAAAAGCTTGAGCAATTTTTATAAATAGAGATACACAAACATCTATCTATAAAAATGAAATTAATTTGATTAAATCCACCATCAATAATGTTTTGGTAGTACATTTCTTTTGCTGTTGTGGATACCCTACTAGTATATTTTTCTATATGCTTTAGTCAATGGTAAAGAAATTTAACTTATAATAAACTCACACAATTACCTGCATTTTTAACAAAAGAACAATGTAAACCACCAATGCAACCAGAAAAAGATGAATAACTTCAGCAATGGACCATCGTTACACATTAACATAATAGTAGTTGTAGATAAAACCATACCGTGCCCGCCTTGTGCAAGATTCACCGTCTCAAAGATTCATTACTACTCCCTCCATTATTTTTCTACATGACGTATTAGATTTATCTTAAATCATTACTGATTTTGATCAGATTTTAAAAATAAACACGTTGTTTCACAACATGTGAACTATATATCATGAAAGTATTTTTATTTTGGATATCTAGAAATATGAATCTTGTGTTGATAACTTATATAAAATTTTTATATTGATAGCAAGATAGAAGTATATTTAATCTGGGACAAAACTAATACGATATGTCAAAAATATATAGAGTAGTAGTTAGTGAACTAGTGATAATATGTAGTATGTAGGTACAAAAGCATGGTAGTAATTTCTTAATAATGATATAAATAAACCAACTATAAACATCCAAGAGAGATGAGAGACCTGTGCATGATAGGAGGAAGAGTGGGGCAGTTATTAGTTAGACCCGGCCATGTGCGGTGAGTGAGGAAATGCCGGACCATATGCTCCTTTGTTTCCGACAATGCCACTGAAGTTTAGCAGCAACGTGCGGCCTTTACGTTCAAGTTCAACTGATTATCTACTTTCATGGCTGGCTCCAGACACATATCTATCATATCTCATATCTCATCAAAGCATGCAGGATGGCACCATGGCCATGTGATGAGCTTCTTTTGCTTTGCTTGCTCATGGCCATATGCAGCAACTTGCCTGGAGACCACCCTCTCTTCTGTCTAATTCTTTACCAGTCAAGCAAGCTTCTTTTCGTTTGTCAGGAGTCAGGTGTATAGATATAATACCTCTGTTCATCCTCTAATTTACGACAAAGCAAGTAAAGGAAACACATCTCCTTGCATTGCATTTGCATTGTCTCTCTGAGCACGCAAATGCAGGCTGACGTGAAGTCGGATCCAGATCTCAATAGTGCTTGCCCTATCAAGATCAAAGGTAGTGATCGAAGCACCGGCACCCATGTTGTCCACTGCTATCATATTCGCCATATTACTACTATGCTTGGCTTCATCAATAAAAAGAATGTGGGGGAGAGAAAAATTGGATGAGGTCCATCCCCACCGTGCGTAGTGAGGACTGTGCAGCTGACGCGTGGGTTACAGTATCATTCTGACTATCTGCATGGTGATCATGGCCCAAAGGTAAGTTGCAGAGTCCTCACTGTGCACGATAGGAATGAGCATCACCTAATTTTTTCCCCAAAAAAGGAAGACCTGCCGGTCCATCCCCAACCTCAACAGTTATCATGGGCCTAGGGTGCCCGGCCCGCTCAGGCGCTCACCCGCCTCCAGGGTGGTATAGGACGGGTTAATATGTTTGACAATTTGAGCCGAAAAAAGTCCACGTTACCTCTTACCTTTTGCGAAATTCAGTTTTTGCTGAGTGAACTGGAAAACCGAATATTTGTGCTCCTCTATTGAAACCAGCCAATTTACCTCTCTGAGCAGTTTTCACATCAGTTTCGCTATCACGAGGAGGTAAAGTGAACCTCCACGATATTTCAGGGAGGACCACTAGACTTTATAAAAAATTATAGAAACATTTTTTAAAAAATGAAAATATTTTTTCTAGAATTAATATAAATTTAAAAATACTAAAATGTAAGTTAAAAAAATCACTGTTCACATGGGCCAGCGCACGCAAGCGTTTGTGTTATGTTGTGTGCGCCATGTCGACATGGGCTGGCCCATTATGGCCCATACGAGAGAGAGCCGAACACCAGGCCCAATCCATCCCGTCGGCCTCCAGATAAAAATCTGGCAGAAGCAGAACCCGAGCCGTAGAACCCTAGTCGGTCGCGGATCGCTCCTGCATCTCCTCCCCAACTTCTCCGCCGGTGAGCAGCGACCAGCGTGTTCCTCGATTCGGATCTCTTGAAATTTATCAGCTTTCTGCCTTATTTTCTGATATATTTTCTCTGCTCTTCTTCTTGTTCTTGCTGCCACTGTTCCTCTGTTACTGTTGCTATAGGATCCCTTCAAGATTCCCGGAGATGTCGGACGAGGAGCACCACTTCGAGTCCAAGGCCGACGCCGGCGCCTCCAAGACCTACCCGCAGCAGGCCGGCACCATCCGTAAGAACGGCTACATCGTCATCAAGGGCCGTCCCTGCAAGGTGAGATTCACCATCTCCCACTCTGTCGCTTGTTAAGGCATGCAGTTGATCTCGTGGCTTGTTATATTATTGTGGGGAAAAAAAATCTTTCTTTCTTGGTGGTAGCCTTTTGTTTTAATTCCCTTAGGTTGGAGATGCATCCAGTGCTAGATCTGCTACATCAACCCGTGAAAGGATGTTTGCTGCATATGTGATTTATACCATTGACTTAATGTTGCTCTCTAGGATAAATATTTGATCTTTAGTTTGGTGCCTTTAGTAAGGTTTCGATTTTTCAACAATTTTCATCTGGCTTATGTGCTCCATGGGGCTATTCGTCTGTAGTGGTTCTTTAATATCTGAATTCTGAATCTGTCTAAACAGTTTCTGTACTTCATGATGATTATTACTGAGCAACTAGACAGCCTTGTGGATTAGCAAGCTATCCATCTTGAAATATCACATACCTGTCTCAAAAAGGTGTTTCATTTTGATATTCATTTATGAGACAAGGTCCTGCAAGATTATTTATTTGGAGGAAGCAGACTTAAACTAGGACTTGCTATTTGGTGGGTTTTGAATGATGTGTTTAGTTCGACAATGCTGGTTAAACTAGAACTATTCAATGTAGTTTTTTTAGGCTTCTATTTGGCAAAGGAGTTCGTTTTAGCTCCTGGCACCTTTCCTTCCACATTGTTGCTATTTGTAGCAGTGTCCATCATTGATGAATTATTGTTTGGAGTCATTATCCTCTTGGTGCTGATATGAGTCGACATTCAACTTTTCTGTCATTAGTGTCTAGCTTGATGATACTTGTTTTCATACTGGAGTCCAATATTTTCTTACTACCCTATATTTGCTTACCTGGAGTTGGGAATGATAACTAGAGTGGCATTTTTATTACTTCATGTTCCTTTCTGGCTTGTTTGTATACATCTGGTAGCTATATTGTCTCGTTAGATCTGATGATTCTTAGCATGTTGCCCATGTTTGATCCAGCAAGCCTTGATCTGACAATAATTTTGGTATATGCTTTGTTTTAGGTTGTTGAGGTCTCCACTTCCAAGACTGGGAAGCATGGCCATGCCAAGTGCCACTTTGTTGGCATTGACATTTTCACTGGAAAGAAGCTTGAGGATATTGTTCCTTCTTCTCACAACTGTGACGTAAGCTACCAGTATCTCTCCTTGCGTTGCTTCTTCAGTTAAGTGTACATAATTTGGTAACCTTTTGTCTCATGCCTGCATTGTATAGGTTCCACATGTTAATCGTGTTGAGTATCAGCTGATTGACATTTCTGAAGATGGATTTGTGAGTTTGCTTCCATTCCAACCTGTCCCTTCTGCCTTTGCATTCAACTTTGTCTTTTGGGCAAATATATTCCGGTTCATATAACACTGACTGTGGCATTTTACAGGTCAGCCTTTTGACGGAGACTGGCACCACTAAGGATGACACCAAGCTTCCCACTGATGAAGCTCTGCAAGCCCAGGTCAGTTAGCCACACAAGCCTATTGCTTCTACGGTTCTTACCACTTCTGTTCGAAACCTCAGACACTTTACTTGACATATGCAGATCAAGAGTGGTTACGACGAAGGAAAGGATATCCTCCTGACCGTGATGTCTGCCATGGGCGAGGAACAGATTTGTGCTGTGAAGGAGATTGGGGGCAAGAACTAAAGCCACCCACTGTTGAGTGCAATACTATTGTCACGTGCTTAGAGTTGAGATACATACATAGGCGTTTTAAGTTATCTGTGGAATTTGTTGAGATGGTGGGGTATTATTACATTGTGGTACCTGGTTATTGATCTCAGTTATCTTTTTTTTGAAAAGTCATGGTGTAACTCTGTTAGTGCAGCAATGGGAACTGCAATATATATTCGTTGAATTATTTGATTTTTTTTTTGACAGCAAGAATTATTTGGTTTGGCTTTGGCCCTGTGTTAATGTGAGCAAGCACTTTTGTGGATGCAAGTCAGTTGGTTGCTTTCTGTCCTCAAATGATGATGATAATGACGAAATGTGTGCCACTTTGTATATTCTGTTATGTAAAACTGGACATTAACTAGTTTGATGTGAAAACTTATATTTTAAAACTGCGCTGTGAAAATTTCATTTATAAACTAAAGTTTATTCTCACTGCCTTTCACGAATACTATCGCATACGGCTGCCACGCGCTCAGGGAAGATAAGCTTGGGGCCACTCAGCTTCTCCCATGTCCACCGCCGCAGCCGCCGTGCTCCCCTCCCCGACATCGGCCAGACACCCGCCCGGCGGTGTCCAGCATGGCGCCCTCACGGCGGACCGCGCGGCGGCGCTACTGGCGGGCTGCGCGTCCGCGCGCCGCGCATCCGAGCTCCATGCTGCGGCGGTGCGCGCCGGCGTGGACCAGGACAAAGCCGTGGACTTCCGTCTCCAGCGCGCGTACGCCGCGTCCGGCCGCCTGGACCTCGCCGTGGCGCTCCTCCGCCGCACGCCCGATCCGACGGCGGTCTTCTACACCTCCGCCATCCACGCGCACTCCTCCCGGGGCCTCCACCACGCGGCGCTGGCGCTCTTCTCGGAGATGCTGCTGTCCCACGGCCTCCTCCCCACCGCGCACACCCTCTCGGCCTCCATCCCGGCCTGCGGCGGCCTCGCGGTCGGGCGCGCGCTGCACGGGTACGCCGTGAAGCTGGCGCTCTCCGGCGAGCCGTACGTGGCCACCGCGCTGCTGGGCATGTACGCGCGCGCCGGGGACGCCGCGGCGGCGCGCGCGCTGTTCGACGGGATGCTGCCGGACCCGCACGTGGTGTCCGTGACGGCGATGCTGACCTGCTACGCCAAGATGGGCCTGCTCGACCACGCGCGCAGCCTGTTCGACGCGCTGCCCCGCAGGGACCTCGTCTGCTGGAACGCCATGATGGACGGGTACACGCAGCACGGGCGGCCCAGCGAGACGCTGCGGCTGTTCCGGCGGATGCTGAGGTCCGGCGTGGAGCCCGACGAGGTGTCGGTGGTGCTTGCGCTCTCCGCGGTGGCGCAGCTGGGCACGGCGGAGTCCGGGAGGTGGCTCCACTCGTTCGTGAACAATAGCAGTAGCCACCGCCGTCTCCGGCTCAACGCCAGGGTCGGCACGGCGCTCATCGACATGTACTACAAGTGCGGGAGCCTGGAGGACGCCGTCGCCGTGTTCCGCGACCTCGGCGGCGGCGACAAGGACGTCGTCGCATGGAATGCCATGATCAACGGGTACGCGATGCATGGGCACAGCCGGGAGGCGCTGGCAGCGTTCCGACAGCTGCGTGCGCAGGGGCTCTGGCCGACCGACATCACATTCATCGGCGTGCTCAACGCGTGCAGCCACTCTGGGCTGGTCGACGAAGGCCACGAGCTGTTCGCGTCGATGGAGGAAGAGTACGGCATCGAGCCCAAGGTGGAGCACTACGGCTGCATGGTGGACCTCCTCGGGCGCGCCGGGCGCGTCGAGGAAGCGTTCGGCCTCGTGAAGACGACGGAGCCCGACGCTGCGATGTGGGCGTCACTGCTCGCGGCCTGCCGGTTGCACAAGAACATGGCGCTGGGTCAGCGGATCGCCGACCACCTCGTGGCGAACGGGCTGGCGAACTCCGGCACGTACGTCCTGCTGTCGAACATGTACGCGGCGGCGGGGAAGTGGCGGGAGGTGGGGCGGGTGCGGGCGATGATGAGGGCGAGCGGCGTCCAGAAGGAGCCCGGGTGCAGCGCCGTGGAGGTGGGGCGGCGGGTGGTGGAGTTCGTGGCCGGGGACCGGAGCCACCCGCGCGCGGCGGAGATCTACGCCAAGCTGGAGGAGGTGAACGGCATGGCGCGGGCGCGCGGGCACGTGCCGCGCACCGAGCTGGTGCTGCACGAGCTCGACGACGAGGGGGCCAAGGAGCAGGCGCTGGCAGTGCACAGCGAGAAGCTCGCCGTGGCGTTCGGGCTCATCAGCACGCCGCCCGGGACGCCGATCAAGATCGTCAAGAACCTCCGGGCGTGCGCAGACTGCCACGCCGTGCTGAAGCTGGTGTCGGAGGTGACGGGGAGGAAGATCGTGTTCAGGGACAGGAACAGGTTCCACCATTTCGTCGACGGGTCATGCACCTGCGGGGATTACTGGTGATCAGGATGCCAGCTGGGGCCTGGGGGAATATATACAGAGCAAAATGCACTCCCGGTCCCTCAACTTGTTTAAGGTATCATTTAGATCACTGAATTTTCAAAGTGATATTTATGGGTTCCTAAAGTTGGCAAAATGTGTCATTTAGGTCTCAAATTTTCAAACTGATCACCGCAGGTCCCTAAACTTGACACAGGGTGTTATTCAGGTCCCAAACACTGTAGATAATTCTAGCACCGAATTTTTTTAAAAAAAGAAAATCTAATTTCGGGTACTATAGCTACAATCTGTAAAATATTCCAAAAATTGTATTTTTTCATACGATCTCCGATGAAGATGAGTTTTATGTAAAAATTGTAACTTGCGACGAGATCTACAACTTTCTAGTTTTGAGTTTTTTAATTTGAGGCGGTTAAGACACTAAAAAAAATTAAACAAAATTTTTCAGCAGTATATTAATCACGTACGAGCGTGTATCGCCTTGGAAAAATCATATCTTTCTTATATACTATCAAATTAAGATACTTTCTAGACAAAAGTTGTAACATTCGACGAGATCTACAACTAGTTTTAACTTTTTTAATTTGAGGTTGTTAAGATTCTTGGAAAATTTAAAACGCTAATTTCGGTTCTTGCATAGTGGTTTTGTATTTTAAATTTTTTGAGAATCTTAACGACCACAAATTAAAAAGGTTAAAATTAGGAAGTTGTAGATATCGTCGAACGCTACAACTTCTGTATAGAAAGTATCTCAATTTGATAGTATATAATAAAGATATGATTTTTTCAAGGCGACACGCGCTTGTACGCGATTAATATACTCCTGAAAAATTTTATTTAATTTTTTTGAGTGTCTTAACAACCTCAAATTAAAAAACTCGAAACTAGAAAGTTGTATATCTCGCCGCAAGCTACAGTTTTTATATAAAATTCATCTTCATCGGAAATCGTACGAAATAAATCAATTTTCAGAATATTTTATAGATGGTAGCTACAGTACCCGAAATTAGATTTTCTTTTTTTAAAATTCGGTGCTGGAATTATCTACAGTGTTTAGGACCTGAATGACACCCTGTGTCAAGTTTAGGAATTTGCGGTGATCACTTTGAAAGTTTGGGACCTAGATGACACCTTTTGACAAGTTATAAATATCACTTTGAAAGTTCAGGGAGCTAGATGACACATTGAGCCAAGTTGAGGGACCGAGGGTGCATTTTCCTCGAATATATAGTTGTAGTTTGATCAAGAACAGGAACAGGTTCCACCATCCATTCATATACTGTTGTTTGCTGCATGCACAAATACAGAATTAATTGATTCATCAACAATTAGCTACCTGAGAGGTCACATCTGAAAGCATTAGTGGCGTTGATTCTGAAAGCAAGGGACAAAAAAAGCCTCAGCTAGCGAACTCATCTGACTGGTGACTGGACCGCAGGTTGTCACGTGGGAGATGTCGCCAAGGTTCAATTGATTCAGGAACAGTCGAGGTGGACAGTGTTGGAGAATCGTGACGCATATGCGATGGCTGGATGAAGTCTGTTTCGGTGATGTTTAAGTATCGATGGCTGGATGAAGTCTGTTTCGGTGATGCTTAAGTATCAATGTTCAGAGTTTTTATGTCCAGAGTTCAGTACTTAGGATTGTCCTTCTACTCATGTATCTAGATTCCAAGTTATAAATTTGGGACGACCAACCAGTCTGTTTGCTCATATCTATGCGTCAATGCTCAATGCATGGTTCATATATGATCATTGATAAAGTCGCACACAAGCAATCAAAATACACCTAAAGTTTGCAGTTATATAGAAGCTGGCAAAATCTATAGCAATCTTCGCTCTCCGTCAAGTTTAACGCAACACTGCAGTTGGATGCCACCCTCACCGAGTCACCGTCATCCTCATACTCTATAGGATAACCGGTGTCTGAGACTAATTACAAAATCGAGAGGTGTCGGAGACGGACAGGATCGCAGAGAACAGCAAACAAAATCCACAAAATTTTAACAGACACCCAAGAAGTACCGGCAAAACTTATTGGTGTTTCAACTGTTTATTACACAAAACCTTGTTCCAATGAAAAGAAAATAATGTTCTTATTTTTCTAAGTTACAACATTACAGCACGCTTGTATACAACTCCGAAACATACAAACTTTAGCAAACTGAGAGAAAATTCTGACAAACTAGGTAAAGCTGATTGTGTGTTTGTTGAAACAAATATGCTAACAACTGAAGCAAACCTATAACACTTGGACAGATTATTCTGTAACCTATGGGTCAACAGAAGTTAGGGCAGCTACAACCGATCCTGTTGTGCTGAACGCAATGCTTACATCCGTGTAGTCTTTCAAACACCTGCTTATTTTTGTGGATGGGTATAGCCAGGGCTTGACAGCGTCAACAAATGTGTCAGGATCTGGAGACAGAATCGCCTCCCAATCAACTTGGACATCGGGTGGAATGCTGGCAGTAATATCCATGTTTGCTGCCAGGAATAAACCAAGCAACACTACGTAGCCAACAACAGCAGAGCCTCTCGAGAGAGGCATAAAATTGTACCTGCAAAATCCCCCACATTGATTGGGATCATTTTGTTGGGGTGAAGAGAGGGACAGTAAGAGTTGTGATCGTTACCAGTAATATGTCATTCGCAATATCGCGTCCTTCACAGCATCAAGCATAGCAGGGTCACGTGTGGGGTTTGTGTCATTACAATATGCATCACAAATAGCCTGCAGATCACAAATGTCTTAGGTTCATCATAGACTATAAGCAATAAAAGTCTCAAGCATGTATGGTCCTGTTACGACTTAAATTCTTTCCACTACAACCATTCTAGACATGCGATCAAAAAAAAAATCCGGTATTATACAGTTGGAAAAATGCCATGCTCTGCAAACGCTTCCCATGACAAACCTTCACCAAATCTTAGTAAAAAATTCAAGTCATAAGCAACATTACAGGAAATCAGAACTGTACCTCCCAGGCTGCAGTCATTTCTTCATCATACTCCTCCCATCTCGATGGCGTGCAAGGTGTTCGTATTGCAAAGTCAAATCCTGTCTTGCCCCTGCAGTACCATCACACAAGTAAGCTGGATAGCAGCAGAACACAGGCAAAAAGCAAAACCGAAGAAGAAAGTGTCTAGGAAACTTGCATGTTTTGAGTGGTAATTCTTGTCCCTTCAAGACGCCTCCTGAAAGAAAGCATGTTGTGTTAGTATGCAAGCAAAGGGATAATGTGATACTCTTTCTAAGTACTTTCTATGAAGTCTGATGTAGGTAAAATAAGTTAATTACCCCCGAAACGCCATACTATCACATCTTGTAGCAACCCAGTAGGTCTCACCAACTACTTGGTACAAATCTGAGCATGACGATGCAATTTCTATCTGCAGGAGTAATCTCTCATGAGAACATAGATTTTCAAAAACATGGCATAACTTCCACATTGCCAAAATGCTATGACAAATTACTATGAGAATCAATCAAATCCTAGCCATCTTGCTCAATTCCAAAAGGAAACCAGCCCTTCACATACAGTAAGAATAGATCTAATGGAGCGATAAAAAATACTATTACGACTCTGACGTGTCAATCCATTTAGAAACACGCTAACAGGTTCAGCATAATGAGACTAGTGGGGCTGCAATCTCTTGCTCCAGATGGTTTCACAGAATGGTGGCAAACTGCAACAGAGGCTGGTGAAGGAGCAACGCAGCAGTTTTCATTCCATGGTCATCTTGTGCACATGGAGGATTTGGGAACAGCAGAACATGTGTCTTTGAGAGGATTAGTGAGGAAGTCAAGCCTCTGGTGCATGGCAGGGATGGAAGGGAATAATGTTCTCTGTTCTGCTGCACTGATAGTGTTCCTATCCTGCGTCAATTTTTTTCCTTTTGTGTGTGTGGTGCAAATGTTCAGTTAGTGACCCCTGTGTACATTTGAGTGTGTTTTGTTTTTGTTTTTGTTTTTGTTTTTGTTTTTGTGCCGTGGGGTGTTTGTATTTGCAACTTCTTTTCATCTACTTAATACAGTGACCAAGAAAATGAATGGAGACATCGATATTGACCATGAGCTCATGTCACTCGACAGACTGCTGCATGGCTTTACCTTTTTCAACTTCTCAATATCTGTAAGAAAAATTGCACGGTCCTCTGCATTATTGACATACTTCAAGTCAAGCATTATAGTCTTCGCAGTTTCCAAGACTCTGTATGCGAAAACAAAGACATTAGTGACTATATGAAGACGACAAATCAGCTCCATTTAGTCCCAATCAAGTTGGGTTAGGCAGACCATTAGTGGTTACAAATAACCAAATGGTAAAGTAACAGATGATGTTCAAACCTTTGGCAATATGGATAGTAGCGAACAACTTTTGCTTGACCAAGAAGCATTGGGGTATGAGAACCAAATCCAGAATTGAACTCTTCACTGGTAAAAGAGAAGTTAAGTAAGAAAATTGTTAAGCAGTTCAGTACTCCCTGTACAGGCATTTAGCTCACCTTAGCTTATTGATCCAAACAACTGGATCACAAGGTTCAGAAATTTGTCTCCACTTAACAGCAATGTTATAGACATCCTGCCAGGAAAGAGAGATCCCAGAGGAGACCCTGTCTTCATTTGGGCTGGAAGACGGCGATCCAGCCAAAGTGCTAGTGCTACAATAACCTCCTCTGTTCTGGCTCATGTTAAGTTTATCCCTTTTCCTAACTAACTTTGCAATGTTCTTCGGATTCCTTAGAGAGCGCCAAGCCTTGGACACTTTCTGAGCAATCTCAATAGCAGCCAAGCCGGCCATGCGGTACTTCAAAAGTAAAACAGAATGTTAACAAAGCAGGAAGCTTTTGACAACAATGCACCAACAACAACATAAGCCTTTTGACAACAATGCACCAACAACAACAATGCACCGATAAAGCAAAAGTATCGGAATAAATTTTAAAATACATGAAATGACAACTGGAAAATGTAATACTAACTGAAATAACCAATAATCTGTACAAAACTCTGACATTCCACAATTCCCAAACTGTGAAGCACTGGTATATAAACTCTAAATACACATAGCAAGTGGGGGAAAGCAGGCGTAAATGAGTAGCCAAGCGCATCACTGGCCAACATCATGCAGTTGAGAACAGCTTTACAATTTCTAGACAGACAACTAAGTAAAAGGCCATTCATCAAAACTTATCCAGATAAGTGAGCCACAAAAAAGCTACATACATATATTGTCCCAGCAAGCCTGATTTCTCCTCAACAAGAATTTTCTGTGTTCACCCACTGATACTAGAACAAACTCAACATGGTATTCCTCAAGTATCAACTAAAACAAAGCAAGGTAAGCATCACAATATACTTCCTCTTCTATATATATTGATTGATGCTTTACCATATCAGCTGTTACCAACCTCTCAAATATGTCACGTTCAATCCATAAAAAAAAATCTAGGTGCATATCTATTCCATTCTTAATTGTAATCAATAATAGTCCAAACAAATAAAGGAACTGAGGTCATGGTGAAGCACTCTCCTGTCTGGAGCAGTTGAACAATAACATGCTGGATAATTTTGATGGCAGCGAAGCAATTGGAAAATGTAAAGCTTCAAGAGGGATACCTGACGTTGATTTGGTAAGAAGCCACGACAATTGTATTGAATCTTCTTCCCAATTGAATCTGCAGCTAGAAGAAGGGTTGTTTGATGCTTTGTGAATTTGAAGTCTTGCTTGTTAAGGCGCCCACTTCTCAATGAGATTCGCAACGGTGGCTGGCGATAAACCTTTTCAGCCACATTTTTGGGGTGTAATCGTTTGCACCAATATTCCTGTTGTCCATATAGGAGCTCTTTTTAGGTTTGATGCACCACAAATGAATTGCAATAGGCACATGGGATAAACTTAACCTTAAATAGTGGGTCAACATCATCATCAATGTTGAACTGAGAGAACTCTAAATTGGCCTTTGAAGCAATATAAAGAGCCATTTCCTTCTGCAAGAAAAGCCCGGTAATATTATTACAAATTAAGAGAGTAAATGAATGAAATCTGAAAAATAGTAAGCTGCCAGAAACAAGAGACCACATTTAATATAAGCAACTGGGGCTGAGATAACAGCCAACAAATGTAATAGTGGATCATAATAGCTACGAAAACAGAGGAAGAAAGTTTACCTAGAAGAATATATAAACATCTACATAAAAAAAGTTGGCTCTTGGCTCCGTAGAAACGTAAGATCAACATGTGTCTATTGCAAGTGTAATGTTTTACTACCACAGTAGGGGGTTTCTCCTACTGCATTTCCCTAAAAAAGGCGTAATGGTTTATGTATCTAATCAATGTGATTCTAAATGAATGCAAATTCATGATAAGTATGGGTTAGCGTCCCGAGCATATAAGGAAACTAGGGTGTTGTATCTTGGGGTTTTAACCTACTTAGTAATGTGACAATGGCAGAAAGCATGTACTCTTTTTGCATGTAATCAAATGACTTTGAAATTTATCACAGAAATACATGGTTTTGACTTCTGAAACAAAGAGCAGTCTCTGCGGTTGAAATGGGAAAGATTGCATACCTGGTAGAAGGACAAACATTGCAACACAAATTTATCCATGGAATCAAGTTCCAAATCAAGTACATCATCATAATCTTTTATCTTCACAAAAAAAGAAATAAAATATATAAACATCATGAAGAAACAGAAGTCAAGTAAAGACAGTGACTACATGCTGCTGCTCAAATAGAACATGTGACAAGTAGTATAATGATATAGATGTCTGCAACCAATGATGCACGCAGCCAAGAGAGATAATCCCTCCATTCCAATTTATAGGTTGTTTTGACTTTTCTAAGATACACAACTTTTATTATGTATCTATACGATTCGACATATCATATATCTAGGTGCATAGCAAAAGCTATGTACCTAGAAAGACAAAACAGCCTATAATTTGGGACAGAGGGTGGTACTTATTATCTCCAATGAATGTTTATGCTAATTCACCAAATCAGATGGTAACTTGCTCAAAAAAAAAAAAAAGATGGTAACATACTGCAGCTTTATATTCTCCAATTGCATGATGGCATGAGGCACGTAAGTATAGGCACTCTATACTTGAACCTTCATATGTCAAAGCAATTGATAATTCTTTAATAGCACTCCTGCAAAAAGAAAAGGTGAAGGAGCACCTTAGCAAGCTACCAAATCAGCATTTGCCATGAACACTCGGATACTAGTACAAACAAAACTGATGCTAACACTAAGCAAGGAAGAATCAATATGGAAATAACGGTTTGGGCATATATTACAAGATAATTTAGTGAATCGCATTGGGGGAAAATTTTCAAGGTGCCAACTGCAGACTATACATAATACAGAACCCAAGACAGTAGTGTCTGTTACTGTGTTACATCCCACTTGTGCTCTAATTAGCATTTGTGTTGGTGAAACTATAATACAACACCAAATTTTCAGCACAAAAAAGATATTAAAGCACTGCAATCACATTGAAAACAACATCCCTAAGTATCACACCAGCAAGAAAAAGGCACCTGATTTCATTCTGAGCATTAAAAAACAATAGCCAAAAAGTACAAATACAATTAACAATAGCCAAAAAGTACAAATACAATTATAACCACCTAAGGCCTTGTTTGGATACCCATGTATCTACCTTAATCATCCATGTGTGTTGGAGTGGATTATTGTGAAATTTAAACAAAATTCCACACCAAACCACTCCAACACATTGAGGTGGATACATAGGCATCCAAACAAGCTCTAAGCAAAGGTCTAGCAATTAAAAGGCAGCAAAGTAAAACAACTTAATATCTTTCATCATTAAACAGTGCCACACTTAGAAGTAGAAGCATCTCTATGACAAACAAGAAATAAAAATCAGCAAAAAAAATATACCTATGTCGACCCATTCCATGGTAGAGAATTCCACGAAGATGGTATGCTTTTGCAAACCTGGTAAATACTCGAACAAATTAAATAAGTGGCTAAATAGATTTTAAAAAAATCCAGTTGGGCAGATGACAAAACTGATTACATACCTTGAATCAACTTGAATAGCTTTCTCAAGGCAATTTAACAACTTCTCTGGATATGCCAAATCAAGATAAAGCTACAACACAAGAAACGACAGTAGCAATAAATCAATTACTCCCAAAGAGCAAATCCACTTCTTGTTTACTAGTACAAAAGCACAATCATACGCTTCAATACAGTCGATTACAAGGTTACAAACCTATGCTAAAGCCCATTCAAGGTACCGACAGACTATGAACAATATTTGCTTCTTCTAGAAACATGAGGCGCCCTGGAGTAGGCTACCAAATAAAATTTACTGTTCAATGCATTTTACCTAAGAGATTGGCTACACTCTCAATCAATACTTCTGTATATGGTGCACCAAATCATTTGGCGAGCCATAGAGATCAGCAATCGAATGGACACTAAGTAGTTCGAAAACCTGACCAAAGTAATGCAACCTGCAATCTTCATATAACATATAAGTAGAATTATTATTATTATTATACAGGTGATTTTCATATAAATTGAGTGACTCCTAGCTGAATCTGGCAGTAAATAGTTGGAACTACTAATAACCTTGAACAGCAGTACCCACAAAACTATATATATTTGTGGAGTATTTTTTGCGGCTTTCATGTGCTTTATGATGAAAGGAAATATGTGTGCAAACTACACCCATATAAGACAAGAACAAAAACACATGGAAATGTACAGTGTTGGAAAATGGAATGTACCTGGGCAAGGTGAGCCCAACAGTCAAGGAAACTCTCGTCATACTTTAAACCAATGAGATGCTCATCTTCAGCACGTTTGTACTCTCCGAGTGATGAAAGGGTAAGACCCTATAACAATAAGAAGACATTACTTGACAGCAAAACAAGAGAATCTTTAGAGTCAAATATTTATATTTCCTTGTTTTGTGTATATGAATTCATAAGCAATATAATATTAGTAACTGCAAGAAAACTAACAGAAATCAACAGTAGATGTACAATGGCATGCTTTAGAAGAACAAAAATTTACCATGATCTTGTTGCCACTACTAATACCTTGTTCACTCTTTTATCCTCTTTATTGTTTATTACTGGTAGCTCAAGAAGAATAAAATTTCCATGAGTTTGTTATTGTCATGAATACCTTGTTCACTCTTTTATCCTCTTTACTTGAATTGGTACGTCATGTGGAGCTTCATCTCTAGCCTACCCAGCTTGATTGAGACTAAAACGCTTTGTTGTTGCTGCTGCTACTCTAAGGTCTCATAAAATTTCATAGCTCAAATTTAAACACACTTTCTTGCACTTAATTTGACACATCACTGAATTACAAATATATACAAATTCACAGGGAAAAGGATTATAGTTGAAATGGCCATTGTTGAAGGAAAAATGGTGGGTGTGACTGTGAAAGGAAGTACTTTGGTAAAAATGGAAAGTGCTCCCATCTTATTATAGGACCACATAGAGAATGACAAAAGAAACGTTCGGCAGAAAAACATCTACTTACTAAATAAGTGTGAGCAGAGCTGTTCTTTTTGTCACGCTTCACACATGTCGAAAGATCTTCGAGTGCAGAGTTGTAGTCCTTGAATTTGAAGTTCACAATTCCTATAATGAGTGAAGATATGCTATCAGAAAAATGAGTACTCCCTCCGTTCCAAATTGTTAGTCGTTCCAAGAATCTTGGAGAGTCAAACTATCTCAACTTTGACCAAAATTATAGAGAAAAATATGAAGAATTATGCCATCAAATAAGTGTACCATGAAAATATATTTGATGAAGAATCTAATAATACTTAGTTGATATTGTAAATATTATTATCTTATTATATAAACTTGGTCAAAGTTGAGAAAGTTTGACTCTCCAAGATTCTTGGAATGACTTACAATTTGGGATGGAGGGAGTACATGGCATGCCCCAGCCCTATAAGCATAGCTATATAGTTTTATTACTATAAAAACATGAGTTGAGCATGAAGACTTGGTGCTGGAACAAAAGATATACAAGAAGTGGCAAAGTGGCATCAATGGCGATAAGAATTCAATCATGAGTGCAAGAGTAGTAACCTCTTTCATGTAAAATATCAGGAGAATTTGGTTCAAATTCCAATGCTTTAGTCAAGTCGTCAATGGCCTGAAAAGTGATTCATATGTAATATAGATACATATTTCAAAATGAGTTGCCGGATGACCTTTGTGTTCCTTTTTTTACCTCAGTGACTAAACACAGGCAGTAAATTTGTGTACTCAATCAACATGAGTTTTGAAATTTAGACAAATAGAGAAAGTGTACCTCCTTGAACTCTCCTAAAGCAGCGCGAGCTTGTCCCCGTCGCTTCCATGCCTCCCCAGCCGATGGGTTAGATTGTATAGCCTGCAAGAAAAAGAGAGATTATTTTACATTTTACTATTACAGACACTGAAGGCATACTCAATATCTAAAGGTCTACCTTGGTGAAATCAGAAATAGCAGAATCCAATTCTCTTTGAAATGCATAAGCTGTGCCCCTTCCAATTAGTGCCTCAGGATATGTAGGAGTTTCTCGCAATATCTAAATGGCAAATGGCAAGTTATCAGGTTCCTTCGTTGCATCAGGATACATAATGGAGCAAATATCATGGTAATAGATCAAAACCTGATCAAAAATGGATATCGCTTGGTCATACCTTCCTTCATTTACCTGAAAAGATGTAACTCATATATTATGGTCAAGATAATAATATAGCATCTCCTATATATTGTTAGCACCTTACAGAATATTGTCGGAGTAAAATCATTTTGAATAAACAAATGTAGCTAATTGGTTGCGATGTTTGTTTTCTGCAGTCCAAAGCAAACATTCCAAATACAGCCTTGGCAAGCTTTTAGATGTTACTATAATATTTTTTGGAGCAACGTGCTGCCTAGGGGCTCTCCTGGCATGTTGCCTGGGATTCTCCTCTTAATTCTCTAGTTTAGCTTCTCCTAGTAATACTTGTAACAGAACTCTTCTTCATCTATTGAGAAATAAAGAAGCATGTGAATGCTCTAATACGGACGATACCTGTGCAATGCCTCTTGAAAGACGGAAATCCAAGCTTATTGATTTTGACGACTTTGAAATTTTTGTAGCAAAGATTGTTTGATCTAGCGAAATAGTTTCACTTTCATCAGTACTAGTTCTGTCAGTGACACCTTCAGCTCGGCCATTTATTTCTTTCACTGCCTTTGCTTTGTTTTTCTTATCTACCTTTGGGGTCTTCTTGGGAGCTTGAGTCCCTGTGCTGTCTTTCACTGGACTGCTAGAGACTTTATTACGGTCAGCTTTATTATTATTGTTATTATTATAATTCATCAACTTGGTATCAACATTTGATGAAACTTTGGAACTGCCAATGGCCTCTTCACAGACAACAGTTTTTGTATCAGCCATTGTAGTTGCAGCGAGCGATGTGTCAGCAACACGATCTTCTGAGATAACAATTTTGGTATCACAAGTCGATGCATCCATGACATGGTCTGCAGACTCAGTTGTCTCGCAAATTTTAACAGAAGAAACCAATTCTTCCAGCTCAAGCAATTGTTTCAAGTCTGTCGTGTCACGGACAGCGATTTCATATCCTTGCTTCCAAGCAGCTAGAGCATCCTCTTTCTTATCTAATGAAGACAGTGCCTTGCCTGGCAATAGAAAACAACAGTGTTAAACTTACAGGTGAAACTTGCTTCAGAATAATCTCCACAATACAGAGAATAGATTGCTATCGATGACATGTTGTATTAGGGGTTAAAAGAAAATGCGGGACACACGATGTAATGATATTGCGGGAAGGGGACAGCCGTATCTTCGTGTCAAGTTGGAAACGTGGTTTGATTTTTCTATTTTCTATCCAGGAAGGATCCCGGTTCTTGAAACACTAACGAGCTGTTTGGTTGCTTCCTCCGTAACGTAAATGTAAACAAAAACCGTTCAAATCCACTCCCACCAGTAACGAATTTAGTTTTATTTCATTTGCGTTTGCGTTACCACATCTACAACCAAAGAGTTAGTAAATGTTTCCCCAAGGGTGTTCGAAGCCAAACATGTTAGTTTCACTAATATGCAGATGCGGAGTGCATGGTTGGGAGTAGGAAAAAAGGGGTACTCATGTCATTCACAGTGTATCTACACACTATCAGGAAAGAGTAATTCTAAAGCATTATTAAAGCCACACAAAACGGCAGTATTCCTGAGCTAACTTACTAATAAAAGTACATAAGCAGCAGACTAGTAGACAGCCAAACAGAGACTAAGCGAGGCAGGCATAATTCTCCACAACCAAGGCAAGGCAACCCAACCCCCTGGCGAAGTAAAGGCAAGCCGCAGAGGAACGAAAGGCTGTGACGAACCGGGGAGAAGAGAAATTACAGCCGAAGCGAACCTTTGAGGACGTAGGCCTGGAGCAGGGCGGGGTCGAGCAGCAGCGCACGGTCGCAGTCCTTGACGACGTGCTTGTGGAGCTCGAGCTGGGAGTAGCAGAAGGCCCGGTTGCTGCGAGCGGATTCGGCGGGTCAGAGCAGATCGGAGGGATCTCGCGGATCCGGGAAGGGGAGGGCGTGCCATACCAGAGGTCGTGGATGGAGGACGGGGATTGTGCCAGGATGGAGTCGAGGAGGCGGATGGCCTTGGACCAGTTCCGGGCGCTGCAGAGGCGCGCGAGGTCGGCGCGGTCGGAGCCCATGGCGGCGGCCGGTCGCCGGCGGGCGGCGGGGGCGGGAGAAGGGCGCAACCAGCGTGCGGTGGAGGGGAGGATTTGGCGATCTCTTCTCTGCTGCTGCTCTTCCCTTCCGATGACAGACTTGTTCGCCTTTTACGCGCTGGACCCTCGACTTTTCCAGATTTTCTTTTGCTTTCTCTTTTGTTGGTATGATTGTGGTGCAATTTCTTCTTTTTGTGTGTAAGTGCTTTTTTGCCGATTGGGTGGGAGGGGGAGTTACAGCACGTGATCTCTTTTGCTAGATGCACCACTTCAGTGAGATCTCTTCTAGTAGCAATATATGTGACCAGCATAGTAATTGCATTTTTATTATGGAGATCCATTTTAAGGATTTTCAAAGGAAAAGATGCATAAGTGTGAAAATCTCGGCCGAAGATCGAACCATAATAAAACCACTTACTCCGTTCTAAACTATAAGACGTTTTAAAATTTTTAGATTCATATTTTTGATCATGTATCTAGACATATTCTACATCGAGATGCGTAGTACAAATAATGAATCTAGAAATGTTTTATAATTTAGAATGGAGGAAGTACTAGTTTACTGGTTCAATGGTCTAACTATTGGTTTTTATTTACCAATATAATATTTATTTATCTTCACTTGTATGAAAATATGTAGCTTTCTACCATACATGTAATGATATGTCTAACCACATCACATATGACCTATAATAAAATGAGATAATGGAGCAACACTATTTTTGCGAAGTCCAAAACTAATGCCCAAACATCAAAATGATCACGTGCTCACCAAAGAAACGGTTCAATGGTTTGCCACAAATCCAGTCGGTTCACACGAGTTGATCAATTGTAGCGCTAGTCGTCTAAGTGATCCAAACCAGTGAATACATAAGTTCAGTGGTCTAGGTGTCTAGCCAGTTATCCAATTCGGTTTTCATACCATAATGTCGAGTTTGACCTGAGATCGAGTCCTATAGAATTTGCATAATATTGGTTGTAGGAGCAGAGTCGACAGACTCTTTATTCAAGATATGCCTTTGTGACTATGTCATTATGTGAAGATGTATTGTGCAATAAAGAATATTTCAGAGGAGATAATACTTTTGTGGCAGGGGCGAATGTAGGAGAGTTGGCATGGGGTTATTTGCCTTCTTTCTCCAGTGACTAATAATTATTCCCCCCTTCAATTCCTAGGCCATCCCCTCTTCTCTTTCCCCTCCCCATCTTCCTCTCTCTCTCTCTCTCTATCTCTCATCAATGACCATGCTTCACATATCTTTTCTGCAGTGAGATGTTGATTTTATATGTAAATGATGATATAATGTAAGAGAAATTGATGCTCAAAGTATACACTTAAAGGCTTCCTCAATATTAAATTATAGAGGAGCAGAGCTACCGTACTTCTGGACCAAAGTACCTGCTGTTCTTTCATTCTTTTATGTTTTCTAGATAGACTAGACTAGAAGTACCTTAATGATGGTTTACTATCGCCGCGCATGTGCACTGTTTTGGGCTTCCACATGCATTGACAAGCTAGAGCACGGAGCCCTTCTATACCCATATTATTACTTGTTGTTTCGGATAAGATCTTAGTTAAATATTGAGAATATAAAATCATAAATAATTTTTAAGTTGTTGAGTTTAAAAATGTAAAAACTATGTAAATAGATTTGTTTTGAAATATACTTTTATAAAAGTATGCACATATAACTTTTCAATAAATATTTTTATAGAAATATAAAGTTAAAGCTATGTTTTGAAGACCGTGTTGTTGTCCAAAACGACAAGTAATATGGGTACAAAGAGAGTATATATACTCCTCCATTCCAAATTGTAAGTCTTTTTAAGAATCTTAGAGAGTAACTTTAACCAAGTTTATATAATAAGATAATAATATTTATAATATAAACTAAGTATAATTAAATTCTTCATTAAATATATTTTTATAGTACACCCTGTTTGATATAATAAACACTAGTAGAAAAGAGGCCATAGCTAGCGCCCCCTTTTTATACCACAGCCGGTTTTAGTTACCACGCACCTGTGATATAAAAAGGGCGATGTCAGAGTCATCAACCGCCTGTGGAAAATAATTAGCACAGGCGGTTGCCTTAAGCCAACCGTCTGTGTAAATATAACATTTACACAGGCGGTTAGACTAACCCAACCGTCTGTGAAAATAATTTTACACTGGCGGTTTTTTAAAAGAACCATCAGTGTAAATAGACCATTTACACTGGCGGTTGTCTTACCAAACCGCCTATGACAATTATATTTTTATAGTCGGATCTCTGGGACGTCCGCCTGGGAAAAGAATTCTAAAATTTTTTCGTTGCGCGCTCTCGTGATTCAAAACGTCTATTTTTTTCTCTGGGATATCTGTCCCCCACCATGTGGTTGCGTGTACACTCATGCATGTCTGTCCCTCACTATCTCCTCTCTGTGCTTTTATTTAAAGCACCGGCAGAGACTGCTCGCATCTCTATCTTCTTTCTCTCCTTTACCTCTCTCTCTCTTCAACCGTGCAAGCTAGCTCTATGTCCGGCCATGGTGAGCAGCAGCATGTGGAGTGCATCCATGGACGCAGCCGTGGCTCACAGGTGGGGCACACGGCCACGGACAAGGCCATGGCGCACAAGCGCCGCGCGGGCACGCGTCCATGACCCAAAGGCGAGCGGCGCGGCCATGGCATGGAGGCTTGTGGACTGTGACAAAGGTGAGTTTGTGCTTTTCTTCTTCGATATCTCAATCCCATGTCTCTTATGTTGAGTTGCTACGTTTTTACTTGCAGTGCTGCTCAATCTTCCCTTCTCAGCACCAGCAACAGGTGGTCGCCAGTTTGTGCCACCGCCGCATGCCTACCATGCTCGCCGGCAGTCCGCCGCTGCGCACATGCACCACCACCTCGCCGATGTCACGCCGCCACACGCGTGTCTACCATGCTCGCCGGTGGTCCACCGACACCACACATACCCGCTACTCTTGCGGGCACGTATGGCGACGGCGGACCACCGGTGAGCACGGTGGGCACGCACGGCGGTGGCGTCGTACCGGTGAGCACCTGTATTTTTTTTAATCGTAAAATCATTTGCACAGGCGGTTGAGTAAAGAGAACCGCATATGGAAATCTTATTTCTACAGGCGATTCGTTAAGAAAACCGAGCGGTTCATAAAAAACCGCCTGTAGAAACGGTGATTTCTACAGGCCTCCCGCGCAGACGGTTGGCTAAAACGCCTGCATAAATGCGTTACCAACCGTCTGCATGGAGCTTTTGTGTACTAGTGAAATCTTCATATTTCTCTTTGTATTTCTCTTCTTTTTTTACCCCCTTTACGCCCTTCGGGGCTGCTAACAACGAGCTAATACACAGGAACGGCGGCTCCTTCTTTTACCTTGAAAAACAGATAGGAACGGCATAATTTTGTCAAAGTTGAGATGATATGACTCTCCAAAATTTTCATAAAATGACTTACGATCTAAAATGGAGGGAGTACATATGGAAGAAAACTCTCATAGTGATGACAAAAAAGATTATACCTTTGATGCGGTGCCAACATGAACCTTAGCCATATTCTCCTACTTCTTTGAGACAGTCACCATCGCCGCTCTCTAATCGATCACCAATGTGTTGGCCGAGCACCATATTATTTTTTTACGTTTCCTTTTTATCACTTCAACTTTGATCGCTACATTATATATCAGTTATGTAGCTAGCAAGAGTTAATCATCTACTATTTGGATTGGATCTATATGAGTGGCCCAAAATCATATGTAGACCCATGATAAGTAAGGGTTAATATATAGATACCTCTAGTGCAGAAACTCATTAGCGGTATCTACATATATTAAGTGTGACCATTTCCGTTAAGTTAGGGAAAAATAAAGTTACGTTTTAACAATGAACTAGGTAATTAATTAATGAAAGCCACCAATATACTAGTACTTATCTTTATCCTGTCGTCATTTCTAGTTAGTCATCATGCTTTTGCAGTCTAAAAATAAAGTGGCCTGGGGGTAGTAGGGCGATCCGCAAGTCGAAACAACTAGCTAGCTAGCAAGTAACTAATCTGATTGCTTGTTGACTTGTATGCGATCGCACAATGCAAGCTATAGACAATAGGTCTAGGTGTGAAAAGGAGTATCAAGTAAATTGAAGACTAAGTTGGAGAGAGGTTTAGTGCGGTTCCTCGAAGAGAAGACAGGGCAATGAGCTCTGGAAAAGATTTTATTTTATTTTCATCGCGAAAGGGAGTAGAAAAGGTAAAACCCTCTCTTGGAGAAAGCCAGTCCGGATGGTAATTCTTATATAAATAACTTGATAACTATCTGGAAAGAATACCTCCATATGCAAGCTAAAAGAAGATCTAAACAAAAACATTCAATTGCACGAAGAAGGCTCTTTCTTTCTCCAGGCGAATGCGGAGGCGGTGAAAGATACAGGTGCTCCCGCCGATAAAACCATCGTTCTTCCTCGCTTCTGATGGTCCTCCTTGCCTTGGATGTGAGGGGGAACGAGTGGATCTCTACCCGACGGTGTAGATTAGGTCCTTCTATATGTGTAGGGTTTGGTGTATAGCGTTAGCGTGAAGGCGACGGTGACAGTGGTGGCGTAATCATCATGGATTAAGGTGGTCCTCTCGTGGTCTTTCCTGTCTTGGTAGTGCATCTCTCCGGTGCCATCAACGAGCGCGTGGAGGTGAGGTACATTCTGTTCAAATCTTGTCTAGGAGGCTGAGCTTGGCAACAGCTCATCGACTCAGAGAGGCGGCGGGTCACTGGCTCTTTCCTTCAAGGATGTTGCTATGGTGGCTAGCTGTGGGTTCTACGACAAGAAAGCGATGGATCGAACTCCAGCTCCCTTCGGTGTTGGTAGATGGCAAGCTTTGGTCCAAGATCAAAGGAGCTCAGGGTGTGTGTCCCCGGTCGATGGATTTGTAGCGGCGACTCCATCTACTACGGCTCAAATCAAAGCCTTTTAGAGAAGGAGTTTCCATTGATCCAGGGTGGCCATGGCTTTTTCTTTACGACGGTCCATGATGGATCAACAGTGACGGTCGAAGATGGCATTTTCTGGATTGTTCGGGAACCACAGGGTCTAGGGTCCTTGCTATAATTTGTGTTTTTATTAGGGGCATTTGTGCAACTTGATTGAGATAGCTGTCCATGTTGTATATCCTTTTCCTATTCACTTGTATTTGTATGTGTCTTTATATGTTTTCCTTATCTATAAATACATATGCGTATTATAATAAAAATAGATCTAAACTTGACTCTAAAAGCTTTAGTTGCCTCCCTCTCTCCGCTAATGGTTAGGTTAGCTCTCTCTCTCTCTCTCTCTCTCTCTCTCTCTCTCTCTCAATGACATATGCTATCGTGATTTCAAACATATAAGAGCCATGGTATCCTCCGCATTACTTTGCCCTATATATCTTCATGCAATCTATTACATTGCCCTACACTGTTGGGTTGGCTGAACGTCAGTTTGAGCCTGTCCCTAGGAGGAGCGTAGGAGTTGAATGCAACAAGAGAGTAGTGATGCAGAACCGACAGACATATGTTAGGAACTAACCAATTTCGACCTGGTTGCATGCACACACAAAACTAATCAAATGGATTTTGCATGTGACCGTCATGGCCGTGCCGAAAAGTTTGGGCCAGACATGCTTGGACCGGGAACCAATCACGCCCTATAAGGCTAATCTATTACAACTACCAATTCTATATCTAAAATCAATATGCAAATCATCCACATCATCTACCACAAACTAACCATATATCACCTCTTCCTAAATATCACATCATCCCACTGGTCTTAACTTCCAACGTTTTAGTTTTATTATTAAAACGGTCCCAAAAAACACACAGATATATATATATTTCTAGTATAATAATAAGTATGTATGGTGGAATATAATTTTAGTCAGAATAACAATCTATCCTATATATCTTTGCCCCTGCATTGTAGTACAGGTCAAAGGCGATTGAGAATCCCAATAAGGTGATTTCAGCTTTAGCGAAAGTCACCACCCTCACATGGATACATAGCTAGATCGATGATGACAAATTCTATGAAGTTTTCATATATACATTAATAAAGAAAGAAAAGGAAGTCCAGCTGCATGGTCAAGCTCAATCTACTTACATGCTTGCTGGTTGCTACTTCCGTGTAAGTTAATTAGTCGTTATTTCGATCGGAGAACATATTAAAGCAAGCAAGCAAGCGTGTATGGTAGCCAGCGCAAGAAGCCTCGCCGCACGACATCAGCTTTGATCCGACATGGTTGAGCAACAGCTAGCGTGTCCAATGTCTCTCGCAACTAGCATGCACTGTATGTACAGTGTGTATACACGACAGTAGCTAGAGGTGTGAATATAATTGTTCGTTGCTTGAGATGCAAGGATGGCATAATGTATACACCCCTGTCCTGCCGACAAGGTTCCCCAGCAGATGAAGTGGTTCCCATAAGTTGGAAGCTCATAGGTACGTTACCGAAAGAAAAGGCACTGCAAGACCCCAGCCCATGCCTTTTGTGTTCTCTGATCGAACACAGGCAGAGCCAAATTAATTAAAGGACCGATCGAACAGAAGAAGGGCTGGAATTTAATTTGGCCCAGCCCATGAGATGGCCCATTATATTCTGAGAACCCAAAGCATGCAAATGTGGAACTCGTTAGAATCAAACCCTACCACTATACTTTGTGATTGGTTTTCATATCAAATTAAGCAATAGTTGATGGTTATATTTGGTGTATAATGACCATCAATAGTGCTTTCGAAAAGCTCAAGGCTTACCTCACCTCATCACCAGTACTAACACCTCCAAGAAAGCATGAAGACCTAATGCTCTATATAGTAGCAACCATCAACGGTATTCAACATAGTAATAGTGGTTGAAAGGGAAGAAGGAGGTCATATCTACAAAGTACAACGTCCAATATACTACATCAGCGAAGTACTCAAAGACTCCAAGATAAGGTACCCACATATACAGAAACTGCTCTACGCCTTGCTAATCACATCCCGCAAACTTCGGCACTACTTTGATGAACATAAGATTCACGATCTTAACAGACTTCCTACTTGGAGATATCCTACGCAACCGAGATTCAACTGGACGCATATCCAAATGGGCAGTAGAGCTTGGGGCATTCAACATAGATTTCACCCTAAGAAAAGCAATCAAGTCTCAAGCACTTGCAGATTTTGTTGCAGAATGGACCGAATTACAACAACCAGCACATGACGTCATCCGCGATCATTGTAAGATGTGTTTCAATGGATCACTTAAGCTCGGGGGAGCAGGCGCCGGAGTACATTTCATATCACCAGATGGAAAACAACTCAAATATGTGCTACAGATAAAATGACAAGCCACGAACAACGAAGCTAAATATGAAGCACTCATTCATGGACTAAAAGTAGCCACCTCCCTGGGATTCGAGCGATTACTCGTCTACGGAGATTCAACAGTAGTAGTCAACCAAGTGAACAAAGATTAGGATTGCACAAAAGCAAACATGAACGCTTACTGTGTAGAAGTAAGAAAGCTTGAGAAAAATTTCCAAGGACTAGAATCCTACACGTTCTACGCGATTCCAATGTCGCAGCCAACGTCTTGGCAAAACACGAATCAGATAGGGCGAAAGTACCACATGGCGTATTCATAGAGGAATTGTTAACACCCTCTGTTAAACAACCCGGAGAGATTGCCCAAGATCAGCCAGCTCCAGAAAGCCAAGTCATGATAATCACCCCATCATGGACACAAGTCTTCATCGATTACATCAAAGAAAACAAACTCCCCAGCAACAAAGAAGAGGCAACAAGGGTCATCAGAAGGAGCAAGAACTATGTGCTAGTTGGAGAGAAATTGTACAAAAAAGCAGCATCTTCAAGAGTACTTTCAAAGTGTGTCACCATAGAAGAAGGAAAAGAAATTTTGGATGAAATCCACTCGGGATGAAAGCTTGTCAAGGGGTACCCCATCACCGTTGATCCTTCGCTGCCGACCCCCATATCGTTGGTGAAAAGGGTTTTAGAGCCACTTGTGATGAGGCTACTGTAATAGTGTATCTTACTATGTTTGTTAGGGGAGCCCCTAATTTTCATTGAAGCTGCATTGCCCATATCTAACTTACCACTTCATATAATTGTTATTATCAATTACCAGTACTCAAATGTCTAATTCCCATATCTTTTGAACTTCACAAGAGGGGAGGGGTTTTTTTTTTCATATTTACCAACCTTATAGAGTAAGTAGCAACAAATTTGCCATCCTGATTCCACCATCATTGAATCGCACAAAAAAAAAGATGAGTGGTATATAAAAAAGACCTAGGGGTAGATTCGTCTCGTAAAATATACGCAATCTGTGTAATTAGTTTTTTTAGTCTTTATTTAATACAAACAAAATGCCCGTGCGCTGCAACGGGACTATAGTTTGAATTACTCTACTCCCTCCGTTCCAAATTATTTGCCGCTTTGACTTTTTTTGGTAATTTTTTTGCTATGCATTTAGATATAACAATATGTCTAGATAAATAGCAAAATAGATAAACCACTAGGTAGCATGCCCGTGTGTTGGTACGGGGCAACTAAACTTTTGTGTAAAAACACATGGATTGCATAATGAAATAACAATACTGTAAAATTAAATAACTATCTTAAAGTGAATTTAATAAAAAAAAGATAAAGTTTTTGAATGCAACTTGATAGACACAAGGGAAAGCATCTGTCTATAATTAATGAAAAGATAAAAACAAACAGATTCCACATTTTTCATTCCGTAAATATAATCACAGCTACAAACTGGCAAATATAAGCATCCTTAAGCTGAGGTAAAATTGGTACACATACCACTAACTACGATTTTAGACATAACAAGATTTTCAGATTTAAAAAGAGTAGAACACCTTGCCTAATGACTGCTTTCAACCAAAGACCTTGTTTGACATAGAGGGCAAAGAAGCAAATAAAGCAATACATCATACATTTTGCCATAAAACATGACTCATACACCAAGATCATCTCGTTGTGTTCATCACAGTAATCAATGAGCGATACGAGGTGATGGTGTCGCAGTTCTGACAGCAGTTCAATTTCAATTCAGAACTCCCCCAGCCCTTGGTGAAACTTCTGGTTGCCCCAATTTACTGCTATTCGCTTCCATCCTGCATCATGGTCTTGTACATCTTGGCAAAGCCTGCATCTCTGATGACCATCTGCTCGTTGAATTGATTCATCACATCTTGCAGCCCTTGAAAAGTTATTCATCTATCAGCTTAAAGATCTAGCCAAGCCAAAGTCAACTCTATCATCTATCAAGTTAACATCACATTTTGATTTACCTTCGTGCCTCATTGTTGAATTGGATTAGACCAACAAATAGCTTTCACAATTTGTAGAGGCAACAAACAAAAAAATCACCATAACATAACCCACAACCAAGGACACCTATGCAAACACTTGAAATATTTCATAATTTAGAATGAACTGTAACATGACACACATACTACATACCTAGCCAAAGTGTGTGAACTGGGCAGCGATGGAGAGTAGCACGGCGAACTTGGTGCCAAGGAAGACCTCCTGCAAGGTTGGTGAGGATGGCCTGGAGCAGCGCCATGTTAACTGAATTGCAGAATTCTAAAAAAGAAAGTCACTGCATTCCAGCTATAAAACTAACATGGTATATCAAAATCAGTCAATGTTCACTGATCAAGTCACTGGGCATTGCCTACTGCACAGGTGGCTCACCAAGAATCATCCTTCTCAAAACCGATAATGTCGCATTTGCACAAGATGCTGCAACTCTTGGTCCTACTTCAGCGGCCAAAAATGAAAATATTAAGACCAGAGATGTAAATAGATCTTTTATACAGATCGACCGTGGTCACATATAATGGCACAGAAAACTACATGGTATGCAACTGCGACACTGCTGCCTGCGAGGGTTTACTAACAGAAACTGTGAGTCTATTTATTCCTTTTGCTCGCATTAATTAATATAATAATGCTTCCAAGTCCCACCCAATGGCCCCTGTTTCAGAGTTAGAATCTTCACACTGAAATATTATTATGCCATCAGTACCCTAGCCAGCTGTAAGTTTGAACAACCAATTAATAGCTAAGAGCGGTACAGGCGTGAGGCATACGGCGTTCAACCCAGAAAAATATTTTTAACAACCTTTGATCAATTAGAAGAACTGCAATAAGCTATATAGTCCCAAATCAAGTCAATTTCTAAAGTAATACAGCATATCAACGGATTAGCAACCCTAGCATCATGGTTGGCAACCTATGAGCGGTAAATAGTTCACAAATGAATTTTGTTTGACGTAGTAAGGGCTTTGATTAAAAAACATTTTAGGCATAGTTAACGTATGCGCATCACCGATGGCTGTATAAAAGAATAGTGAAGATAATTACAGCTTTAAATGCTTTCAAACATTTTGGTATCTAAATTTGAATATAATGTACAATAACTCACCAGTGACAAGATTGGATTAGCAGAATTAATGAATGGAATTCTTGAAGGAAAGCAATATTATTTTCTGCCTAGATGCAAACCAATAAATTGTTGTTAGCATTAAGATCTATAAAATACGGAGAGTAGCTTAGTCTGCTAAATCATTGCTGCAATCATGAAGCGGACATAGCACAGAAGAAGGGGTGTGGCATGCAACATCCTGAATCAGTGTTCCTTTATTCACCTAAGCAAGAAAATATGTGAATTAAACAAAGGAATGATTTTCACCTAGCTGCTGGTGCACTGAAACACAGAAAATGGTATGATTTTGCATCCAAAACAGTATCAATTTTGAGTCACTTGTAAAGGCATTACCAAGCCAGAGTGCTGGTGCACTGAATGGATCCTCTGGTTTGACCCTTCTAGTATCATCTTCGAGGGTATCAGCTTCTTAACACCCTAAAAGGACCAACCGCCAAATCGGGATCTGGTCATGCCTTGGGCAAACCAAACAATTTTAGCACTGTTCCCAAAATAATTGCAGCACAGCACCTCCAGGATCCCAAAGTAACAGCTCAAGTGTGGGAAGAATCCAACCACTTTGATCAGATGGTTTTGGCAGTGGTAACAGATCATGCCCTCTAACTGCCACTGAGCACTTGCCACTAATCCATGGGGCCATAGCATCCTTGTAGACCAAGAGCCTAACAGACAGCCTTGCCGGAAAACATTCGGAAAGTGAATGAAACTGAATGTGCCTGCAGGACACAGCTATCAGCAGAACGTGCATATTTATATCACTGGCCATATGGACACAGCCTGTCAGGATCATGTTGGAAATAATAGCAATTTAGCGATGCACAAATTAATTCCGACAATGAGAAAAAGATCAACAACATGTAAATCATATTTGAGATCTAACACTAGCACTACGATCTGAGACAAATTCACGCCATCTAGTGCTAGCAACAGAAAGGATGCGAGAACGAACAACAGAGAGAGAGCGGACATCCTTACAGTGGGGTTATCGGCGCTAACAGCGTAAAAGAAGACGAACCAAACCATCGATGGAGATCAGCGAACACCGGGCGTAGAGGAAAGAAGACGTTCAGCGAGCAGTCGCGACGGCGCTTTCCAAAAACTTGATACGCCCCCTACCCCCGTCGCAGCAAATAGGAAACCAATTAGCCTTTCAATCACAGTCATTATGATAATTAACCTGCCGTTTGTGTAATTACCATAATACACCCGCAAGGGTTGGAGCGGGAAATTGCCGGACCATTCACGAGCATGTCGTGCGTGCGCGCCCATTAGTCCCCATCCGGCCCGGCGAGGTGAGCGAGCGCGCGCGTGTGTTTCTTCTTTTTTCATCTCTCACATAGCTTCAACTAGATGGAGATAGCCCACACTTTTAAGTTGGCTTCACTCCATTTAGACCAGTAAGGTGGGACTAAAGTCCCCCATCATGTCACATATGCATGCATGTGTGAGTGAGCCCTTGGGATTTTTACGGAGATATTTGGGCCATAGCCCAAATCCTCTAACAGATCACACAACAACATGGATTGGCAGTGAAACATCCATCTGGGAAGCAATCAACACGCGGCCAATTCTCCATGTCAACCATAGCAAGCAATGACTTTAGCAGCACTGTATTCTGATCACACACAGTCCCTCAAACACTTCAGGGGCCTCATGAACGAAAGAGACAGGCCCAAACAGAATAACTCCATTGGAGTGAGGAGGGAAAATTATAGCGGTGTACCTTCTTGGTAGCTTGTCAAACGCCAATGGAGTACACCGGGAAGCTGATAGAGCGAGATATCAAGGGAGCACCTCAGTACTGCACCATGCACTTCACGCTCATAATCAAGAATAGCCTGTGCTACCGTGAGGATGCTGATGACTGATGGGCAGTTTGGAAGGACTCCAGTGTGCAACATCTCACAGAAGGTAGATAGTGCTCCCATCAAGAAGGCGTTCTGCTCATTTTAGTGCCATTTATCCGCCAAGTGCAAGGGTCATCATCAGCACCAGACCTGCAGAAAGCCCTATATCTCTTCTTACATGCCTTCTCTACTCCTACATCGAACTCCATATTGATGGCATATTGCCGCACTGCAAGCTTGAACTCGTCCATTGTTGGGTGCACTGTTCCTACCAACATTGATGGATTGTTCTTATCATATGAAATGATCGTCTCACCGGGTACGGCATCACTAGTTGGAATGGCAGCACCATCATCATCATCATCATCATCTAGCCCAACATCGTTATCATGCCGCTGATCATCCATACGGCTACCACAGCCCTATGCAGGTATATTTTGTTGTTTTCCTTAGCTGTGAAACCTAGAAGCTCACAAATTTGATCCTCACTCATAACAGCAATACGACCTTCCTCATCATGTGTCTCCACTATCTGAATGTTGTCCCTAATCAATTCTTTCCACATCATCTACCTTGTGACCTAACACATGAGTTAAAAAATTTACTACAGTTGTCCTCTTCTACTTACTGTTACAAAAAAAAAAGGTTAACACGAGATATCTTTGCACGTTCTCAATGACAGGAAGATAGTAGTGCGTTGTCGGATGATCAACGGTGGGTAGCAGTGACCTCGCTACGGCCATAGAACTCAACATGGAGGGTCCTGCTGATGTCGCCACGCCATCTACAGTTGCGGCCACGGCCAGGCCACCGGTGGCCTCGCCGGCCAAGCCCTCAGTGCTGGACGCCCTGGCCAGGTCACCCGTGGCCTCGCCAGGCCGACTGCCCATGCCAGTTGCCACGGCCAGGCCAGTTGGCGGCCAAGCCCTCAGCGTTGCCAAGCCCTCTGACGGCCATCTCCTGGCCAGGGGCGGTCGCGCCCTTGGCTATGGCGGCCAACGACCACTCACTGCAGTCCGCAGGTGGAGGATCTCCGGCGCCGGCGTCCATAACGCGGCGGCCCTGGATGTCGAACCCTAGCGCGTCCGAGTTGAGGGAGACAATGCGTCTTGCGTACGTGCGGCGGCGGCAGAAGAAGAGAAACAGTCGCGACTCCAAAAGTTACGTGAAAATAAGCAGAAGGGCAAAACAGTCTTCTTAAGGCAAAATACATGTATTTGAAGAGGTATAAGAGATTAAAACAAGATAAATGTCATGTAAATAAGGAGTTAATGTTTGAAGTGTCATTTTAGCGAGCGCAATGTTTGGAGTCCTATAATAGCAAAGCGCAACGATTGCAGTCCTATGATTGCAAATTTCTCGATCTAGCATTGCATTAGGCAGCTCCTCAGCATCCTGCACGTGGCCATCCTGTAGGCACGCAGGCCGCCGGCTGAGCGCCTTGCAAGTGGGGATGTTGCTGTTGCTATCGGCGAGGTGAAACTCGAGGCAGTGGTGGTCGACGCCAAGTTGGAGCGTGGTGGAGACGGGGACGCGGGTGCGATGTCCGTGCCGTCGCGGACACCGACCGCACGAAGCGAAGCGCCAGGGGGGTGGCGCCATACGAGACGCCGAAGCGGGCGCCTCCGCCATGGAACGAGCCTACAAAATGCTGGGGATCGGCAGACGCGGCAGAGCGTGTCACCGAGGAGGTCGGTGAAGAGGCAGAACTTGCAGGCACGCTCGAGCCGGTTCACGGCGGTGCTGTCGCTGTCGCTGGCGACGACCCTTCGTGGCACCCGCACGACGACTTGTGCGACATGGTTGCAACCGAACATCGAGCACATCTTGCAAGAAGAAAATCGCGCAGCCATCTTGTCGTCCCGCCTCTTGCCTTCGGCCCCTCGCCCAAACCGCCATCGTCTTTGGCAATCGCCGCCGATCCGCGTCGCAAGCAAAAGTAGGCGGAGGATATCGCTCGTGGGAAGAGATCCGCCACGCTGCCAGGAGATGGGTGACGAGCGGCATCGGTAGGGCCGCGACGAGGAACCCTAACCGCGACCAGCGAGATAGGGCGAGTCGTGCAGGACCGCGAGGGCGAGGAGTATGGGAGGAGCCGTCGAGGGAGAGTGCTGAGGAAGGAAGGGGGATGCCATTTTTTGGGAAAAAAAAGGTGTGTCGGCTAGGATTCGATCCCTGCCGCGTGGGGCGGAGGGCGTGCGGGACTGGGGGACGCGGAGGATCGCATGGGGAGGAGGCAGACAGACGACCCAAACAAATATCACCAAAACACTGTCCCCTCTTTAGTTTTATTAGTTGTAGAGATAAAAGTCAAAGCCACTTGTAATTTAGTAGCGATGGGAGGCAGCAGGCAGCATGTGTTGGTGGTGCATCAGCGCCTTTTCTATCTATATGTTCAACATCTGTTTTCTATTGATATATACGTGCTCGATTGGCTATGTGCTTTTTTCCCCTAATGAGCCAACCATGCAAGTGATAGGCCATGTGGCCACCTTTTTTTTTTTTCGAAAACCAACTTTGTTTATTCCAAGTATTATCTGTGCATGTTGATTGGTAGATTTGTTTTTATCACGAAAGGAAGGTTGGCTGTTTTTCTTTTTTACTTTTGGAGTCGATGGTTTTTGCGCCCGTAACACAATCCAGATCTGGAGCGCCTGGGCATAACCTATATTAGCATCTTCATGGGTTTGCCAAAATTTACTTGGCAAATCTTATGATTTGGCAACTCCGTAAAATATATGCCAAATAAAAAAAATAAAGTCTCTCCAAGAGTTTGCTATTTGGACTTGGTAAAATTGAAAAAGTAGGTCCACATTTTTTTCAAAAGCATGCATTGCACGTGTTTCGTTAAGAGGAGGGGAGTACAAAACATTTGGGCATTAGGAATGGCGAGGTGCCAACTCACCTTACCCAAATGCCTAGAAACAAAAGTTTTAGCAGTACAATAGTTGTGAAATCGCCGGGTACACAAAAAGATGCAACGGGAGCGAGCAGCAGCTACAAACTAGCGCGACGTCACAACGAGTGGGGGCAAGGTGGTGGTAGCCGGCCGCCAGCCAGGCCTCGGCCTCCTCGCGAATGGCAGAAGCCAGCTCCACCGCGCTCTGCCGCAGACCATCAAAGGTATGCCGGTTGCGTTCCTTCCAAATGTTCCAAGAGACCAACATGACCATGGAACCAATCCCGCGCCGAAGTTCCTGCATGACAGAAGAGTACGTGAACATGGAGCCACCAATCCGCCAAGCGGGCTCCTTGCCAATTAAGGGGCCACCGAACTGACGCCCGTGTTTCGCAATTAAGAAGCGGCGATAGACTTCCTGCAAGAAAACGCAGTCCGCGAGCAGGTGGTCGTGCGTCTCGTCAGCTTGGTCGCACAGCACGCAGGACGCACACTGTTGTAGCCCATGGCGAGCTCGACGCTCCACAGTCCATAGCCTGCCATGGAGAGCAATCCAAAAGAAGAACTTCACCTTTGGTGGTACAGCTGCCCGCCAGACTCTTGTCGCGCCAGGCAACGAAGTCATATATCCCGTAGAAGAATGACCTGTACGCCGACGAGGAGGAGTACTTGCCGTCCGCGGTCCATTTCCACACGAAGCGATCTGATTCGAGGGGCCTCAGCACCACCCGATCGAGGATTTTCCAAATTAACACGCACATATTCACAGAGAACCTGCATAGACAACGGGCCCTTGATGTCTTGCACCCAACGCCTGAGGTGCAAGGCGGCCATGCGCATGCGAGCGACGGTGGGTGGCCTGGAACAGGTTGGGAGCGAAAGAGGAGATTGCTCCCTCGGGCAACCATGCGTTGTCCAGAAGCGCGCCGTCTTCCCGTCCCCGATCACGACCGACACGAAGGCGTTGAACATAGCACTGACCTCATGCTCGGGCTTTGAAGGTAAGTGAGCCCAGGCCGAGTCCGGGCAAGTCCGGCGCAACCATTCCCATGCGCAGCCGAAGGGCAAAGCCAAGGATCCGAAGATCAATGACTCCAAGACCACCATACAACTTTGGCACGCAGACCAGGGGCCATGCCACCTTGCAGCGCCCCCCTAAGTGCTTTCGGTGCCGGCCCAAAGGAACGCCCTGCGGCGCTTGTCAATTTCCTTGATCGCCCACCCTGAAAGGCAGCAGCAGATGGAGACATGGATGGGGATCGCAGACAAGGTGGTCTTCGTAGGTGTAGTTCGGCCTGCGACGGAAAGCAGGCCAGCCTTCCAGGTCGGTATACCTGCCGCTACTTTGTCGACGATGGGGCGCTTCTCGGAGCGGTGCAGCCGGGAGAGGGAGAGCGGGGCTCCGAGGCAAGGTGTAGGGAAGGGTTGTACCTTGCAAGGGAAAAAAGTAGCTCCACATCATAATAGATCCGACTGAACCGTGGCCTGGTTTCCCATCGCGCCGTGATCCATCAACATGAAGCCGGCCATCTCCTCCACCAAGGTGCCCATCGCCTCCTCCATCGGCAGCGACAGCAGAAAATCCATTCAGCATCCAACAGCAAGTGTCGGCCATTGATGCACATACATCCATTGAAGCAACAGTGCCATGCACGTCCAATGCAAATGCAATACGATAGATATAGACTATATTTAATTGCAAACAAAGGTCTAGATCGGGGCAAAAAAAAATGAACACATACAATTCAGAAGTATGGATCGGGGCAAAAAAAAAAAAAAAAGAATGAACACATACAATTCAGAAGTGTGTGGGAACTGAACGTCGTTCTTCCTGTTGGCGCCGCGAGACTTCAGCGGTACGAGAAGGATGCCACGGCGGGAGATGGACGCACGCCGATCGAGAGCACCGTCCTGCCGCTGATGAACCTGACTACGGACGACGGCGGCCGCGACGATGATGCCAAGTGCTTGGTGATTTTGGCCCCGTCGGCGGCGGTCACTGTTGGATTTAATATGGATTTATTCATATTTTATTCAATTAAATTAAATAAATTCTAAGGCCATATAAATGCTGGTGTAAATAGTGGAATGAATATATTTGATGACCAACTGATAACGGCCATGTTTATGGTAGGGTTACTAGTAACTCCCATGGTTATGGCGAGAACTCTCGTGATTATGAAAATTGTTACTAGTAACTCTCCTATGGTAATGGTAGGAGTTATTGGTGATTGATGGACGCTTCATGACGTCCAGGTACTCTCAATAGTACACAGAAGCTCTATAGTGACGGTTGATAAGCCATCTTCATTGGCGTTTCACAGGGCCGCCAGTGGGAGAGGCCAGTGAAAATAAATCTTTCCACTGGCGGTTGCCCGTGAACCGCCAGTGAAAATATATTTACACTGTCGGTTTTCTTAAGGAACCGCCAGTGTAAGTATATTTATACTGGCGGTTCACATGCAACCGCCAGTGGAGATTGCCGCCCATTTTAAGGAATTTCAGCCCCCTACCCGGCCATATATATGTATTTATTTATTTATTATAGATATTAAGTTGTATTAAATCATGATCAAATATAGCAAAACAAAATTTAATTATTATACAGTATATTTATATACATCAAAGGATTGTGCTCATAATATACACACACACACATATATATATATATATATATGTTCATCAAAGTTACATATGATAACATCTCAAATTTACACATCTAATTAATAACCCTCTCGGGTAAGCCCTGACATGCTGATTTCCGTTAGCTCTCTGAACTCTTCACTTCCTAGAGTGTCTTCATTGTCGTGATAATTCCCGTTGCTTGGAATAATATGTTTCATGATGAATGAGCACATGTCCTCAACTATGTTGTATAAAGTCTCTGTGCTCATATTCTACGCCTTGAGTTTTTTATACTTTCACAACTGTAGTTATATATAACTATATTAATTAATATGTATAAACATCATATACATATTTGTAACTTTAAGGTTATAATGACTATTACTTACCTTATCAACGTTCTTGATGTACCGTCCGGACTCCCTCATAAACTCACAGACATAGAATCCGCAGTGGACCGATTCGGGTGGTTGCTTGTGGCACTATATATGTAAACAGATAAGCGAATATTTAATTAGTTGCAACATTTTCTTATGTGTTGTACATGGATGATAAATATGTAGTCATAAATAACTAACATACCGGCCACTTGTGATTTATTGTTAATAGTCCTTTTTTGTTTTTGTCGTGCTTTCCGCCTTTTAGTTTATACCACCTATATGCCCTATGATTTCGAAAGAATCACCAAGTTATATATTCTCAATGCAAACTCTCATCGAGAAAAGGACCACAAAAAAGGCATATAGGTGGTATAAACTAAAAGACGGAAAGCACGACAAAAACAAAAAAGGACCAATAACAATAAATCACAAGTGATCGGTATGTTAGTTATTTATGACTACATATTTATCATCTATGTACAACACATAAGACAATTCTGCAACTAATTAAATATTCGCTTATCTGTTTACATATATAGTGCCACAAGCAACCATCCGGATCGGTGCACTGCGGATTCTATGTCTGTGAGTTTATGAGGAAGTCCGGATGGTACATCAAGAACGTTGATAAGGTAAGTAATAGTCATTATAACCTTAAAGTTACAAATATGTATATGATGTTTATACATATTAATTAATATAGTTATATATAACTACTGTTGCGGAAGTATAAAAAACTCAAGGCGCAGAATATGAGCACGGAGACTTTATACAACATAGTTGAGGACATGTGCTCATTCATCATGAAACATGTTATTCCAAGCAACGAGAATTATCACGACAATAAAGACACTCTAGGAAGTGAAGAGTTCAGAGAGTTAATGGAAATCAGCATGCTAGGGTTTACCCGAAAGGGTTATTAATTAGATGTGTAAATTTGAGATGTTATCGCATGTAACTTTGATGAACATATATATATGTGTATATTATGAGCACAGTCCTTTGATATATATAAATATACTGTATAATAATTAAATTTTGTTTTGCTATATTTGATCATGATCTAATACAGGTTAATATGTACAATAAATAAATAAATACATATATATGGCCGGGTAGGGGGCTGAAATTCCCTAAAAAGGGCGGCAATCTCCACTAGCGGTTGCATGTGAACCGCCAGTGTAAATATACTTACACTGGCGGTTCCTTAAGAAAACCGCCAGTATAAATATATTTCCACTGGCGGTTCACAGGCAACCGCCAGTGGAAAGATTTATTTTCACTGGCCTCTCCCACTGGTGGCTCTGTGAAACGCCAGTGAAGATGGCTTATCAACCGCCACTATAGAGCTTCTGTGTACTAGTGCCATGGACGTTCTAATCCAAGCTTGCTCCCTTAGATCCAACGCGAGCGCCTCCACCTCTACTACCTCCCTGGTTTTGATGGCTGCACAGCTGCCAGCCACCGCTTCCCGTGTGAAATTCGACGGATCTCAACACCCTCACCAACATCCCCACTCAAATGCCATCCCCGATGGCTGCCCTCACTTCGTTGCTTCTACGACCGGTGCTAGTCCGGTGCCCCCTTCTAAGCTTGGAAACCATGGACCTCCCCCCTCCCCTCCTCATGGAAAATCATGAACCCTAGCGTTGGTGTGAACTCCTCTGTCACCGACTGCAGCAGGTGAGTTCTTCGTCCATTGTGTTTATTGTTTCTTTACACGTGTAAATCCCCAAATCATGCCTGCATAGCAATAAGAATTTACCTTATAATTCTCCCTCATTTGGGCACCTTGTCGCCACTAGCATGCAGATTTTGTTTATAGAAAGTTATATATTTGCTACCAATCTATCTATCTAGTTCATAGCCACTGCACCAACAAATTCTTCTAAATCTAGCTTGCATCAGAACCACAATGAGTCATGTCACCTCCAAATTTCAACCCTTGGACCACCTAGTAAATTTTCACGAGAAAATTTTAATGGCATTAGAATCTTTTATTCATCCCTTACATGTGGTTGATTGTTGTCCCTTAATTTCCGTCATTGTTTATTCTGTAATGAACCTCACACTTGCGCCATTATTGCAACTCTAGCGCCCCATCAATAAAAGCAGCAACGTTTCCTTAAACTTGAGCTTTTATGGTCGATATATAACATCACTACATGACCAACGCTCTTTCATCTAGAAATGGCAGAAAATATAAACGAGAGATAGATTTGAATGCATATATTTGCTAATATGCATAAATAGGAGAGAGTAGTTATGTTTCATCTAGAGGCAAAACAAGGATTGAACTAAATGCCACAAATGACTTGACACATTCACTACTGGAAACTTAAAATTCCCTTACGGTGCACTACCGTCAGGGAAAATAAAAATATCGTCATGAAAATGTATGTATCGTTATAAAAAATAAAAATATCGTCAAACCGTCAGGGAAAATAAAAATACCATTAGGGCTAGCTTGACAGGGCAATTTTAGTTTTGGCTGACGTTGGTCAGAGAATTTTAAGTTTTCAGTAGTGATTGCACGTACATGACTAGCTTAAGAACTTCCTGTTCTTATGTTATAGATTCTTGTTGGGCGCCACTACAGGCGCAGACCACGCCAGCCAGCAGGTCCAAACCGTTGCTACCCTTGGCTGTTAGGGAAGAATTAGTTAGGGAGGATTTTTAGGAGATTAGATTGGAGGTTGTTAAGGAAGTGGACCTAATCTATAAAGGGCACCTTAGGAGATGTAATCGGCATCGAAGAAGGTAATAAACCCCCCTAGCACTACCGAAAACGCAGGCTTTGCCGAGGGCTTCTGGCTTTGCCGAGAGTTGGATCTCGGGCACTCGACAAAGACTCTCTTTGCCGAGGGACAGTCCCAGGAGCCCTCGGCAAAGAAACGACCCTCAGCAAAGTCAATCTTTGCCAAGGGCCTGACCCTCGGCAAATATGGCTGGATGGGTCACGGCGGACAGTCTTTGTCGAGTGCCTGTCATCAGGCCCTCGGCAAAGATTTTTTTACTTTTTTTTAAAAAAAATCTTTGCCAAGGGCCTCCAACCATGGCCCTCGGCAAAGACTTTTTGAAAAAAATAAAATTTCTTTGCTGAGGGCCTCTAACCATGGCCCTCGGCAAAGACTTTTTTTAAAAAATATATAATTTTTTCTTGCCGAGGGCCTCCAAATATGGCCCTCAACAAAGACTTTTTGAAAAAAATAATTCTTTTGCCGAGAGCCCGTGTGGAAGCCCTCCGCAAAGATTTTTAAAAAACAAAGAACAATTCTCGCCGTCCGTGGCACTGGCGCCGTGACGGCTACTTTTCTTTGCCAAGTGCCTCCCCGGCCCTCGGCAAAGACCCTCTTCGCCGATTCAAAATTCCCCGAGAGCTTTTTGCCGAGGGTTTATGGGCCTTTGCCGAGCAAAGAAACCGAATCCAGTAGTGTAAGTCGGGGTGGAGTTTTCCCTTTGACTGTGGCATCTTGCAATTCAGCCGCCGTCACCAAAAAAAGAACCCATCAGTGGTCTTCGTCGCTATCCACTCCCAGTCCCAACTACTCTTTCGTTCTTCCTTCCGCTCTCCCAGAAGGCCACGCCGCATAGACCATATCACACGCCATGCACATACTTGACGTAGTTTATGCTCAGATTGCAATATCATCGATTGAGTTAGGATAGACTCAACAGCGATATAAAATAAGACTCAGCACGTCCTCTTGCATTCTCAGGGTAACTCCACGGGCCTGTGCCCTAGAGCCGCCGCCGCCACCGCCGCCTCTTCCCAGCCATCGTTGGTCCCCCTCCCTTCCACTTCGACATCTCGCCGAGGGTTAAAGTGAGCGGGGATCCATTATTTTTAATAAGTTTTTCCTATTAGATCGAGTTATTAGGGTTAGTGTCTCTCCATGTCAAAGTTCTTTGTATTAGAGTTTTATCTCCTCCTTCTCTTCTCTAGCGACGGTGAAGAAGAGTGGAATCGTCTTCTCCATGACGGCTTCGTTGAAGATGAGGATGAAGAAGGGTGAAAACTTCCAACGTTTTATTATTATAAAACGGTCCCAAAAAACGCACGGATTTGCCCCTGCTGTGTAGTACAGGTCAAAGGTGATGATTGAGAATCCCAATAAGGTGATTTCAGCTTTAGCGAAAGGCACCACCCTCACATGGATACACAGATCCATGACGAAAAATTCTACGAAGTTTTCATACATTCAAGAAAGAAAATAAAGAAAGAAAAAGAAGTCCAGCTGCATGGTCAAGCTCAACCTACTTACATGCTTGCTGGTTAAATTGCTGCTTCCGTGTAAGTTAATTAGTCGTTATTCGATCGATCGAGACAAGAGATTAAAGCAAGCAAGCGTGTAAGGCAGCCAGCGCAAGCCTCGCCGACATCAGCTTTGATCCGGCATGGTTGAGCAACAGCTAGCTAGCGTGCGTGTCCAATGTCTGGCAACTAGAATGCACACTGTATATATTATATAGATGAATATATATACGTACATATATTGATATATACGACAGTATCTAGAGGTGTGGATCGATATAATTGTTCCTTGCTTGAGATGCAAGAATGGCATGATGTATACACCCCTGTCCTGCCGACAAGGTTCCCTGGCATATGAAGTTGGAAGCGGCCAACTCCAACTCCCATTGTTGCTCGTACGTACGTTACCGAAAGAAAAAGCACTGCAAGACCCGCCGCCCGCCGGGGTGCAGCCAGCCACCACAAATAATAAAAGCACAGAACAGAGCCAGCAGAGCGCTGCGGTCTGCTCATGCTTTTGTGTTCTCTGATCCAACACGGGCAGATCCAAATTAATTGAAGGACCGATCGAACAGAGAGGAAGGGCTGGAATTTAATTTGGCCCAGCCCATGAGATAGCCCATTATATTCTGAGAACCCAACCAAAGCATGCAAGCGAATTAATATGCATGCATGGGCCGGATCGGAGTTTTGGTTCCACGCACCCTCTCTGCTTCTACTCGTTCAAGTTTTATTTTCCTTTTGATGAACTCCACCGATCCACTTTTTATACAGTAATAATGGAAGGCATTTCCATTTTTTAAAAATTGAAGCGGGGATATATCACAAGTATCCGCGATATACCTTTTTTTTTGAAAGGGAAGGGGCACGATATATCCCCAATTACACATGAAAAAAATGAAATAAAAAACATAATAATATATCTAGATTTTTCCAAAGTCTCCGCCCTCCAAAATAGCTTCCTTTGAACGCCGGAGTTAAAGTGTAGTCCTCATGTTGAATCCAATGACCAACCACAAAACATTCGATATGCCGCAAAATTCAATGCTTCGAAACCAGTCCAAAATGCATAGAAATCATTAAAAGAATATTGGCAATTGCATCGTCTTAGGTACGACATACTAGGATACAAATTATTCACCTAATTTCCTCTCCACGACCATCGATGATGAGATCGATACCCTGAAGTTGCTGTCCTCATAGAGGGCTCTCAGAAGCACCCCTCCTCTTGCACATACTAGAGGCCATAATAAACTGGTAGCCTTCTGATGAAATTGACGCCTACAACGACGTTCTCGTCGTGGCAATCACCAAAGTCATCACACAAAAAACACGATCTCGGCCGAAAATCATCTGGTTTCGCTGGAAGATTTATTCGACTAAACCTAAGCAACTAGATATGAAAACAACGGGGAAAAAATATGGGTCACCTCCCCTTCTTAGCCCCGACAGATGTACCGAAGAGGAAGAAGAAGAGGGGCCTAGGCTTGACTATGGCTGTGGTGGTAGCGAGCGTCTCGGTGGTGGCGGTGGCTGCGTAACCTGTCCATATTGACGACATTGTTGGTATAAGTTAACTCAAACAAATAAACACTAGGAATTATCTGCAAGCGGACAGATACCGATGTAGCACTTCACCCGGAAGTATTCCAAGGTATCGTTATTTATATTTTACCACAGGGAAAACGGAATGAGTAGAATATAGACTTAACCCCTGAACTGCTATCAAGGACGGAGAAAATAGGATGATAAAGGAGATTTACTAGGGCTTCTGGTTTTAATCATCACAAGATATGAGACTATTGCTCAAACATTAATATGACTAGTTTGCAATTTGGCAATTTAGGGTGGAACTAAACGGGCCCTAAACCTGTTGCAAGTTTTCATACAGCTTCAACATGTAACAGAAAAACGAGCTAGGCTACCCTATAGCGTACACACCCAACAGGCCGATGTGGAAGCTAGGCTATCCTTTTCATGCTACTCCTAAAAAAAGGCCACATCAGAGCTGGCTAATAGGTATGGACTAGTATTGCAATACGTAATGTTTTCTTTAATTCGTGGATTTTTCTTAAATTTTTATCTGCACCCACGAATGCACAAATAACTTGTACATAGTGCATGGGCTGAGCTCCTCGCTCCTAGGAGTAGGAGGATATGAGCTTTTTCGCATGTTTTTTCTGTTAAATATTCATGTAAACTTTTTTTAATAAAACATTAATAGTTGAAACCCAGCATGAGCCACCTAACACTAACCAAAATGTTGGCTCGGGTTTAAGGTATTGCCAGCGCAGCTGACCCCATCGTCACAGCAGGTGAAGCCACATGGGATCGGAGCGCAGCGCATGCATGCACAACTTATTTCTAGCCAGCTGCATATACGTTCCGTGTGTAAACCTTTGCTTGGCAGTTCGCAGTTGGCACGTATATGTACCGCTTCCAGTTCGGCCCTCAAGTCCACATATATGTACGTACGTACGTTCGTGTGTGTCTCTACACTACACGTTTTTCTTTCATACATCTCCTACATATACATATAAAATCTTACATACAACTAATAAAAAAACAAAAGTAAGAGAATCGAATGGTGTGACAATTTTTTGGTGTGTCGCTCTGCCGCCGCTGTGCGATCCCGCGACCCGTGCGCAGGAGGTGAAGGGGTGCGAAGAGAAATAAAGAGTAAGAAATAATTCCTGGTGCAAATGTACAAGAGAGAAAGAATACGTATCATAGAGCTAGGTGGAAGGGTGCGAAAAAATAAAGGGTAAGAAATGATTCCTGATGTAAAATTGCATTCACAAAATCGTTCACACGTGCGATCAAGCGCTCGCTCGCTAATCTCTCACGTCGTGCGATCCAATCACTCCCCGCCTTAAAAAAACTCTCCTAAAATCATTACCCGGTAATCTCTCACTTGCCTAAAAAAATGTGATCTCTTCCTTCTATAAAGATTTTCTCCCCTCTGTAAAACATCTCCCACGAGCCACCCACCACTACCTGAATCCACTTCTTTGCTGAGTGCCAAATGGTTTGCTGATTATTTTTTTTTGGGCCTTTTTACCGAGTGCCAAAAAAAGAAAACACTCGGCACAAAAAAAACACTCGGCAAAGAGATTTTTCAAAACACATTTTGAAACAGTAAATGAACTCAAATGAAAAAGTCTACTACAAAGTTGTATATCTTCTTAAGATCTACAAAGTTTATTTTGGCCATTTCTTCATTCGGCAAAGCGAGAGTAACGTTGTTCACAAAATCTACATGTCTCTCATAAATTTCATGAAACTAATAGAGAGATATATAAGATTTGTGAATAATGTTAGAACCACCATGTCGGATGAACAAATGACCAAATAACCAAAATAAACTTTGTAGATCTTGAGAAGTTATAGGACTTTGTAGTTGGAAACTTTTTGATTTGAAATCATCTTGTCATGCAAAACTATATTTGAATTTCAAAAATCTAAAATTTGAATTTTTCAAATGACCTCAGATGGAAAAACTTCCTAAATTAAGATTGTATATCTCGAAAAGTTATGAAACTTTGTAGTTGACAACTTTTTAATTTGAAATCATCTTGTCATGCAAAACTATGTTTCAATTTCAAAATTCAAATTTTTGAAACGATCTCGGATGGAAAAACTTCCTAAATGAAGATTGTAGATCTCGAAAAGTTATAAAACTTTATAGTTGACAACATTTTAATTTAAATTTGTTTAGACCCTCAAACAATCAATTTAAGCTCGGTTTAGATAATATTTGGAAAACCGCAAAGTTTGGAAAAAAAATGCGGTGGCTGGTCACTTGGGTGCCATAGCTGTGTATGGCTAGCACGTGGGGCCCCTCCCATAAATTTTTTTTCTGTTCTTTTTGGGTTCTTTTTTTAAATTTGTTGAGTATTTCTACTTGCTGAATGTTTTTTAGCACTTGGTAAAGTCTTTACCGACTGTCCGACAAAAAACAATCGACAAAGAGCTCTTTGCCGGCTCCTTTTTTGTCGTGTAGGCTTTGTCGAATGCAACACTCGACAAAATCTTTGCCGATTATTTTTGGGTTAGGCACTCGGCAAAAGGGCCGAGTCCGGTAGTGCACCGATCCTACAACGCCGCCGTCCCTCGTTCTCATCACCTCTCGATCCCTGACTCTCAACGCTGTTCACGAATCCTGCGACACCACCGAGTACCTACATTTGTTCTTTCGGAAGTCTAAACCTGTACCTACATTTGTTACTATATGTATATGCATTAAACTCTTTTTTTTAAAATACCAGTTAGTATATGTGTGTGTATATATATATATATGCATTGAAAATAATTATACATTCTTTTGTCCAAGTAATTTTAGGATCTGACTTTATTTGTTTTCTTGGTAATTTCTCAAAATGACTGAAGCTAAGTGCTAATGAATCGTTTCCTCATCAATTGCTTAGCTGAGGTAAACGGCAATTTACTTAAATAAATGTGAGAAAGAGTGGCACAATTTTAATACGGTGATATCTGTTCCTCATAAATTTCTGAATTTTATCATGGATTTGTTTAATAAATTTAAATTTCTAAAACAGTTGTTTTGAAATAATTGGTTCTATTCTTTAAACATGAATTCAACATAGTTTGAAAGAGACATGGAGGCGCTTTCCAATTGGGATTTTAAGTTATTGGACTGCAAATATAATTAGTTCAAATGACGTGTGGTACTGCAGTTACTAATATGTGTAGTGCTGCGCGTATGGCACCTTTGCAAAAAATAATATATTACTCCTATATACGAGTGCTTTTGTATATATGGTTGATCACTAAGTTGCAGCCATACAGGATAAACACAATAGATGGCTACAGAGTGATCCAACATATTTGATCCCAATAAAACACAATATTTAAATGCTATAACAAATCATTGAAACAGTGAAACGAAACTATCCCTTTGAGGGAGCTCGTTTCATTCACGGTTACCAACCCTCTCACGTCTTAAAAATGGTGTGATGAATAATTAGCGTGATCCTTTGTGCATGCATCAAATGTAATTAGCATGGTCTTACGTGTATACATGAATGTAACCACGCGTGACCGCGTGAGTGACCCCTATGGGTATGCATGCAACACGTCCTACTAACCCCGTATGCATGTTGCAGTAATAATTAGCGGCCTCAATCTTATTGCAGTAACCTTCAAATGACTACTCTTTATTTTATTTCTAGGCAACTGCTGCGGTATAGTATCCAAATTTGCAACACGCCCGTTTAAAATAAAGTGTTGGGATTCCTTAATCTTAAATGTAGTAGGTAAAATGCGAGTATAGTATGATGGGTACAACGTCAAATCGGACGTCCGGCGCGGTATGCGTGTCCGGACGCACGAGCATCAGACCAACTCGTCTGCCACCTTACCTAAAACTGTAGTACGGTTGTAGTACCGTACGTTCCATGTTTTTTAAAGTTTAAAAAGTTATAATTCCTAAACTAAATATGATAATTAAAATCCGATTGCACCATCGTGTTTCTTGTAATAAATTCTTCAAAACAAGATCCCACATGAATATATTTTGATATTTTTTTTCAGTATTCCTAATATACTTTTGCAACATTCATATAAAATATCTGCAACATAATTCCAAAATTACTGAAACATTGGATACGTACTTTTGCAACATGCATGTTTCACCCTGCTATAAAACAAATAAGGAGTTAAAGGAAGATGAGCTCGTGGGCAGAGGGACGATCACGGTTGCTAGGAAAATGTCGCGCGGGCTAAGACAGAGAATGATCGCCGCCGGTGACGGACCTCCTAATCCGACCATTGGGCATGAAACATGCATCTAAAACATTCTAGAATACCATATCTAATTTTGAATCATCCTAAATACAAACACTTGCAACATATATATGAAACTACTGAAACAATTAAAATAACTGCATGAAATATTTGGAAAAAAACACATGAAAAACACTTAAAAATTATTTTACAAATATATGCAACATTCAGATACAACAATTGCAACAATATATGTGAAACATATGAAATATCCAGATAAACACTTGCAAAAATTCATTTTCAAGAACAAGATGAAAAATTAGAAACATACTCTTAGAACATACGTTAAAAAAAGATGAAACATTTTTAATAACGCTTGCAATATTCATCTAAAACCATTGTAACATATGCAACATTCTCGATCTACGTTTAGGACATAAATACAAAGAAATAAAAAATATACAAATATTTTGAAATAAAAAGATAAGAAAATAAAAAAATAAAAATAATGAAAATGAAAAAAAAATGAAAATGAAAAAAACGTACAGCGTGGGAGCGAACAGCCTGAGCGTGGGGACGCGCGCGTAGGAGGTGAAAAAAAGGAAAAAAGGAAAAAGCACGGGGGGCCCGAAAGGGACGCGCGCGCGTTGTGCTGCGTCCGGCGTGCGGTCGGACGTCCGCCGCGCGTTGTGTTGCATCTGAAAATACTAATAACATATGCAATATTGTCGATGTACTATTACAACATACATATGAAAAAATAAGAAAAATATAAATGTTAAAAAAACAAAATATAAGGAAAAATAGAAACAAAAAGAAAAAAGAAAAAAAGAAAAGGAAAAAAGAAAAAAGAAATAAAAACAAAAACAAAAAAGGAAAAGAAAAAAACACCGCACCAGGGGTGGCCGACTGGCCGGGCGGGCAGCACGCAGCGCGGGGGGTCGTGCGCGCGGAAGCTCCGTCCGGCGCGGCTGGACGGCCGGACCGAATCATTACCGTAAAGGCACAACTGCGTTAATTTTGCATGTTGAACTGAACTATAAGAATTTTGCATGTCCAAGCGGTTTTGGAGTGCCACGATGCATGGGCTCGTCCCGTCCTGTTGCAAAAGCAAAACACTCTAGCTAGCTATACACGCAAACCTATCTACCTTCTCCCTCACTCCCTCCAGCACTTATTAAGCTCACCCGGCTCCACCCTACTCACCCACTCCTCTACCTATTGCTCCGCCTCCACCAAAACACCCCCAATCTCCCCAAACCCTAGCCCTAAAGCGCCTACCACCGCCTCCCTCCATGGCTGTCTTTGCAAGGCTCATGAGGGGCACCCGTGCCGCCGCCGCGCTGGCGCCCCGCGTGCCAGCGTTGGGGCAGCCGGTCGGCCGCAGATGCCCTAGCCCCAGCACGGCCGCGGCGCCGCATATGTCTGGCCCTCGCTCGTACGCCCACTCCTTTTGCGGGCTCGGCTTCCGTAACGTCCCGCTGGGACTGCAGTCGTCTACGCGTCGGCAGCTTTCGTCGAATGCCTTCACCTTCGGCACCAGCGTCGGCCCCAAGAAGCTCCTGCTCGGGCCGGATGCCAAGGTCGAAGCCGCCGGAGGTGGTGGTTCCGCCGGCGACTAGGGCGCCGCCAAGGCTGAGAGGATCGAGACCATTAGCACCATCACGGATCACTTCGACCGCCACCTCCATCACACAAGGTATTTACTTTCTTCTCTCCGATCTCTTCCTGAGTTCCTGTGCATCATCCTCGCTCGGGCTCTCTATAATGACCTCTATTTTCTCATCGAGGACGCAAATCGTGGCTGGAGTGAAAGCCGTGTTGCTGAGTAACGTCTTGATGATTCTAATTGGGGTGTTCCTAGAGATCTTGGTGCTCATTATTAGGTAATTCTTGTCATTTGGTTTAATGTGTTGAAGGTGAAGGAAGCACTTTGCGATACTGAGGAGGGTAACAAGATTATATCCTAGTGTAACAACCCTAAAAACCCACACAACCTAAAAATCCCAACCAATTAAAATTTTCATTTATTTATTATGAAAACCCATTTTTCTTGTGCAAGCATATAGGTTTCTATATGAATTTGGTAAATAAAGGAGTATAGCTTGCATTTTAATTCCATTCACATAGAATAATAGCTTATGCATCACAATTGGGATTTATTGCAATTTATGTTTGTATTTACTCAATATTTAAAAAGGGTAATATATGTATATAAATACACTTAAGTGTAAATAGAAAAATAAAAAGAAAAAGAAGAAGAGAGAAAGAGGAAGAGCAGATTCGGCCCAGCCAGCCGGCCCGTCTCCTCTTTATCACACCCCGCGCGCGCGTCACTCCGAACCGGCCCACCTCGCAACCAAACCACCACGCGCGCGCAGCCCGGGCACACATGCGCGCAGCGCCTTTCGCAGCCGCTGCCAACCGGGACCCGCTTGTCAGTCACTCTTTCTTTTCCCCTGTTTCTCTTCTCCGTGAAGACGGTGGCCGACAGAGTCATGCAAATGGCGTGACCGACAGCGCCACGCATGGCAGAGCCCTGACCCCGCTGTCCCCCTCCTGTCCCCTCCTTCCTTGGCCACCAAGCGAACCCGCGCCCATCCGGAGCCCTAGATCCACTCGAGCCACGGCCCTTCGATCGGTCGAGCGCGATCAGGACCGTTCGCCATTGGAGCTAGCCAAGCTCGCCTATAAAAAGGAGCTCACCCCGAAGCCCTACCCTTATTTCCCCTCGCCGCCACCGCGGCACAAACCGGCACACTGCACCACACCGAGAGAGAGAGAGCGTAGGAGAAAGGCGGAGCAGAGGAGGAGGAGCTGCCGGAGCGTTGCCGCCGCGGAGCGCGCCGAACCGGACACGGAGGAGAAGCCGGAGACCCGTCGCGGTTCGGCACGGCACTGCGTACGCTCTGCACGGCTTCGACTCGCCACTGCATCGCCATCTTATCTTCACCGACACCGCGGTGAGCCACCCGAGCACCTTGCCAACCTCGCCGTGCTTTCGGCCATGGCGCTCGGCTTCACGAGCGCGTAGGCCTCGGGTCGATTCGACCCTGGAACACCGTGCACACACACACAAGACCTGCCAAGCCAAACGGGTGACGCGCATATACACTGGAGTGACTTCGACGGGCACCGCAGTCATGGGCGTTCGGAGCCCCGCCGTCTCGTCGGCGTTCCTGAGCACCTGAGCCAGTAGCATCATCCTGCCACCCATCGGCACGACCACTAGCTCCACGGGCACGACGGACTAGCCTGAATCGCAAAGACCGACCATCCATGGCCTCGGAGCGCAGCACGACGCGCTCGCGGGAAGACGTGCTCGCCATGGCACGTTCTGGCGCGGCGAAGTCCGTTCAGGGTCTAGCTGAGTATCTCGCGCGGTAGGAGGGAGCCAAGATGGTACACCGAGACCTCGCGAACGAACCCGCCTCGCGGGATTGAAGACGGAACCACCTGAATCGCCTTGGCCGCGTGCGCCGCGACCTTACCGGAGCGCCGCCGCGAGCCGTCGCCAAAAGAAGGCCATGGCATGGCTAAAGTTCGCCACTAGAGTGTTGTATGCTTCTCTGGCCTCACCAATTTGATAAGACCGCATTCGATTGAACCAAGACATGGTCGTAGCCGCGTTGCCGCCTTCCGCCGTCGTCGGCGACACGCCGCCGCCACAACCGACCACCTTGGGAATCTCGGTAGCCAAAATTGGTAGTTGGTATACCATCGCCATAGACCCTGGAGGCGTATACATCTCCTAGAAGACCTCCTTAGCCCCGCCGGAACCTCACAGTCGCGGCGACATCGCCGCCGATGACCGGAGCATCTCAATACCGCGACCAGGAACAAAAACCGACCACCTCAGACAAGCTTAGTTGCGGAAGATCGAACCTCCATAGCCCGGAACACCGAGAGGTGCGTTCTCGGGGAAACGTGATCGCCGCCGACACGTTCCGCCTCGCCAAAAATCCGTTCCGAGTACCCCCGATCATCTCGCGCTGCGGAGAAAGGCCGACGAGGTTCGCCAAGTCTGCCTCGGCACCGCCGCGTAGATAGCCGAGCCCCGAATCATGTCTGTCGCCATGGCTACGTGCGCCTCCACCTCGTCGGAGAACCGCCGTATGCCGTGGGAGAGAAGGAGGCCCACGACATCATTTCACTAATGACAGCCAACCCTCGGGAGGGCGGCACCCTCGGCGCACCAAATCTCCGATTCGCCCGAGCCTCCCCGGGAGAGCTCGGGAGAGCGGCACCCTCGGCGCCCAAATGTCCGATTCGCCCGAGCCTCCCCGGGAGAGCTCGGGAGAGCGGCACCCTCGGCGCCCCGAATCTCCGATTCGCCCGAGCTACGCCGAGCTCCGCCGAGCTCCGCCGAACTACGCCGAGCTCCGCCGAGCCCCGCCGAGCTACGCCGAACTACGCCGAGATACGCCGAGCTACGTCGAGCTACGAAGAGCTACGCCGAGCTCCGTCGAGCTACGCCGAGCGCCACGTGGACCAATCCCGAGCTGCCATCCCCTGATCCGCACTACTGGACCCCGCGCGCCACGTGGACCAATCCCGAGCTGCCCCTGATTAATCGACCATTTTTCATTTTCAGAAAATAGGATAATCTTCAGAAATTCATAACTTATTCATACGATGTCCAAAAATTGCGCACCATATATCAAAATTCTCATAAAAATGAGATCTACAATCGAAGACTATATTTGTGTGCATTTGGCTCTTTATTTTATTAGATCTTTCTAAAATACTCTATAGGAGTCGCTGACGCGACTATTTCGTGTTCGATTTCAGAGCCGGAGGAGGATCTGACTAAGGAAGACGACCACGAGTACTTTCAGGAGCTAGGAGACGACTACGAAGGTGCCACGTCCCACCAAATCCTTAGATCCTATTTACGCATTGCAAATGACATTGTTGCTATTGCTTTATGATTATGTATGGATTGGTTGCATGATAGTGTATTTGAATTCCCTGCCTTGACAAGACTTTACCCTGCTATCCGCTGCTAGGATAGCTGCTGCTTAATTTACTGTTACTCTTCCACTACTTACTACTTGCTATATGCTGTGTGGTGGAATTGGGACGGTGTATAACTGATTATAACCACTGGGAGAGAGTGCTGCGTGCGTCTTGGGTGCGTGGTAAGGGTTGATGTCGACCAAGTGGGATGTGAGACAAGCCTGTGGGGCAAGTCGTGCCGGGGGTGCAACCTGGGCATCCCCAAGCGAGATACCTGTGGCGGGTAAAGTTGTTGAGGAGGTTCCGGGTGGGATAGCCTTGGTGGTTTGAAGCCCGTGGATGGAGGTGCTGTGATGGCACGGGGAGAGTATCCCCTAAGTGAAGATGCCTGCTTGGTCAAACCTAGGACGGACTAGTTTCAGGTTCATGGGAATCCTTTTCTACTCACTCGCTTCTGATGGGCGGGAGACGGCTGGACTACTTGGTAGGATGGTGCCACTACTGCTAGGTTGAGAGGTGATAAGGGTGGGCGGAGACGGTCGACGGGTTCCCGTTCCGTTCTAGATGCGCAGTACCACTGGATGGGCCCGGTACTGTGTCTCCCAGTCTCAGCAAAACGGTGTAGGATCCGGAATATCCCAGGGCTGAGTGGTAGGGTGGCATCGACCTAGGCAAGCAAGCACCCAGAATTCTGTCTAGGTGTTTGCGCAACACCTATGATGGCTAATCTTGTGGGTAGTGAAACATCTGCAGAGTGTACGGTTGATCGATCGATACATATGCCAACTCGTTGGCTATGGACCTTTCCTGTGAAGCTTCTACTAGTGTAGTGAGTGTTCTCTTCTCTCCCTGGATGACATTTTTCCGGCAGTGTACCCGCTGTGGTAGTGTGCCGCTGAGATAGGCCCGAGAGGGAGTTGGGCCTGTCGAATGAGAGCGAGGTGTGGGTAAGTGAGATGTGGTGATGGGAAAAGGGATGATGGTGTTAACTGGAGATAAAACTTGACTAATTAAACATTGATTACAGCTGCATAGGAAACCTCAGCCTATAGGTCTGCTTGTATAGCCTTGCATCCACTTTCCACAAAGCAAATGCTGCATAGGTGGGCTCCGTGGCCAGTACAAATCGTACTGATAAATTTGCTGTCAGGTGACGAGAATGAGTACGACTTCGAGGAAGACGATGGCGAGGAATAGGGTCACGTGCTACACTCAAGTTGGCCGTGAAGGATGAAACGTTTCCGCATCTTCTAAAGCTTCTCTGAATATTGATTCCGCCAATGTGGCGATGTAATAAGTGTTTATGTAAGACTTAATTACCGTTGTATGGATCCTGTTGACAACTGAGATATGGGTAATTTCATGGATTGTCCCAAGCAATCTGTTGAATTACAATTCGAGCCTGTGGATTTCCCTTCGCGGAAATCGAGGTCGTTTCACCTAGATTCTAGACCCGATACTGAATTACATTGATGCCCTCAATGGGATGTTCCTAGAGATCTTGGCACTCATCATTTGGGTCATTCTTGTCATTTGGTTTAAGATGATATCCTAGATTCTGGACCCGCTACTGAATTACATTGATGCCGATACCCACGTCTTGCCTGGATACTGAATTACATTGATGCCCTCATTGGGGTGTTCCTAGAGATCTTGGTGCTTATTATTCTCGTCATTTGGTTTAAGATGATATCCTAGATTCTGGACCCGCTACTGAATTACATTGACTTGACAACCCGCTATTGAATTACATTGATGCCTGCGTGAATTACATCGACCTGCCTAGATATTAGGGAAAAGTAGGGTCTTTGAGACCAAGAAACTGGGGTGATGGTGATGTTTATTTTCCTCTATGGCGATGATCACTGATGATCTCGTGATTAAGTTTAAATGGTAATAATGGCATCTGGGAGTTAAGCTCTTGCCGTGGAGTGGTGTGTGAGTGAGGGGGTGAGCCCCTGTTTGCACCAAAATCTGTACTGAATGCAGATAGCCGATGCCACGCAGAAACAGTCGATTTTCGGGAAGCAGAGTCTGTATGCGAAGGGCTGAGAATAGCCGATCGGGTCCGGAGTCGATTGTTGGCTGAAACGAAGACGGCGTGTTTTGAGGCAAGAGTCGATTGATGACGTCAGCACGAGCCTCCAGCGCCGGGAAGCGATCACGTTCGGAGTCCGTTTTGAAAAGGGAAGATTGGACTCCAAGTTACCTTTAGAATAGGAAAGTTTGTTAGTTTCCGTATCTATTCTTGAGTTGTAATTCGATTAGGACTCTGTCTTGTCAAGCCCAGGGTATAAATATAAATCCCCCGGCCATTGTAATACGTATGTTCACATCAATACAACACACCTTTTGGCTCCGGCCAAAACCGTTAGGAGTAGGAGTAAAGTAGATCTCGGCGAGTTTCTTCGAACAGGCTGGGTGTCATTCGGTGGACGCAAGCTTGCTTGTAAGTATCGTCATGCCTTGCTAAACTTTGTTTCCTTAATGTCATCCGGTGGACATGGAAGCTTTGTAGATCAAGGTCGATTCTTGTTTGATACGAGTTTAGCGTCATCCGGTGGACGTGGACTTAGGTCAAATAAGGATTAGTTATCGATTCATGCTTGTTTGCTTGCTTAATCTATGTTTAGCGTCATCCGGTGGACGAAGGCTTAGATTAAATTGGTTAATGTGCATGGATTAGTTATCAGCTCTAACTAAATTGGCATCTTAGTTAGATTCATCAAGTTATCGTGATGTTTGAGTTTATTTGTTTATTTACATGTATCACTCACCAAATTTGCCCAATCTTGATCTGTTTATATCGGCTTTATATCTTTAGATATATTTGTTCAATGAATGAAAATTATTTCATGTTTATGCATTGATAAATAGAATGTGCTCGCAATAGTCGATAGATCTAGATCCTGATTGTGAACGAGCCTCACTCAAGTTATAAGATGAATAGTGTTTGAATTCGATAATCGATAGATTTAAATCATAGTTTACATTATGGCTGTCTCGATCCGCTCGATCCCCACTGCTGTAAACGTTGAGTTAAATGTATTGGTTTGAAGACTTAAGCATTACTCGTTTTATATGCTTGTGTGTTGCTCGTATTTGCAGAATCGGCTAATTAGCTGATTTCGCTCTATTTCTACATTCAGATATCTTTTAATCAGATTAATTTGACATGTATGCGTTAATTATAATTATATCTTGGCTTATGCAAGTCATTACCACTATTGATGCAAGAGAATCGGTTATTTTACGTCATAATGGTTATTTCATGAAAATCGGTTCATATCATCCGGATATCGACTCTTTAGTCAATAGCCTGCAAACGGGGTCTGTAAGGCCGAAAATTCGGAACCATCTGGACACATTAGTAAGTTTCGCCTTATTGTTACTGATTCTATCTTTTTCCTTGTCAATTGCAGGTCAAATTGACTGGCACGCTTGGGAGTCATCGGCACTCTCAGACTGGGCCTGAAGCTAGTTAGATCTGCGAAAGCTCCGTCTGCTTTCAAGAGTCGTTCTGGCTTCGCTGGTGTGTTGAGCGCGAGAAACCACTTTTTGTGCCAACACACTTTTTGGCACGCCTGGTGGGACAGTTTTCACTCGTGGCCAAGAACAAGGGAGCTGCAGACAACACTCCGAAGGATGACGGCGTCATCAGGGTCAAGCGTGAATAGATCGAGCCTGAAGATGCTGTGATCATGGAGCAGCTCATTGAGGAGTTTTCTGATGCCTGCTTGTTGTCATTCAGCAAGACCCGTGAAGCTCGAGTGGTGAAGAAGAATCCTTTTCCAAGGTTGATCCTGCATGGCCACAGTGACAAGGGCGAAGAAGAGTTCAAGGATTTTCTTCTTAGGGCCATCTGGTCAGCTTCGCATCAGGCAGTCGGGTATCATCACATCGTTTTCCTGCAGACATTCTATAACATCATGAAGACAGTGATCAAGAGGCAGGACTGGGAATCATTGGGCACAATATACTTCAACATACCTCCAGAAGATTCCAACTCAAATGCAGCGGCCGGAACGTCTAATCCTCCGCCGCAACAGCCGAATCCGCCAAAGCCGTCTGTTCAAAATCCCAATATGACGACGGATTCGGCTCCAAAAATAGCTGCGTCTTCCAAGCTATATAGAGACTACCCTCCTGAGCAGATCGCTGCTTACATGAATACAACTCGGAACGTGCCGGCCGGGAACATGCCTCCAACAGCTCCAAATTATCACATCGAGCACACTTATCGTGATCTCACGTCGGCACCACACCCCGGTTATACTCAATCGCCTCAAGATGAATTGCTGAACAAGATGAGTACAATGCTTAGGAATCAATTCAGCTTGCAGTCGAAGGCAGGAGTCTCGATTAGATATAGACGTCATTATTCTGAGTGGTTTGATCGTGTGGCGCTGCCTCTATTGGTATAAATTAACTGCACTCTATTAAAGATTATTATTATCAAGGTATCCGCAAGCGCACAGATAAAACAACCGATGTAGCACTTCACCAGACAATCCCGGTTTTAATATCAAACCCAAAGGAACAGTAGGTGATACTGACTAAGTCTATTGGCTCTTAACCTGATAATACAATCAATCCAGAGAATATCAAGAATGAGGAGATAACAAATGATTATCTAGATCCGACAATCGGTAAACTTTGAATAATATCGTTCTAATCGGGCAGTGACATGAATAAGAGGTGAAATCAGAGTTCCCTCCTACCAGACACTTATACACCTATCGATCCTATCAACGGGAAGTGGACTACAGAGGACTCAACGCAGCTGTCACCTACGTGATCTACCACTATTCGGCCAATCAGGGGACATTCACAAGTAATTATAGCCCAGACACCACGTCTACACTACAAACTACTACTTCAACCAAGGAGCTACCAAGATCAAAGCACTCACATAGAGTTGTAAACTTAAGAACGAATAAGAACAAATGCTTACTTGAATCAGGATGTTGAATACAAAAGTATCCTCAGAACGCAACTCCGGGCGAGGGAGCTGAATCCAGATGAACACAGCTACGAAGAAGCTCCGACTGGCCGGGACTCCTCCGAATCTCTACTCATCTACTCTATCTCTCTAATCTCTCTCTTGATTGCTAGCCTAGATCTAGTGGATATCTATCTAATGCTTCAGGGTCTTCATCTCTTGATCTGGCTCTCCTCCAGGGGGGTCTGGCCCTCTATTTATAGGCCGGTGGGATGCACGCGTGCTGTTAGATCAAACCGACTTAACCAAGGGCCAAGATGACTTCTAATAGGTGGTGGTAGAAGACTCCAGAAGGCGGCGCGGGGGAAACCCTAGGGGGCGCCGGCCGGCCCCACCCTGTGAGGTTTCAGGCTCCGGTGCTTCGGGTGTGTTCCAGATGCTTCTAGTGTTCTCGTGATGATGTTTCCTTGGCAGTTAAGTTTTGTGGTAATTATGCTCTTTAATCCTTCTTTTAAGCTTTTCTGGAAAATCCTCTGGAAAATAGACAATTCACCAAAACTTGTGGAATCTGTCAGTAATAACCCTATTCTACTGGATATTCATGTTTAATGTAGGGATAATTGATAATAAAATTTGGATGATAACAAGTGTCAACAATTACCCCCACACTTAGGCTTTTGCCCGTCCCGAGAAAAAGGATGGTTTTAAGATGTAAGATTCTTAGAGAGAATGGAGCATTTAAAACATAACTTGAGAGTACATTATATAAAACTAGTTTAGTCATGCATGTACTATGGAATTCAAAGTGTCTACCATGAATCTTTGAGTAGTTGAAGAACAGAATAGCTTGAAAATAGATCACTCTCTTCCTTTAGTTAAGTCAATTGGAGGGTATGTAATTTTGCAAATAAACTTAGCTTTACCTTCTCCTTTTGTCGTACTCTCGAATCACTGATATATATATCTGGTATTTTTGTATCCTTACCAAGACATTAATGAAATTGCCTTCTTTATCCTACTTCTAAAAAGCTTATGTGGGTCTCAGGTAGGTAAAATGTGAAAACATACTTGCATTGTATTTGTTGTAAAGTCAAACAATGAATCCATAGAGAAATGAGGCATATAATCGAATCAAGCTTTATGTGGTGGAATATGGTGGAACCTAATTCTACCTTGCTCCTTGAGAAAATAAGTCTCTCTTTTATACAACTGAGCTTAATTAGAGAGTATGAGCTATCTCTTTCTCTCTTTTTTCAAGGGAGGCGAGTATCTAAGTACCCATTGTTTTAATTTCTTCGGACATTTGTCCATTTTTTTATACTCCCTTCTTCTTTTGCATAGTTCATACCTCTTTTGAATTTAGTAATTGAGAAACTTTAACAAAAGATAGAGCAATTATTTGGTAACTATGCTATATAATTATTTTTGGTGTTTTCTTCCAGTGTAGGAGAGCAACATTTTCAATAGAATGACTCGCTATTACTCCGGATTAGAGTAATGCTTATGTGGAATTGGCACTTGATTCGAAAATATGACAAATTTCTTCAAAGGGTTACAAAGGTTGACCAAACTCAATACAAAGACAAGTATTATATGTAGCAGGCTTCTATCCTATATATGGCTATGGTAGGACAATATTTTTACCACAAAGGAGAGGTATAACTAATCATTAAATTTTCGAAATAAAATCTCCAAAGACAAAACATCAGGGGTTGAGTTCTCATTATTCAACTATATCATATTTCACAACTGACTTAACCAATCATGGGGTCCCTATAAATAGTTTCCAATAGTAACATGATTACTAGAAAAGTGTTATATAATTTATTGTTAAGCCTATGAATTAAACAATCTCTTCTTCTCTTTTGAAAGTAATTTAGTATGTGAATTTTAATTCAGATTGAAACGGAAATTGAAACATATGCAATTATCGGTGAAACTTCTTATCAGTGAAGTGTGTCCCCCCGTCACTAATGACCATCCTTAGTGTTCCAAACCTTGGAAATATAGTCTCTTCGAACATCTTCTTTGAATGTTTGGAATCAGCATTCATGCATGGCATAGCTTCTACCCATTTGCATACATAGTCAACTGCCACCAGAATGTATTCGTAATTTCTTGATTTCACAAATGGTCCCATGTAATCAATTCCTCAGACATCAAAGAGCTCGATCTAGAGATTGTTGGTGAGTGGCATAGCATCTCTTGAATTGATATTTCCGTGCCTCTGACATGATCCATATCTCCGGACAAAATCTTTGATGTCTTCATACATAGTTGGCCAAAAGAACCCACTCTACCAGATTTTAGCATGAGTGCGGAATGCTCCATAATGACCTCCATATGGTGATGCATGGCATTTCTGAATGATCTGCATGCCCTCTTCTACTGGTACACATCTTCTAAGTAATCCATCTGAACAAATTCTGAAGAGGTATGGCAGATCCCATATGTGGAGACGACTTTCATAAATGAGCTTCTTTTTATTCTCCCCTGGTGGTACATAACCTGCAACCATAAAGTTGACATTATTCGCGTACCAAGGGTCTGACTTGGTCACTTTAAACAATATGTCATCTCTTAATGAGTCATTAATAGGCAATTCCTGAGGTTTCTCAAAGTGTATTCTAGACAAGTGATCAGCAACTGGATTTTCTATTCGTCTTCTATCTTTAATTTCTAAGTCAAATTCTTGTAGTAACAAAATCCATCTTATCAAACGAGGTTTAACATTTTCTTAGTGAGCAAATATTTTAAAGCAGCATGATCAGAATAAACAATTACTTTTGCTCCTACTAAGTAAGATCTAAATTTATCAATAGCAAAAACAACAGCTAGGAGTTCTTTTTCAGTTGTTGCATAATTTAATTGTGCTCCAGTCATAGTTTTACTAGAATAAGTAATTGCATGATGCTTCTTATCTTTTGTTTGTCCTAATACTGCCTCTACAGGATAATCACTAACATCACACATAATTTCAAAAGGTAAAGACCAATCAGGGGGTTGAATGATTGGTGCTGATGTAAGTGATTCTTTAAGAATATTAAAAGATTTTAAACATGCATCATCAAATTCAAAAGGAACATCTTTAGCTAGCAAGTTAGTCAGTGGTCTAGCAATATGTGAAAAATATTTTATAAATCTGCGATAAAAACCACAATGACCAAGAAAACTTCGGATTCCTTTTATATTAACAGGTAGGAGGTAGTTGTTCAATTACTTCAATTTTTGCCTTATCTGCCTCTATATCTCTTTCAGACACTAAATGTCCTAGCACTATTCCTTCTCTAACCATAAAATGACATTTTTCCCAATTAAAGACTAAGTGCTTTTTTTCACATCTCTGCAAAACCTTATCTAAATTTTCTAAACAATCATCAAAAGTTTTTCCATACACTAAAAAATCATCCATAAAAACTTCCATGATTTCTTCTATTATTTCAGAAAATATAGATATCATACATCTTTGAAAAGAAGCAGATGCATTACATAATCCAAAAGACATTCTATGATAAGCGTAAGTTCCATAAGGACATGTAAAAGTGGTTTTGCTTTGATCATTAGGGTGGATAGGAATTTGGTGATATCTAGAATAACCATCATGGAAACAAAAGAAAGAATTATTTACCAAATGTTCTAACATCTCATCAATGAAAGACAGCGGAAAATGATCCTTCCTGGTTGCTTTATTGAGTTTTCTATAATCTATACAGATTCTTCATCCTGTAACAGTTCTCTAGGGGTATCAATTCATTTTTATCATTTTTAACTACGGTCATACCACCTTTTTTAGGTACAACTTGAACAGGGTTTACCCACTCACTATGCGAAACATGATAAATAATTCCAGCATGCAAAAGTTTCAAGACCTCTTTCTTAACAACCTCCCTCATCGCATTTTGAAGCCTACGTTGGGGCTCTCTAGAAGGTGTAATCTCTGGGTTGTTTGGAATACGATGGGTGCATAAAACAGGACTAATCCCCTTAAGGTCTTGGAGTGAATAACCAAAAGCAGCACGATGTTTTTCTAAGACAGTTGTTAATCTAAAAGACTCTTCATCAGAAAGTTTATCACTAATAATCACGGGAGAATTTTGATCATTATTCAGAAAAACATACTTAAGATCAGAAGGTAGTTGCTTAAACTCAATAGAAGGCTTAGGTAGGCTCTAGTAATTCATCCAGAGGTTCAGGATCAATCAGACCCTCTTCCTCTTCATTAATGAAGAACTGAGTATCATCATCTAAATTAGGTTCAATAAATTCCTCAAATGACACAGCATTAATTTCTTCTATCGGATCTAACTCGGGAGGTGGCTCTGCCTTAGCTTTTAATGCATGAGTTATAGGCACTAAGAGATTAAATCCCTTGCCAAGTTTAATATCTAAATTGCCCGCACAACCTTCTCGCAAAAGTTTTCCTATTGGTAACCCAATCATTACATCAAAATCCCAAACAACAAAGATATAGAAATTCAGCAAAATTCGAAATTCATTAATCACAATAGAAAGAGAACATAAAACACCTGAACTAGGAATAATATGTCCTGAACGATTTTTTAATAATTTTTTTGTAGAAATTAATGGCATATCTTTCAAGAATTTTTTAGCAAATGTAAGAGACATGATATTGACGCCTACTACTGGATTAGAAAAGGCATCAACAGGATATGCATCAATTTGACATTTAATAGTAATGGCAGGAGAATTTAAACGAATTATATCATTTGAAAGCTCAGATTCTATCAACCACTCATTACTCATAACAAAAATTAATTCTCTAGTTATCTCTCTAAGGAATTTTAAATCAGCAGGATATGAAACATTAAAACTTTTAAAATTCATAGACTCTTGTGATTTTATAATTTTATGATAGCGTGAGCTGTTTTCATAATCATCAAAAAGTTCATCCTCAAATTCAAGCATAAAATCAGAAATAGGAATTATCTCCTTCTAATTAGATAGTTCGGGTAAAGGTTGAGATGAATCAGACAAAAGTTTAGAATCAAATGACAAAAATTCATCTTCTAACAACTTTTCTTTTTCTTCGGGAAGATCAATTAAGATATTAGTAAGAATAGTTTTAGCATGTGAAGCAGTAATATGCATAAATGCTCCTCCTGCGGCCAAATTAAGGTATTCTTTATTTTTATTATCAAGGCCTAAAAAGAAATGTTACAAAAGCATAGGTTCTGGCAAAGTAAGATTAGGTCCAGAATTTATAAATCCATCAAAGCGTTCCCAAGCCTTACCTAATGATTCGTTATCTATTTGTTTAAATCCAATAATTTCAAAACGAAGTTTAGCGACCTTTTCGATAGGAAAAAATTTAAGACAAAAATTAGCACGCAATACTTCCCAATCTCCTTGGCTACTCCCAACATGGCGATTATACCATTTCTTTGTTTTTCCCGTTAATGAAAACGGAAAGAGTTTCCATCTTAAAGTTTCATCTGCCATGCCCTTAATTGCAAACATGAACATATCTGCTCAAAATCGGTTAAATGGGAATATGGGTTTTCGCTAGAACTACCAGAAAAAATGTGATCCTGAACTAATTTAATTAATCCCGGGCGTAACTCATAGCCAGATGATGTGATAGGTAAAGATGATTCTTTTGGCTGGAGATACGATCCCGATGGTGCTCCATATTGATATAAAAGTTGGGACGTGGGTTCCATACTTTAAAAGGTAAAAGATAAAAGATAAAAGTATAATACAAGATTAAGATAGACTAAGCTAAAATCAGCAAACCATTCCCCGGCAACGGCGCCAGAAATAGCTTGTTGGTATAAATTAACTGCACTCTATTAAAGATTATTATTATCAAGGTATCCGCAAGCACACAGATAAAACAACCGATGTAGCACTTCACCAGACAATCCCGGTTTTAATATCGAACCCAAAGTAACAGTAGGTGATACTGACTAAGTCTATTAGCTCTTAACCCGATAACACAATCAATCTAGAGAATATCAAGAATAAGGAGATAACAAATGATTATCTAGATCCGACAACCGGTAAACTTTGAATAATATCGTTCTAATCGGGCAGTGACATGAATAAGAGGCGAAATTAGAGTTCCCTCCTACCAGACACTTATACACCTGTCGATCCTATCAACGAGAAGTGGACTACAGAGGACTCAACGCAGCTGTCACCTACGCGATCTACCACTATCCGGCCAATCAGGGGACATTCACAAGTAATTATAGCCCAGACACCACGTCTACACTACAAACTACTACTTCAACCAAGGAGCTACCAAGATCAAAGCACTCACATAGAGTTGTAAACTTAAGAACGAATGAGAACAAATGCTTACTTGAATCAGGATGTTGAATACAAAAGTACCTCAGAACGCAACTCCGGGCGAGGGAGCTCAGACGAACACAGCTACGAAGAAGCTCCGACTGGCCGGGACTCCTCCGAATCTCTACTCATCTACTCTATCTCTCTAATCTCTCTCTTGATTGCTAGCCTAGATCTAGTGGATATCTATCTAATGCTTCAGAGTCTTCATCTCTTGATCTGGCTCTCCTCCAAGGGGGTCTGGCCCTCTGTTTGTAGGCCGGTGGGATGCACGCGCGCTGTTAGATCAAACCGACTTAACCAAGGGCCAAGATGACTTCTAATAGGCGGTGGTAGAAGACACCAGAAGGCGGCGCGGGGGAACCCTAGGGGGGCGCCGGCCGGCCCCACCCTGTGGGGTTTCGGGCTCCAGTGCTTCGGGTGTGTTCCAGATGCTTCTAGTGTTCTCGTGATGATGTTTCCTTGTCGGTTAAGTTTTGTGGTAATTATGCTCTATAATCCTTCTTTTAAGGTTTTCTAGAAAATCCCCTGGAAAATAGACAATTCACCAAAACTTGTGGAATATGTCAGTAATAACCCTATTCTACTGGATATTCATGTTTAATGCAGGGATAATTGATAATAAAATTTGGATGATAACAAGTGTCAACAGCCTCTTAGGTATCGCATGCCAGACTTCACCAAGTTCAGTGGGCAGGATGACGTGTCCACCTTGGAGCACATTAGCCGATATCTTACCCAGCTTGGCGAGGCGTCGTATGAGGACGCTCACAAGGTCCGGTTCTTCTCACTATCGTTGACTGGCTGGGCTTTCAATTGGTTCACTACTCTAGAGCCGGAGTCGATTCTGAACTGGGTGGACCTAGAGAGCAAGTTCCACAACTATTTCTTCTCCGGTACTGGGGAAAAGACTATCGTCGATCTGACCAGCATGCGCCAGAAGGGCAGCGAGACCGGGTCGGCCTTCATCAAGCGTTTCAAGGGAGATGAGGAACATGTGCTATTCATTGAACCTCACGGACAAGCAGCTCACTCACCTGGTCATTGGTGGATTGCTCCCGCATGTTCAAGAGAAGTTGGTGGGCACTGACTTTGACAATATCAGCCAGGTGATGCAGAGGGTGGCAGCGCTGGAGTTGTAAGCCCAAACCTTCAGGAAGGATGCGAAATTCAAGCACACCGCGTTCATCAACAATTCTGATTCTGAAGATGAAGGTGAAGACGAGGTTGCTGCTGTCGAGTTGATGTGGGGCAAGAGGCCCATGGCTATGCCCAAGAACTGGAGCATCGAAGATCAATATGATTTTAATACAAACAAGCTGGATAAGCTCTTCGACTTGCTAGTCAGTGCTGGGCAGATCACGTTCACTGCAGATTATGTCAAGCCCTCTCCTGAAAAATTAAAAGGGAAACCGTTTTGCCAGTACCACGGCCGCGACACGCACGGCACTAATGGATGCCACGCGTTCAGGACCCAGATCCAGAGAGCTATCTCTCGTGGCCTATTGAAATTTGACAGCCCTGCCAAAGGGAAGATGAAGATTGACAAGTTCCCATTCCCGAAGGGCCAGAACATGGTCGAGGTGACATCCCCTGCAGGCAAGGTGAGAGTCCTGACCTCCGATCAGGCAAGGAGGAATGCATCGGTTGATCCAGGCATGCAGATAACAGCTGAAGAACTGGAGATGATCAAGAAGAGCAGGGAGCAGAGCAGGAACCGGCCAGAGCAGGGGGAATCTAGCAAGACCAGGGTGACTTCTCATAACTTATTGAACAAATGGCGAAGGCAGAGGGAGAAGAATCACCAGATGCAGATTGAAGAAGAAGAGTACCGGAGGTGGGCCCATGATGAAGAGGAAGCTCGCTACCAGGAAGAACTAGCCTACCGTCGGGAGGAAGAAAAAGAGCACTGGTATTGCCCGTTCTTTCGCCACTGCTGGAACGAAGGTTTGAAACTGCCGACTATCCGCAATTTGTCCGGAGTGCAGTGATCAGTACCGGGAGTACAGGCAGTCTCAAACCAACCGCCGGTCTGTGCATGAGAGGCTTGGACGCCCGCGAGACATGCAGGATCGGCGTGAAAAAAGGGATGTGCATGATTGGCTTGATGCAGCGTTAGACGATCGCGAGGAGCCAGCCTGGCAGAAGGCCAGTGATGTCCTGGGTACTTGACCAGGAGTCAGAGACGCCGTGTGCAGCGCCTCAGGAACAGAGAGCTCAAAGCAGAAGGAGGCCCAAGGAAAGTCTGGCGAGAGAAGCCATCTCAAGACAAGGGGAAGGCAATAGCCGATGCACAGATGGTGTTCGTGCTTCCGGCTGAGTTCAGGGCGCCCAAAGCTAGGAAAGGTTATGTATCTTCCGAGTCTGACGAGTCAGAGTCTGAGCAGGGCACCGCCAAGTTGATTTTCGCACAGCAAGCTACTTTCAACAAGCCGCCCAAGCATCGGCACCTGAAGGCCCTTTACCTCAAGGGATATGCTGATGGAATGCCGATGACCAAGATACTGGTAGATGGTGGTGCTACAGTCAATCTCATGCCCTGCACTACCTTTTGCAAGCTGGTCAAGGGCCCTGGTGATTTGATTGAGACCGATATGATGCTGAAGGACTTCGGGGGCAACTCTTCCAACACCCAGGGGCAATCAATGTCGAGTTGACAGTCGGGAAGAAGACGCTGCTTACCACTTTCTTTGTGATTGATAGCAAGGGCTCGTACAGTTTACTGCTTGGGCGTGACTAGATTCTTGCCAATTGCTGTGTGCCGTCTACAATGCACCAATGTGTGATCCAGTGGCATGGTGATGAGGTTGAAGTGGTCCCGGCTGATGATTTGGTGAGTGTTGCTACGACAATGCCGCCTACTAGGAAGCCGGGGATCATGACTGTTTTTCTGGCAAGACTTGGGACGAATGCTCCATCAAGGTCAGCGATGAGAGTCAACAGCCGGTCCGGGCAATCGGCTCTGAGTCTTTTTATTAATGGATAATCCGATTGATGGCACCGAGGGCAAGCTTGGACAGGGCTTTACGTTGGCCGATAAACTTGAAGAAGTAGATATTGGACCTGGTGACAGACCAAGGCCGACGTACATTGCCGCTAACCTTGACCCTGAGTTCAGGCGGGAGTTAATTGATTTGTTGAGATAATACAATGATTACTTTGCCTGGGAATATTATGAGATGCCTGGTCTAGACAAATCAATTGTTGAGCACAGACTGCCTATCAAGCCTGGATTTCGGCCGTTCAAGCAACCTCCACGACCATTCAAGTCATACGCATTACCTGACATCAAGGCTGAAATCAAGAGATTGTTGGAAGCCAAGTTCATTCGAGCTTGCCGATACGCTGAATGGGTATCGAATATCGTCCCTGTGTATAAGAAGAATGGCAAATTACGAGTTTGTATTGATTTCAGAGATTTGAACAGGGCTACCCCGATGGACGGTTATCCAATGCCAATAACTGATATGTTGGTTGATTTAGCGGCACGGCACCAGGTCATCAGCTTCATGGATGGCAATGCCGGTTACAACTAGATTTTCATGGCTGACGAAGATATTCCCAAGACAGCTTTTAGGTATCCCGGTGCAATCGGTCTATTCGAGTGGATTGTAATGACTTTTGGTTTGAAAAATACCGGTGCAATTTATCAAAGGGTTATGAATTATATTTTTCATAAGTTGATCAGCAAGATTGTTGAAACTTATATTGATGATGTGGTTGTGAAGTCCAAGAGCTGCAAAGATCATTTTTCTGATTTGAAGGCTACCCTGTAATGCACGAGAAAGCATGGGTTGAAGATGAATCCTAATAAATGTGCTTTCGGGGTATCGGCTGGTGAGTTTCTGGGTTTCATGGTTCATCGCAAGGGGATAGAGATTGGTAGCAAGAGCAGGAAAGCCATTGATCAACTTGTGCCTCCGACCAACAAGAAGGAGTTGCAGTCTTTACTTGGCAAGATTAATTTTATCAGAAGATTTATTGCCAATCTGTCAGAGAGGTGCTCCCATTCTCGCCACTGTTGAAGTTTAAAGACGGTCAAGAATTTAGATGGGGTGACGTACAGAAAAAGGCTTTTGACGAGATCAAGAAGTATATGAAGTCTCCACCTGTTTTGGTGCCACCACAGGTAGGGAAGCCTTTCAAGTTGTACGTGACGGCCGAGAACCATACGATTGGATCGGCCCTTTTTTAGTAGTTTGAAGGAAAAGAGAGAGCAGTTTTCTATCTGAACAGGAGGCTCTTAGATCTTGAAACAAGATAGACACCAACTGAAAAGTTGTGCCTGTGTTTATTTTATTCATGCACCAAGTTAAGGCACTACTTGTTGTCAGCCAGTGTGTGGTGATGTCTAAGGCAGATGTGATCAAGCATATGTTATTAATGCCAATCCTGAATGGGCGAATCGGCAAATGGATCTTGGCACTCTCTGAGTTCGACTTGAGGTTCGAATCGGCTAAAGCAGTCAAAGGTCAGGCAATAGCCGATTTCATTACCCAGTATCACGGAGGCACTGTCAGTCTGGTCGACGTAGCGCCATGGACTATGTTCTTCGATGGGTCAACCTGCAAGCAAGGTTGAGGTGCTGGAGTGGTGCTCATATCACCTCGAGGATAGCGTTTTGAGTTTGCTTTCCAGATTGGGCCTACGGTGACAAATAATCAAGCTGAATATGAGGCGATCTGGAAGGAGTTTCAGCTTCTGCATGAAGCAAAGGCCGATGTAGTTGAGGTTTTTGGAGATTCACAACTAGTCATCAACTAATTGCTCGGCCTATATGAATGTAAAGACGACATACTCAGAGGTTATCATGATCAGTGCCAAGCTTTGATTAGAGGATTTATACCTGTTTCACTTTATCATATTCTCAGAGCTCAGAATCAGGAGGCTAATCGATTGGCACAGAGCACCTCGGGCTACAGGTCCATGCAGGGAATCTTCAACGTCGAGCAATCAGCTGATGACTGGCGGGGCGAGATAGCAAGTTACCTAGCAGATCCTTCTCAGAGAGTCAATAGAAAGTTGAGATACAAGGTTATCAAGTATGTGTTGCTGGATGGTCAATTGTACTATAAAACTATTGAAGGGGTGCTGTTAAAATGCCTCGGGGCAGAAGAGTCAGTAAAGCTGAGGAGTGAGGTTCATGAAGGTGTTTGCAGTGCTCACCAATCGGCTCACAAGATGAAGTGGATCATCCGGAGGACTGGTTATTATTGGCCAACAATGCTCGAAGATTGCTTCAAATATTACAAGAGTTGCCAAGAGTGCCAGAGATTTGGAAATGTGCAGAAATCTCCAGCTTCAGCTATGAATCCTATCATCAAGCCATGACCGTTTAAAGGATGGGGAATCGATCTGATCGGTCAAATCTATCCACCATCGAGTAAAGGTCATAAGTGGATACCGGTCGCAACTGACCATTTTACCAAATGGGTAGAAGCTCCGCCTCTGAAGAATGCTACGTCTGGTGATATAATAGAGTTCGTGAAGGAGCGCAATATCTACAGGTTTGACATACCTCAGACCATCATAACCGATCAAGGGACAATGTTCACTTTAGATGAGTTTTCTTACCTTTGCTAATAACATGGGCATCAAAATTTATAATTCTTCGTCTTATTATACCCAAGCCAATGTTCAGGCTGAAGCTTTGAATCAGATTTTAATCAAGGTCAGTCAAGAAGAAGATTGAGCAGACTCACAGGAGGTGATACTTGACATTGAGTGAGGATCTGTGGGCGTACCGAATGGTGCAACATGGATCGATCAAGGCCACGCTCTATGAGTTAGTCTATGGACACGTTGCTGTCCTGCCATAAAAGATCCAGTCTGAAACACGGCACATCATGTTGCAAAACAAGCTTACAGCCGGTGAATATAGAGACATCATGATAGACAGTCTTGAAGATTTACATTGTCATCGGCTCAAAGCTTTAGAGTGCATTGAGAAGAACAAGATACGAGTAGCCAAATATTACAACACCAAGGTAAGAAGCAAGAGTTTTATCGAATCAGAGCTGGTATGGAAAGTTATATTGTCTATTCGTACTAAGGACAGTCGATTCGGCAAATGGTCTCCAAATTGGGAAGGCCCATATCGAATTGTGGAGTGTGCGCCCGACAATGCTTATATCCTTGAAGATTTGGAAGGAAGGAGATTTACTAGGGTGATCAACGGGAAGTATCTAAAGAAGTACTATCCTAACATCCCAGTCGGGGGTTGACAGCCGATTCATTTGGATCTGGCTTTAGGACAGCCGATTCTAATTAGAGGATCGCCTTCAGGACAAAAATAAAATGTAACGGCCGATTTCGTTTTGACGAATCGCCCTCAGCACGAAAAGTGTAACGCCCTCGATGGGGCGTAACAGCCGATGCAACATGCATCGCCTTTAGAGAAAAAAAAAGACATATGAAGATCAGATTGTTGATTCCCAACGGGAGTCTGATTACTGATTATATTTACATTGCAGTCTGATCCATTCTAGACATCGTTGTTGGTGGCCCTATCAATGACATCTTCGGCGTCGGTGACGACCGCGACCCCGTCGGCGTGGGGGAAGAAGGCCGCCAGTTGGGCACTGGCCTCTCCCATGTCCTGCCCTCTGGGAACCCAGGTTCGATGGCCTCCAGGGCGATGCCGGAGCGGAGTCGTGCAGCTCCAAGAGCCCCGGTGGCGCCGTGACGGACGCCAGCCATGGGCACATGACGAACTCGGTGGTGGACATCCTGGAGCCTCTGCGCCAGCGTCTCGCCACGAGCGTTGACGACGTTGGCGGCGTCTTCGGCGGCCACGCACAACTCCTACAGCTGCGCGGTCAGGGCTGCAAGAAACGAAAGAGTCAGCACAAGAATCTTCATCAACACATCACAGGATAACTCCAGAAGTTACCAGCCACCGCGGCGTCCGACTCGGCGAGGTGGGCCTGCATGTTCGCCACCTCGGTCTCGGTGGCGACGAGCGCGGCTGCTTGGGCTTCGTTAACACCCTGCAGCCGGCCATTCTCCTTCGTAGCCTCCGAATAGAGGTTACGGTATTCCACCATTTGATGGTGAAAGCGGTGGCCGTCGTCGGCGGTGTAGGAGTTGGTCGGGCCTGAGGAAGACCCGGATCTGGACCCCTCCCTAGGGGCGGCACTGGAAGCCGGTTCCTGTTGAAGGATCGGCTGAGGCGCGATGCGACGCACTCACGAGGACTCTCCTATCGGCGCGCCTGATGGCAAATAGAGGACACGCTGCTCGCTAAAAGAACGGCGGAAGACCAAGAGTATCAGAGTTGAAAGCCAGGAACCAACGCCATAGATGCAGATCGGCTTACCTGCTATAGACGGCCAGTTGCCGGTTTGTCGCCCAACGCCTTTGGCCGTGAGATGGACCCGCGGCCTCGCCACTCGCGGGGTGACCCCGCCAGCCGCAGGGACGGCCCGAGAAGGACCCACGGCAGTTCCAGAGGCCCCGGCGCTGGTGGTTGCCCGATTGCTGCACGGATGACAGCAGTCTGATTGGGGTTTAGGGTAGATACATCAAGAATTGAACAGTGACTCTACCTCAGAAAGGCTTCTAACCGATGAGCATGAGACCTGATGCGGCGGAGTCCTCTGGTGAACTTATCGCTTTCGGCAGGCTCCGAGGCCGGACGCTTGCCACGATCTCCATGGCCGGCCATTGGAGGATTTGAAACTGGGTGAACTAGGTCTGAAGACGAAGAGACGAAGAAGGAAGGCCGGGCAAGTGAGGACTGATAAAGCGTGCGGTTGCTTGTTCAGGCCTTGGGTCTATCTATGAAGACGGAAGCGTCGAGACGGTTCCCTCGGAAGGCGAAACGGTACGACTGGATTTTATGCTAGAGTTAACCCTACGTTTCTTGAATTCGGAACAGACGCGCCGCGTGGGGAGTAGAACGTTTCGATCGGCTGTTTGGGTCGGTTACTCAGAATCGGCTGGTGTCGATTACAACTGGATCAACGTTGAAGAAATCTGGTTGTTTAGCCGATTTAGAAACGGACAAGTGAAAGAGTCGATTCAAGCTTACATTAACGAGTGCTTCTGAGTAATACAAGTTTTTCACTCCGTCAAATAGAAGTTTACAAGGCCAACAATGACCGAATAGAAGAAATAATTTCAGCGTGGAGGGCTTGGCCAGCTTGTATTGATTTCTGGATCTGCATCGGCTGTTGAATTCAAAAGGGTCAGGCGCTTGTGGATCTGTCTACCTTCAATGACCATGGCGCTGACTTGTTTTCTCTTCTAGGGAAAAATCAACGGTGCTAATTGATACATTGATTTCACGTTGAGTGATGGCCAGATTGACTGCTTCAAGCTCCTTCATCAGCTGGTCACGCTTGTTTTTTCAATGCTTCTAGTTCTGACTCAGCTGTACTGATCGAAGTCTTTAGCGATTTGACTTGGTTAGCTAGTCCAGTTGCTTCTTGCTTGTTGGTCAGCTTGCTGTTCTTCAACTATTCCAGCTCTGTCAGGTTGGCGTGTGCAGATGTGATCCTTGGACTTTCATTCTTGAGCTTGGTGAGCTGCTTCAGGGGATTGAGGGCTACTGAATGTGCTTGTTGCTGAAGTAGTTGGATAGCTTGATCAATTGGCTCAGGATTCATAACGAGGCTGATTAAGTTTCCCTCCAACCGAGGAAGTAGCTCGCTTAGCCTGATTTTTGGAATCTGGCTTTGACAGTTTTAGAGATTTGGAACTTAGCTCTTCCTCGTCACAGCATTCTTCTAGATCAAAGGAGTAGCAGGGGGATGAAATCTGCAGTGCCTGCATTTGGCATATGATTCTGTCAGATGATACATGTTAAGAGTAATCGGCCAATCTGATAAGATTTTACCTTATCAGTGTCTAATGCAGGAAGAGCCGATGAAGTCTTTGGTTGTTTTGATGCCTCTGTGGCCACTTGTTTCCCAGCATCCAGTGCAGTATCAGCTGGTACTTCTGTGGCCGGAGTGGGAACAGCCGATTGGATTTCTACAAAAATGACAGTCAATGATATAATGGAAACACAATGGTGTTAGCAGCTGAATTGTCTTACCTGGAGATGGTGTCTTTTTTTCTCAAGCCTGCCCCAGGTGTCTTCAGAAGAATGGCTGTTCGACTGTATTTTTTCAAAACAGGTGAGGAGTAACAGGCATACTCGGGAAGTCAAGATCATGTGCCTAGTTCTAATCATTAACTGCAATAGTAGTTTCAGTGGATACCTGAGTATGGGGTGCTTCAGGGGCTTTCTATTGAGTTTCTATCATGCCTGAAGAACCCAAGCCGGCGTCTTGAGGGCCAGTAGGTCCTGGTTGCTTTTCAGTTTGAGGTTCCTCAAGCAGTGTTGAAATCGGCTGAGCAGTCACCTGGTGATTAGCCGATTTTAGCTAAGTAACTAATGGATGGTGCAGAAAATGTTTTAGGATATTCGGATACCTGGGCAGGCTTCCTTTTAGATCTTTGTTTCTTAGTGGTCACCTTCTGAAGACTAGTTGAGGCTTTCCTTCTTGAAGTTGGAGCAGTTGTCGTGCTAACAAGAGATTTCATCATCTTCTTCAATGATGGAGCTTGGGAACCTAGCCTTGCAGTCGGGCAAGGAGGATAGTAGTCGATCTGCTCTGGTGGGTTAGACTCTGGGTCCTATATTGATAGAAGTTAGAATACAATTGACAGCCGGTTTAAATAAGATCGGTTAAAAATACTTATTGCCAAGTCAGAATTGAAGCCTGGGTCCAGAGCTTTGCATATATCATTGATCCCTTGGCAGAAGAGATGGGCATGCCATTACTGCCACCAGTGATCAAAGGTTTCATGGGTCATTGAAATTTGATTCCAATTCTCCACTGTGTAATGTGGTAGGCCTGTCTCCAAGTTGAAAACTCTGTTGGCCTCTAACATTTCAGTGATTTCGTCTCTGGGCCTCAAGAGGTGTAGGAATGGAAGCTTGAGGGACAGTTGGCCAAATCCTAGTTGTCTTGCTTCAACATTTGGATGGTAAAATTCATAAGAGGGCCAACTGGGTTCATTACTGGTGCCACGAAGGTGCTTGAAGTCGACTGGCAGTATGCAGGGTTTTATGATAGCATTGAAGATTTCAATAGCTCCATCATCAGAGCACCCTGTGCTGAACTTGAAGCTGTAAGGTATTGGAAATTCTTCATCTCCTTCATAAGAGAACCAGATCAGAACGTCTGGCCCCAAGCCTCTGTAAAATCTTTCAAAAAGATGTCCTTGGCTGGCATCGATGATTATGGTTGAGGCAGCCTCACCAAAGCTTTGGCAACCTCTGGTGATCTTGTCTTGATTTTCTGCATAGTTGATAGAAGGATAGCTGTGGTTGCTCAGGTCTGGTTTGGCTATTTTGTGCAAATAAAGATTAAGCCCCAATTGGATCAGCCACCAGGGACCTGTTGTGCATTGTACTTCTTCATCTCTCAGCAGATAGCCGGCAACTCGGCTCATTAACCTATAAGCAGCTCCTAACAACAGTTTTCCTAGAGGAATTGAGTTTCCTTGAGCTAGTTGTCCTACAAGAGCCATGAAGGGGTAGGCTGGTCCGAGGGAAGCACCTATAGAAGACAAACCTCTCCAGCCATATGATCAAAAATATTGTGTGCTCTTTCTCACTGATGCTGGGAGTTGTCAGATGGTGAGTATTGACATATCCGGTACAGCCTTTGTATTCATTCAGCTTTGGGAACTGCTTCTTGCCTGTGGAAAGAAAATTCCAATACTGGTAGGTCCCAGTGATCTGAAGGCCGGTGAGCATATGAATGTCACCCAAGGTAATGGTCATCGGCCCGTCTCCAAACATGAAGGCATTCAAAGAATTTGACCAGAAGTAGCTGGCAGCAATCAGAAGCGGTTCATTCTTCTCCATCTGACAGAGTGAGAGATCGAGACATTGGCTTATATTTTGAAGCTCCAAATCTGTCCGTTTCTTCTCTGACACCCGCCGCCAGTTCCTCCATCCGGTAGGCATATTCGGCCAGTTCCGGAAAGATTTCTTTGACCATGAAGATGCATCTACCAGGGACGCCCTGAAAGGGATTTAGGTTGGTCTCTTTGTTGATGAACTCTGCAGGGTTCGAATCACCCATCGGGCCTAAGAAGAAGGCATTTGGAGCGTCCTTCAGTGGAATCAAGACCTCATTCTTCAGATCCTGAGGGTGATGAGCAGAATATGACCAATCGAGCTAAGATTCATGGATGAAAAGCAGATTGGCGGAGTTCGTACCTCGGGGATTTCAGAAGGTGTCGCCATTACTTGCAAAGTCTAAAGGTGGTGAATCGGAGCTAAAGGCGCAGTGGTGTTTCTTGGTTAGGGTTTCGGTTCGATTGCAAAGTGGAGCTTTGGAATGCTGAGCGGGGAACTGCGGCTTCTGGTTGTGATTCGAGGAATGGTTAGGGCTCGGCTCTAATTTTGGAACAAAGCTAGTTTATCCCAAAATTGGGAGGCATGTGTTTGCACCAAAATCTGGACTGAGTACAGATAGCCGATGCCACGCAGAAACAGTCGATTTTCGGGAAGCAGAGTCTTTATGCGAAGGGCTGAGAATAGCCGATCGGGTCCGGAGTCAATTGTTGGGCCAAAACGAAGACGGCGTGTTTTGAGGCAAGAGTCGATTGATGACGTCAGCACGAGTCTCCAGCGTCGGGAAGCGATCACGTTCGGAGTCCGTTTTGAAAAGGGAATATTGGACTCCAAGTTACCTTTAGAATAGGAAAGTTTGTTAGTTTCGTATCTATTCTTGAGATGTAATTCGATTAGGACTCTGTCTTGTCAAGCCCAGGGTATAAATATAAAGAGAAAATCCCTTATATGCCATTGAAACTTATACTTATCCCTTATGTGCCATTGAAAAATACAAGTTTCCTTCTATGCCATTGCTTTATATTTTCTCTCCCTTATATGCCATTGCCGTTATATTCTCCGTCAAAAATCTTACGTGCTAGGCTAGGAACGGACGGGAATCCAGGGTTAACACGTGTACGTAAGTCTAAATTATAACACGTGTACGTCAAATGGTAGACTAGGAAAATACTAGGATAAACGTATTTACATAAGTCTAAATTATAACACGTGTACGTCAAATGGTTAGATAAATTATGATACGTATGTCAAATGGCTAGACTAGGTCAGTCTTCTTGCAGCGATGTAGACATACGCGGAGTAAAAATGGTGCCACACATAGCGCTAACAGAGATTCTTGACGGAGAATACAACAGCAATGGCATATAAGGGAGAGAAAATATAAAGCAATGGCATAGAAGGGAACTTATATTTTTCAATGGCACATAAGGGATAAGTATAAGTTTCAATGGCATATAAGGGATTGGCCCAAATATAAACCCCCGGCCATTGTAATACGTACGTTCACATCAATACAACACACCTTTCGGCTCCGGCCAAAATCCTTAGGAGTAGGAGTAAAGTAGATCTCGGCGAGTTTCTTCGAACAGGTTGGGTGTCATCCGGTGGACGCAAGCTTGCTTGTAAGTATCGCCATGCCTTACTAAGCTTTGTTTCCTTAATGTCATCCGGTGGACATGGGAGCTTTGTAGATCAAGGTCGATTCTTGTTTGATATGAGTTTAGCGTCATCCGGTGGACGTGGACTTAGGTCAAATAAGGATTAGTTATCGATTCATGCTTGTTTGCTTGTTTAATCTATGTTTAGCGTCATCCGGTGGACGAAGGCTTAGATTAAATCGGTTAATGTGCATGGATTAGTTATCGGCTCTAACTAAAATTGGCATCTTAGTTAGATTTATTAAGTTACCGGTGATGTTTGAGTTTATTTGTTTATTTACATGTATCACTCACCAAATTTATCCAATCTTGATCTGTTTATATCGGCTTTATATCTTTAGATCTATTTGTTCAATGAATAATAATTGTTTCATGTTTATGCATTGATAAATAGAATGTGCTCGCAATAGTCGATAGATCTAGATCCTGATTGTGAACGAGCCGCACTCAAATTATAAGATGAATAGTGTTTGAATCCGATAATCGATAGATTTAAATCATAGTTTACATTATGGCTGCCTCGATCCGCTCGATCCCCACTGCTATAAACGTTGAGTTAAATGTATTGGTTTGAAGACTTAAGCGTTACTCGTTTTATATGCTTGTGTGTTGCTCGTATTTACCGAATCGGCTAATTAGCCGATTTCACTCTGTTTCTATATTCAGATATCTTTGATATGTGTGCGTTAATTATAATTATATCTTATCTTATGCAAGTCATTACCACTATTGATGCAAGAGAATCGGTTATTTTACGTCATAATGCTTATTTCACGAAAATCGGTTCATATCATCCGGATATCGACTCTTTAGTCGATAGCCTGCAAACAGGGTCTGTAAGGCCGAAAATTCAGAACTATCTGGACACACCAGTAAGTTTCGCCTTGTTGTTACCGATTATATTTTTTTCCTTATCAATTACAGGTCAAATTGACTGGCACGCTTGCGAGTCATCAGCAATCTCAGACTGGGCCTGAAGCTAGCTAGATCTGCAAAAGCTCTCTCTATTTTCAAGGGTCGTTCGGCTTCGCTGGTGTGTTGAGCGCGAGGAACCACTTTTTGTGCCAACAGCCCCTCTACTTATAGGTGGAGTGGATGGGGTTCTTTGCATATTCTCCACCTTAATTGCCCCTAAACAGACTGACCTTTACCGGTGTCTAGGTACAGAGAACCAGCGAGTGACTTCACCATGCAATAATCGAATCGCCAGAGAAAAATGGACCGGTTTGGCCCAGCAAGGACGCACCTATGCCTGGGGGGCAGTCAAGCCTCCACCGAGCCCAAACGGGCCCAAATTTGGTGGGTTTGCAGAGTCGTGCGGGCGGAGAGAACAAAACCTGCGGCTTGATTTGTAAAACCCCGTCCCACCCACTGACTCGGCTTATGGCGGTGCGCGTGGCATGCCACCCTTTTCTCAACTTCTCAATATAGACGAACATTGTCCATCTACGTAAGTTGAATCAAACGTCCAATCAAAACTCTGTATGATACTAAACCATTTAAAACTTTATATTTATACGAGCCATAAAGTTTATTTAATTTATTAAATATTATATACAACAGCACACACACGTGGTATAAAGCCCATTTGCCATCGTGATATACAAGTTGAACTTAGGATCGAATTCACAGTTTTTTTTTCTCAGTGACAAGCGCTGTTTTTTTCAGGCATGGCTCAGCTATTGTGGCATGTGTGTTCCTCAAATTCATTATGCACTGAAATCCATATAGACAATACTGCCTCGAGCTGAATTTGCCTCACTGGCAACTCCCACTCCCATTCCTCGGCCCCCACAGCAGCCTCGTGTGGCGGCGGCTCCAGCCCTCACGGGCATCCAAGTGGCGGCACAGGCAAGCAGCCAAGCGCAGCAGGAACCCTAACGCCCTCAGCTCGTCAAGCTTACACATTCCAACCTAATTAACGAAGCCTCTTCTGCGCATGTACTTGAAAAACCAAAACAGATATCATAACTAAGTTTGCAAAACAAAAAAAAAAGGCATTGCCATTCATCCTAACCTTAGCAAAGCCAGAAGCTTTTGGCTGGCTAGTTGCGGACTAGCAATGCAGGCCACACAATAAATGGCAAATTTGCCTCCTACAGTTGAGGGGGCTCCTGTTTAGACTCCCGTTGCGCAAACTATTTAGGCTGACGAAAACAGGGATGCAAAACAGCACACACAGCTCTAGTGAGAGGCAAGGGACGTAAGAAGTCGCCTAATTCTTTGATCGAATTAGGCGCCTTCTTCGTCCCACGCTCCTCTCTTTATTTGTAATTTAGCACGCTGACTCCTAATCTGCAGGATCTAAGCAACACTTGATTCAATTATGGACGGATTGGTAGGCCTCTTGAAAGTCCGGGTGGTCCGGGGGATCAACCTTGCCTACCGCGACGCAAGAGGCAGCGATCCATATGTTGTCCTACGACTTGGCAAGAAGGTCTGTGTTCTTGTTTCATTCTTAGCTTTTTTTCCATCTTGGAGTATCCAGCATTTTTGTATGGCATTTTTGTTGATTCCTTAGCGTTTGATTATATTATTATTGCAGATATGTATGTGTTCTTATCTCACCTGGCCAAGTGTTGTGTTTTATGATCTGCATGCAGAAACTGAAGACAAGCGTGAAGAAGAGATCTGTGAACCCCATCTGGCATGAGGAGTTAACTCTGACCGTCACAGATCCCAGCCAACCACTCAAGCTTGTGAGTGAGCAGCAGATCGATTCTGTTTGTTGCCATGCATGCATTATTCTAGATTGTCATTGTGACGCATGCATTGCTGCATACAGGAGGTGTTCGACAAGGACACATTCAGCAGAGATGACCCGATGGGAGACGCAGAGATCGACGTCGCGCCATTGATGGAGGTGGTGAACATGCACCCTGATGACATCAAGAACGGCGCCATCATCAGGTCCGTGCGGCCGAGCACCAAGAACTGCCTCGCCGACGAGAGCCACGTTTGCTGGAGGAACGGCAAGTTCGTGCAGGACATGATCCTCCGGCTCAAGAATGTCGAGAGCGGGGAGATACAGCTGCAGCTGCAATGGGTAAGCATCCCTCCTGCTGCAACCAGGTGAAGAAGTGACCTGCTCATCCGATCCGATCGTAGCTGTTGTTCCTGGCATTGCCTGACAGGCACAGGAATTCAATCTCCGAATCGATGAGCACGGGACTGATGCATGCATGCCTCTGTTCGTTCATCCACGAAATGAAGCGTCCCGTTTCAATCGCATTTTCACCTCTTGTGAATGACGGATTGTATGTAAATTAACCAGCAGTGGGGTCAGGGTAGTTGATGTTGCTTCGTAGGGGGAGAAGAAACAAGAAAAAAAAGAGAGGAAAATAATGTCGGATGGCGCTGCCAAAATGTATATATCCGGGGACAGGACACACATGTCTTTGTAAAGTTTGGGACAGCATAATTGAAGTCAAGTAGTAGGATCCTGTTTGGTGACAAACACCGTATCTTTGTCTGGACTGGAACAATGAATTTCCTACCACAATAACTTAACAATACTCCAAAACAAAAACAACAAACAAAAATTACATTCACGACAATACTTCTGTGAGTGGTGTCATGCCGATCCTTGTACAAATCGATGTTTGGATCTCATTAACGTCCACTCGGGTGTGGACCAGCATAGTGCCTATGTGGCTTAATTGCCACCGTGGACGTCTTATGTGTACCGAGGAGCCGAGCTGATGTACAATTTTGTGTAATAGGTGGGCTATCTATAAAAATGTTTCGTTGCTAATTACTATCCTGACCCTAACTCTTCGTCTTCTCAGCCGGTGGCGGAGGACTTGGAGGTGTGCGGTTGTGGCCATCGCTAGCAAGGAAGCCCACACACGTAGGAGATTATATTGGAGAATCAGGAGGGAACGGCGATAGACAAAACATGCCATAGCTATCAAGAAGGATGGTAGCACGATTGCAACGAAAACATGATACAATGCTTTTCTTAGGTTAAATGATGCAAAAGGGATCCATGCAATTCGATTCCATGTTACGCATCGGTATCACAACACACAATCCAATGTTATCTTCACCAAAAGTTTTGAGCCCAAAGAAAGAAAATTATCTATGTAGGGTTAAGATGCAGGAGGGGTCAAATCCTGTGGAGCTGCTTCCACTTGATGTCATTAATCAGATGGTTGTGTTGATTTAGCGCATAAAGAGGTGAAACTTGACTGATGAAGACAAAGCAATAATTCTTTTATGCTCTCTACAGTCTACATCCATCCTATGAGCATTATTTTTCTGGCTCCTCGTGAAGACTAAGCACAAGGAATATTTTAAAAACAAAAGAACATGCATCTTGTTCATAGGACCGTGCTCTTGCTCACTCTGGAAGAAAGTACATACCGTCTCTCCCTAGTCCCTATAATGTTCTTATGCAAGTTCTTGCAGGAATCTTCTAATATAACCATACTAGCCCAGGCAAGTTTTCCTGACATTCGCGTGCTATTTGAAGGATCAACTTAACTCTACCTAATGCAAGAGTACTACTACGACTGTTCCAAATATAATCATATACCAGCCCAGGCAAGTTTTCTCGACATTGTGAGCTATTTGAAAGATCAACTTAACTCAATATGGTCAGCAAGGAATGACAAGATTTTCAAAGGACTCCAAGAAAACGTACAAGAGAGCAAGATGCTACTAAAAAAAGAGTTATCCTTGCTCACTCTAACAGTGACATCAAGAAAAATAGCGTCTGTTTGGTTACCTGCACAACTCCTTATTCAGGCCCCCATATACAAATATGTTGCTTTGTGCCTTTTTCTTCCATTCTTTGTTTGTCTCCTGAACCTCCACGTATTCGTACTCCAAATATATTTTTATATTTATTTAAATAAACGATGTAGTGACTAAAGCCTCTCCAAATCTTTCCAAAAAGGTCAAGTGGTATGATCCTACTTCGTAACAAGGGTGGGCATTCGGTTTTAACCGACAAATTGGTTCGGATTATTTGGTTGCTGTGAAATTCGGTTTCTAGGAATCAAGGTACCGATCTGTGTTCTATCGAAACCAAAACCGACGAGTTCGGTTTCAATTTTCTCGGTTCGGTTCCACTGATCTAACCAAAGCTAGCATAGAGAAGAAGAAATCAAAAGAGAGAACACAACGGGGAACACAAAATCGAATACATAGACCTTACACCGACATCAACCGCTCCTTGCTCTCCTACTTGCTGCGAGCCTACTTGCGCCTCGTGGTGGCACTCCCGCCGCCGAAGTTGCGAGTCCTCCACACGGTCACGCCACCGCCGCCGTGACTAGGACCCGCTCTCATCGTCGCCGTCGTGACTCGGCCTCACGCTCACGTCATCGCCACCGCAACCGCTCGCCCTGCCTTGCACTCGCTCACGGTGGAATAGATGAATGTGGTTAGGTTTTGGGGGGGCTGCGGGAGTGAGTGGCTTGCTGAGTGGGGGATGTGCGAAGCTGCAGACCGGAGTGGGGTTGGAGGCATGTGGGAAGATGTGGGCTAGATTGGGCAAGTGGTATGGAGCAGTGACCCTCTTTTCTGTTTCAGTTTCCACTGGTTTTTTTTTTCTCTACTCCCAAATCCGAAGCCGAAAACCGAAGTTGCAGAAGGCAAGAATCAAAGTTGAAACCGAAAACCCAAAAAACCGACATTTCAGTTTGATTCGGCTTGGTTCGGTTTGGTTTTCAATTTTTGGTGAAAAAGTTCCCAACTTGAGCCCCCCAAACTGAGCATACTCTTCTTGAAAGAAAAAAAAAGAGAGAGAGAGAATAATGTACGCATAGTACTGTATGACTGTATCTGGATAGCATTAGCTGCAAGCCTCCAACCAATGCTCAGTCCGATTCCTATCTGAAATTTCTGAACAAGCTTCGTTCTCATCAGTGCCAGTGGACTGTTGTTGCCGTGGTTCACGCTAGATCGCTGATGTGGCAGTTCAGTGTTGTGAATCGTGATGTCACTTCTGTGTGGTAGCAATCACAAAAGCAAAAGTTGAGTATGATCTGGCGCCGTGGCGCGTCAGAAAGGAAGTTGGCTGGAAGTTTGCTGCTGTTCATTATTGGCATTGCAGTTGCAGGGTCATCGTGGGTACCGCGGCAGCGGCAGCGGCAGCACGGGTCGTCGTCTCGTCGGCGGGGGCTTCTCCACCGCACGGCGATCGGACGAGGCGATAACCCAACCAGTGGCCAAAAATTTCGTTGCCAAGAAAAATACTAATCCATCCATTCTCGTCTCCACATTATCCGCCGATGAATGCAAAATGCGACAAGGCCAATATTCCAAATCTCTCCCCCTCCGACCTCCACTCCACTCAAGAGTCACGACGGACAGCAGTAGAGTACAAATCCTCACCTGCTCCCCTGGCCCTGTCCCCTGCTTCCTACCTGGTTTTCGTCCACACCTCCCCTCCCTTACCCATTCTCTCCCCGGCCCGCCCGTGACTCATCCGTACCATCCAGTCCACTGGAACGGCGGCGGCGGCGGAGGAGTGACGGCGGCGAGGCAAGATGGCGAGGAAGCCGCTGGACTACGAGGAGCTGAACGAGAACGTCAAGAACGTGCGGTACGCGGTGCGCGGGGAGCTGTACCTCCGCGCCTCCGAGCTCCAGAAGGAGGGCAAGAAGATCATCTTCACCAACGTCGGCAACCCGCACGCTCTCGGCCAGAAGCCGCTCACCTTCGGTCGCCAGGTCAGGATCGCGCATCCTCTATTGTTTCTTTCTTACCCCCCAAAAAAAAAAACGACTGAACCCTGTGTGTGACTGTGACTGCAGGTGGTGGCGCTGTGCCAGGCTCCGTTCCTCCTCGACGATCCACACGTCGGCCTCTTGTTCCCGGCGGATGCCATCGCTAGGGCCAAGCGCTATCTCGCCATGGCGCCGGGCGGTCTAGGTTCGTGACCGTACCATACAGTATTACTCTTGTTTTGAGAGAAAACAAGAGCCATTTGTTTTAGGTCTCTGATAGAATTATCATATCCATTTCCTGCGTAATGTTATCTTCCTGCAAAGTTCATAACGAGCACAACGTATCAAACCTTTTGCAGTCTGAATAATCAAACAAAGAAGCAACTTTTATCAGTACAGAGTACTCTGACCAAGGTTTCTATCTGACCATCAGGTGCGTACAGTGATTCCCGTGGTATCCCAGGAATTAGGAAGGACGTTGCTGACTTCATCCACAAGCGTGATGGATATCCGACGTTGAATTCTTTACTGCTGAAAAATTTATTATTATTTTTTTGAAAGAACTGCTGAAATTTTTATCAGAGCTGTAGGCCATGTTATCTCTAACGCTTCTATGCTCTGCTTACTGCAGTGATCCAGAACTCATTTACCTGACAGATGGTGCCAGCACTGGTGTGATGCAAATACTGAGGACCATCATCAGAAACCAGAGGGATGGGGTATGATTGTTCTTCAAAAACATGTCATTTTTCCACATATCAATGTGATGCTATTTCTACTGAAGAGTAAAGACTAATTTTGTTGAAAAATCTTCTGTGGCAGATCTTGGTCCCTGTTCCTCAATATCCACTTTATTCGGCCACCATTTCCCTCTGTGGTGGTTCTCTGGTCCCGTACTACTTGTCAGAAGAGGCTAACTGGAGCCTTGACTTTGTAAATATCCGACGAACAGTGGCGGAGGCACGGTCAAAGGGAATCACTGTGAGTGTTTTATCAGTCACCATTGTTCTAATCAAAATTTCCCTTCTCTTTTGCTACATGATTTCTATTTTTGCACATGGCATTATGAGCTTGCCTGTTCCCATCCGTAGTTACATATATGCATGGATACAGAAAGTGATACCAAGTAAAATGGTGACAACATGTCGTTGATTGATTCTAGTCTCATTGAGATTTTGTGCCATGGGCTTCAAATCATGCCCCTTGTTCAACAACTTGTCATGTCCAGCAAACTTGTAAGAGACCTTTGGTACTGATCACCTAACAACTAACAGGTAGCATGTAGAATTTTGGTCCTAATCATTAATATTAATTAGTAAACATCATTTCAGCTTCTCACAGTTCATGTTTTTTTAAACCATCGTAGTCATGCATTCATGTAAAAATGTGGCCTCTCTCTTCCTTTTTTATGTATTCCACTTATGTTTTTTGTATGTATTCCACTGAGATGATTTTTTTTATGTATTCACTCTGATGATCACATAGTCAGTACTAATGTAAAAATGGGTCCCCTTTTTTATATATATGTATTCCGCTCTGATCACTTTTTTTTCCTTACCTGCAATGCTTAGGTACGAGCGATGGTGATTATAAATCCAGGAAATCCCACTGGCCAATGCCTTAGTGAAGCGAATATAAAGGAAGTTCTGCAATTTTGCTACCATGAAAACTTAGTTCTGCTTGCAGATGAAGTGTATCAGCAGAACATTTTTCAAGATGAGCGCCCATTTATAAGCGCAAGAAAGGTACTTTTGGTTTCTGACCAATGATTCTTTGTCATTAACTCATGGTTGCATCTTGACCTAAGCTTACGGTTTTCATCTGACAATTCTATAATATTTGTGTTCACCAGAACATCCCTTGGAACCACATATAAACAATATATTAAAACACAAGATTATCTCTCTAACATGGTACACTAAAAGATTGTTGGCCATCCTGAAAATCGTTGCTGATGTTGCCTTTCTCGACTTTTTCCAGGTTATGTTCGACTTCGGTCCGCCAATATGCAGGGAGCTTCAGCTCGTTTCTTTCCACACTGTGTCCAAAGGGAACTGGGGAGAGTGTGGACAACGTGGTGGATACTTTGAAATGACAAATCTTCCTCCCAAGGTAATATGTCACTGCAGCATTTATCAGAACGGCACTTGTCCCAAGTTTCATTCAAAAGTTCCTAGCTAGGTAAATTCAATGAGACAATGAGATGTAAATGAGATATTGAACATTGTGAGAAAAAATGAGATATTGGAAATATTGAATTATTCCCACCCAGCTGCAATTACATTAAGTAAACTGCACAGCATAGCTAATTGGCTATGATGTGCCATTTAACTTTGTGAATTGTGAATATCTTGCACAAAGAAAATTAGCCCAATGGTCCAGCCAACTGCCTAGAGTGCTGTTATTATATTTGTTGCATCAATATCTTACTTTTACCAAAGTCTCCTTTGACAAACTTTCAGAAACTGGAGAGTCATCAATAGAGTCTATTGGAGTTACATATTTATGCCACCACGATGTACATTTACAACTGGTTTCCTTGTCCAGTCTAAACCGTAGAGTAGTGTTAACTCTCTGAAAACCTTTAAACTATGTCAGTTACGATTTCCCCTTCGAACAAGCTAGATTTAAATAAGATTTATGCTAGATTCTATTGTATAAAAAGGCACTTTGAACATTTTCTGAATATAATGTTCAAGGTCTGATGCTTACCGCTCTTTCAATTTGAGCTTGCAGACAGTAGACGAGATCTACAAGATTTCATCAATACAACTGAGTCCAAATGTTCCTGGGCAAATTTTTGTAAGTGAAACACTGCTCAATGTTTGATTCTTTATTCTTTTGCTCTTCACTAAACCTGGTACTACGTTTTGGAACAACATATGTTTTGATTCATCACGGAACCTCAGTTAGAAGTTTTCAAATTCAAATTATGTCAACCACTGATTTTATTCATGAAGCATCAAGCAAATTCTAAAAATTTCTATTGATCAGTATAGCTATAAGATGTAGATAATTGATCGAGCATCTTAGTAGTTGATATTCTCTTCTTTTTCATGGTTTGTTTAGTGACAAGTTTATTTGTTCACATTAACATGCAATGCTGTACAGCTTATTGCTATATGCATTTTTTTCATTATTTGGACCTACACCAATTGTTCTTAACCTAATTCAATTCAAACTGTGCTAAGTTGCTTGAAGAGCTTCGTTTCTTTGCTTTACCAAATTACAAAGAAGTTCTGAATAGTTGCTTCCGAAAAAAGGGGGGGTTCTGAATAAGTTTGCCTTTTACAGATGGGAGTAATGGTTAACCCTCCTAAACCTGGAGATATCTCATACCCGAAGTTCGCTGCTGAAAGGTTAAACATACTGCCCCTCAGAAGTTTTAGTCCGCGTCCAGTTTCAGTAGAAAAATGAATCTATGCAAGATACTGAATACTTATTTGTCTTTTTTGTACATTCTTAAGTTTGATGTTTGATGTGGCTGCAATGATGTTGCAGCAAGGCCATCCATGACTCTTTGAGGAGGAGAGCACGCATGATGACAGCTGGTTTCAACAGTTGCCGAAATGTTGTGTGCAATTTCACAGAAGGTAACATCAAAATTCTAAACTTCGTTGGTTTGCAGCAATTAGAGTATGGTTATTGCTTACTTGATTCTGTTGCAATTGATTGTGTTGTTGCAGGAGCTATGTACTCTTTCCCCCAAATACGGCTGCCACCAAGAGCAATTGAGGCGGCAAAAAGAGCTGGCAAAGCACCAGATGTTTTCTATTGCCTCAAGCTCCTGGAGGAAACAGGAATTTCCACTGTTCCAGGCTCTGGTTTTGGGCAAAAGGAAGGGTAAGTGATTTGTTTATATGATGACTTATCTGTGATGTATGAAGTTTCATAAATTTAAGACTTCATAATGGAATACATATAGTATGAAACCAGATAAGTAAAACATTCCCTTTTGTGCCACTGAAAAAAAGAGAGAAGAGAATGAAGCCTAGTTGAATCTGCTGCCCTTGACCTTCATCCAGTATTCCAGATTTTTATATTCTTGTCAGTATCTTCTGAGACATGTTACTTTGATTTTCTTCTGTGATCTGTAAATGACAATAGAGTAGGAAATCTAAGAGGCCGTTACTGAAGTGACGGATTTTTTGTTGTTTTTCTCTGAACACAGGGTGTTCCACCTACGCACAACTATCCTTCCACCTGAGGAACACTTCCCTGCCATCATGTCCAGCTTCAAGAAGTTCAACGACTCATTCATGGAGCAATACGAGGGCTACTCCAGGATGTGAACAAGAACAGAAACAAGATATAATAAAGGATCGGCTGAGAGATTCGTTGTTCCAGTCTCAGCGCGATGGAGCATTTCTGGGGAGATCATAGATTGAAAGTTAATTAGTATAGTAACTCTCTTAAAAAGAACCAACTGCTGCCTTTGAAGATATGTATAGGAAACAAAACTTCTGCGGGGATTATTGAATAACAGTCCGCCATTTGCTTCTACTTCCATAGTATGTAGCTCCTCCAGGTTGGTAAAAGAAGTTATTTTGTATAAGATTTTGGTCAAACATTAGGAATATAAATCATGAGTAACTTATAATTTATTGAGTTTGGAAATGTGAAATCCATATCAACAGATTTTCCTTGAAAATGCTTTCATAAAAGTATACATATATCACTTTTTAATAAATACTTATATAAAAATAAGAAGTCAAAGTTATGCTTTAGAGATCGTGTCGCTGTCCAAAATGACTTCTTTTACCAGCCTAGAGGGAGTAATTGTCTTGTCTTGTACCTGCTGGAAGATGTATGCTGCATTGCTGCTGCTGTTGTTGGACCATTATGCCATACAAGTATACTGCTATCACAGTTGACAACAGTTGTCTTGTACCTGCTGGAAGATGTATGCCTGCAAACCTTGTTTGCTCCCTCCATCCAATATCCATAGGATTAATGGGAGGGAGAGGGTTGTCTGCTGGCTGCTCAATCTGCGCACGGATCTTGCGCGGTAAATTGACTGCTGGTTGCACTGACCTCCTAACTGCTAGCTGGAAGTTGCTGCTTCCTCCAGCACAAAATTACTGTTTCTCAGTTGGGGAGTTTGGTTTTTGGTGTGGCTACTAGATGTTGCTTTGGTTGTATTTACAGTGGTAACCTGTTGTTGCGCCAGCGGATATATGGTGCCCTATTATATTGGCTGTTTGATGTTTTCAGAGATTCAGAGAGACTGAGCGGCGTATAGCCAGCGGAAAGGAAACCAATTCAGATTTCAGAGACCAAGTGTCCTGTACATGTTCTTACTCGAATAAGTGATTAGATTATTGGGCTAACCCTAAAAGGGTAGGTATATAGCAGTACATACATGGGCCTCATGGGCTTAGCCTCATGGGCCTAATACACACTCTAACACCCCCCGCAGTCTGGACTACCGGCGCAGCGGAGTATAGGACTGGACAAGAAAGAAAACAAATACAATACACAGGATCCCCCTCGCAGCCATAACTAGCCACTGGTGATGTTGAGACTGGAACGGAACTCGGAGAAGGTCGAGGAAGGGAGGCCCTTGGTGAAGATGTCCGCAAACTGGGAGGTGGTCAGGACGTGGAGGACTCGGACGTCGCCGATGGCCACACGGTCGCGGACGAAGTGAAAGTCAATCTCCACATGCTTGGTCCTCTGGTGCTGCACAGGGTTAGTGGAGAGGTAGACCGCGCTGATGTTGTCGCAGTAGACGAGCGGGCTCCTGGCGAGGGGGCGGTGAAGCTCAGGCAGGAGCTAGCGGAGCCAAGCAGCCTTGGCCACACCGTTGGCCACAGCGCAGTACTCCGCCTCGGCACTGGAGCGTGAGACCACCGGCTAGCGCTTGGACGACAAAGAGACAAGGTTGCCGCCTAAGAAGACAGCGTAGCCGGAGGTGGACCGGCGGGTGTCTGGGCAGCCCGCCCAGTTAGCGTCGGTGTAGACAACCAACTCAGCAGAGGAGGACCGGCCGAGGAGCAGCACATAGGTAAGGGTGCCACGCAGGTACCGAAGAAGCCGCTTCATAGCAGCAAGATGGGGCTCCCGTGGAGCATGCATGTAGAGGCACAGCTGCTGCACGGCGTAGGAGATGTCAGGTCGGGTGAAGGTGAGGTACTGGAGCGCGCCAGCAAGACTCCGGTAGACGGTAGAGTCCGCGGGTCCAAGCAACGAACCCTTGGCCTCTGACAGCTTGCCCTGAGTGTCGACTGGGGTGGAACAGGACTTGCAGTCAGTCATCCCTGCTCGCTCCAGAATGTCACGAGTGAACTGCCGCTGGTGGAGGAACAAGCCGGAAGGTCGGGGCTCAACCGTGATGCCGAGGAAGTGATGGAGCACACCCAGATCCTTCATGGCAAACTCCGCCTGGAGAGAGGCAATGATGCGTTAGAGCAGAGACTGGCTGGAGGCGGTGAGAACGATGTCATCCACATAGAGGAGCAGGTAAGCAGTCTCGCCCCCATGGTGGTATATGAATAGCGAGGTGTCCGACTTGGCCTCCGTGAACCCAAGAGTCATCAGGAAGGTAGCAAACCGAGAGTACCAAGCCCGAGGTGCCTGCTTGAGACCGTAGAGAGACTTGTTGAGCCGGCAGACCAAGTCAGGGCGAGAGGAATCCACAAAACCCGCCGGCTAGCTGCAGTAGACAGTCTCGGTCAGAGTGCCATGGAGGAAGGCATTCTTGACATTGAGCTGATGCACAGGCCAGGAGCGCTTGAGAGCCAGGGAGAGAACTGTGCGGACGGTAGCTGACTTCACCACTGGACTAAAGGTCTCATCATAGTCAACACCGGGCCGCTGAGTGAAGCCCCGGAGAACCCAACGAGCCTTGTACCGCTCCAGGGAGCCATCGGCTCGGCACTTGTGCGTCCAGATCCACTTGCCAGTGACGACATTGGCACCAGGCGAGCGCGGCACCAGGTCCCACGTCTGGTTGGCCAGAAGGGCCGCGTACTCCTCTTCCATCGCACGACGCCAGTGAGAATCCGCCAAGGCGTCGCGGATAGAGGAGGGTACAGGACAGACCTGCGGGTCCCCGGGCATCGCTGCAAGAGCCCGGGGCCGCAGGACACCAGCCGCGTGCCGCGTCACCATGGGGTGAACATGACGCAGGTGTCAGTGAAGAAGCGGCGGGTGGTACACCGGTGGCTCGACACGGGTAGCTGGGAGAGGTGGAGACGGCGGTGTGGGCGTCGACGGAGAAGGGGCCACCGTAGGTGACCGTGGCGGCGAGGACGGTGGTGGCACAGGTACCGTGTCCAGCAGGGCCGGTCGCACGCGGCGCTGGTAGACACGCACCGGGTGGACGAAACGCGCTGGAGTCGCCGAGGTCGGTGCCGCCGGCCCAGGGTCAGTCGCGGTTGGACCCGCGGAGGATGCAGGGTCAGGCGACGCATCGGAGGGCGCCGGGCCGGTGTAGGGTGCCGGCGACGTGAGTGGCGGAGCAGGACCTGCAGGACCAAACGGAAATGGTGGCTGAACCACCGTGTCAGTGGGAGAAAGGAAGGAGAGGTCAAGATCGGAGATGGAAGGAGGTGTGGAGGTGGTGGAGAAAGGGAAAACGGACTCGTCAAACACCACGTGGAGAGAGATGAGGACCCAGGTCATAGCAGCGGTACCCCTTGTGATCTGGGGAGTACCCAAGGAAGACACATAGGGTCGACCGGGGTGCCAGCTTGTGAGGAGCAGTGGCAGTGGTGTTGGGGTAACACACACACCCGAAGACACGGAGGTGATCGTAGCGAGGAGGGGTACCAAAGAGGGCGTGGTGTGGTGTAGGAGCTGGGCAGGCAACGGAAGGTAGGCGGTTAAGGAGATAGGTGGAAGTGTGAATGCTCCCGGCCCAGAAGCGGGCAGGAAAGGAAGCCTGGAGGAGAAGGGTGCGCATGGTGTCATTCGTGGTGCAAATCATGCGCTCTGCCTTGCTGTTCTGAGAGGAGGTATAGGGGCAAGACATGCGCAAGTGGACACCGCGAGAGAGGAAGAAATCCAGAGAGGTGGAGTTGTCGAACTCACGCCCGTTGTCACACTGGATGGCCTTGATGGTGAGGCCAAACTGTGTAGACACCCAGGCGAAGAAGTGACGGAGCGTGGGAAATGCCTCAGACTTAGCACGCAAGGGAAAAGTCCAAGAATAATGAGAAAAATCATCAACCACAACAAGATAGTATTTATATCCAGAAATGCTCATCACAGGAGATGTCCACAGGTCGCAGTGAACAAGATCAAAAATGTGGGTCGCATGTGAAGAAGAGGTGGGAAAAGAAAGACGAACATGATGGCCCAGTTAGCACGCATGACACAAATGCTCATCGTGAGCCCGAATACAAGATATGTCAGAACTACGACTAAGCTGCGTCAAAGCATCACGGCCAGGGTGTCTGAGACGGCGGTGCCAGGTAGAAGAGGAAGCAGAGGCGGCGAAGGTAGCGGACGAAGTGGAAGCCGAAGCCGAAGTGGTGGGAGTAGACAAAGGAAGCCGAAGCGTGTAAAGGGGTCCCGTGCTGTCACATCGGAGGAGTGGACGCCGGGAAGCCAAATCCTTCACAGTAAGACCAGAGGAGTCAAACTCAACAGAACAAGAATTATCAGCTGTAAAACGACGAATGGAGAGAAGGTTGTGAACCATAGAGGGAGCAACAAGGACGTCAGGAAGACGAAAAGAGTCAGGAGTGGTAGCGGAACCCACGGATGTGACAGGAATACAAGAGCCATTTGCGACCATGATGGATGAAGGAAGAGACGAAGAATGAGGGTGTACAGCCGTGAGTATACCGGGGTCGGAAGTGGTGTGGTAGGTGGCACCCGAGTCGGCGACCCAGTCGAGGCCGGTGGGCGGTGTCAAGCCCATGGTGCTGAAGGAGTGGACCAGAGCAGTCGCATCCCAACCGGTAGGCCCTAGAGACGTGGGAGGCATAGCAACTCTAGGTGGTGGAGCCCACGGAGTGGCCGGGATGGCACCGGCAAGCATGGCCACCGGAGTGCGAGGATCACCGCCGGCACCTTGGAAGGGCCACATGGAGATGCGCCCTGACCATGGGTTGCTGAAGGATGGCCAGGGTGCACCCCCTAGTGGTGGCGCGGGCGTAGCCCCACGACCAGAACCAGCACCACGCCCCCCCTCCGCGTCGACGACGACCGCCACGGCCCCCCACCCCCGCTCAGCCCGGAGGGAGGAAGACCAAGAAGAGACGACGGTGCCGGTGTGGGCGTACGCGGCGGTGGAGTGGCGGCAAGGGCAGTCGAGGAGGACGAGAAGCCCGGCGCGGAGAGGGAAGCAGGCTGGACGCTCTGAGTGAGCTCCTCCATGACGAGGTCGTCACAGACCTGCAGGAAGGAGGGGAAGGGCCGCTGCCGGGTAATCCAGATCCAAAGGTGGCCGTAGCGGTCGTTGAGGCCGCGGAGGACGTTGAGGACCAAGATCCGGTCCTCCACGGGCCAGCCAAGGTCACTAAGGGAGTCCGCCATGCCCTTTATCCGGCGGCAGTACTCGCCGACAGAGAGGTCGCCCTGGACGAAGGTGCGGAAGCTGGCGTCGAGACGTAGAGCCTGAGCCTCGGCATTGCCCAGGAACTGGCCTTCAAGCGCCAGCCAAGCACGACGGGCGTCGGGCGTGTTGCGGACGAGGTCGTGGAGGTCGGTGGTGATGGTCCCGAGGATCCAGGACAGGACGATGCTGTCGAGGCGCAGCCATGCTGGGGTCTGAGCCGCAAGCGGGGCGTCGATGAGGACGTGGTCGTCGAGGGCGTAACGGCGCAGGGTGAGGAGTACCATGTCCCGCTAGCGGGCGTAGGAGGACGACTCCGGGTCGAGGACGACCGTGACCAGGTTGCGGATGTTCTGGACACCGCCGGCCTGGTAGTGGAGCTGCGCCACGAGCGGATCCGCCGGATCGGGGATCTGGAGAGGCGACACGCGGACGGCGCGCGAGTCGGAGGAGGCGGCGATGGAGTCGTAGTACCCCGGGTGGCCGAGAAGCTGCTCCGCCTCGGCGAGCTGACGTGCCAAGGCAGCGGTCGCCTCGCGTTCCCGATCCAAGGCCAGGGCGGCTGCGCTCACGCGCGCCGCGCCTTCCGCGGCGGCAGCCCGGGCGGAGATGAGAGCGACGGTGTGGAGGGGATCGGAGAAGAGAGCGGCGTGAAGGAAGGGCATCCCCGGGGCCCTAGCCGCGCCGACCAGGGAACCGGTCGTGGCCATGGGTTGGGTCGGCCCGAATGGGGGCGGAGCAGGGGCCACCAGTGGGGAGTCCTCGGCACCCGGCGCGGCGTGGGCAGGGGCCGGCGGCGGCGGCGGGCCCTAAGCGCCCGGCACGATCAAGGCAGGGGCCGGCGGTGGTGGTGGCAGGCCCCCAGCGCCTGGGGCGGCCAGAGGCGCCCCCCCCCCCCCCCGGCCGGGCGCAGCAGGGGCCGGGGCAGGAGGGCGCGGGGGTGGTGGCAGCCCGCCCTGCGGGGGTGCGCCGGCCCCCACAGCGGCTGCAGCGGCGGCGGCGCCAGTGGCGGCGAGGAGAGCCGCTGGCGGCTGCTCGCCGGGGGGGCTGTGCGCCCAGGGGGAGTAGGGTAGAGGAGGAAAGGTGGAGAAGTAGGTGGGTGAGGGAGGAGGAGGAGGCGGCCGGCCGCCGGCCATGGCGGCCAGAGAAGGGTGGCGGCGGCGGCTGGGAGGAAGGGAGGGAGGAGAGAGGAAAGAGAGACCCTAACTTAATACCATGTTAGAATGAATGATTAGATTATTAAGCTAACCCTAAAAGGGTAGATATATAGCAGTACATATATGGGCCTCATGGGCTTAACCTCATGGGCCTAATATACACACTCTAGCCGTTCTGATGACATCGTGGAGGTAGAGCAGTGAGTTGTGAAATTCTAGGCGAATGCTCGCAGTCGCAGCAGAGATATGATGATGGTATGACCATATGCAGGCAGGCCTTGCTTGCAGATTATTAGAGAGCTGAACCGTTCGTTATTCATAATCAGTCTACCTTGTAGAAAACTGGATGGTGCTCAATATGTCGCTGACTTGTGACATTTTGGGGTGAATTTTTCATGTCTGACTTGTGACTTGGCCAAAGGCCCTGACTCCTGTGCGTACCTGTTGGCTGTTGCACCCCTTCCTCCTGGCCTGGTCAAGTTTGACAACGCATTTCAGGTTTTTATAGCCATGGCTGCTAAGCTAGAGGCTAATCCTATACTGTTGCTATTTATGGAATTCTTGTGCTAAGTAATCATTACCTGTTAAGTAAACAAAGCAGAGTGGGATCACAGTATACTAGCTAGTGTACTACTCCTGTCCCCACCCAAAAAAAAAAATACAATTCTAAGTTTTTGATGAGTCGAACGTAATAAAATTTAATGAAGTTTATATCCAAATATATTTATTAGGAAAATATATTGTATAACTAAATATATTATTTTTGTTTAATTTGGTATCTTAAATGTCACTTTTTTTCATAGATTTGATCAAAATCAAAATTATCTGACCTAAGAGGGAGGATGAACCGACAACTTGTATTTTTCACAATAGAGTGGGTGCACACCCCTTATCTAATGGTTCAGGTTGCATTAAGATTCATGCACATCACCTCATGTCCTCATCCTTATCCACTGTGTACAAAAACACTCTAGCGCGAATTTTGAAGCACTCCAGCACGGATCTCAATGCAAAATAAACGGTGAGAGATAATGGAAGTGCGTCCAGGGAGTGTGTCCACCCCGTTCTGGTTTCGATTTATTGGGGGACGAACATGCACGTCTGATTATTCTGGCTGTATGCCTGCTAGCTCTAGCTGCAGGTCTTTGCAAATGTTGATTCTAATAATGCAAAGACATTTGACAGGAACGAGTCTGTACTAGGTCAGGACTCAGGAAGTAATGAGCTCACTCTCAGTCTCAAAGCGAGAAGAAGAAGAAATTAGAACCGTTGAATATAGGGATTTTTGGATCATACCATTACAATTTTACAAGTTTGGAGGTACGCCGTTGCAATTCGTCTATTTGGAAAACTGCCACTATAATTTTATCTCTTGCTGGTTCATGCCATTTTCTACGGCTCCCACCTATACGGACCCATTGTCAGATACGGGCGTGAGCTCGCTGTCTCCTCTCCGTTAGAACAAGCACACGGTTGCCTGCGCTCGAGTGGAGCAACGGCGAGCACGCGAGCCGCAGAGCGAGATGAGCGCCCGTGCACCTCGAAGTGCCCGCGCACCTCGGTGGCCGGCGCTGACGTACGACTCGCCGACGACCTGGCGGACGCGTGACCCCCGCCGGCGGGACCGCGCGGCCGTTGAGCCCCAGCGCCGCGCCGAATATGGCCGCGTGGTTGGCGAGCGTGAGCTCCTGGCACGCGTGCTCGTGGCGCAGGGGACATGGTGCTGGGACAATAGTTTCAAATAGCCGGCTATAAGCTTGTTATAGCCTCGATATAGCCTTTTGAACATGTTGCCGCTAAATGAATTTACCTATAAATTTCCGCTATAGCCTCATTTTAGCCCGCTATAATCTCGTTATAGCTGGTTGTGGAGGGTGTCCGCTATTTGCCTTTTCTCGGACGCTTCCCAGGAGCCCTGCGTGCTAGACTCGTTCAGTCGTTCTCCGCAGCTCCGCCGATGCGAAGCCCCGGCCGCTGTTGCCGGACGCCGCCGTCTGCAGACGTTGGGGTGGTGGGAGGGCTCGGCGGGGCACACGGAGTTGCTGGTGATTGAGCTGGATGGTGATCCGCTAAACACCAACGACCAGAACATTGACGGGCGCAGGGTGGCGGTTGCATATATATGCTCGTATCCTATATGCATAACATTCCATGTCGTAGCTAGTATTATTGCCCAATCAAACTCAGATCCATTCCACCGCAGTAAACTAATTATTGATATTTTGACCACTCACACAACTAAAGTTTAGGTAGCTAAAAGTTTAAAACTAAATTTTAGTAGCTAAAGATTCTCTCAACTAAACTTTAGTTAGTGTTTGAATCCTCTAGCTAGCTAGCTAATAGACGGATCAATTTTAGTTTGGTTTAGTTTGATTGAACCAGCTAAACTCAGCTAAATTTTAGTTGATCTTTTATTAGCTGGACCGTTTGGATTCATAATAGCTAAGTTTATCTGGCCAAAATCTAGTAGGTGAATCCAAACAGACTTAGCAAAAAAAAAAAAAAGTTGTCAATGTACAGGTAAACTAGAAAAATACTGTATTTGTGTGACAAGAAAGACTAGTATGCATGCAGAAGACTCTGCATGTTGGAACAAAGTGCAGTGCTGACTGTAAGAGCGTTGACGTGGACCTGTCCTGCTGCTGGGCTAGCTGGGGCCCTCCATATTCTATATATAGTGCACTGCAGTTGGTTGGCGTGCACATTCCATACGCTAGGAGGAGTGCTGGCCCAAAAAGCCGTCGATCGATAGAATTGTGTCTGCCATACCTATTCAGAGTTTAGAATTGTGTCTGCCATACCATACTATTCAGAGTTCAGAGTTTCAGACAAGCAAAGCATTTCTTCCATCTGTCTGTCCATCTACATCTACTGTTGGTGGCAATAGCAATTAATGGGTGAGGAGGCAGCTGCTCCGTTGCTGGTACCGAGCAACATCCATGGAGATGGAGATGATGAGCGTAAAGCACCAGGAGAGGCGCCGGCGGCGGCGGCGGCATCGTCGGCGAGGCACGAGCTGCTGCTGGGGTTGGACTGGACGGAGGTGAAGGGGCAGGTGGCCTTCGCGGCGCCCCTGGTGGCCACCAGCATGGCCTACTACGCCATCCCGCTCGTCTCCGTCATGTTCGCCGGCCGCCTCGGCGACGTCCAGCTCGCCGCCGCCACGCTCGGAAACTCCTGGGGCACCGTCACCGGCATCGCGCTCATGGTACGTACGCGTACGCCATCACCGGGATCGGAAAGCCACCGCCGATCGGTTTTCAAATTCAATATCGACTATGGCAGCATTAGATCGAGATTGACACAACGACGACCGAGCCCTTCGTTTGTTCGTTTCCAATGCAAACTCCTTCCAAAAAAGAAAAAAAAAAGGAAAAACAAGAGGAAAAACGTGCAGGCCACTACTTGTCTGAATTAAAAATAGAAGTGCAACTGACAGGCTTTACGGTTTGCCTACCACAGAATAGTTCTTTAGCAATTTTAGCAATGCCAGCATTGAAGAAAACATATTTGAAGTGGCCTTGCAATCCTACAGCAACTCCAAAAAAAAAACTCTTTAAATCCTTTCTAAATTGTTAAGAATAGAGATTCTAGTATTCTTCAATAAACTCTTCTATTCTTGATTTCTAGCTCGCTAGCCAAAGATTGATAACAAGAATGATTCTCTAAATTATGCAGATCATATAAAAAAGCTGTTGAAGAATTATAAGATATAGAAAACGATTTTTATATAAGTGATTCATCAAATAATAATTTAGAGAGTGAATAGAGAGACTTTTGAAGATGTTCCATCTTACTGCACGAGACAAATACGAATCCGGTCCCTTGCTTCTATTTTTTTTTAAAAAAAAAAAACGAACCTTGCTTCCATTTTGGAGCCCAAACAAACAAAGAAACCAAAAATACCGCTTTATCTAGTCCTTGTGCCTTCCATTTTGACTAAAGCTAATTAGCCTTGCCTATAATGTGTAAATGGGTGGAAATTTGGCTTCAAAATTAGAATTTTACAATCATATACTCCACCAAACATTATATTCCGCATTTTAAAAATAAGACATTTTTTCTATCTAAAAAATGACAAATTAAAAAAAAAATATTACATGGATACGATGAACAATGAACTCTGACGATATGATGTGCACTGATTCACAGACCGGGCTGAGCGGGTCGCTGGAGACAGCTGTGCGGGCAAGGGTACGGCGCCAGGGCGTACCGGACGATGGGCGTGCACCTGCAGGCGTCGCTGCTGACCTCCGCAGTGGCCTCCGCCGTCGTCTCCCTCCTCTGGCTCTACTCGGAGCCGCTGCTGGTCTTCCTCCGGCAGGACCCGGAGACGTCGCGGCTGGCGGCGGACTTCCTCCGCCACTCGGTGCCGGCGCTGTTCGCCTACGGCTTCATCCAGTGCGCGCTCCGCTTCCTGCAGGCGCAGTCCGTGGCGGCGCCGCTCGTCGCCTTCTCGCTGCTCCCGCTGGCGGCGCACGTCGCCGTCGCGCACGCGCTCGTCAGCGCGCTCGGCATGGGCTTCGCCGGCGCCGCCGTGGCCACCTCCGTCTCGCTTTGGCTGTCGTTCCTCATGCTCGCCGCGTACGTCGTGCTGTCGCCCAGGTTCAGCGAGACCTGGCCGGGCCTCACGACGGAGGCGTTCCGACACGTCCTGCCTGGCATGAAGCTCGCCATCCCCTCCGCCGTCATGGTCTGGTTAGTCTCACATCGATCTTCGATCTAGCTCCTCACACTTTGCCAGATGTCAGCTGGTACTCAAATTCGTGGTTTTCAGATGATGCTGAATGAAAATATATAAAATTGGCATGCAGCTTTGAGTACTGGTCGTTCGAGATCCTGGTGCTGTTTGCAGGGCTGATGCCGGAGTCTCAGCTCAGCACTTACATCATTGCAATGTGGTAATTAAGCATGCATGTTTCATTTCATTTCATTTCATCATAGAGTGCTTCAGTTTGATTAAAAAAACCTGTCTTCATTCCTTTTACTCCATACAATATATTTAGTAGTACTCACATCACTGCAATGGTTAATTATTCCTATTTGGCAGCCAAAACACTGAAGCAATATCATACATGATCACCTATGGCTTCGCCGCCGTCATCAGGTATTTGTTACTCTCTCTACTAGTGGCAGCATGCCATCTTCTTTCTTGGAAGCTGCTGCTGACACTGATGCATCAGCACGAGGGTGTCCAACGAGCTGGGAGCCCGGAACATCGGCAACGCCAAGAAGGCGCTGGCCGTGTCGCTGGCGCTGTCCCTGATGCTGGGGGTGGCGTTCCTGCTGCTCCTGGGCCTCGGCCACGAGCTCTGGGCGCGGCTCTTCAGCAGCAGCGACACCGTGGTGAGCGCCTTCGCGTCCATGACGCCGCTGCTCATCGGCTCCGTGGTGCTGGACTCCACGCAGGGGATCCTGTCCGGCGTCGCCAGAGCCTGCGGCTGGCAGCACCTGGCTGCCTGGACCAACCTCGTCGCCTTCTACGTCATCGGCTTGCCCCTCGCCATCCTCTTGGGCTTCACGCTTGGCTTCCAAACCAAGGTATGTATGTATCCATCTATATGTGCAATGTGCAGTACTCTTTTCCTAGTTATATTCTTCTGCATGAATGAAGCATCGCCGAACTTCCTTGTTTAGATAGTGTATGGACATGCCCGATTAAATCCTTGTATGCCTTTATTTCTCTATAAAAATAAATATGACAAGAGTGATCCGAATGTATATAGAACAGATTTCTTTTTTTCTATATCCCACCACTAGATAGTGGGCATACATCTCATGATAAGTCCTATAAAAGACTTATATTGAACTTCAGTGGGAACTTCTTTTGACCTAACGATACGTTGATCTAGTTTTCATCGGAGACAAAGGGACTATTTATCTACTTATAAGTTATATAACCGATACATTGGATTTTGGGGGGAATATCTTTTGTTTACTCATCACCTGATGTACTGATATCTGTTGCAGGGGCTGTGGATGGGGCAGATATGCGGCCTCCTATGCCAGAACTGCGTGCTCTTTTTCATCACCCTGCGAACCAACTGGGAGGAGTTAGACCTCACCATGTTCAACAAGGACAACGATTATGTCTGCTGAGAATCCAGAAAGAGGCATATATGCATGCTAGTTCCCATGTATTTTTTTGCTTGTGCTGTTGCTGACTTGTTGAACCCTGAGCAACAGGCTTGAGAGAGGTGTCAGCTGTTTGCTCATGAGCCTATCATAGTGTAACACTACAGATTGTACTAATAGTAATATACAGAAGCAACTTATCCTCAAGAAAATGAATGCGTCAATCAATCCCTGAAACACTGATGTTCGCTTGTAAAACAGAGTCAATGGAAGTGCTATGGACTGCAAAATTTCAGAGGGCATTGCAGTGTCAAATGGACAAGAAAGCGCTGAATTCAGTGTACCATTTGGCATCAAAATGACAATTTCCAACGCTCAGCGAAATGTTGGTTCAATCTTTTTCTCAGCAAGCATTAGTTTCAAATTAGTGGCCGTACATCCACCCAGGAACTAACAGCAAGCAGAGTTTGAGGAGCAGGTATTTCCGGGGTTACCATCTTCCAGATGGGCCCAACAAAATTTACGCCTACTAGGAAGCTTGTAGGAGTACTGACTTTAGAGCTACTAACTATTCCTTACACACGATCTAGAGAACATGAAGGCTACCAGTCTCAGATATAGACCAGGTAAAGAAAGGTTCAGGGAACAATGTGCATCACGTAGACTTTCAGGGCAAGTTGCAGAGGGTGGACTTGCAAACCACATTGTCACTACCCCATGCATGGTACAATTGACCACCATCTCAAGTCCTTAACAAAGCATATGGCGCACCACCATCTCTCATTTCTAAGGAAAGGAAAACTCTTGTTCCTAGCTAGACAGGTTATCCCACTAAGAGAAACATGTCTAATTCCTATGTAGCAGTACATCATTTGTCTCATTTCTAATTCCTATGTAGTAGTACAGCATTTGACTGGACATCCTAGACCTAGGTAATGTCTGACTTCCAAAGACGACGATCTTCATTCAGTCAGAGCTCCAGCAAACCCAGTGGTTTCATGTTCTTTCAGAATACAGCCACCATTTTTTGCTCCAGCCTCCAAGGCTCAAAGTTAGTAGTGTAGTAGTACTGGTGCAGGATCACTCAAGTACCATGCATATAGAACAGCCCAGCACGCGATCCCAACCAAGCTCCCCAGCTGTGGTTTAGATCAAACAGCGAAGAACTGCACAGTTCATGGCTGCTTTCGGACCAACAAAATGCTGTGAAGGGACTGTCTGCCATGCTCTGTGCAAATAGTAGGCTCCCCTGTTTTGATGCTCCAAGTGCGAACAGTGCAGTCCTCCCCACCTGGCAATGAATCAGCATGTTTTGTGAAATGAGGATTTCATGCCCTTGAAATAGGCGTCGTCATATGCCAAGTTCACATATGAACCAACTAGTACACAAATAACTTCACAAATCACAATCCAACCTAGACAATCTGTAATTCAACATTAATCTATATTCCGTGATATTATCATGCGGCATTTTAGCTCAAGAATCAGAAATCCAGATGCAGCCATGAAGCAAGCCATAGGCCTTTCCACTACAGCAGTTCGTAGTCTTAGGCCATCAAGTGAGAATGCAAACAAACTACTGTGTAAGTTTCTACAGATCAATAACCACTTCAACCCAAATATAGAGCGTAAATAACAAACTATTGCAAAAGCTTCCAAGTGCATTCCCGTAGCACTAAATGACAAAATTCTTTTTAAAAAAAAACATAAACAGGCACATACACAGCTAAAAATGAACAAACCTGACATAAGTAAGGTCTCAGATGGATCAACTACGAGTGGTAAATGCGTGTGTGAGTTCACATGCCCCTCATACGACTGTATACCTCCCTTCTGAATGAGACGAAGATCGAAGAGTTTGATCTGTACAACAAAATAATGTTAAGTCTTGCTCTTGCATGTCAACTTCAAATTCTTAATTATAAAGAGGTGCAAAAGTACTATGCAGACTTTGTAGACAATAATTTCAGATAACATAACTGATAACTAGTTCACAGCGATGAACGTTGTTTGTCCTCAAAAGATTTAAAATATCCATGTCCAATTTATTATTTAATCACTTAATATGTTCCTGTCATTTTAATAAAGATGAACCAAAAATCTGTGAAATTAATTTCATGCATGATATTCAAGTGTCAAATTTCAAATCTGGTACATTACATGATTACAACAGATAAGTGGGGAAAGACTAAACACGAACACTAGTTAAAATATTGTTACCGCATGGTGTGGTGTCAGCAAACAATTATAGTTTTGAAATAAAGCAATCCTAGCAGATTCCGAGCAAAGCGTGTGTTTGAGGGTTTGCCACCTAATTAGCTAGAGCTCTTTTGCTCGCTAGTGAGGATTTCTATCTTTGGAGTTTAACCGGGGCTAGAGGCATTTCAATCCTCCTTGTCATTGTTCAGTTGAGTTTTTTAGGTCAGGTCATTTTAACCTTGAGCAAAGGCGCTATTGTTGTATGTGTGTGAGTTGGTATTGAGTTTGTGCAGATTTGTAAGGGCTCTCGTCCCTTTTTTCTCTTCTTCATATAATTATATGCAGGTCTCCTGCGTGTTCGAGAAAAAAAACTGCACAATTAGCACAATTAGAAAAAAAAAATGATCCGAGTAATAACTTACAAATCCATCCATGGAGCTTCCTAAGAAGTAGTTCTCATCTGATGAGAGTGTAACCAAGCTGTGCAACAATGTCAGTTTCAGTACAAGGGAACATAAATATGTCCAAAAATACAATTAGCACCAGAGGAAAGAACATTAGTGTTACCTACAAACTGCTGAAGACATAGAAATAACTCTTGAAAATTTATCCTTGCCAGCCTGCATGACAAGTTCCAAGAGAAACAATAGCATCACATTTTCATGAGGTACACTGCGCAAATTATGTGTTCAAAATAAATATATTTCCCATCATAAATTTTATCATAGCTCTATGTCAACTAGGAGGAATCCTCACTTGACCAGTTTAAGAGATGGTGATTCACAGTGGCTACAGTAAACACATGTTACAGAATTGAAATTTAAATTTCTAAATTTTTCCAATCGTTTTAGCCATTTAGGACATCATGTGAACAACGTGCTCTTCAAAAACTTGCTCCACCTGCACTGTGAGTCTGACCTCTGACACAGTAAACCCATAAAACAGAGAAGTGCAGCATATAGATCTCAGACCTATCCTGTCCTTTGCCACAGATAACCACTTCAACAAACGACTCAATTAATTCCATGTGGCAAACATGGATGGTAATAATGGATGCTGTTTACTGTATTACACACCTGGTTTCTCTGCTTCCTATCATGCCTTGTGGGCAGCATGGGAACTGTCCTCCTAGCATTGCTAGATGAAGCTACTCCAGTAGGCTGATTATCCTGCTTTTGCCGCACATCAACAGGGGCTATAGTCCCATTCCGTAGACCACATAGCACAACTTTTCCCTTTTAAAGGAGTGAGAAAATTCAGTGGGCATGATAGCAGAGATAGGAATAGCAATATATCATGTCACAGATTCCGAAATAATCAAGACACGGATATAGGGTCAACAATCATGACACGGATAAAGGGCCAGAAGAAAGAATAAAATCAATATTACTTAGGTCTGCAGATTATCACATATGCTGCAATAGGAAAGGCCACATCGGTAGCATATTGCTTTCCTTTCAAAACTTTGAGAATCATGTAGTCATGCATTAGATGCACCAATTTAAGCTAACTGGAAAGTGGGGGCAAAAGGTTGAGGCAAGCAAAATTTTCAATAACTCTTATTTGACAACAAACCATAAAATGATATCTGAATGGGAAGGAGTTTATGTAGATTTAGATCATTACCGAGTGCACAAATTTCAGGGAAAGAACATCACTTTTAGATCGACATAGCCACGATAATCCCCTTGTTTCCAAATCGAGCAGACCGGCACCAAGGTCCGAACCTAGAAATAAGATGAACAAGTGAATCCCAAGCAAAAGGATACTCTATTGTGCCAGAAGTACAGCTTGTTATGACAATAAAATTAATTCCTCCAACTATAGCAATGACTAACCTTTAAAGTGAAAAAAAGGCCATCACAATAACCAAAATTAACTGAGTTATGGAGGAAGAAAAGTATATGTGTATACATGTACCAAAACAAGCAGGTCTTGCTATATGGATTCAATACGCGACAGTCAAGTTTAAATCCTCAAATGATTTCAGGAAAGCTGGTTTGGTAGCAAAATTGTCAGTGAACGCATCAAACTTGATAGAGTTATGTAACACAAAGCTAAAACAGAAACAAGTTATAAAAGTAGTGTATCTATGTGCAAGGGTCTCCTACATTTAAGCTCTGATTTAATGAACTCACCGAAAGCTGCATGTGTGCCATCAGAACTACAATCAGCAGTCCACATTGTATGATCAAGTGAATGAACTCTATAGGTAGTCCATGATCCCACTGCAGAGTCGATAGCTTCAGAAAGATCAATAGTATATATAGAGCCACCAGAGTCTCCAGATCCAAGAGTAGCCACCATGTTTCACAACGTCAAGGGACCCAAGCAAACAGCATATTTCTAGTTAACAAATAAAGAAAACAGAATGCAAAACATGTACAACTATGGCAACACCAAATATATATAGAGAATACAATAAGTAACGAGTTTAGGATACAATGCTCGCTGAACTGATGAATTGGCGTTGGATGCATCAGGGACGTGACGTCCAAGCTTCTTTATACATGATATACTGGATGAGAAAGTTGTGAGGCCTACTTCAGATGACCAAATGCTGGGGAGTGTGCCTGGCTTGTGCTTTCCCGCAGGAGTCCAAGCAGGTTGGGGCAAAAACTCTGCCTCACTCTCAAAGTTATTCAAAGCAGTCCCTACTCCGTATAACCTGTGAGAGAATTATAGGAAAATGTACCATGGCATTTGACATCAGTAAGGCCATGAGCTCATTCTCTTACAAAGAAGTGAAGAACAATGAAAGGTGAAAAAAATCGACTGATTGTGAGACTTGAAGGTTAAATAAACAGTACATGTTCACTTAGAGTGATCACACAGTCTAAGACGAAAGACGATTTGCACAAGCAGACAATACAGGATGTGTCATGGTGATACTGAGATAGGCTCAACAAGCCTTGCATACTACAACTTCAGTCTGAGGCTACATATGGTAATGTAATAAATGTACATAACTCGAACAAAACAAAACAGATGGATTCAAATGCTAGATTTAGATAGTAAATAGAAACAGATGCAAACAAAGGCTCATACCGAATAGAACCATTCATGCTGCCGGTGACTAGAATCCTGGATTCTTTCAACCCTTGCGGTGTCTGAACAATGGCGTCCAACTGTTCGATCGCCTTATTCAGCCACAGAGGTGGTGGCTTGGTACTTCCAGACCTGCCAAGCCGCACGATGATGAAAGATTTATATACTCATCAGATAATAATAACAATACAGTAACCGAGTAACGCACAAGAAAGCAGAGAGTAAAGTAGCTCGGGCAATCACCATGGGCTGAGACGCCTGCGCGTAGTGGCACTGCTGCTTGAACGTGGACCTGGCGGCTTTATTGGAGAACATGACTCCGCCGCCGTACATCTCCCTGGCGCTGAGCAGCTCCGGCCGCCTCGCCCTCTTCCTGCTGCACCCCGTTGTGTCCACAGGCGGCGTTGGCGCTGGGGGAGCGGGAGGGGGAGCGCGGCGGGCGGCAGCGCCCGGTATGGGGCCCCTGATGGGGAAGTAGCGATTCTTCTCTGGGTCGTAGTAGAACCCCGGCAGCTCTGTAGCAAGCGGTCGTCGTCTCTCGACGTCAGAGAAGCGCGGGGAGGGGTAGGACAATAGGAGGAAGAGGAGAGGAGGGATAGGACAATAGGAGGAGGAGGAGGGGGAGGAAGAGGAGGAGGAGGAGAGGACGGACCTTTGGGCGGCATGTCGCCGGCGCGGCGGGTTGGACGGCGAACCGAGGGGCGGCGGCTTCGGCGGTGAAGCGGTTCGGGAAGCGAGGCGGGGAAAGGAGGAGAGGGCCCAGGGGCGTGGGCCACGTTTATATTAGCAAGGCCGGGCCAGAACGGGCCCATTAATATGAATGGTTATAGACGATGTTTTTTTTTAAAGTAAAATGCATCAGCGGTCCCTAAACTTGCGCTATTGTGTCATTCCGGTCCCTAAACTCTCAAATCGACCATTTTGGTCCTTATTCGGTTATGTCATCCCAGGTCCCTAAACTTGTAAATCACCCATTTAGATCCTCAAACTTATTCAGTTGTGTCATCCCAGACCCTAAACTTGTTCGTCTGTGTCATTGGGTCCAAACAGAGCGATCTAAAAACTTGATATCAAAGAATAATTTATAAATTTTTCATATGAACTTGAATGAAGACAAACTTTATATAAAAATTATAGCCCCTCAACGCGATCTACAACTTTGTAGTTGAATTTTTTTTATTTGAAGTCGTTTAATATTCCAAAATATTATTGTAAATTTACAGATTTTAAAATTTAAAATTTAAAATTAAATTTTGGGATACTAAACGACTTCAAATAAAAATATTTTCAACTACAAGGCTGTAGATCATACTGAGAACTATAACTTTTATATAGTCATATCAATAACCAAGTTTATTTGATAATTTTAAATTTCAAATTTCAAAATCTATAAATATACAAAACTATTTTGGGACGCTAAACAATTTTAATTCAAAAACTTTTCAACTACAAAGTTGTAGATCGCATCTAGGACTACAATTTTAATATAAAGTTTGTTTTCATTCGAGTTCATATGAAAAAGTTATGAATTATTTTTTTATATCAAGTTTTTAAATCGTCCTGTTTGGACCCAGATGACACAGCCTAATAAGTTTAGGGACTGGGAATTACACAACTGAACAAGTTTAAGAACCTAAACGGGTGATTTGTAAATTTAGGGACCGGAATGACACAGGCGAACAAGTTTAGGGACCGAGATGACACAGATTAACAAGTTTAAGGACCTAAACGATCGATTTGAGAGTTTAGGGACCGGGATGACGCAGCAGCACAAATTTAGGGACCGCTAGTGCACTTTACTCTTTTTTTTTTTACTGATGAAAAGCACATCATTTTGCTGTAAAAATCAAGCTACTGCGGCCTGCGGCTACTTCTGGCTGATATGATGCAAATTCAACTTCAAGCTGCACCTGCACCAAACATCTTGATTCTTTAGGGAACAAGAACGTATTTTTCAACTTTTGCTCATCAGCATTTCAAGATTACACAAGTGATCCTGCATTCTTGATTCTTGATTCATTTTCTGTTGCACACCTTTGTTTTTTCTTTTCTTTTGCTCATCAGCATTTCAAGATTACACAAGTTATGTTTCATTTTCTGTAGCACACCTTTGTTTTTTTTTTTCTTTTGCTCACCAGCATTTCAAGTAGCAAAACAAAAGGGCAGCCGGCAGCATCCAATGCTCAACAGTTCATGACGCAGAAGCAAGCTGCTCGGATGCTCCTCAACGCGCACACAAGACTCAAAAGTCAAACAAATCAAGACGACAATAAAGCAGCAATATTATGAACAAACTCGATAATCTCAGAGACTATAGAGAGCACAATCGAGCACACTGCACATCTCTTGAAACAGGATTCATTCCAGTATCTGACATCCTTTCAGGCTCAATAGAGGCATCTGCAGTCCTAACCAACATCTGCTTGCTACAAGACAGCCGCTGCTTGTCGGCAGACTGTGCCAACAGCAATACATGGGACGACAGAGTTTCAGCATTGGACAAGTTTGCCGATTACAATGACCCAACCCAGGCAACTAATAACTTTCCTGTAGAACCTGTTTATTCAGTTGAACAACAGATGTGCCATGTTTTAAGTCTTAATGCTTCTGTTGGCCATCATAACTGCAATTTAGGGCAATTTTGATATGGCCAAAGATATCCAGATTCCAGATGGCATGCATACTGTGTACTCGTGGTTCACAAAAATAGCTATATCCAGCCAAAACCTATAGTGCAGACAGTAAAATTAATGAATTGGATATTTTTGGTGTTTGGCGTTTTTAGCGCTGCAGTTTCCTCCTTGCAAGGGCCGGGGTCTTCTTGGGTATGTAGACCTTGTAGCTGACCTATAAAAACAGAGAGAAAAATGTATTAGATTGGATGAATATAGTTTCAGCATGACAATTCAAGGCACCTGAAGCGACAGTGATGGTCAGTTCCTCACCTCCACGCTCTCCCCATCATGCATTCTAGAGAAAGTCTTCTTCTGAAAACCATCTTTATCCTCAATCCTAGCCTGGCACTTGTCCTCCGCGGGTGACAATACCGAACCGTTAGAGGGAGCTTCACTTGTTTTACTGTTCTCTACATTAGTTCCTTCAGCCTTGTTAGTGTTATTCAGAGGGAGTCCAACTTTGCCACTGCTTTCAACAGGGGAAGAATCCTCACTGGCCCTAGGGGTTGTAGTATGTGTGCTACCATCATGTCTTTCCCTAGCAGGTATGCTCACAACTGATCTAATCCTTGGAGCTCCATTGACATGATCCAGCCTTGCCCTGCTTCCTAACCTTTGATGTATACTAGCAGAACTACCTGGAGGGGGCGCCAACCTTTGCATTACACTGCGACAATTCTTAGCATCCAGTGGTGACAAAAATTGAGAACCCAAATGAGTTGATTCTACTTTCCTTCCCTTCAGTTGAGTTGGGCCACCAGTCTCAGCAGGCTCAAGTGATCCAGGTGATCCAGCCCCACAACTCATGCCAGCACTGCTGTCCTGCTTCCAAGAACGACTAGCAACATTCCCAAAATTCTGTGATCTAGGTGATCCAGTAGAATATCTGGCTCCAAGACTGCTTCCATGAGTCTGAAAATGGGCTGCTTCAGCAGCCTTTGTGCCGGCATTCTGTAGGCTATCATCTCTTAGTGTTTCCTTTCCTGCAGCTCCATTATCTGTTTTGCCTTCCATGGTCGCTGCTGCCCTGAACTTTCTAAAGTTCTCAAGAGCTTTCTGCCTAAGAATCAGCTCCAGATCCTGAGCGTCCGAATTTCCACCACTGGCAGGTACTATCTCTTCTGTTTCATTGGCATTCTTGGAAGGTGAGGTCTCCAATTCCAAATTCTTATTGTACATGTCAATATCATTGTCTACCATCTTGGCAATGGCGAGTGTGTCCTTCATCCCTATGAACATCCTCATCCAGGTTCATGTCAGACCGGGAAGAATGATGATCGGTGTAGTGACTGTAGTCTTTCTCCATCTTATCCCTTGCAGCGCCAGCGCCATCCTTAGTGCCACCAACAGTCCTCCGCTTCCTGCTCTTGCGCTTGCTCTTGCTCTTGCTCCTACTCCTGCTACTGCCACTACTTGCTGAAGTGCAAGAGGAAGTTGCTGATCTCTGCACTTTTCTCCCCTTGCGATCCCTCTCTCTGTCCCTACCCCTCCTATTCTTCCTCCTAACATCTCTGGACCTACTCCTGGGCGGCGGGCTCACCGACCTCTCAGAGGCGCTGCTGCTGCTACATGAGGAGCCACTGCGTCGGGCTACCAAGGAAGGGCTGCGACTGCTGCTGAGGCTACGACTAGGGCTAAGACTACGGTGCCGGCGTCTGCGGCTGCTACTGCCACTGGCCTTGCTCCTCTTGCTCTTCTTGTCAGGAATCCTCTTGCTGTGCTTCTTGGAACGCTTGCGGGGCGGAGATTCAGAACAAGAGGAGGAGGGGCTGTGACGGCGTCGGCTGCGCTTACTGCGTGAGGACCGGTTCTTCTTGGGCTCCGCGTCATCCTAGTAGCACAGGAAAAAAAAAAAGAGGGGGAATCAAGTCAGCAGGGTTTGGGGAGAAGATACAGCAATATTCACGGTTGAAGAATCGGCGCCTCATTTTGACAGATAATTTCGTTTTGGTGTGATTACCGAATTCTGAACTTCTCTATTTAACTGCTTATACTACGAATGAACACATGAAAGAATCGGCATCTTAAACGAGGTGAAAAACACATGATCCTAATTCCTAAACGATGTGGAGAAGAATTGTGAATCTGGAGTGCGACTAAAGTAAAGCAGCAATTTTGGTGTCGGTTGCTATCAATCGGGGGAAAAAAGAAATTTGGTTCTAAAAAACCGGAGGTAGGTACCCTAACTAGGTTATACTAAGAAAGATGGATATGCGGGCCGCGACGGTTACCTCGGCGGCGGCGGATGCCTTGGCCTTCTTCATGAAGGAGAGGCGGGCGCCGGTCCGGCCGGCGCGCGGCAGGGCACCTGGAGCCTGGAGGGGAGCGGGACAGAAGCACAAGGAGAGAGAGGGTGAGGGAGAGGCGAAGTGAACCTGAAGGAGCGTAGATGGATCGGTCGACGGCCGACGGAAGGAGAGGAGGAATTCGGGCGGCGGCCGCACCTCCCTTGAAGCCGGCTTCTCTTTTCTTGGCTGGGGCGCGTGGGGCCAGGCCACACGGGCTCTTCTCTTCTTCTTTTTTCGGTGGATAATAATGTGAAAGGGGAAGAATCCAGGATTCCCGACAGGTGGGGGCACCTGTCTCATGTTTCCATGTACTCCTTCCTTGTGCTATACTAGTGCTATATAAGTTTTGGTATATACTAGTATGTTTTTTGGGACCAAATTCCCAACCTTTTTCTTTCCGAAACGAATTCCCAACTTTTTTGTCTTTTGATGAAACGAATACTCAACTTTCTATATTCCCTGCGTGTGATATGGCTATGAATGAAAAAAAAAAATGTCTCGTTTTTGTCATGCCAAGTGTGTGATCCATGTAAGAGATCGCAAAGTGGTCGGTCTAGATTGTTGGTCGGTCTAGATTGTTGGCCCATACGTATCGCTACTAAAGCTCTGTTTGTGTGAAAAAATGTGCTGATTTTGTATACTAATTTGTTGTAAGAGAAAAATATTATTTTATATCTGAAAAAGAAACTGAAATCTGGAGCAATGGACAGGACCTAAGAACGGCCTAACGTAAACTGACAATTTAATTTATGCCAACATATGAAGAACTGAAGATCTAATTCTGACCATACAACTCCCTTCGGTAACAATGGATGATGCTTTTGACAGCAAATTTGGTTTTAAACATCATCCAATTTTATGATCTAGCATCAAATATAATACATCGGACATCACATCATCTCCACATCTAAACTAACCTAATGATCATCATTGACTGTTTGATTTTTGGGATATACATCGTCTTCTGATTTGTAGTATTCCCTATTCATTTTTATTTATTGTTGTTGGTGTGCCGAACCGTCGATAGTTGAACTCGATTTGTAGAAAATACTGCAACATTTGTGGGTCAGCTTGGTTGACATCCAAAATTTGCCATGCCATTAATTTAGCAAGCCAAAAGTTAGGCAAAAACTTGTCATAAATTTGGCATACCAAACATGAGACTTTGGCAAGTTTTGCTAGAAAATCAAATGCTAGTAGTCAAAGTTGTTTCTCGGGAACCGACATTATTGATAAATATTTAGGGACAGAGAAAGTAGTGTCCACTAAGCCACATGTGTATTCTCACTATTGTTTATGAGTTGACAGATGCTTAAAACTGTGTTTGCTAAAGATTGTGAACACTAGCTAGTAGAGCACTAACATCCTTAACAGTTTGTTTGGTTACTGGGAAACGAGGAATGGGATAGGGATAAGAAAATAAATGAATGGTAAGGATTAAATGGGGTGTAAGAAATAGACGGATAGGATACTATAATACCTCTACAGGAATTGCTCTATCCCTAACCCTATCCCTACCCAATCAAGACCTAAAAGGAATTTCTAGCCATATTATCTAGACAATAAAGAGATCTGATTGCATTGCTTCAAATTCAAAATAACGATATTAGCTTAGTTGACCATGATCAATGCTTTAGTGGTACAAACCGATGAAGCAGGATATGAATGATCATACCAATATCAAAAGACGAAAATCGGAGCATAAAGTACCCAATATAGAGCACTTACAAAACGCCACACAATGACTTAGTGGCACGAGTTTTTTTTTTTTTTGAACAACTGCACCTGTCACCCAACAGTCTGAACAATATTTTCTTTAGAAAGTTAGGGTCTGTTTAGATTGGCCATTTTATAAAATAATTTACTGTAGCAACGTGCTGACTTTTGCAAAAAGTGTCTAAGTAAACTCAAAAGATTCATCTCATAATATTTTGCGAAGCAAACAAATTAGTTTTAGTTTTTATTAACATTTAATGCTCTATACAGGTGTCCAAATATTGATGTGACAGAACTTTTGATATTTGGTGATGAATCTAACCAGGACCTTAGGAGGAGTTGCGCCCTCTAGTGGTTATATAAATATGTTCTTCATGTTGTCTAATCTATTATTGATCTGAACAACACCCATAGTATCCAGAGTTCTAAGTAAACTCTAAACATAAATGGACTCTGGTAGACACCATTGGCGTCCAAATTAGCTTCTTGTTGTAGGAATTCACAAAACTCAAACTATGGAAACTGTAGAAACCGACGACACACATCAATCATCTAAAGACTACAACTCGACCCCATGACGATCTGATCTGATCGGCCGGCCATATATTACCTTGTGCCTGCCAGCCAGGAGCACGCAAAAATACTAGATCCGATCATCTATCGCAGCTACTATACCTAGGAACTGGGAATCATGATGGCGCCTAACCCGTGCAATTCAGTGAAGAGTACGAAGCCCCTACCCCGTGCAATTCAGTTGGTAATGGCGATCTCGTCTCGTTTGGAGCCTTCCACAACCGCATCATCGATGAAGACGATCGGGGAACACGGGGTGATCGGTTTTCTCGCGTGGATGGAGCTTGTCTTGCTGCCGTTCATGGTCATCGCCTCTACGGCACTTCCGACCTACGGCGTACTACATGACCACTACGACGACGAGTTCATCTTGGGCGCCGGCGGCTGGTGGTCCTAAACCTACCATCCGTCTACCTGGCGGTGGCGGTGGCGGCGGACGGCCACCTGAGCCTCTTCGCGCCGCAGACGCCCTACGCCGCGTCTGAAGCTCTCCGGAAGGTCGGTATCAAGGGGACGTTCCTCCCCGTCCTCTTGACCTCCTTCGGAGCTAGTATGCTTTACGCGCTGATGCACGAACGGGCCAGCTGGCTGCTGCTCGTCACCTGTGCTAACCTTCTCGGACTACTTGTTGCTTCCACCATTGCCTTCTGGCTCTGGCTCCTTCGGACCTACGGCGGCGACGGCGGCGGCGAACCACGAGAGATGGACAGCAGCTGGGGTGAGGCGGTTATTGAAGGTTTAGCATATCTCTATAGCCGAGTATTGTATGAGTATACTGTCCTTGCAGAAGGAAGCATGCAGCAGCTTGATTCTGATAGAGATGCAGATGCAGGCATGCAGCTAGCAGCTTGATTCTGATAGCACTAGTCTAGAATAAAAATTAGAGTAGCCTCTTCATGGACACCTTTACAGTACTGGAGTAATAAACAGTCAGCTTGATGCAGCTTGACAGTAGAATGCATGATAATAATGTTGCCGGAGCTTACTCAGTCTGAAAATTAAAATAAAACTAGTCAAAAGAGATCACCATCAGACAGGCAGTGGGAGGCTAGTCGTGTCACTATTTTTGTTTTGATTCAGTTTAGTTTCATCTGCATCATCTGAATTTATTTGCTCAGATTGCTTTTCTACTCTCTGCTCGATTGTTCGTCTCTGCATCTGCATTATCCAAACTTACTCAGAATGCTTCAGTTTTTGGAGTAGAGAAATCTAGCAGCGGCAAACAACATTCCGGCAGCTGTACTGTAACATGTCATTAGTCAATACATACGCCATACGCTACCATCCAGTTTTCAAAAGACAAATTACAAAGAAAAGTAGATGAACACGCACTGTACTTCTGCAACAAGGGCAAGACAGCTGCTGAGTGCTGACTGAGACTCGTATCCAAAAAAAAAAAGCACCCAGTAAGCAACAGCATGTCAATGTGTCTCAACTCAAGCAGGGATGACAATATGACATCCTGCATTTGGAACAAATAATAAGATAACAAGTGCGCCATCACACAGCTGAAAAATTTCATGGCAAAAACATCAGTGCCCTGAGATGAGATGGTGAAATTTAGCATTGTATTCACAGGATAAAACCATTTAAGGCACCGCAGCTCATAAAAACAATAACTCATATGGAAAATTTATTTATAACACAACACTGAGTTACTGAAAACGAAAACAAGACCCAAGTTATTTTCTGGTTAGCTAAATAATAATAGCACGGCACTATACCTAGCCTGCACCTGCATTGTCTGAATTTCCTCAGATTGCTTTTCTACTCTGTTCCTCTCTCATGTCAGTACCTCCTAGCCTTTGACTGATTAAGAAAAAGGAAGAAACTGACAATCAGCACGGTATGATGATGATCACACACTGTCAAGACAGCTCACGACTTGTTCAATCGATGGCCGCTGCCGAGGATCAGTGCTGATGCACTTACACGCCGTCTCGAGGACAGACAACAGCTGCTTCTCATGTGTCTTGCTCCATATCAGGCTGTCGAAAATCTGCTCTTCCTTCTCCTCAGACTTCATCTGAAGAACCCAGGAGATCAAGTCCCTGGATCCCTTGAACTTGGACACATCCACAGGGCGCCTACCAGTGAGCAGTTCAAGCAAGACTACACCAAAGCTGAAGACATCCCCTTTTGGAGTGGCGATCACCGCTTGACTGTACTCTGGCGGGATGTAACCCAAGGTACCAACCAGATCGGTAGTCACATGAGTGTCGTATGGCTGTATCAGCCTTGCTAGCCCAAAATCAGCCAAGCACGCTTCAAAATTTTCGTTCAGTAGAATGTTGCTGGACTTCACATCTCGATGGATGATGTTGGGTTCGCAAACCTTGTGCAAGTATGCCAGCCCCCTGGCTGACCCCTGGGCGATTCTGAGCCTTGACTCCCATTTCAGCATATAACCACCATCCGACCTCTCATGCAGCCAGTAGTCCAGGCTACCATTCTCCATGTAAGAGTAGATCAACAGCCTATCATTTCCGTAGCGGCAGTAGCCCTTGAGGGTTACAAGATTCTTGTGCTGAGCCTGTGACAGTGCTTCGACCTCGGCACGGAACTCCCTCTCCATCTGCCCGCAGTCACCAGAGAGCCTCTTCACCGCCGCCTTTGTTCCATCGGGGAGATAGGCCTTGTACACCAGACCGAATCCACCACAACCTATAATGTTGGCTTGATCGAAGTTATTTGTCGATCTGACTAGGTCACTCACGGTTAGCTCCTTCACTGAGGAATTCTGAAAGAGCAGCACTGGCTTTGAGTAAGAATCACACAATTCATGACTGGAGCCCTCGGTATCTTCATAATCAATAGCACTGACGTCCCTCTTTGACATGTTCACCAAAATGACAGCTAAAAATACCGCAAGGGCTAGACCGATGCAGATGGACACCCCAAGTATTTTGTTTTTCCTGTTCCTGATACTTGGTGCAGGCTTCGCGTCCGTGTCACTAGGGGTTCCCCTAGACAGAATTGGGTTGCAGGAACCTGATCTGCACAAAGCAGGATTACCCTCAAAGCTTGAGTTGGAGAACGTCAGGAACTGCCCTCCGTTTGGGATCTGCCCCATCAAGTGATTGTGTGCCACACTGAACTTTGACAAGAAGGTGAGCTCCGCGAGGGATGACGGAATCACACCGCTGAGATCATTGGATGAAAGGTCAAGAGCCTCCAGATTCTCCATCCTCGACAGCGAATCAGGAATGCTCCCAGATATGAAGTTGTTGCTGAGATCCAGGACATGTAGCTCCCTCAGGTTTCCAAACTCAGGCCAGATGGTCCCGTTCAGGCGGTTGTTGTTCAGGATCAGCGACGGCGGGAAGTTTGAGAGCTGGTTGTACTGCCGGCCACTAATGCTTCTGTTATGCTTCACATACAATGGCATGCCAGTTAACGCCATACCGGGCGACTGCGTGACAGTGACAAGGCTCTTGAGCTGCGTCAAGCTCTTTGGAATCTCACCAAACAAGGTGTTGTTGGAGAGATCCAAGTAGCTCAAGTACTCAAACTGGCCAATCCACGAAGGGATGGTGCCAACCAACTGGTTCCACGACAGATCAAGCACCTCCAGCTTCTTGCACTGAGTGAGCCATTTCGGAATCCTTCCCCTGAGCGCACAATCGCCGATGGCCAGCACCTCCAAGCCGCCGAACCCACCGACGCCGTGGTCCGGCAGCTCCTCGCCGACGAAATTCTTGGTGAGGATCAGCGTGGTGAGGTTCTTGCAGGCACCGAGCACGCGGAGCGCCCCCGAGATGTTGTGCAGGCTGTTGTTGGACAGCGAGAGCATGGACAGCGAGGCGAGGCGGCCGTAATCCTGGGGCAGCTGGCCCGTCAGCCTGTTCCTGGCGAGGCTGAGCGACCTGAGGTCCCTGCAGCCGGCGAGGCTGACCGGGAGCGTGCCGTTGAGCTGGTTGGTGGCGAGGTCGACGGAGGCAAGCGACGGCATGGCGGAGAAGTTGACGGCAGCAACCGGGCCAGAGAGGGAGTTGTTCCGGAGGTCAAGGACACGGAGCGACGAGAGCCGCGACAGCGACGGCGGCAGCGGGCCCGAGAAGGCGTTGGAGTGCGCGGCCAAGTCCTCGAGCGACGTGAGGCCGGCGAAGGCGTCGGGGAGGTCGCCGGAGAAGCGGTTCCCGGACAGATCGAGGAAGGTGAGGCTTTTGAGGCCGGCGAGGCGAGGCGGGAGGCGGCCGGTGAGGCGGTTGCCGGCGAGGGAGAGCCTGCGGAGCGCGGTGAGGTCGAAGAGCGCGTCGGGGAGGTCGCCCGCGAAGGCGTTGGCGGCGAGGTTAAGCTCCTGGAGCGTGGCGGCGCAGGGTGGAGGAGAGGTCGAGGAGGAGGAGGAGGGGAGGGCGCCGGCGAGGCGGTTGGCGGAGAGGTCGAGGAGGCGGAGCGCTGGCGCGCCGGCGCAGAGGTCGGGCGCGAGGGAGCCCGAGATGGAGTTGTTGCTGGCGTCGAGGGCGTGGAGGTGGGGCGGGAGCGGGATGCCGGCGGGGAGCGCGCCGTGGAGCAGGTTGGAGGAGAGGTTGGCGGCGCGGAGCGTCCCCGGCAGGGCGGCGAGCACGGCGGCGGCGGCGCCCGTGAGCGCGTTGCGGCTGAGGTCGAGGTCCCGGAGGAAGCGCAGCGCGGCGAGCGCCGGGGACGGGAGCGCGCCCGCGAGGCCGCGCCCCGGGAGGCGCAGCGCGGTGACGCGGCCCGTGGTGGCGTCGCAGGTGACGCCGTCCCACCGGCAGCACCCGGCGGAGGAGGAGGGCGGCCAGAGGATGGCGCTGCTAGCCCCCGCGCGCGTGAGGTTGCTGGTGAAGGCGAGCAGCGCGCGCAGGTCGTCCCCGTGGCACGGCGCCGGCGCTGCGCTTGGAGGGTCCGCGGCGGCGCGCGCCTGCGGGACGAGCACGAGTAGCGACAGGAGGAGGAGGTGGTGGAGGAGCGGCAGTGGCAGCGCCAGCGCGCGCTTGGGTGCCATGGATTCGGATTCGGGAGTGGGAAGCACGGAGGCGCGACTGCGGGAAGGGAAGGGAAGGGAGACGGTCACGCGGCGGCGGCGGCGGAGGAGGAGGAGGACAGAGAGGGGCAATGCGGCGGCGGCGGCGGCATCCCGATGCAGGCGGCGGCGTTGTGGAATTCTGCACGTTGCTCTCGCTGTGGCGGCGGTGAAGTGATGGTGGAGAGCGAAGAGGGCAGTGGGAGTGAGGAGTAGTAAGCTGGTCGAAAGCGAAGCAGGGCATGGAAAGGGAGGATGGAGGATGCAGATGATGCGCCGTGCGCGTGCGCGTGCGAGCGATGGATGACTCCTGTCCAGACTCCAAAGTCAACAGCAGTCAGTCTGTTGTTGGCGGTGGAGATGGAGATGGAGATGGAATTGGGCTGCGGGAGGGAGGGAGGGGCGGTTGGAGTGTGATTCCCGTTTCCGTCCAGTTGCGTTTGCGTTCCTCGATGCATGCCAACCAGGGCAGGCCAGCAGCAGCCAGCAGTTTGCGGCGGACGCAGGTTACTGCTTGGCTGTCACAGCCTCACTGCTGTCTGCTGCTGTGACTCTCTCTGCTGGAGTACATTATAATTACTATAATAATATACTCTCGTCCCAGAAAATATACAATTATGCGTTGCGTGTTAGAAAAAGTAGCTCACGTTTGACCAAGTTTTTAGCAAATAGTGTTCATATTTATTGCTCTAAATTAATATATTATAAAAATATATTTCGTAATGAATCCAACGATATTTATTTGACATTATAAATATTAATAATTTTTAATATATAATTGGTCAAAGTTGACACACTAAAACATGGTACTGTTCTAAAGTTGTATATTTTTTGGGACCGAAGGAGTATTTAATTATTTCACGCCTGCCCTTTCCCAAGCTCATTACACTCCTCCATCTCAAAAAATAAATATATTTAGACATTGGTTCGTTTTAGACTGAAAAATAATCACGGATTTTATTTGAGTCAATGTTCATTTGTTATAAGAGATGCCTGGAAATAAGCGTCGAAACGCTCAAACAAACAAGGCGCCATGTAAATGTATTTATTTTCCAGACAGCCAAATACTTCTAACTACCTCTGTGTCCAAAATAATACAACCTAGTCAAACTTCTAAGTTTGACCAACAAAATGTATTACAAAAAGCACTCCACTCATTCTCAATTATAAGATATTTTCTAGATATAAATTGTTTTATTATGCACTTAAACATTGTGTACATCTTGATTCCTGTTAATTTGGATCCCGATAGTCTATTTAGGATTCAAACAGATATAAATAGTGGACTAGATAATTATTAGTTTCAGTTATAAATATATCTAACTATGTGGACAATTGGATCTCATGCTATCTATCTATATCTATCGCTATCGCTAGATGCAAATTATTTATAACACGAGTTGTGAGTACGAATTACAAATGAGACTCAGTCCATCAAAATTCAAAATATCTATATTTTTTTTATCTCTATCTCTATCTTTTAAAAAGTAAAATATATCTAATATCTATCTCTATCTCTTCCGACATGTTTTTTTTTATTTCTCATATAATACGCTCACGGACCACAATCCTACTATCTTTTCATATCTCTAATATATTTTAATAGTACTATAATCCTTCTATAATATAATCTTTTCTATAAAATGTTCCTTTGTCATGTTTCCTGCGTTCGTCGTTTTCTCCTATCTAGCTAGGAGTATGCGGCTGATATTCGTACGTACACACAATGATACGAGCAGGATCATTTGGATGCATGCTCAACGGCAAGCGGCGGCGCTCTTGTTTTGTTAGACTTAATTTAGTTTCAGGTCGTTTAGAGGCTAAACTCTTGGTCAGGTTGTTGCATGTGTTTCAGACGAACGGGAAAGGGAGACTGCCGCTTTAACTTGTGGAGTGCTAATTTGACTGTTTTGGACCAAGGTTGCCACCAAATGCATCCATCCAGCTTGAATTTGGTTTGTCCTCAAGGAATTGTCTGGGTGTCGTTGACCAAGGTCCGTGAGTCCGTCCGTGACCAAAGAGCAACGAACACATTTCGTATATATAATAAATAAAAACCACTGTCCATCACGTCCCCGCCTTTTCCTTTCTTTTTGACTTAGTAGCATATACAAACAACCAGAAAAACTATCGGAACAATACCTACATACAAAATCCAAGCTTCTAAAGGGGCCTTATTTTTTTCATCCAAAATCCAAGCTTCTAGCGGCACTTGAGAGATCCAGGCAGATCGTACACTCTCTTTTTCTCTCCTTGGCATCAAAAGTTAGGTCACTTTTAGCATCTTTGGCACGACGAAAAAGAGTCATTACTAGTTACTACTCGCTTTTAACAAGGCACAATAATATGAGGCGATAGCTGCACTGCATTGCACTACTCCCACCGTGGTGGGAGTTCTGGTAGTGGTAGAGTAGGCAGAAAGTGTGACGAGAGAAAAAAAAGTGAAGGGACTGGACTGGCCCAGAAGCACACGTCCACACGCACACCACAAGTGAAGTCCACGACAGGCTTTGTTTGTGCCGTGCCGTGGCTTTTATCCAGTTATAGGCACTCACAACTCAGTGCCAGTGGCCTGGTCGCAGTCGATCCCCACCCCTGGGTGCAGTCCACACACACTCCACAATAACCTTGCTACGTTTGTTTATGCTAAAAATAAATGTTTATTTTAGCTTATGTTAATTTATTGTGAGAGTAAAACACTATTTTTAAAAACATCGATCGGTGAAGGCGCGGCTGCCTAAACGAGCTGGCCGGGGCAGGCGAGGGCGGGCGTACGGCTGGTTGGGGCAGGAGCAAGTGCGCGCCGGTCGTGGGGACGCCTAGCCGGTGGGGAAGGGCAGCGCAACCGTCCAAGAGGGGTGTGCGGCCGGCAGGGAGGGTCCGACACCATCGGAAGGACCTGGCCATGGCGAGCGTAGGGTCGCCCAGTGGCCGTGCGCGATTTGCCAGGGATAGCACGGCAGCCGGTAGCGACGTTTGACCGGCCCGTGGCTGTCTCGGCACACAGCGGTGGCCGGGGCAACGAAGAGTTGCCATAGGGAAGAAGACCGGAAAAAGAATAAACATTTTTTATTATGAACCAGTGGTATGATGGGTAATTTTTTCTAACTCCATCAAATATAGATTTGGTGGAACACCTTTTGAGGAGATCTACTGATTCAATCAATATGCCAGATCCACCATTTTTGATTAGATTCACAACATAATTGGTGGAGCTGAAAGTGTATGGCGAAAAAAAAAACTAGATCTGGTGTTGATGAATTTGGAGCCGGTGAATCTCTACCAAACAGGCTCTGAAAACAGAAAAAATCATCCTCAAAACCAATTCTAACTAGTAACCATGCAAGTGGGCCGCTCTGCAGAGGTCTGCTGGCCGCCGCTAGTTGCCGCAACAATGGTTTGCGGGCTTTGCGGGCGTCTGCTGCCTGCATGCTTTGCGTCCGCAAGTGCCCACTAGGCTTAGTGCTCAAATGTACAGTGGTTGGCAGGACCCACAAAGATTTTTTGTTTAAATGAGAGAGATAAGAATAATGCACGGACTCTACTAACATCTAAATATCTCCAGATCATATAAAAACAAAATAATACACTGCAGTAATAGATAATAAGTCCAAAATGACTGAATTTTTAACAACAATATCATGTTACAACCACAAAGAAACAATTCCCAATATCATGTTACAACCACAAAGAAACAGCTCCCTTTGCTTTTGTAATCACTACAGTCAAGAGATTGCCGGCAGAACTGAAAGCTCCAGGCCTTCTGGACAGCATGATAATGACAGTCACCTAGTTTTTGCATCAGATACACACCATGACATAATGCTATTCACTGCTGAAAATGTATGTCATAATGCTATTTTGATCAAGCAGTGCTGCCCAGTTCAGTAGGCCCTATGCTTCAGACAAGAATGAATTCGAAGACTCTTTCTCTTTATAGCCACTACCTGGCATATCCTGCCACTGCCTGTCATCTCTGCATCTAAGCCATCAAGCTCACGAATCTCAGTATCCACGGAGATCACATCTTAATCAAAAAAAGGAAATTGTAGTCAAAATGAACCAACCAAAGTCCCGTGATTTATCTCGGCAGCCTCATTACCTAGTAAGTGGCAAGCAATATATTAGAACACATCAAAGCAGGGACATCTTATAATTTTAAACAGCCAGAAAGCCTAGATAATGACAAAATAATAAAATCAAAACAGGACTGTTTAAAACTGTAACTGGAAGTGAAAAACAGGTACCCAGTAATTAAACAATAGCAATAAAGCAGGTAGCTAGTTAGTGACATGAAGGCTGAAGGTGGATATAAATAGTGGAGGAGAACAACATTCAGGGTGGCATGCTGACATCTTTGAAGGTTGCTCTTTTCTTGAGGGTCAGGTTGAAGTTATTTAAGATAGGAAGTGGCAAATAATTATCTATTTTTCTACTCACTTGCAACCAGAGAGTAATACAACAACATCAGCATGGATGAGGCCACTTATAATCAGGAGGGTCCAACAGCATCATTGAATAAATAAAGAAAGAAAGAACCAGCAGACCTTACCAGTCATGTATTAGTGGTATAATCATCATAGCTGCTATCCAAACTGTCAATTGATATGATGTCTAAGTAAGAAGATCCTGCAATTATAAATTGATTATTATATGTTACAAGTATTAGAGATATGCACCATCAAATGTTACATGTATTAGAGATATGCACCATCAAATCATTGCATACCAGCTGCTCGAAGCCAGTCCTGAAAGCATAGCAGAGCTTCAACCGTGGTTCCTGCAAGCCTCGTCCTATGATCATTGATAACACGACCACTGATGCTGAAAGCAAACTCAGATGGTACGGTAGAAGCAGGAACAGCCAAGATATCATGAGCCATGGATGCCAATGTCGGATACTTAGATGTGTGCATTTTCCACCAATCTAGAATGTCAAAACTATCATCATCACACGGGAACAAATCATCACGGAGATACCTATCATACTCGCTATTTACTTGGTTTCTTTTAGCACTTGTGTGTTCACTCCAATCAGACCAAGAATGACCTTTAACCGCAGGTGTCACATCATCTCCATGGGTCTCCACTTGAGAAGAACCTCCCATTTGAGAAGAGTAGCCATTGAACAGTCCTCTAATAGCCTGATCTACTTTAACAAGGTGATGAACACTTCCATACTGTCCAAATGCTTGCTTCAAGTGAAACTCAATGAAGCCAAATTTGAATCGAGGATCAAGGATAACTGGTATACAGTTTGCCAAATATGAAATCATCCAGTACTTATCAAATTTTACTTGCATTTCTGAAACCATGGCTACAATGGTTTCATTTGAACTAAATGCTTCCTCCTCTAAAACTTGTTTCACACTCCAGATTTCATGAAAATAGAGATTTGATGTTGGATAGATTATACCAGAGATCACTTCAGTAGCTTTCCTGAATACCTTTAACAAGTTACAAACTGCATGAGCCATGTTCCAATCATCAGATGATGGACAATACTTGTAGTTGCTGTCATTGACTTTTAGCTCATAAAAGGCTTCTTTGTACGGCATAGCAGACTCTAACATGTCACATGTCGAGTTCCAGCGAGTCGCTACGTCAATTGAAGGGCCACTTCTACAACTGATGCCTAGTTCAACAACAATATCCTCAAATGCCTCTTTTCTAGATTGTGAAGCTCGGATGTATCTTACACTCTCTCTTATGTTATTGATGACACCATCTATTGCTTGAAGACCATCTTTAACAATGAGGTTAATCACATGGCCAGCACATCTAATATGAAATAGGTTACCATCACAATGCAACATATCCATCTTTAACAAATTTGCTTTCAAGATATCCATCATAGTATTATTTGGACCAGCATTATCCAATGTAATACTAAATAGCTTGTCTTCAAGGTTGTAATACCGGATAGTTCTCAACATTGCAGTATATAGATTCACACCATCATGTGGGGTTTTTACCACACAAAATCTAATAATCCTTTTCTGAATTTTCCAATCATTGTCTATATAATGGCAAGTAACACACATTTATCCTATATTCTGATTGGAAGTCCATAAATCAGCTGTCAACGAGAATCTAAAATTACAATTCTCAAACATCTCTCTTAGCGCTGCTTGGTGGTTCTTATAAGCCTCTATGCACTTTTCCTTAATTGTTGTCCTAGAGATTGTTTCTGCAAGTGGGTTTAAGCTAGCTGAATAGCTACGAAATCCATCATATTCAACAAAAGAGAAGGGTAGCTCATGTAATACAATCAAGCGAACAAGCTCACGTCGAGTCACTTTAGGATCGAACCTCCAATTAGTGAGAATGGCTGAGTCAGTTGAGACTGATGACTTAAGCTTATCAACTAAATCATACATCTTAAGTCTTGGCTCACAAGTATCCAAATGTCTACGCATATGGCTAGTCCCTGAAGTACGAGCAGCAGAAAATACCTCATAGCAGTGCTTGCATCGAGCTTGTACGACTTTACCATTTTGATAAATTGGCTCCATGTCCTTCCAAATAGCAGATCTCAGCTTTCTTGGTTTACCTATCATTATTACATATAAAAGAGTTAGTTAAACATGAAAAAAGTATGGTACAATAGTTGCTGAACAGAAATGCATCATGTGAAAAAGTTGAAGTTTGTAATTACCATGATGCGCAGCTCCACTTTGCGGGCTGCGAGCTGGTGACCTCCCAGGACTGCGTGCTGGTGACCTCTGCGGGCTATGGGCTGGTGATCTCTGTGGGCTGAGGGGTGATCTCTGTGGGCGGAGGGACGGTGACGTCTGCTGGCTGAGCGATGGCGACCTCCGCAGGCCGACTGCCGGTGACCTCCGCAGGCCAATTGCCGGTGACCTCCGCAGGCCAAGTGCCGGTGACCTTGGCTGCACCACCAATGGAGACACAAGTAGTCTCATCATTGGGGACCCCGTCACCACAGGAGAGTTCAGCTTCCTTGCCATTGGAGGCTTGAACCGTTTGATTGCTGAAGACTTTTGTTGATTTATCACTGGCCTTTTGCGCTTTGCTCCGGAAGAGCTGATCAAAGGGGAGGTCGTTGATGAGCACCCAGCTTCGTACGGTTGAGACTGTGGCATAACATTTGATATGGTGGGCTGCAGTACAGGAGAGGAAAAATTAATATACAAACTAGTAACTGAACAATGTAATTTTACCACAAGATAACTGGACAAACAAACTGAACATAACTGGTTGTTGTTTACAATCAGATCAATTCGAAATGCTAGCATTGTGGCTACGTAACATAATAAGAAATTGGGACCTACTCCTATGTTCCATTAAAAAAAACCAACATATGCAGAAAACTGTGTGCTGCAATATTTAAATGCATTCTAAGGCTAAATAAAAAACTGAAACTGGATATTGTCAGTAGATAATACTCATATATACTAGAAAAAAAATGAACATACTGCAATGAAATATATAAACTGAAAAAAAGAATGGCTGCTCTTGCTGTCCAAAGATTTGCTCCATAATGAGATATTACAAACTAACTGCAGAGTGCAGACCAGATACAGAGATACAGAGAAAATCTCCTCTTGTACTTCTAATTGAAATTGTTCAGTTTAGGGGAAACCTGTATTAGGTGGAAACCTGTGTCTTTTTTTTTTGCCGAGCTGGGCTGCTGGGCATGTCCTAAAAAATTTATAGCAAAATAAAAGCACAGGGGACAGAAGGACTTCCCCAAATCCATTGATAGTTGGTACAGAAGCATATGGCTGTGTTGACAACAGCTGTTTTTTTTTCCTTTACTTGTATGGTAACACAGCTGTTTATCTAAAAGATTACAGTGATCACTGAATTCAGAATTACTAGTTCAGACATGCTACTTCAAATCATAGAAATTGACAGATATGTATGTATGATATTATCTAATCAACCAATCAGTTAACCATATTGAAAATAGGATCTTCAGTCAAACATCTGAAAAATTAGTAACACATTGGAATTGAAACACATCTTTGCTGCGGCGTCTGGCAGTCTTTGCCCGCGTCCTGGAGCAGGGACAAAGACCTCGGGGGCGGCATGGCGATGGATGAATGCGACGCAGAGGCGAGGGTCTGCACTGCTCTGGATCCAGCAACCAAGCGTGCTGAATCAACGGCGGCGGCGGCGGTGACAGCGCCACTGGATCTAGGGGGCTCGGCTGCGGAGGCGCCGGCGTCGATCTTGGACTTCTTGGCGACGACTGGGGCTTCGGCGGTAGGAGCCGGGTCTGACCGGCCCTTCCCCTTCCTCTTCTTGTCCTTGGAGGAAGAAGACGGCTTCTTGGCCGGCGCGGTGGAGGGGGCATCGGCGACCTTCTCCCTCTCCGGCACCGGCATCGGTGCCATGGCAGGCACTTCGGCCATGGACGCAAGAAGAGAGGCCATTGGGGAACGCCACAGCGGGCACGTCGCAAAACCTACGGAGGTGGCGGCGCTGGAGAACGAATCGTGGTTGAAGGAAGTCGCAGGCTCGCAGCTTCGCAGGAGTATTGCAGGATTTTGTGGGCTCGCGATGCAGAGGCAATTTGAATGGTATATTAAGAGTTTAGAAAGTAAGTTGTCTGATTTATTTTAAAGTTCAACGATAAAATTTGGCGATGGCGATAGTTCAACAAGTAGAATGAACTTTTTTTTTCTCCGAAAACCCAGTGCAACTTTGCTCAAACATCACGCGGCCCACAGGCCATACAGCACACCGGCCTGTTCCAGCAACAAACGACGCTGTCTGGTTTCTCCTCCTGACGCGCTCCGCCCTCGCACCGCCGGCATCTTCCTTCGTCTCCGGTGGCCTCACCAACGCCACTGGAAGAGACAGTGGGCCGCCACAGGCCACCGCGCTGGTCGTGGTCGGAGGCGAGGCACCGGTGGCCGGGGGATGCGCCATTTTTTTTACCCTTCGCTCTCAAGATGCTCAGACGCCACGCCGGAGTCAGTTGACGCGCTTTTCAGCAAGCCCTGCTTCTTTGGGTGTCAGGTACTGTACATGAATTCAGTTTCTGCTGCCTCGATATATTTCGTTTTGTTCCTCTGCGGGAATCGACTGCGTAGCGTTGACTTTACGGAAAGTTCCAGTCTCTTTTTGCATCTACAGGTATAACTAGTTAAGTAACAACACAGCCAGCAGACTGTCAAACAAAAAAAAAAGAGTAACAACACAGCAGCATTCAAATTCAGTAGATGGGGGTGCCAAATCAATGTACACTGCCCGTAGTTAACTCTGGGGAAAATGGGGTTTACATTTTCATGCTGAGACTTGATACCAGTTTCAGAACAACAAATATCCATGACCGTGTCATGCTCTGGGAGGTAATATGTACAGATGCAGAGTGTTGTCAATTGTCCATCCAGATTGTTAAGCTGGAGATTCCTTCTGGCTTGCTTCTAGGATGGCACGAAGACGAGATGCAACTTCGGTGAAGGAAGGCCGTCTCTCAGGTTCAGTTGACCAGCATTGCTCCATCAGTTTCCTCCATTCTGGGTTACATGAAGTTGGCACTGGTGGCCGTAGTGTGTTGCTCAAAATGCCCCCTGCATGCCACACATCAGCAGTTGCTGTTACTGGAGCAGACAAAAGGTATGGTACATGACACCTTCACTATCTGTATGAGAATGCATCCAGAAGAATACACAGAGCTGTATATTGTCTCAAATTATTTTCTTGATTCCACCAACTTCATTAAGGCTCCTGGTTTCAACACTAGGCCTCGAATTGGCTGGTTAGTTGACTGCTAAAAACTAGAACAGATTTGGTCAGAACCCAGCTATCTTTGGCACTATTGACAACCCAGACAAATTTGATGAATCTGGAAATCAAACTGGTCAAGGCACAATATTTCACCTACCTGGGCTTCTCAGTTAAGTGAAATATAGATTGGGGTTAGAGGAAATTTATATGAGGGAATGTTTTTTGAATGAATATATGAGGGAATGTTAATTCATCATTCTCGCTTTATGGATATAATGGATATATGTTATTCTTTTGGTTGTGTGATAATGTGAGCATCAGTAATCTATGAAACGAGACAGCAAGTGGCTGTGTTCTGTGGGACGGACATCAAGATGCTTTGAAAGTCCATATTTTAAACTTGCATCAAACAAAACACACATACTCATACATAGGATGCTGTCAGCAACAAAGGTGTGGTGTCCTTGTTCAGAAGGAAGGTTTGATCTTAATATAAGCATACCTATCACTCCTCCATAGTGCATGCCATCATATGGATCCTCGCCCGTGATAATTTCCCACATTACAATGCCAAAAGAATAGACATCAATCTGTCTCAACACACACAAAAAAAAAGGTGTATTGGGTTTAGCAATTATAAAAGGAATGTCCAAGTAGAACCAAGCATTGCACATTGTTATTTCTGTTTACTATTTTGGAGTGGTAGACTCAAATTTTGGTGAATTTCTTGCTGTTAGGCTTTAATTATGTCAAAAGAGTCAGAATAGTACCTTTTCGGATACTTTAGTGCTACTCATTGTCAGCAACTCCGGGGCCATCCATGGAAGTGTTCCTCTCATTCCACCAGAAACAAGGGTGGCTTGTTTCATCTTCGATAAGCCAAAATCAGCAACCTGTAGTAATTGATTCTCTGTTATGTGCATCAACTCCAGCTATATGCTAAATTTCAGCAATATGGATATCATATTGAACTTTTCTTTTGTCAGCAATGCATTGAAACAAATTTTTTGCTACTGAGTTGTGCTGTAGCTTACCTTGCAAATGGGACGAGATGGGTCCTTAACATTCACTAGCAAGTTATCACATTTCAAATCAAAGTGGACAATGTCCTTGGAGTGCAAGTACTCCATCCCAATGGCTGCATCCATTGCAAGCATTATCCGTTTGCGCCAATCAAGATACTTGTCCTTGCGAAGTAGGACTTTCTTGAGAGATCCATTGACCATGAATTCTGTTACAGTAGCTAATGTTGCCCCAGGTCCGTTATTTACAACTCCATAAAATGCCAGAATGTTTGGGTGGTGAAGTTTCGAGAGGATGGCTGCTTCTCTCCAAAATTCTGTAATCTGCATGTGTGCACATGTTGTATTTCTTATGATGGATGAAGTAACAGTCCGTGTGTTCTTTTGATTAGCATTTAGTGAAAGTAATTTCTATATAGAATATCTGATTCTAAATTTACCAGAAATAATTCGAATAAATAGCAGCCTCTGACAACTCTGTATAAAGATAATAACTCTGTGGCTACTACAGTTGTTGATCTGATCCCATATTAGCTAATACAATATTCATGGCCAAACATAGCTGCTGACTGCTTGTCCTGTATGGTTTAGGTCCAATAACGTGCAGTTTAGGTTGTTTAGGGGAGACTGGAATCAGGGAACTGTAATCTTATTTCTCGGTTCAGATACTAATATAAAACATCAGTACATGATACATAGGTATGCTAAATGGTATCATGATACACTTGAATAATCATGATAGTGTTTTGCTACTTAGAGTACAAACCTATAGGTTATACCTCTTAAAGTGACCATGGACAAGCCCCTTGACTGTGCCCTCCAAAAATGCTGGTGAATTATAGAGGCTTACCAGCTTATCTGCTTGAGGTGATGGTAACATAAAGCAGCTATTCTTTATCCGTTTAATAGCAACATCAGTCCCCTTCCATTTTCCATGGAAAACTGTTCCGAATGCACCGGATCCCATCTCACGGAGATCTTCGAGGTCTTCATTGCTTATTATCTGCCATACATGTCGTTATATTTCAGGAAAAAGTACTGCATGGTTTCGATTTAGTTTGGAAAGCTAGGAATGCCCTTGGATATTTGCTGATAAACCCTTTCCGTTGTATACGCTCATTAAGCCTTGTTTTATGAACCAATTATCATTTTTACCTGTTTATTTTGATCCTTTCAGTTATTTTTCCTGAGCTTCAAGTGGCTATGTTACATATTACAGAAGTTGACTACAAACCTGGACATTACTTGTAAGACCTCTGCCCAGCTCTGCATTTTTCAGGCTATCTTGTTCACTGTTCTTGGTTTCATGTTCCTACCAAGGAAAAATATTTGTAAGTTATGCAACAAGGTAATTTTTTGAAATTAGCATATGAAAAGAAATGTGATGATGTACTTCATGCTCTGAGATCAATGGTGCGATGTCTTTAGCTTCTTGTGACAGAACAATGATCTGAGGACTATTAGCACCAACTGACCGAGACTTGATCACCTTTGACGATTGTTCATTGCGCCGTTCTTGTTGTCTCTCGCTTAAAGCACGCACTAGAGTATTTGGTTTCAGCTCAGTTGTCTTGTCTGAAGATGTAAAAGAGCTAGAAATTAATGTTTCACTGCTATTGCTGGGAGGCTTGGATGGATGATCTTTCTCTGGAGTGTTACCGCACATATTAGGAACTGCAGGCTGTTGCTGCTTCATGCTGTTGGTTGCAACTGACTTCTCCATAGTGTGCAAGTTTGAACTGATGTCCATACCATCTTGGCAGTGCACAGGAGAAGCAGACTCAGGACTATGTTCGGATATCTCCGTCTTATTATGCAATTGGAAGTGGTTGCTATTCCTTGGTGGTTCTGCTGCTGCTGAATGAGATATACCTTCTTCCTGGGTGATCTTGTTATTGTCAGAGCTTGTTTGTTGACTCAACGTTTTCTGGGAGCCCCTTGATGAGGATTCAAGTATATCAAACATGGATCGATTTGTCTGAGGTGTTGGACTTGAATTAGATGATGATATGTTCACATTGCTGTTGTCTAGTGGTATCAGCAGCTCTTCTCTCAGTGATTTTTTTTCCTGTGATCCTGTAGCTTGATGGCCCTTTCCAGTTATGGCTGTAGTAGTTTGCTGCAGTCCTGGCTGATGTCTTGAGACAGCCTGATCACTACCGGTCCCTCTTGTAGCTGCACGTATGGATTCAGATGGCACAGATGGACCAAAGTGAACATTTCTACCAGAGGTGATCAGGCTGCCTTCCCTGTTTTGCGCATTATCTTTTCTGGCCTTCCGTGTCAGGAATTTTGGAGTTGGAAGTGTCTTCTCCAGCGGTCCACTCGATGTTTTTGGTGGTTCTACAACCATCCTTTGCAAGGGCTTACCTTTGATGTGCATTGAATAGTCCTCTTCCATGCCTGCCTGCAATCTATCCTCTTTGGCTCCAAGCATCACCTGATCTAGATCACTGGCTGACGTGCTGCCAAGGCTTTCCATTCTTGATGCCACAGTTGGTGCGGCGAGTCCATTGACGAGCGCAATGAATTGCACGTCCTTTTCTGCCTCGGATGATGAGCGTGCGACAATGAAGTCCACACTATGCTCATCCTCGTTCGTGGAGAAAAGGTACATGGTGAGTCTCTCTCTGTTTGCTTCCAGCACAATGCACTCATCAACCATGTTGCGAAGGTCATCATCAGAGGTGATGGAGATGAGCATGTTCAGTTGCTCCCCCGGGAGATGGTACTTGATCGTGTGATCCCGCCTGATTAGCTTTGTTGTCTTGTAGGTCAGCTCGCGCCATGATATATCCTGGTCAATCCGAACCAGATGCCTCTCGCCACCGACATACCGGAGCTCCCCGTCGCTTGGCCGTGGTAAGAACACACCGCCAAAGCTGCAGATGAACTTTATCTTCTTTCGCTGAACTTGATAAGGGTTCGGAGGGAATTGCTTGCATGATGCTTGGCTGCTGCTGCTACTGGTGACAACGGATGGAGGACTTGTTGGCAGCTGCTTTTGGGGTTTCCGTTCATAAATGCTGAACACTTGTTCTCTCCAGTCCATGTGGTTGATTTTGGGAGTGCCGGAGTTGAAGTTAGCAGTTCAGTTCATGTCTTTGAACTGTTAGCTGTTAGCTGTTAGCGCCAATAAATCTGGGGTCCTAGGCTATTGACGGCAAACTAGTAGGAACCTTTAATTTGTAGGTCCAGTCCAGGGCCTTGATTGCTGTCCAGTCATAACAGGAACAAGCACCTTGTTGAGCACCGAGCTACAAATAGATGGCAACACGAAATCAAATTTTAAGACCGAAAAAAGGTAGCAAAAGAAGAATCATAAGTGCCGCCCTTTGTTTGTGTATTTCAGGCGGCTGGGAACTTGAATAGAAGTATCAAAGTGGAAGGTAGTAAAAGAAGAATCATAAGGGCATGCTGCATGCAGTGAGAGAGAGCAGAAGAGAAGCTACTGAACTGACCTGAGCTCTGGGTCTCAGCTGACGGGCTGTTGCTGGCAGAGGCGAGAGCTGAACACGGAGCTCAAGCTTGTGGTGTCTTGCTTCAGTTGTGACTTGTGAAGAAGCTGCCTGTTCGGGCTGCTAATATGCGCATAAGAGTGGACAGGAGTTGTTGGGTGACTCAGCTGTCTGTAATTGATTGGGTCGGCGGCACCTTGATGACCTCCAGTCGGTTGACCGCGGGCAAAGGCAAACCGCCGAAGCGCAATGGGCGGCTGGCTATTGTCTGGTGATAATAATTAAGAAATAATAATACTAGTATGGGAATAGGAGTGCGTACCTTTGCCTGTCACTGTTTTGCATGATGTGGCCGGCGTTGCTAACTTGTCGTGATTGTGAGGATGATTATTAGTATACTCCAGTAATACGGCTGCCCATTATTGCCCCAGTTGACAGCCAATCAATCCAGGCATTTTTCCTTTTGCAAACGGGTCTCTTTTTTTTTTCTTTGAGAATCTTTCCTTTTAACGAGCTGCACAGACTAGCACCCGGTAGGCCTCGGTGGGGGAAAAAAAAAAACTACCACCCGATTGGAGTGGATATTAGTAGGGCGAAGTAGAAACAGAACATGATCCAGCTAGTTCGCTTGAGCTTATCAACTAAAATTAGTCCTGCTTTTTAGCCATGATGAAATAATGTTTTTCTCAGAACAAATCAGCCCTACAAATTAGCCATAACCGACTATTGATTGGTGAAAGTGCAATCACTCCCTAATGTGGATTTTGGTATTGATGACCACCGAATTAGAGAACTAATGATTTCTACCAAGATGATGAGCAGATAATCAATGTGAGATGATGATATGAGTTTCAAAGAACTCAATGCTAACTTGCAGCGGCGGTGACCAACTCAAACGGAGGTTTAATTTCATTTTACTTTTGAGTTTGAGTTTAGGGATGCCGTACTATTAATAAGTTCCTAAGGGATGTCAGCCAATCTATTGAATCAAGTGCTCATATCCCAGAAACAACATCCTCACACCTAGACAATTCCAGCAATACCTAACTTGCATCTTTCTGCTGAGATTTGCCAGTGCGGCAGTGCCGCACTTTATTCGACCGTTGGACGACAGCATATAAATACTACTTTTTCTCATCTCAACGGCCTCTTCTTCCAGCTCCCGATTTTCTGCCCGTTACAGACAGAAAAAGCAGCTCCCCTCTCTCCTCCATTGTTGACCTTGAGCTCAAAGTTGGATCTCCACTTTCCACCATAGAAACTTGAGAAAAAGGACAGCGACCTGCGAGTTGAGAGCAGATCTACTGATTCCCAAAGTTTGAGAGCACTTGTTTCACGTTTGACCAGCGTTCTTGAGGTCTACTCTTTGGAGCTTTGCTCCTAACCGGCTAGGCGTCGCCCTAGAGCTTGCCAACCTCATTGTGGTAGCCTAGGAAGGTTTGTAATCTTGTGTGCAGCTAAGAAATCACCCCTCTCTTCAAGAGTTCACTCTCTTGATTTGAGAACGAGGAATAGGGCAACCTTTGTGGTAACCCTAGCCTTTTGTGGCAAGCCTCAACAACATGGACGTAGGCAAGCCTAAGTGGCGAGCTGAACCACGGGATAAATCACCGTGTGCTGTTGTCTCCACTTTATTCTTATGTTGTTGATTTGTTCTAGGGTTTGCTTCGATTTGGTGATTTAGAGGATTTCTGTGGTATCCAGTCTTCGAACTGTGAACTTTAGTGAAATTCTGGAAATAAACTGTAGGGAGTATACTCTTTCTATCCATATATCACTTGCGCAGTTTGGTTTAGTTTTCAAAGTGCGGCAGTGCCGCCCTAGATTTTGATATCTGTTCGAGTTGAGTTTTTGCAGGCCTATTCACACCCCTCTAGGCTTCCAGTGATCCTACAAGTGGTATCAGAGCGGGTTGCTTCGTATACGCTTCACCGCGTGAAGTATGGAGCCCGGAGCGAGCTCAACTCATCCGCTCGAGTTGACCCGAAGGACGTGGATCTCCACGATACCGACAGCGAAAGCAGTGAGCTCTCAGCCTCCACACCAAGGGAGGATATTCCTCTTGTTGCCTCCGACCCCGACAAAAGGCAACAAGATGAGGAAGAGAGAACAAGAAGAAAGGCCGAAAAGAAGCAAAGAAGAGAAGCTCGTGAACAAGAAAGAGAGAAGCAAAGGCTAGCTGAAAAGAAGAAAAGAAAGGAAGAAAGAAGACTCAAGAGAGAAGAAAGGAAGAAGAGAAGGGTGAAAGACCCTAGTTTGGTTTTGGAAATTGATGAAACCAAGTTACTAATCTAAGTGCCAAGTGTGTGTAGCCAAGAGTAGATTAGTGATATGGAGAAAGATGACATGAGCTCAAGTGAAGATCAAGATGAAATGATCAAGGAGAAAGAAAAGGACTTAAAGAAGGAAAGCTAGAGGCTAAGGTATATTCAAATATGGTTTTTCTTTTAGTGATCAAGACTCCAAGTAGGAGTGATCACATTTATGATAGATAGCCGACTATCAAGGGGAGAACTAAGCTATTGGATTACTTTCAAGTGCTCTAGGTTGCATCTCATATGCATTGATCTAACCAATCTAGAGAATCCCTTTGAAAACCCTTGAAAAATGTTTGCAGAATGCTAACACTCTGTGCACAAGTGTAGAAGACCTTGAGTGTTAGCACATAAAAGCAAGGGGTGAGAAATAGACTTGAAAATGGCTATTTCCAGAGCGTCGGACTGATAGTGGGCGTAGCGTCGGACAATTGATTCGGTCCGACGCCTGATCTGTCAGTGAGCGTCGGACGCTCGTTTACCGAGCGTCGGACCATTGTGGCCTTCAGTCCGACGGTGCCGAACAGCGAGGTGTGACGCGTGGCACGCTGAGGAGCGTCGGACGCTTGAGAAAAGTCCGACGGTGAGCGTCGGACGAAGTCCGACGATGATTTAGCGTTTTCAAACCTCTCTGGAAGCGTCGGACGTGTGAAATCTTTAGTCCGACGCCTTCTTCGAGCAGAGTCCGACGGTGCTGAGAAACTGACTGTGTGGCGTCGGACTCTGGAGATTAGTCCGACGCCCTCAGTCCGACAGTAGTCAAACGCGCGAAATCAGTTACCGTTGAGATCGGACGAACGGCGTTTAAACCTGTTGACACGTGGCGTTCATCCGAGCGTCGGACGCTGTCGGTCCGACGGTATAAAAACAGGGTTAATGGCTGTTTCAGAGAGTGTAACGGCTAGAAGTTGGTTTGGGAGTATTTATACTCCCTCTCTGGTCACTTGGTGACCAGCTAGCACACTTGGATCATTGTCATACACTTTGTTGCATTCTAGCCTTCCACTCTCTCACTAGTTCATCATCTTGATCATTCTTGTGAGATTGAGTGATCCTCAAGTGCATCATTGCTTATGTTTTGCATTCTAGAGCACTTGAGAACAAGCCTCGGATTAGTTCTTATTCTCTTGGGACATTGCCGTGTCCCTAGACGGCTTGGAGGAGAAGAAGGTGTGAAGGAGCTTGGTGATTGTGCTTGCTCACACCCGGTGATTGTGAGGGGTTCTTGTGCCTTCCCCGAGCGGAGTGCTCAAAGGTAACTCTAGTGGATTGCTCGTGTCTTTGAGTTACTTCCTCCGTGGTAGGTTCTTGTGGCGCCTAGTGTAGGCTCGGTGTGGGATACCGATTAGCCACCGAACCACCGGTTGAAGTCGACACAACGAGGACGTAGCGTGCCGGCAAGCACGTAAACCTCGGGGATAAATCTTGGTGTCTCTATTGATTTCCTCACCTTCGAGTGAGTGACTTATTGATTGTCCCGGTGATTGGCTTCTTCACAAGGCAAAGGTTTATTCGACGATTATCTATTTCTTATTCTTGTGCAAAGTAGCTTGTTCATTTGTCTTGAGTAGTTGTGTAGTTGTTTAGCTTTTGCTAGCTTATTTGTGTGGATTAGAACTAAGGTTTAATTAGAATTATGTAGGTTGCTTGCCTAGGTTAGTGGTTGCCTTAGCATTGCATTTATAGCTTCTTGTGGTTCTAATTACTTGTTTGGTGGTTTGTAGAATTTTTATTTAGGCTATTCACCCCCCTCTAGCTATACTAGGACCTTTCAAAGGGAAGTTAGGAAGAAGAAGAAAGAGAAGGCCAAGACGGTGCACACGTCATCCAGTGAGCTCTCTAGTAGCTCCGATGATGGCGATGATGATGTCTCCTATCACGCCTCCAAAAAGGACAAGGGCAGCACCACCAGCAAGAAGAAATATGCGGTCGTATCCTTTAACTATGCTCTTATGACTAACCGTGATCACAAGTCTTTCATCAATGTGCTCGCGGGCAAGTTACCTCATTTCGATGGGACTAACTTTGCCAAGTGGAAGCACTTGATGAGGGCTTATCTTATAGGTCTTCATCCCGGCATTTGGGAGGTTGTGTGCAATGGATTTGAGCCTCCCGTCGACCCCGAGCAGCCCACACATGAGGAGCTATTGGCTGTCCATTTGAATGGGCAAGCCACTAGTGTGCTACTTAGTGCTTTGGACGAAAATGAGTACAACCGGGTGATGGGAGTTGATGTGGCAAAACAGATTTGGGACACTTTGCATCTTGCTCATGAAGGTGTTGACAAAGTTAGAAAGGCAAAGATTGAAATATTGATGGCCAAGCTTAATAGGTTTGTTATCTTGGATGATGAAGGACCACAAGTTATGTTTGATAGATTGATGACACTTGTTGGTAAGATTAGAGGCTATGGGTGTGATGACTTAGATGATCATAAGGTGGTGAAAGTCATGTCGGAGGCTTACTCACCTAGAAATGAGACCGTAGTCACTCTAATTAGAGACAAGAAAAAGTTTGAGCAATTCACCCCAAATGATGTGCTTGGTAGACTTTTGACATTTGACATGCAAAGAGAAGAAGCAAATGAGAGAAAGAAGTTTGGAGAGTTGCAAGCTAAATTGGAGGGCTTGAAAGTGAAGGACATAGCACTCAAAGCAAGCAAGCCAAGTCAAGGTTACAAGCACAAGGGCAGCAAGCAAGCAAATACAAGCAAAGGCAAAGAAATCAAGCAAAGTCAAGCAAAGGTTGAGTCTACATCATCCTCAAGTGAAAGTGAAGATGACAACACCAAGTTCAAGGAAATAGAAGATGTGGCTCTCTTCATGAACATGTATGGCAAAGGTTTGAAGAAGCAAGGCTACAAGTTTGTGAAGAAGAGATTTCCCAACAAGAAGAAGAGAACTTGCTATAAGTGTGGTAGCACCGAGCACTTCATTGCCCAATGTCCTCATGTTGAAGAAGATGGCAAGAACAATAAGGATAAGAGAGAAAACAAGCAAAGGTACAAGAGGGGCAGCAAGAAGACAATGGGAGAAGCTCACATTGGTCATGAATGGGACTCAACATACGATAGCTCAAGTGATGAAGATGAGAAGATTGTAACCGTTGCCATCCAAAAGACATCTTCACCACCCAAGCTCTTCAACAACTTGACCGATGATGATGACTACTACTTGTCGGTTACCAAAGTTAGGGGTACCCAACTTCCATGCAAAAAACCTCATTCCCAACTTGGCCTGGCCCAAGTAAGGCCAGTGGAAGCCCACGAAGGCCGCGTCTACAGAGGCCCAAGTCTCCCTCCTCGGCGCCCAAATCTCCGATTCGCCCGAGCCTCCCCGGGAGAGCTCGGGCGAGCCTCACCCTCGGTGCCCAAATCTCCGATTCGCCCGAGCCTCCCCAGGAGAGCTCGGGCGAGCGCTCGGGAGAGCGGCATCCCCGGCGCCCAAGTCTCCGATTCGCCCGAGCCTCCTCGGGAGAGCTCGGGAGGCGGCGTCCTCGGCGCCCAAGTCTCCGATTCGCCCGAGCCTCCCCGGGAGAGCTCAGGCAAGCGGCCTCCCCGGCGCCCAAGTCTCCGATTCGCCCGAGCCTCCCCGGGAGAGCTCGGGCAAGCGGCCTCCCCGGCGCCCAAGTCTCCGATTCGCCCGAGCCTGCTCGGGAGAGCTCGGGAGGCGGCGTCCTCGGCGCCCAAGTCTCCGATTCGCCCGAGCCTCCTCGGGAGAGCCCGGGAGAGCGGCATCCTGGGCGCCCAAGTCTCCGATTCGCCCGAGCCTCCTCGGAAGAGCTCGGGAGGCGGCGTCCTTGGCGCCCAAGTCTCCGATTCGCCCGAGCCTCCTCGGGAGAGCTCGGGAGAGCGGCCTCCTAGGCGCCCAAGTCTCCGATTCGCCCGAGCCTCCTCGGGAGAGCTCGGGAGAGCGGCCTCTTCGGCGCCCAAGTCTCCGATTCGCCCGAGCCTCCTCGGGAGAGCTCGGGAGGCGGCGTCCTCGGCGCCCAAGGCTCTGATTCGCCCGAGCCTCCTCGGGAGAGCTCGGGAGAGCGGCATCCTGGGCGCCCAAGTCTCCGATTCGCCCGAGCCAGCTCGGGAGAGCTCGGGAGAGCGGCATCCTCGGCGCCCCAAGTCTCCGATTCGTCCGAGCTTCCCTATCCCCCTCGAGCGCAATCTCGCGAAGACATCCAAGGCACAGGTAATGTCAGCGGAGCAATCTTGGACCACAAGAGATCTCTCTGACCACTTTACAAGCACCGTCCCGTCGGGCGAGACTCTCGACGCGACCGTGCTTCGCACGCCCCTGACGGCCATACCACCTGTCCTCCACGGTATGGTGCACGGTGCGCCGCCCCGTTTCGGGAAAGACGCCCACTGCGCCGTCCACACGAAAGGACGGGCACGCCTTCAGGATCCCGAGCCTCGGGAAACAACGCCCCAAGGTGACTCTCCCTCTTGTCACATCGTACGGAAGGATAGCCGGCAGGTGTGAACTCACCAAAGTCGTGCGGACCACGACGGCCATATCCAGAAGACCCAGAGAGCTGATGACATGACATAGTCAGACGACTGTTTCTACCTTGGAACTCGCGAACCAAGATAGCCATACCCATACCCCGGAGACACGGAGAAAAGGCAGAAGCAGTCAAACGGGGAACGGCAACTCCTCACTATTTTAATAGGTAGCGTCGTAGCTGCCTTTGCCTCTCCCTTGCGGCTATAAAAGGGAGAGCAGAGACCAGCTTTAGAAAAAGGGGACAGACGAACGGAGAACGGACGGAGAAGTTCCAAGTTCTCACCCACAGCAAACGACTTGTAAACATTTAGACACTCACAAGAGACCTGGGAGCACTTCCCTCTCTCGACTAGCTTGTAACCCCTACTACAAGCACCCCGGTGCAAGGCAACACGACTCTCCTCTCCACTGGACGTAGGGCTTGCTCGGCCTGAACCAGTATAATCCCTGTGTTCCCCTTGCACACCATCCGTAGCCTCAACCGCAAAACACATATTTACTAGCCGGTGTTAGCCTCGCCAAAATTAGCACCGACAGTTGGCGCGCCAGGTAGGGGCCTTTTGCGTGTTGATCCCGGTTGCGGATGGCAGCCAACGTCCCTGCGCTTCCTGCTGGCGCGGTGCTCCGGTTCGGGAGCCTCGAGTTCGCGGCCACTGTCCTCGGCCTCGAGATGAACCTCCGCCCAACCAGAGCCCCGAGCCATCATCATCCTGACCCCGGCCCAGCAGGTGGCTGGGAAAGGGACCCCGGCGACACCTCCACCCGTTTCAGGGAAACAGAGGGAATGCCACGCGCCGCTCCCGCCGAACTAGGCGGGGGAAGCGCATCCGCGTCAACCCGACCAATCCGGCGCCCCCCGCGCGGGACACCGCCTCTACGATCATCACCAGCGCAACGCTGGTAGCTCGAGCAGCTAAGTCACAGTTACCCTTAAGCTTCCATGCTTTGTTCATATTTGTGGTCTCGGAATCGATAAATAAGCGTTCTTCAATTATCACGAATTTTGAGATTTAAACTGAAACCTCCCTCACGTCCGAACCTCTCCAGCACTCTTGAAAAAATCCGTGAAACCCGAACAGGCAAGAGAACACCCTTAGGGCATGGCTGGCCGAGCCGCGAGACCGCCTACGCCTCCGGGCTACGGCACCTCCACTCACCACCCATCGTCCGACGGGTGACTTACGCTTCGAGGCAATTTCATGGAGTTTTTCAAGTACGGGACGAGGGGTGGACGCTTGGGGACCGACGATCTAATTTTCTCTGCGCCATTTCGATAGCTTTTTCGAAAATTCCGCGCCGAACTCCTTTCTGCACTCTAACAAAACTTACGAGATCCAAAGAAGTAAAAGGACACTCTTAGGGCAGGGCTGGCCGAGCCGTGAGATCGCCTACGCCTCCGGGCTACGGCACCTCCACTCACCACCCTCCGCCCGAGGGTCAACTTGCGCTCCAGAAAGATTTCGCGAATTTTGCCTGAGTGCGAGAAGAGAGACGGGCGTTTGGGAAATTTAGTAAAAAACGATCTCACTCGAGCCTTCTCTGAGATACCTAGCTGTGTGCGCGACAAAGCGGGAACCCCTCGGGTCGGACTGGCACAGCTCTGGCTCTGTCTACACCACCGAGGCTACGGCATCCCTAAAAATGCTAAGTCCTCAACTTTCATCACAAAGTCTGATATTTACATGGGCACTCGGCCAAGACTTATTGTTCACAGGACGACAGAGGACTTCGCGCCACAAGCTCACTCCGCCGTGGGAAGGACCGTTCATCGTCGCCGAGGTGCAACGCCCCGGCAAAGCTCGCGAACGAGAACGGCGAGGTCTACAGCAACGCTTGGAACATCGAACAGCTACGTCGCTTCTATCCTTAAGATTCCAAGCATTATACTATTTTGAAAATCTTGAAATCGATGAAAAGACCCGACTTCTACTCTTTTTAACATGATTTTAGATTTTCAATCCGAGCCTACACTCGGGAGTGAAGCGACCCTTTATTTCACCGCACAGTAAATGCGAGGCTCGGCCTAAACTACGGAAGGGCCGACCCTCCCTCGGGGGCTAGGATGGGGGAAACCCCCGAACTATCCCGAGATTAAACAATTTTGGAAACGCAAAAATTTCAAAACTTGTCGAATTCGTTTCTCCCTAAAACACGCTTCCTTCCGGAAATCGAGCATGAACTTACAGAATTCGAAGAATGAGGGAAGCCCCAGAAGACAGAGCCGGTCGAGTCGGAGACCGCTTATGCCCCAGGGCCACAGCATCTTCCCTCGCCACTCCGTGTTCGAAGGCTAACCCGCACTCGGAAGAAAACCTATAAGATCTACGCTCGGCCAAGGGAGGAAGCTCGGGAGGAAACACCTAAGCTTCTTTTCTAAAGGATTCTTTCTGCCAAAGCTCCTAGGACATCGGCTGCGTCTATGCCACTAAAGCTACGACACCCGAAAAGCGTCCCCCGAGGCTCGATGGCCCGGGCACAGGATCGGCAAGAAAAATGCCTAAGGAAAAAAGCACGAAACAAAGCGAAACAAACATTCAGCAAATATTTACATAAATGTTAAGGCCACGAAGGGCCATATTGTTTGTTTCCTTTCAAACCACTCCCGAAAGGTTACTTTTTACAAGGGCACTATGGCCCGCTTCTTCTTCACGGCAGGTTCAGAGGAGGGAGCTCGACCTCGGCTTGGAAGAGACCCGCCATCACCGCGCACGCAAACCGCCTCGACTAAACCGAACCCTCGCGTCCGTCAGGCTTCGCGCCTCAAAAGGTGAGCCAAATCATTACAACCGCGCGCTTCGATTCCACCTACGTTTTCTCAACGAAGAAACCCCGGGCTCGGGCGCCCGTTACGTTCCCAGGGGATCGAAGACCGGCCCTCCGAGGCTCGAACAGTCGCCCCAGGGAAATCGAGTTAGGGACAGCTAGTGGATGGGTCACGAAAACGGCCAGTATCCCGACGCCCGGAACGTCACAAGGGACATCCTATGCTGTGTCCAAGTCCCAGTAGTGAGTCGCTTACGTGGAATCCCTCCGTGGGAGGCATCATGCCCTCGGGACCCGTCCAAGGGACCCGACATCCACTAACTGACCCTCGGGAAATAATTGGAGTGTGCTCAGGCCACTAGCCGACCCTTAACGAATAGGGCACGGACCTCCACTTGGACCAACCCGTTTGTAGCTCACCGGAAATGCCGACTCGTGCCCCAGCGGGGAAGTCGAGCAGGACCAAACCTTCCTCTTCCCGAAAAAAGAGCGTGAAGGTCGAATTAAAAAAGACAGGGAAGGACCCGATCGATCTCCGATACGAAAACGGAGGCTCGGAAACTTGCCCCGCACCTTGGAAAGACCACCGAACGATCTCCCACACGGTGGGAGGCTCGGGGGCTCCGCTTCCAAGGAAACAACGCACCTAAATAAATCGAAAAACACCCGAGGACTAACGAACACGATTCTAAGCCTTTGAAGGGATATATCATCCCTCCAAAGCCTCGGGGGCTACACCCGGCGGGTGCGCTCGCGCGCACCCCCCAGAAAAAACAACCCACACTTTATCTTTTTTGACAGGAAGAACCAGCGTGAACCTGTGGAGAAGTGCCTTCACTCCGCCACAGGCTCGGGGGCTACTGTCGGTTACCAAAGTTAGGGGTACCCAACTTCCATGCAAAAAACCTCATTCCCAACTTGGCCTGGCCCAAGTAAGGCCAGTGGAAGCCCACGAAGGCCGCGTCTACAGAGGCCCAAGTCTCCCTCCTCGGCGCCCAAATCTCCGATTCGCCCGAGCCTCCCCGGGAGAGCTCGGGCGAGCCTCACCCTCGGTGCCCAAATCTCCGATTCGCCCGAGCCTCCCCAGGAGAGCTCGGGCGAGCGCTCGGGAGAGCGGCATCCCCGGCGCCCAAGTCTCCGATTCGCCCGAGCCTCCTCGGGAGAGCTCGGGAGGCGGCGTCCTCGGCGCCCAAGTCTCCGATTCGCCCGAGCCTCCCCGGGAGAGCTCGGGCAAGCGGCCTCCCCGGCGCCCAAGTCTCCGATTCGCCCGAGCCTCCCCGGGAGAGCTCGGGCAAGCGGCCTCCCCGGCGCCCAAGTCTCCGATTCGCCCGAGCCTGCTCGGGAGAGCTCGGGAGGCGGCGTCCTCGGCGCCCAAGTCTCCGATTCGCCCGAGCCTCCTCGGGAGAGCCCGGGAGAGCGGCATCCTGGGCGCCCAAGTCTCCGATTCGCCCGAGCCTCCTCGGAAGAGCTCGGGAGGCGGCGTCCTTGGCGCCCAAGTCTCCGATTCGCCCGAGCCTCCTCGGGAGAGCTCGGGAGAGCGGCCTCCTGGGCGCCCAAGTCTCCGATTCGCCCGAGCCTCCTCGGGAGAGCTCGGGAGAGCGGCCTCTTCGGCGCCCAAGTCTCCGATTCGCCCGAGCCTCCTCGGGAGAGCTCGGAAGGCGGCGTCCTCGGCGCCCAAGGCTCCGATTCGCCCGAGCCTCCTCGGGAGAGCTCGGGAGAGCGGCATCCTGGGCGCCCAAGTCTCCGATTCGCCCGAGCCAGCTCGGGAGAGCTCGGGAGAGCGGCATCCTCGGCGCCCCAAGTCTCCGATTCGCCCGAGCTTCCCTATCCCCCTCGAGCGCAATCTCGCGAAGACATCCAAGGCACAGGTAATGTCAGCGGAGCAATCTTGGACCACAAGAGATCTCTCTGACCACTTTACAAGCACCGTCCCGTCGGGCGAGACTCTCGACGCGACCGTGCTTCGCACGCCCCTGACGGCCATACCACCTGTCCTCCACGGTATGGTGCACGGTGCGCCGCCCCGTTTCGGGAAAGACGCCCACTGCGCCGTCCACACGAAAGGACGGGCACGCCTTCAGGATCCCGAGCCTCGGGAAACAACGCCCCAAGGTGACTCTCCCTCTTGTCACATCGTACGGAAGGATAGCCGGCAGGTGTGAACTCACCAAAGTCGTGCGGACCACGACGGCCATATCCAGAAGACCCAGAGAGCTGATGACATGACATAGTCAGACGACTGTTTCTACCTTGGAACTCGCGAACCAAGATAGCCATACCCATACCCCGGAGACACGGAGAAAAGGCAGAAGCAGTCAAACGGGGAACGGCAACTCCTCACTATTTTAATAGGTAGCGTCGTAGCTGCCTTTGCCTCTCCCTTGCGGCTATAAAAGGGAGAGCAGAGACCAGCTTTAGAAAAAGGGGACAGACGAACGGAGAACGGACGGAGAAGTTCCAAGTTCTCACCCACAGCAAACGACTTGTAAACATTTAGACACTCACAAGAGACCTGGGAGCACTTCCCTCTCTCGACTAGCTTGTAACCCCTACTACAAGCACCCCGGTGCAAGGCAACACGACTCTCCTCTCCACTGGACGTAGGGCTTGCTCGGCCTGAACCAATATAATCCCTGTGTTCCCCTTGCACACCATCCGTAGCCTCAACCGCAAAACACATATTTACTAGCCGGTGTTAGCCTCGCCAAAATTAGCACCGACACTACTCCCCTCACATTTGTCTCATGGCAAAGGGTGAGAAGGTAAAAGCTAAATCCAAACCTTCACTTCCTCCTAGTGATATCTCTAGTAGCGAGAAAGCTCAAGTGATGAAGTTTCAAGTGATGAGGAGCTAGATAACATAACCAAGAACTTGGACCCTAAAACTAAATTCTTCATCTCTAAACTAATGGAAAATTTAGAAAGTGTTCAAGCCGAGCTAGAATCTAGAGAGGAACTTCTTATCAAACAAGAAAATCTCTATATTGCTAACAATGAAGCACTTGTTTTGGAAAGGAATGAGGTGGAATCCTTACGCAAGGCTTTGACCAAAGAGCAAGAGGACCATGCACTCACTAAAAAGGCTCATATTACACTTGATGAAAAGTATTATGTCTTATGTGAAAAGCACAAAGAACTTGAGTTGCAATATAGCCTTCTTTGGGAGAGCACCTCAAATCTTTCTAAAACAATTGACACCTCTATTGCCCCCACTAGTAAAGGACGTGGAAAATGTCATGATCTTGATTTGGATATCTATACTACTAACCTTGCAAACATGGAGGCTATGAAGGTGGAAATAGTTAGGCTAAATGAAATAGTTGCTAAAGAGAGCAAATCTGAGAACAAGCATGTTGGTGGTCAAGTGAATCAACCAAAGAAGCCACAATTCAAGATGGTAGACATCCACACATCAAAACCAGACTTGGACACCGACATGGAGGCAAAACAAATGGGAGAAAGGTAATAAATGGTTATGATTGTGTGCATTTCACTTCTAGCAGCAGTGGAAGTACAGAGGGACCTGCACAGAGAGCAGTACGACCAGCCCCCCGAGCAGCACTGCACCCTGTCCAGGGCGGCAGTGCCGCAGTGAAGGGCGGCAGTGCCGCTCCCCCAAAGAAAGGGAAGGTCACTTCCATTGCATCAGGAAATGATCAGCACAGAAAGAAGGTCTCCCAGCCAAAGCAGGTTCCAAAAAAAGGGAAGAAATCAATCTGGGGGCAACCAAACAAGTATTCCTATCAACTGAAGACCGTTGCACCTAGACAAAGCTTGAGTTCTTGCTTTGTGTTGAAGAACAATAGCAAGGGTGAAGTGGTTGCCAAGTACATTGGCAAAGAAAAGAATGTTTATCATAACACTTCTATTTGGGTTCCTAAGTTTCTTGTAACTAACATGCAAGGCCCCAAGAATATTTGGGGACCTAAGTCAAGGAACTAAACTTATTTTGTAGGCATACTCCTCCAGTGGGTCATGCTGGGTGCTTGACAGTGGATGTACAAATCACATGACCGGAGAGAAGAGTATGTTCTCATCCTACACCCCCAAGGAAGACTCAAATGAAAACATTGTCTTTGGAGACAATTACAAAGGAGGTGTGCTAGGTCTTGGTAAAGTTGCAATCACTCATGAACATTCAATTACTAATGTCTTACATGTTGGTTCGTTAAGTTACAACTTGTTGTCCGTGTCACAATTGTGTGAAATGGGCTACAATTGTCTCTTTACGGATAAGGGTGTGGAAGTCACTAGAAGGGAGGATTCCTCTATTGCTTTTACGGGTCAACTAAAGGGTAAGCTTTACCTAGTTGATTTCAACAAAGGGAAAACCAACCTTGAGACTTGTTTAGTGGTAAAGTCTAGCATGGGCTGTCTGTGGCATCGCTGCCTAGCACATGTTGGGATGAGAAACTTGGCCAAACTTCTAAAAGACAACCACATCCTTGGACTAACCAATGTTCACTTTGAGAAAGATAGGATTTGCAGCGCTTGTCAAGCCGGAAAGCAAGTAGGCGTACCACATCCACCAAAGAGCATCATGACCACCACTCAACCATTGGAGTTGATTCATATGGATCTCTTTGGGCCGGTTGCCTATCTTAGCATTGGTGGTAACAAATACGGCTTAGTTATTATTGATGACTATTCTCGTTTCACTTGGGTGTTCTTTGTTTATGATAAGTGCCAGGTACAAGAGAAGGTGAAAACCTTTGTTAGGAGAGCACAAAAGGAATTCGATCTCCGCATCAAGAAAGTAAGAAGTGATAGTGGGACCGAGTTCAAGAATACCCTAGTGGAGGAATTTCTTGATGAAGAGGGCATCAAGCATGAGTTTTCAACTCCATACACCCCTCAACAAAATGGTGTAGTAGAGAGGAAGAATAGAACACTCATTGATATGGCAAGGACAATGCTTGATGAATACAAGACGCCGGACATCTTTTGGAGTGATGCCGTCAACACCGCTTGTCATGCCATCAACCGTCTCTATCTACACAAAAAGTTGAAGAAGACCTCTTATGAGCTCCTCACCGGTAACAAACCCAAGGTGTCATATTTTAGAGTGTTTGGGTGTAAGTGTTTCATACTTAACAAGAAACCCAAAACCTCTAAATTTGCACCTAAAGTTGATGAAGGTTTTCTACTTGGTTATGGATCAAATGAGCATACCTACCGTGTCTTCAACAAAAACTCCGGTCGAGTTGAGGTAGCGGTAGATGTGACATTTGATGAATCTAATGGCTCTCAACTAGAGCAAGTTGACTCTAGTGTTGTAGATAAGGAGGATCCACCTTGTGAGGTTATCAAGCAATTGACCATTGGCGATATAAGACCACAGGAAATTCCTGCAGCCAAACAGGGGGAGCCTCAAGATACTGCTGAACAAGACTCCGCTGACGCACATACCAGAGAAGAGCAGGGTTCTCCTGCTATAGAAAAGCAGGGCGGCAGTGCCGCCCCCTCCTCAGCAGCCAGAACTGAGTCAGGTCTGGACCATAGTCTAGATCTTGCTCCAATCTTTGATCTGAAAGATTGTGATGAGCCAGAAGAACAGCAAGAAGGTGTTGAGCATCCAAGGCTACGTCAAACGATTCAACGGGATCACCCCGTTGACAATATTCTTGAGTCTTCGAAAGGGGGTAATGACTCGTTCTCATTTAGCAAATTTTTGTGAACATTACACGTTTGTTTCCTCTTTGGAGCCTCTTAAGGTTGAAGATGTACTTGGAGACCCGGATTGGGTATTGGCGGTGCAAGAAGAGCTCAATAACTTCACAAGAAACCAAGTGTGGACCTTGGTGAAGAGACCTAATACAAATGTGATTGGCATCAAATGGGTCTTCCGCAACAAGCAAGATGAGAATGGCGTGGTGACAAGGAACAAGACAAGATTGGTTGCTCAAGGCTTCACTAAAGTAGAGGGTTTGGACTTTGAGGAAACATATGCACCGGTGGCTAGGCTTGAAGGAATTCGGATGCTTCTTGCCTATGCTGCCCATCATGACTTCAAGTTGTATCAAATGGATGTCAAAAGTGCATTCCTCAATGGTCCAATCCAAGAGCTTGTCTATGTTGAACAACCACCGGATTTTGAAGATCCCAAGTTCCCCAACCATGTCTACCAACTCCAAAAGTCGCTCTATGGGCTTAAGCAAGCACCAAGAGCATGGTATGAATGTCTTAAAGACTTCTTGCTCAAGCAAGGCTTTGAAATAGGCAAACCCGATTCTACTCTCTTTACTCACAAGTTTGCTAAAGATATCTTTGTATGCCAAATATATGTCGATGACATAATATTTGGTAGTACTAACTAATCTTTTTGTGAGGAGTTTAGTAGAATCATGACTAAGAGATTTGAGATGTCCATGATGGGTGAATTGAAGTTCTTCCTTGGTTTTCAAATCAAGCAATTGAAGGAAGGACATTTATTTGTCAAACGAAGTACACCCATGACATGCTCAAGAAGTTTGACATGGTGAATGTAAAGCCCATCAAAACTCCCATGCCAATCAATGGACATCTTGATCTAAATGAAGAAGGAAAAGCCGTTGATACAAAGGTATATCGTTCTATGATCGGCTCTCTACTTTACTTGTGTGCATCTAGGCCGGACATAATGCTTAGTGTGTGCATGTGTGCTAGATTTCAAGCCAATCCTACACTTAACCGCTGTTAAAAGAATCTTGAGATATTTAGTTCATACTCCAAATCTTGGCTTGTGGTATCCTAAAGGCTCTAAGTTCAATCTACTTGGGTATTCGGATTCCGATTACGCCGGTTGCAAAGTAGATAGAAAAAGCACTTCGGGGACGTGTCAATTCCTTGGACGGTCCCTAGTGTCTTGGAGCTCTAAAAAGCAAAATTGTGTAGCTCTCTTTCCACCGCTGAAGCCGGGTATGTTGCAGCCGACGCTTGTTGTGCTCAACTACTTTGTATGAGGCAAACCTTAAAAGATTTCGGATATCACTTCACCAAAATCCCACTTTTGTGTGACAATGAAAGTGGCATAAAACTTGCAAACAACCCGGTAAGTCACTCAAGAACAAAACACATAGACATTCGTCATCACTTTTTGAGAGACCACGAAACCAAAGGAGATATCGAAATTCACCATGTGAGCACCGAAAAACAACTAGCCGATATCTTCACTAAGCCTCTCGATGAGTCAAGATTTTGTACTTTGAGAAATGAACTAAATATACTTGATTCAAGGAACCTGACTTGACATGTAGCACACACTAGTTTGACAACCTAGCGACCTAGTAAAGGTTTTTGAAAAGTTTCATATTGTCTTTCAAAACTAATTCAAAGAGGTTTTCAAGGTATATCACCATAGTTTTTATTGTTGATTGTTTCTGGTCATAATATCTTGAATATATATATATATCTGTGATAGAAATAGGGTCAAGAAAATAGGTTTTGAAAGTCCCTGTTTGGGCAGGGCGGCAGTGCCGCCCATAGGGTGCGGCAGTGCCGCACTTTGAAACCTAAGCGGTTTCGGCCCAAATTTCTCTGAGACGTGGGGCCCGACTCTCTCATCTACTTCTGGCCGCCCCACCGTCTCTCTCCCTCAGTTTCGTTCCCAGACCGCGCTGCCCCCAACTCCTCCTATCTCACGTGAAGTTGAGAGCGCCGATGTTCCTCGCCGCCGTCTTGCCGGAGTTTCCCCGGCATTGGTGCACCTAGGGCCAGCATCTCTTGCTGCTCCTCGTGCTGGTCAGGGTGTAGAGGCGTGGACATTGCTCATCTTTCCTCCTCAATCTTCGGTTTGAATCAAGGTAAAACCCTAAACCATAATTGATCTATGTAATGCGTGACTTCCAGTTGTGGATTCGAGTTTCCAGGGGTAGTATCATGGATTTAGGGGGAGCTTTTGTGGTGAAATCGTGGAAGAAAGCCGAATCGATTCCGGGAACCCTAGCCTGGGCGGCAGTGCCGCCCTGCAGGGGCGGCAGTGCCGCACCCTGCAGGGACAGGTTCCCAAAGTCAGTTTCCCGTGGATCGATTTAGTTTTCCTCCAGGATTTCATTTTCAAAAGCTCACTTCTCAGATCCAGAATATATCTCCCTGTCTCATTCATAGATGGAATTCATGGCCCGATCTGTTGATGTACTTCGATTTCTGAGATTGTGATGGGGTATAGAAACTGTTGGATCGAAAAGTTAGCCACTGAATCAAAATGTACGGAGTTTGGATGGAGGAGCTGGGTGCGGCAGTGCCGCACTCAGGGTGCGGCAGTGCCGCTCTGCCTGGGTTGCTCACCAGGTGCTCTGTTTTCTGGAAAATGTACATGTTGATTCAGTGGTTAAAGTTTTGGTGCAGCAAGTTCTGTATTTCCAGTTTACACAGTTTCTTATCAAAGTCTCATTTTATTGCATAGATGGAGCAAGGAGGTGGAAGTGGCGGCCCTCGGATTTTAAAGAAGCAGCTGTCAAAGAAACCGTCCAAAAGGGGATGCAAGAGTACCAGCAGCGGTGCCGCTCCCTATGCCGCTGATGATCGTGCCGCTCATGAGCAGTACATTCAGGATGAGGAGAGACGCCAGCTGGAGGGATTCACTATTTCATATAGAGGTTGTCCTTTCACTCCTATTCATCTGAATGAGTATGATGACAGCTATATGAGAGATTCAGATGAGAATCCCATGATGCATGCTCCTGATGATTCTATGCCTCATCCTGTGGTTGATTATTCCAAGTCCTGGTCAGAGACTCAACAGGCTAGAGCTGTCAACCCATATACATCTCTTGGTCTTATGGGGATTGACTATAGATTTTGCACTGTCTTTCACTCCAACTTCTATAGGACAGCTATTTTTTGTGCCAGAAAATCCAAGATTGTGCACATGCAGTATGTGGACTTCCAGGATATGAAAGATAAAAATGAGCCGGAGTTCAACACTGCCATCAGGATTTGTGATAGATTTGACTTGACTGACTTGATGAGCTTCAGGTATGGATGGAACACAGAGGTACTTGCACAGTTCCATGCCACTTACTATCACAATGCTGTCACTATGAGATTCACTGGATGACTGAAGGTCGACACTATAGAGTTGATTTTATCACTTTCAGTCGCATTCTTGGTTTTGGTGATGTGCACAGGCAGTTTACTGAGATTCATGATGAGTCTCGCCTTGAGCAGCCTCTGATATTAATGGTTTTGCTAGGAACGTGTTTGTTCGCTTTCACACAGGTGGGAGGTTCAATGTTCCTCGCTTCATGTGGAATGAGCTCTCTACTGCTTTGGATGATGGGAGAAGGGGCTTGCCTTATGCTCCCTATCTCATGTTTGTCATTGAGAGGGTTTCTGGTATTCGCTTCCCGCATGAGACAGGTCATTAGATATACAAGATTGACAGGCCAAGGCCGCATGGTGTAGAGAAGGGAAGTGGCAGTCAGCAGGCTCCTACAGATGTTCCAGGGACATCATCTGGTAGAAGAAGGGGCAAGAAGAAGGGCTTCATCAAGAAGATTCTGACTTCCATCTTTGCTACTTGCTCATATTCAGCAGCTACAGCTTATGGAGCCAGACTTGAGACTAGAGAGGCTAGGGCAAAGGTGGGACTTCCAGATTTACCTCCTATTCAGCCTCCTCCTCCCTTTGAGCTTACCACAGATTCCGATGATGATGATGACTCTGATGATGATGGAGGACAGCAGCAGTATGATCCTTTCCAGCAGCAGTATCAGCCATACCAGCAGTCATAGTATGGATATCAGCAGCTGCACTATGGGTACCAGTATCCTCAGTATTCACAGCAGCAGCAGTAGTACCCGCCTCAGTATGGCATGCCCGGTGATGATGATATGCTTGCTTCCCATCAGCAATGGATGTGAACTCAGAGACAGGCAAGTCACAACTCTCAGGGTGCAGGCACTTCAGGCACCACTCGCTTCACAGGCACTACTCACCGTGGAGGGAAGGCGGTTGTTTCAGACTCTGATGATGATGATGGCAGTCCTCATGGTGGTAAAGGTGGTGATGATGAAGGCGTCGATTGGTTTCAGCTTCAGGATTGAGCTCTCTTCTCTTCTCTCTTTTTGGTATTTGATGCCAAAGGGGGAGAAATTAGAGGGGTCAAATTCTTCTTCGTCGCCTTGCTGCAGTTGGAGCTCAGTTTCAGCTTAGTTAGTGTGTTAGTGTGTGAGATTGAGAGTTAAAGATATTTTCATTATGGTTTGTAATAATTTAGCTATATTCTCAACTCTATCTCTATCGTTTTTGGATATATATTGTGTCTTTATGATCTGGATCTTCATATTTTACATATGTGTAGAAATTATAAGTGTTCCGGTGCTGTGTAAATCTGATTGTGATCTGACTGAAGAAACCAGTGCGGCAGTGCCGCCCTCAGGGTGCGGCAGTGCCGCCCTATGCTTCCTCAGCCAAATCTTGTGTGTTTTGAACTGTCATATGCATCACGTTTAATTGTTTGACACAGTGTGCAGCACCCCACAGAACCTTTGAATGTAAAGAAATTCTCCTATTTTCACTCTTGTGTGGATGGTTGGCCTTTTATGCCAATTTGAAAATTCAATTTTTGTTTCCACACCTCTAGAGAACCTCTTTACATCCAAAGCTTATTTTTTACAATATTCATGATTATCTTTTATAAGCTCTAATTGGGTTGTCATCAATTACCAAAAGGGGGAGATTGAAAGTGCAATCACTCCCTAATGTGGGTTTTGGTATTGATGACCACCGAATTAGAGAATTAATGATTTCTATCAAGATGATGAGCAGGGAATCAATGTGAGATGATGATATGAGTTTCAAAGAACTCAATGCTAACTTGTAGCGGCGGTGACCAACTCAAACGGAGGTTTAATTTCATTTTACTTTTGAGTTTGAGTTTAGGGATGCCGTACTATTAAGGAGTTCCTAAGGGATGTCAGCCAATCTGTTGAATCAAGTGCTCATATCCCAGAAACAATATGCTCACACCTAGACAATTCCAGCAATACCTAACTTGCATCTTTCTGCTGAGATTTGCCAGTGCGCCAGTGCCGCACTTAAAGGGCGGCAGTGCCGCACTTTATCCGACCGTTGGACGACAGCATATAAATACTACTTTTCCTCCTCTCAACGGCCTCTTCTTCCAGCTCCCAACTTTCTGCCCGTTATAGACAGAAAATGCAGCTCTCCTCTCTCCTCCATTGTTGACCTTGAGCTCAAAGTTGGATCTCCACTTTCCACCATAGAAACTTGAGAAAAAGGGCAGCAACCTGCGAGTTGAGAGCAGATTTACTGATTCCCAAAGTTTGAGAGCACTTGTTTCACGTTTGGCCGGTGTTCTTGAGATCTACTCCTTGGAGCTTTGCTCCTAGCCGGCTAGGCGTCGCCCTAGAGCTTGCCAATCTCATTGTGGCAGCCTAAGGAGGATTGTAATCTTGTGTGCAGCTAAGAAATCACCTCTCTCTTTAAGAGTTCACTCTCTTGATTTGAGAATGAGGAATAGGGCAACTTTTGTGGTAACCCTAGCCTTTTGTGGCAAGCCTCAACAACGTGGACGTAGGCAAGCCTAAGTGGCGAACTGAACCACGGGATAAATCACCGTGTGCTGTTGTCTCCACTTTATTCTTATGTTGTTGATTTGTTCTAGGGTTTGCTTCGATTTGGTGATTTAGAGGATTTCTGTGGTATCCAGTCTTCGAACTGTGAACTTTAGTGAAATTCTGGAAACAAACTGTAGGGAGTATACTCTTTCTATCCATATATCACTTGCGCAGTTTGGTTTAGTTTTCAAAGTGCGGCAGTGCCGCTCTGGGGGTGCGGCAGTGCCGCCCTGGATTTTGATATCTGTTCGAGTTGAGTTTTTGCGGGCCTATTCACCCCCTCTCTAGGCTTCCAGTGATCCTACAATTGGAAACTGTATGGGTCCTAAACTTTTCCATTATTCTCATTTAGGTTTATGAATTTTTGAAGTGGTCATCTAGGTCCTTAAGCTGTTAGAGCATGTTTGGTTGCTCTTATATACACCTCAATCCATATATACACAAATTTTCACCATAATCCATTCTAACACACGTGGATTGACGTGGATACGACAATAGCCAAAACAAGGCCTTACGTGGTTCATTCAACGTGTGAATTAAAGTTCAAAGTTGGATGTAAAGCAAAGTTGCAACGAATAACTCGAAGAATTGAAGGAACCAGATGACCAGTTTGAAAGTTTATAGATCTAGACAAGAATATGGAGAGATTTTAAGGAAACGGTGCATTTCAGTCTATAGTCTATCTAGGCTTGTTTTTAAGCGTTTATATATCGTGTGCTTTTTATTTTGCAAAAAACGAAAGCAAAAACCATAAATATGGGAGTGATAAACTAAAGTACTGTTTTAGCAATTTAATGGTTCTTTGCCAAAAAAAAAATAAAATGCTGATGATGCTAGTATACACTACTACTACTATATTTGCTTCCTATTGGTCCCTCCATTCCAAATTGTAAGTCATTCCAAAATTCTTAGAGACAAAGCATCTCAAGTTTGACCTAAATTATAGAGAAAAATACGACGATTTATACTTGACCAAAATTATAGAGAAAAATACGAAGATTTATGACACTAAATAAGTGTAATATGAAAATATATTTGATTAAGAATATAATGATACTTAGTTGATCTTATAAATATTATTATTTTATTATATAAATTTATCAAAGTTAAGATGCTTTGAGTCCTACAAAATTCTTGAAATGGTTTACAATTTAAAGTCGGAGGAAGTACATAAAACAATACAGCTTTTTATAGAAAGAAAAAAAAGGAAAAAACCATTCAGAAAAAAGGCCAGCTCGGCCCATTCGATTCAGCCCAGCAGCCACGGGCCGCCATGCCCAGGCCTGACCATGCTGACTAGTGTGACTAATATTCTGGCGCCGCGCGGACGGGGAGAAGCATCAGCAGCGTCGCCGCCGCCACCTCTCGTCCGCCGCCGCTAGAGCCCTAAACCCTAGCCCTAGCCAGGCCGTCCATGGCCGCCGCTACCCAGACTCTGTCAGCTCCTCCGCCCGCCGCCGCGGCCGTCTCGAACCCCGGCAAGCGCAAGAGGCATCCCAAGGGCAGTAAGAAGAAGAAGAAGCTCGCGCGCTCCGACCAGGATGACTCCGTCCGCCGCCGCCGCAACAAGCCCAGCGCCAAGTTCCTCAAGCTGCTCCGGAGGCGGGCCCGCGACTACAACTCCGACGATGAAGAGGAAGATGACGACGTTCAGCAGCAGGAGCAACCGCCTAATCCCCGCCGCCGTCGCGGTGACGACGGCGAAGGCGACGACGAGGCCCTCTCCCACTCCGAGCCAGAGGAGGACGACGATGGCGAGGACGAAGAGGAGGAGGGGGCCTCCAGCTCGGCCGTCACGAGGTTCGAGCAAGGCTGCAGGGCGTTCCGCGTCGCCTTCCTCAAGATCATGGCCAAGAAACTCCCCGACGATCCCCTGGTAATTCTCACCTTTCATTTCTTCCAAAGTAGGTTTTCCTCATTTCGTCATTTGTTGTTGTTTGTCTGGCTGGTGTACGACGGACAGTCGACGTGCAAACAGTAGAGATGAAACATAGGAAGAAAAATGTGGCTTGTCTCTGCTAGACTGCTAACAGGTTTCCCTCTCATTAGGGTCCAATCATGTCAGCGCACAAGACATTGGTGGCCGCCAAGTTAGCCGAGGAGGTGGAGGCACACAAGCCCAAGGGGGAGGCTCGAAAGGAGAAGCGAGTGGTATGGCTCTCACACACCACCCCTTGCACATTAGGCGCACTCTCCTTGAAATGTGGTTCCTGCAAGCCATTAATTAATTTGCCCTTGTGTGGTCGAAACGGAAAATTTAGGCAGCAGAGAAGGGCCATGTCATACCTAAAGACCACTTGGACAGCAAAGAGAAGGAGCTTATCAAGGTTGCAACCAAGGGGGGTAATGCTCTGTTTTAAATACCATGTCGTTTTGCATCTCTCAGATTGCAGATTTACCAAATTCATTGTGTTGTTGATTGACATGTGTTTTTTACATGTATGTATTGTTTGGGCGCCGGTCAATCAGTTGTCAGGCTTTTCAATGCGGTAAGCACACCAATCTTATATCAGTCTGCATGCTACTTTTCTTCATTGTAGTGCGCTGAGCTGCGTTTACTCCACCTATTCTTGCTTGGTTTTGGGTGTTCGTTGATTACATGAAAGTAGGTAGAGTAGTATTCTAGGTCTTGGGACAGAGAACCCTCGGACCACTCCATGTTTGTTCAACAGATATATTTATCCTGTCCAATGTCCAAAATGGCTTCACTTTTATGTACTAAACCAGGGTGGAAAGCAATTTATATGCATATGAATATATTTTGCTTGTACCAATGGGCTGGCTGTTATTGACATCGCCTTTTATTGCCTTTTATTTCCAGGTGAGCAAGGCACAGAAACCTCGAAAAGATTTGAACCCATCAAGGACTAAAGATGCCAAAGGTATATTGTTGACTCCTCATTCTATTATGCTATAGCTGTTCCTCTAATATTTTTGGACTCTATATGAATTGCGTTGTTCATTATTTGCTTCTACACTGCGTCTACTAAAATTTGTTTTTTTTTCTGTGTCATCTATAGAGTTGTGCTTGGCACGAAGCTATATAGCATACTTACGCTATAACTTCTTACAGGCTTTTAGTTATTTCTGTATTATAGATATCATAATTAATGTTGTTGGGGGTTTAATTAGAGAGTAACCAGCTAACATCCAACATGCAAAGTTCGTACCCAAAGATTTACTGGAGGGTAGACTTATTTACTAGAAAAATCCTGTGTAGCTAGTAAAGTAATAGGGCCCAGACTGCTTCAACATTTTTATTCTCTACTTTATGGTGAGACATCATACCAAACAGATGAGTATTAGCATATAGAACCATATTAACTGGTGACACAGTCACCCTATTAGTTGAAGCCCCAAAACAATTATCTGATATTTTTGTCTATCTGACAAAGCTGAACTTGGCATATGAGGGTCTTATCTGGAACTTCAACGCATACTGCGATTAGTTTGTATTCTTTTTCTTGAGCAGTTTAGGACTGTTAGCTGGACCTACAAAAGCCAAGATTGATAGACCACTGAATTTCTTCTTGCTATATGATTCAGTGAATGCAAATAGATGCACACCTGCTTGATTGCTCAAAAAACATACAAATTAAGAGGTGTAACAGCAACATCTGCTGCCCTTCATTGCAGTTTAGTGCAGTATTGTGTTATACTGTTATATCAAACTTTTGTTACACATTGTGGTTACTTTTATGCATTTCATTTCTAGACACATAAGCAATTATCATATCCTAATATTCTGAATGATTTCCTGATAACTTCTGACAGTTATAGCAAAAGAAAGAAAAAACACCTTCCTCTCAGAACTGGAGAAGCCATCTCATCAAGATAAAAAGAGCAAGGCATCTTCAAATTTCTCCAAGGTACCTACTGCAACTTATTTCTTGGTTGACTCCTTATGTGGACAATATGTCGTTGATGTCTCACTGCCATGGCATTTGCCAACTAGTTAAAGGAACACACCACCCACTTTCCGCATCTAGATAAATTAGTTGATGCCTGGAAAATGTTATTATGAGTTGACATGAATTTCAAACTATAGCTGTAGCACAGCACCTATTATGCACTTGAATCTCATCCTTGTAGTACCATGGAGATCAGGCTAAATAGTACACTCCCTTCTTTGTTAAATTTATTTTTAATGTTGCATGCGGATTTTTTTTCCATGCAGCATTAGGAGATCAGGATATGTTGAACGGCAGGATTTGTACTAACCACAATATCTCCTTAGGGTGTATAAGCAATCAAACCCATAATTATTAAGAGCTGGATTATTGATCGAACTAATTAACTAGTTCATTGTTTGGGCAAGTCCCTTGCAATAAAAGTAACCCCACTTACTAAACTTTCTAAAATGTATCCACTGAAGTGCTGGGCGCCACATGGCTGTCGTGATTTTGATTTGATAGGTTAACTGGAGAAGATGGCTAACTAGACCTGGCAACACAACCACTGGAGTAATTGGTTTAGTATTAGTAACCATGAGCACCGTGACCTGCACCATCCTCTTGTTTCTGTGCTCCAGACTCTTACCGGTGAAGACATGGCCTAGTTTTCCTGTTGTGCAACTCATGCTCCTATTGCCTAGGGTGTTTTATTTCGCTGCACTTTACCAAAGCCCCAGGTTGTTGTGCACATGTTTCAACGGCCTCAGATTCAAATATTAGATTAAAATTTCAGATGGTTTTAAAATGGTTTGTTAGAAAATATGGTCTAAAGATTTGTTGTTTGCCATGTGGCAAGGATGACACAGTTGGATGATATTGGTAAAATTATTAGTAGATTTTCATGATCTTTTTTGCTAGTACTATGGATTGGTTTCACAAATTGAAGTCACATGTGTGGGTTAGTCTTTAGCCTAACAGGTGTTACTAGCTGATGCAATATTTGCTTTTAAGTGAATTAATGCCTTGAGCTGTCTTCCTCATGTTTGATCTGCCTTTTGTAGCACACTGGCAAAGATGATGAACCAGCATGGGCACCTCTTCGCGACACATACATGCTTGGTTCTAAACTAAAGGACTGGGACAAAATGAAGGTAATGTCTCGTTTATGTATTCTTTTTCTGTAGTGGTGATTCATATATGTGCACTTTGCCTTTTCTCTTATGTTTTATGACTGGGACAAACTGACCTTTTATGTTTTATGTGTAGGATTCTTCTGCGCCCAGTGAGGAAACAAAGGTTCCTTTAAGCAACTCTTCTGATGAGGAATAGGAACTCTTGCTTTGCATAATGTTATCCCCGTTGCTTGTAAAGCATGTTGAGATGGGTTCTGGATATTCAGATTATCAATTTCACACCTCACTCCCTTTTCGGGATTTTTGGCTGCATTGCATTTGTTCTGAATCATTAGTATATATGTTTCCTTTATATTGGCATTAGTGATGAATGTGAAAAAAAAAAAAACTGCAGTGCTCAGATTATCTCGTGCAAGCAGATGAGATAGATCGTTGGTTCGTTCATCATGCATAAACTGGGACAGATGAGCATCAGACATACCCCGTTTGGGCCAAAGACAAAGGAAACAAGATAAAACAATGTGCAGGAAACCATACCAGGCAACCCCAAAAGTAGAGATGCTCTTTGTCATCGTTTCCAGACTCGAACTCAGATTATAACATGAGCTCACACCTTTCGAGTGTCACTAATCTATCAGTTCCTAACTGCATCTGAATTGTGTATTGGTGGCACGAGTTTAGTCCATTTTCATGTTTCTTCTTTTAATTTCGAATCTCAGGGTTTGCCAATGTCTTCTTCATGTACTGGTGTTTCATCTGAACGTACCCCTCAAAATCTGTTGAACAAGAGTAGCTCATGAATGGAGAAGAGCATCAACCAATTCAGGCTCCTGCAGACAACAGGAGCCACAAATTAACTGCTTCAGACGGAAGCAACTGTTAAACGAATATAAGAGGGGATCGACTATTAGTCCGGCGAGGTTTTCCAATTCTCATTGTTCTGTACCAATTCAGCTGCTTTAGTAAATCGTGTGTTGTTTTCGGATTCAGCAAACCTTCATAATTGGAACAAAAGGGATTCTCCAACAGTGTTCTTACTCACCATAAGGTGTTTTTTTTTTTTGGGGGGGGGGGGGGCAAAGGGATATCAAGCATGTGGCAATTCGGCGCAACAACTTTACTTGCTCACTCAAAGCGAGTGGCCACAAGAAATTGACTGAAGAAATTAAGTTCCTGAAAAACTCATCTAGAAATGCATTTCAACCAATTTGTTGTTCAAGCTGAACTTAAATTTCAGGCTTCAAAAGATTTCAACCACTCAATGTGAGCTGGAATCCCGCTCACCACCCAAAAAACTGACTTGTGGCTAAGGAAAATGCAAACAAGATTGCATCAAAGTGACTGTTGTCACAGCAGCTGTGCGTTTGTATCAAAGTGACTGTAGTCACAGCAAGCAGCCTCAGATCAGCCAAGAGCCTGAGGTGGCTAACCACCTTAACACACATGAACATTGCGCTGTTGTTCCCTGATACCCCGCTATCTTTTCAAGCTCCAAATTGACCCCCGGGATCTCCCTCCCATCTCCAAATTGATATCTCTGTATATACTAATTCCAGATTACGTGTCCCTAGACCCAAGCCCTTGCACAACAACATATCAGCAAGCTATGTTGAAACTGAATTCAATATCTGAAGTGAAATCAGAAATCTATTCACTAAAAATTAAACTGCAATACAGTCATGACTGTATTTTCACAGCAGACGTGCGTTTCACTCAGTTTCGTCCCCAAGCCTTTAACATTACAAGCCTAACTGAAAATGCAACTTTGTGTATCAACGAGTACATCCTAATCTTTCGTGGGGAAAAGAAAGACAAAAAACGGGCACAAATTTTCATACTTAGTATCTGAGCTGAAATCACAAATCTATTTACTAAAAATTAGACTACAATTAAGGAACTCCAAAAGGCAGACTGATGGCTATATTTTCAGAGCAGCTGTGCATTTCACTCAGTTAATTTTGTTCCCAAGACTTAACATTACAGGCCTAACTGAAAACAAAACTTTGTGTATCAACGAGTACAAGCTCAAGCAGCTTCATGAAAATTACAGTATCAATCCTTGTCTGCAGAGTTTCAGACATCCTAAAAAAATAACCCACACTCTCATCCAAGAGAGAGGGGCGCGCGCGCGCGCACACACACACACGCACACGCACACACACACAAAAAAAAAAAAAACAAACAAACAAATCCATGCAGGCCAGCAGTCAAAGCCAATTAATTCATAAGCAACCAACAGGGCTGCCTGAGTGACAGAGCAAGCCTATCCTAATTTAATACACACAATAGATTCCCAGATCCTTTCCTCTCTTTCCCAGCTCCAAACCAAATTAATCCCCCCTCAATCCCTTCTCCATTTCCAAATTTGAAATGCAAACTCTATATATACTTGCGCCATATTATGTGTCTAGACCCTGGAGAACACAGCACCAAGCTCTGCTGAACTGATTTTTTTTTTAAAAAAAAACTATTTACTGAATTAAACTGCAACTGAACAATCCAATCAACGAGAGAATGTTCAGACTGACAACATCATGACAGAAATCCAATTAGGCCTGTGATGTTTAAATTAAACGGGAGCGATGTCTATATTTCCAGAGCAACTTCACTCAACTATTTTTTCCCAATCTTTAGCAGCATTGAATATCAAAGAGTACAAGTTCAGTTAGATAAACAAAAAGGACACAAATATTCATACTCATGCATCCAGCTCTAATGAAAATACAGGATCAATTAACATATCCAGAATTTGAGATATGGCAGAATTTTGGGCAAAAAATGCCAGTGATGCCGAAAAGTAGAATCAAATCCCCAACACCCCCCCCCCCCCCCCAGTACTCCCATACAGGAAACAAACATCCCGTAAATAAATCAATGTGACGGGACAAGATTAAATAAGAGCAGGAGAATTCATTCATTGATTCATCATTCATAAGCGATAAGCAGGGCTGTCTGAGTGACAGACATACAATGCATCCAACATTTGAGTACATGATAATCCAGGGGAGCCTAGGCTAACTTTTTAATACATATATAGCTAATAAGATAAGAAGACACGAAACTAAAGAGGTTCTGCATAGTACCATAGCTTGGTTCCTTACCATTCATTCAGTCCCATTATTATTATTACTGACAGAGAGACATGAGACGAAATAAGCTACTGTAGGTGATGCAAAAATTATTAAGAAGCGAAGGGGGGACGAAGATGCATGTGATGTGGTGTAGGCAGCCGAAGGCAGATGGATTGATGGATGATAGAAGAAAGAAGAAAGATGACGATGGTGATGCAGCCATGCAGGTTTCACTCGGATCTCGCGGCGTATCGCTCGACCTTCGGGTCGTTGAGGTTGATTCCGACCATGGCCTCCCCGAGTCCCGCGCTGACGTCGGCAAGGATGGTGGGGTCGCTGTAGTGTGTGACGGCCTGGACGATGGCGCGGGCGCGGCGCGCGGGGTCGCCGCTCTTGAAGATGCCGGAGCCGACGAAGACGCCGTCGCAGCCGAGCTGCATCATGAGGGCGGCGTCGGCGGGCGTGGCGACACCGCCCGCGGCGAACTGCACGACGGGGAGGCGTCCGAGCTGCTTGGTCTGCATGACGAGGTCGTAGGGCGCTGCGATGCGCTTGGCGTAGGCGAAGACCTCGTCGTCGTCCATGTTGCGGAGCGCGCGGACGTCGCCCATGACGGAGCGGACGTGGCGGACGGCCTCGACGACGTTCCCCGTGCCGGCCTCGCCCTTGGTGCGGATCATGGCGGCGCCCTCGCGGACCCTGCGGAGCGCCTCGCCGAGGTCGCGGCAGCCGCAGACGAAGGGGACGCGGAAGTTGTGCTTGTTGATGTGGTGGGCGTCGTCGGCGGGGGTGAGCACCTCGCTCTCGTCCACGTAGTCGACGCCGACGGCCTCGAGGATCTGGGCCTCGACGAAGTGGCCGATGCGGGCCTTGGCCATGACGGGGATGGTGACGGCGCGCTTGATGTCGCGGATGAGGCCCGGGTCGGACATCCGCGCCACGCCACCCTGCGCGCGGATGTCGGCGGGGACGCGCTCCAGCGCCATGACGGCGCAGGCGCCGGCCTCCTCCGCGATGCGCGCCTGCTCCGGGGTGACCACGTCCATGATGACCCCGCCCCGGAGCATCTGCGCCAGCCCCACCTTGACGGAGAAAGTCGCCGACTTGGGCTGCTTGGATGGCTCCAGCAGCGCCGCGCCGTTGTTGCCGTACACCGTCACCACGCCGCTGCCGTCGGACGCCATTGTTCGGTTGGGTGTGGATTGGATTGGATTGGAGGCGTGGGGAGGAGAGAGAGGGTTCGCTGCTCTCCAGAGATTGCCTTCCCGACGGCCTCTCCCTTTTGCTTTCCTCGACTCGATCCAGGCGCCTTCTCTCCCCTACCTATCTATCCTCTCGGGAAGGTTCACGCAGGCTCTCTCAGGGTGAGGGGAGAAGAGGGGGTGGCGGCGGCGGGGTGGGTGGTGAAGTAAAATGGATGGATGGATGGAGAGAGCAGTGATGGGCCACTACAACCCTACCACTCGTAACGGGCGGCCCAAATCGGAGTGGGCTCCTTCCTCCTCACCCTTCACTTGTTGCTGCCGCCGCCGCCGCCGCCGCCGCCTTCGTTTATTGCGTTTCGATCGCAGCCACGTCATCACCTCCCTCTTCCTGTTGTAATATCTGATGATCTGACAGAGACGCCTGGGGTACAGAAGCAACCAAATCCCATCTCTCCCATGGTAATGCCTCAGCGGCCATGGTTATTATTATTATTTATTAATTATTATGGTTGGATTGGAGTTGATGACGATGGTGCATGCAGTCCTGCCCAGTTCACGAATCCAACATGACCTTGGCTTCCTCTCCTCCTTTCCTCCACACCGACTGAAAAGCTTAGTAATATATGGGTGCCACTACTTTCCAAGATTTTTTTCCTACACCTTTAGCTTTTCCATTATATTTCTTTATACCATATTATATGACAAAAGATGCACCTTTTCGTCCTTTTCTTATTACAGTATTATTAGTTTAAAACAAATTAACAAGCAGGCAGAGTGCACTTTGATTCTTGAACAGACGATAATAATACGCCAGGGAAACAACTAGTATACTGCATGGACAGAATCATACTAGGAAACATAAAAAAAGAAGAAGATTACGAGCAAGTTGGTGATGGTGACATGCTAGGGGACGGGGCGCGCGCGCATTTCTGATCTCTTTCCATTAGTTCCACACGCAGGCTTCAAAAGATTGCTACAGAGAGAGACATGAAAAGAAACAAACCGTGACTGGGACGAAGGCTTGCGTCTCTCTCGCCCCCCGGTCTCCCCCCATGCTGCTGCTTGCAGGTTCCATTTGGATGGGCTGTGATTGGCTCAGGGAGCTCCACTCCACCGGCTCCCACGCACACGTTCAGGACTTTCTTTTAGTGCTACCAAATTCACCGTGTCTTTTTCAGCCATGAAACAATATTTTCTTCACACCAAATCAGCCGCTATCCCATACGGTCTATGGAACTTACTTAGAATGTGTTTAGTTGTATTTCTCTGGCTAGGTTGGCTAGGAAAATAACCTAGGCTTCACTTAGGCTGTCCAAGTTAATGTAACCCTACTAGTGTTTGGTTGTCATGTGCTACCACAATCTGGTTAAGGTAGTTTTTGTTTGGTTGCCTGGAGTAGTTGGTACTGCTACATCTTCTCTGCACTGGCAAAGTTACCTCCATCATCTTCCTTACAAGTTCACACCATCAGATTCACCAGGTCCACTGGCAAGAGTTCTTCGAATTCAGCGACCTCACATATTCACGAGCTCGCAAGGTGAAGAAACCTGCCCTTGCTTCACCAATGCAAAAGAATAGAGAAATAACGATGATGAAGAACAAGGATTCATGGCGACTTCCGGCGATTCGGTGACTGCTGGACACCAATCCCATGATCCTGCAGCCATGCCTCGTTGCGCATGGTGGTCTCGTGGAAGTAGAGAGCCTCCTTGCGCGCATGCAGACGCGAGAAGTCCACCACCTCCGATTAGAGCTCGATGAACTCTGACGATGAAGCGAATGGCTTGGTGTTGTTGCTTGTTGCTGCTGCTGTCAGGTTCGGGGAGGAGGCGGTTGTGGCGCTTGGTGTGGTCGGCGGGGGCTAGCTGCGGTTGGCGTCGATGGCATCTGAGGCGAAGGATTTGGGGAGGAGGGGATTGGGGTCACTGCACCGGTCGCCGCCATGGCTCCTCGTCCGCGAAGAAGAAGAGGAGCGGTGACGAAGCATCCAGGATGGAGGCATTACCTAAGCTTGTGGCCGAGCAAGGCGCACAACTTGTAGGCTAGGGGGGGCACAACTGGGGGCACATAGGCAAAAACGCTCCTAGGGCACGACCCCTCCAGAAAGAAGGCGCTGCTAGGGCACGACCTCCAAGCCGAGGGCACAACTAGGGCACTACCCGTCCAGGGTGAGAGCATAGTTGGCGGTCGTAGTAGGGAACACTAGTGACGAGGGGGAAGGACCGATGATGGTGGCAAAATCACAGTGAGGAGCACACATTGGTTGGATTGAAGGGTGAGTTTTTCATGCTTTCGCTTCGATTCAGAACGATTCGTGGTAGGGAATTGTTATTAGTTCATACGATAAAACGATTCGTGCTGAACTATTATTCGTGGTTGGACCTCAGTTCAACTTACTTTACTTTTTCAAATTTAAATTGCTCGGTAACCCAAAAAAAATAAGACAAAATAACACAATTACTTGAAAACTTTAGCCACATTTATATAATGTGGATAAATTTTAATGCCCAAATAAAGCTTACTAATAGGACAATGTCATATATGGAACAAGTGTATTTTCTTACATCATATAAAGCAGTGTGATATATGTAGTCAGTGCATTTTCTTAGAATAGAAGCACTTCACATCTCGCCTAACGGTGTCAGTCCACAAAAGTGACTCTAGCTAGGGTCATATAGGGAAAGAAGTTTGGGCATAATGTGTTACAAAAAATGCTGAAATCCATAGGGCCCTAAAACAAATATCTGAGTTTCATAGTCATATATGGAATTTTGTCGAAATTAAACGACCAGCGAATTAAGCCTTTTTTAAACACTGTTCTAAAGTTGAAAATAAGCACTAATAAGCTGAAGCGAACAGAGCCATAAATTTGTCATCATCTAGTTTTGTTTTTCTTTTTCTTTGCAGCAAGCCGCGGCTAGTATGAGTGCCTGTGCGTGGTGGCGGCGGCTTGCCTGCAGCTTGTGCGCCGGCGGTGATAAGGAAGAAGCTGGTTATTTTCAGTATAATCTCTCGTGAAATTTGTAAATATTTGGGCAATTTATGTGTCCGCATGATTTTAATAATAGTCTAGCTAATATTCAAGCAATCAAGTCTTATCTATGCACATGAGCATGAGGGAAGTCAAAATTTTTTTCTTGAGAATACATGCTCTCACCAAATCTACTCTTAAATTCATATTGAGAAGTGTGCACACACATTTCAACGTGAATCTGTATTAAGATGTGTATACATATTTCTCAATATAAATTCAAGGATGGATGTGCTGAGAGTATATGCCCTCATGGTAAAAAAACTGCTTCCGTGAGCATGAATCTATACCCGTTTGGATAAATATGAAACCGAAACAAAGTTTAACGATCAGAATGATTCACTTTCTAAGTACGGAGACTAGGATGACACATGCCGCAATTTCGAGAACCGATCATGAACTTTACTCCTTATTTGATACTAGTAAAAGTACTCGTGAGTTGCAGCGAGAGAGTATCAAAATAAATTTCAGTCAACTTAATTATTAGTGACCGCGCGTTGCAGCTGGAGAATGTGAAAATAAATTTTCTCTCGTTAACTCAATTGGCTTCATAACCAATCTAGAAAAAAAGTAATTATTATACTCGCTCTGTTCGGCTGGCTAGATTGTACGGCTTGCTGGCTAATTGTTATAAAAGAAAAACAGTGCTGAATGGCTGGCTGATGCTGGCGGGTAAGTTCAAAAGAACAGAGCGTACTAGTACTGTTTGATTTGTGTATAAACATCTCTTTGCCAAAATAAACCAAAAAAGTTAAGTTTTATTTGCAGAATATCTCTTATTTTATTTGCTTCTCATTTGATTGGTCTTCCTCACTTTATCATATAGTATTAAAGTATAAGAAAGTAAAAAAAACAAGAAGAAGTACGTACTTACCTAGCCGTAGCGTTGCTGCAGGAGGTGGTCCACGGACGAGGCCCATCCTGGCTGGCCGTGCGTCGCGCCTAGGGTCGCGCCTGTTGAAGACCGGACGAAAAAAAGCGGGGAGAAGAAATCGTACTTTTTTAGATCTGTAAAAGTGACAATGTGTTATAATGGGAGAGTAACAAAATAAATTTTTATTAACTTAATTGTTTGTGACCGTACATTACGGCTAGAGAGTATCAAAATAAATTTTCATTAATTCAATTAGTTTCGTAACCAATCTAAAAAAAATAATTATTATACTCGTTTGACTTGCGTATTAATATTTCTTTAAAAAAAACCAAGAAATATATGAATATTTTTAACAGAATATCTCTTATTTTATTTGCATCTTATCTAGTTGTCTTCTTTTATTTTACCCTATGGTACTAATATTAATCGAGCACACAAGTTAATAAAAAAAACGTTAATATCTAGCTTTTGGGCTGCAGGTCCATTTGTATACAGATCGTCCATCGGACTGCATATGACTCGACTCCACGGGTTGACCGGCGATGGACCATGTGGTCCATGTCTGACTGCGTTGCATCGGTGGTTTTAATTGGACTCCCTTTTTTCCATTATTTTACAGGGACAGTGTCCGGACAATTACGAATTAGGAAGGCGGGACGAAAAAAAAAGTTAAAAATCTTCTCTCTTTATTAGTAGATATAGATATATCTGATTCAGGTATGACACGTGGGAAAGCTCATGGGAGTTTTGTGCAAGGGAAACTATTTGATTAAAATAGCTAAAAAAAATACAGCCTCTTTATTTTTTCACTCATTTGAAGGGCAAAGTAGAAAGCCAAAAGTAATCTAAGGTGCTGCGAAAATTACACTAGCTAGTGAAACAATTGCTTCGGTAAAAGATTACTGTGCATGCACATAGGTGTCATCTCGATCTCCCTTAGTTCTGAAGTACTTCATCAACCTAGACCAATGAAGAATATAATCGAGCGAGCGAAGTCACACAAGAATGATGCTGCGTCATTCACACTTACACATCAGGCACGCAGGAAGCCATTGAGCTCGAGCACGGCGTCGTTGACGCTGCGCCAGCTGGCCGTCTTCCAGAGCACGTACCCCGTGGCCATGCGGAACCGGCCAGGGCCGCCGACGACGGAGAGCTCGCGCACGGGCGCCCTGACATCCTTTCAGTCACTACTACACATTCAAACATTACTGCCGGACCATCACTATTGATTTGTTTTGGACCGATAGTGATAGGTCAGTTCAAACCCCAAATAATTGGACCAGGAGCCAACCGACAGTGAAGGTAGGTATCACTGTCGGTTCGTGGCTGGAACCGCATCACTGCCGGTTCCAATCACAAACCGGCAGTGAAACTATGTATCACTGCTGGTTCGTGGCTGAAACCGCCAGTGATAATGCTGCAGTATATAAGCTTGAGCTCGAGCTCCCTCCCTTCTCCTCTGTCCTAACGGAACAGAATGGTGCGCGGCTACTCTTCCCCTCCATTGTTGCGGCTGCTCTTCACCGAATTGCTCAATGAAACTCTTGCAAACTCAACCATGGTGAAGATCTTCTAACTTATTGTTAGTAACAAGCACACTCATTTGGATTTGTAGATTTACATTACTTTTGTGTTTGGAGATTAATTCTTATTGTAATTGTTTACTTCCTCCATTTTAGAGAGCACATTTGGGTTGGATCTTGAGGAAGGCATAAAGGTTGTGGTAAATCCACTATTCAAAATGTTAGTTAAAACCATTGGCACCTTTAATTTTAATTGGAGCTATATTATTATTCATGATCAAGAAGAGGGGTTACATTTTATAATTTGTTCCTTTATTTTTATGTGGCATGTTGTAGAATAATTATTTTTGGCAATTGTAATTTATGTGGCAACCATTGTTTGCAGCTACATTATTGTTTGTAAATTTTTTTGTGCAATTAATATTGTTTATGATGGAGCCTCAATTTTTCTTATGTTTTTTGAATCCATTTTTACACAGCATGTTGTAGAACAATTATTTTGTATGGGCTATCTATTTCAAATTTATAGCACGACCGATTTTAATTTTTATAGGACAAATAGTTTCAAATTTTTTCGAAGAATACATTAAGGTTCTGTGCTTCAAATAATATTGTTGCGAAAAACTTATTAAAATTTTCCTATGTTTTCTCTGTCCTGCTCATTTTTCCTCTGCAGGCATGGATCGAAAGTGGATGTACGATCTGTCATGTATAGACCAACGATACTTGACGGGCATCGATGATTTTATCAAGAAAGCCAGAGTCAATGCTGGAGACTCGCAACCTGTATTCTGCCCATGCAAAGATTACAAGAATACGAGAAAATAGGACAACGTGGAGCATATACGATTGCACTTGATTACCGGGGGGTTCATGAGAGACTACATGATTTGGACTATGCATGGGGAGGTTGGTCAAAATGGTGGATAAGAAAACAATGATGATTCCAAGAAGAAGCCACTTTCTCATATCTACCATCTAGTTAATGTGTTAAATAAGTAAGTGAACCCAATATTACAACACTATATTTTCTAATCACATAGCACATTGTAATGTCCATGGCCTTAATATTTTGTTTATAATGTCACACAGAATGAAGGCCTTACCTGACTGGAAAAATATCGATAGCAAGAAGCACAAGAATTGGAGTGAATCATTCACGGTTAAGTATATAGAGGATATCAAGACTCTAAACCAACCGACGGGGAACAACGAATGCAGGTTCTATGTGATGTGGGCTATGCTTGTCTACTTTGGTGAAAAAACCGACAAAGGAGATGAAACGGTACGTAGGCTTCCCAATTGTATTGTTTTTGTTTATGTTTTTGCATCTGAATATCATCTTGATTCAATTACAGCGCAAAACACACAGTCACAACCGCTTGATCGATTTCGAGATAAGAGGAATTCAAGAAGAACTAGCAAAGTTTTTCATCGACAAGGTATTGAGTAAGAACGAATCATTCTGTATTGTCAAGACCAAAAAGTTCAAAAAGTCTTATGGAAGAGAACATGTGGATAGCCTATTACAATACAACTCTTAATTATTTCGTTACTTATACGTTTTATTTTGTAATTTCTATAACATAAACGTTAATGGATTTGTAGTGACGTCGAGATCCACATCCATATCCAATTATTCGATTGCATCACCGCCAACACATCTCCCACCTCCCCCCCAAGACATCCCCTCAAATTAAAAATAAAACAATTAATAAAATACAAATTATAAAAATTATATCACTGCCGGGTCTTATTGCAAACCGGCAAGGTATCACTGCAGGTTTGTATTGCCAACCGGCAGTGATAGTTCACATATCATTGTCGGTTGGTAACACGAACCGGCATCACTACCGGTTTGGCAAATCCGGCAGTGATGTCATGAGTTCATCACTGCCGAGTTGGTTGTGCCGGTTCAAAATCCGCCAGTAAAGGGGTTTTGAACCGACAGTAATCGTTGAATATGGTGTAGCGGGCTCATCACCGCCACTGTACTGCCGTCGTCGGCCGACGAGCACGAGGTTCATGGACAGCAGCATCGCAGGGCGGGCCTCCTCCAGCGACGCCAGCATGTAGGTCCCCTGCGCGCGGCCGTCGGGGCCTGGACGCCCGGGTCGGCCCCTCCGTCAGCAGTCAGCACGTCGTCGATCACCGTCACGTCGCCGAACCGACGGTTTCCGGTGAGCAGCGGAGCCGCCGTGCTGCCATTCACGATCACCACGGCGGTGGGGTACCCGTCGTGCATGAACAGGTGCAGGTGCTGCATGCCGCCGCCGGTGCCGGTGCCGGCCCCGCAGGCAACGTCTACGGGAGCCCGGCGGACGACCGCGGCCAGCTGGGGCACAGCAATGGCCACCGCTAGTAGGGCTGCTGCGCGTGTGAACTGAGAAGCGAGGATACATCGTCTTGTTACACTAGTCGATCGATCTCGATGATGTAATGTGTGCGTTGTTGGAGATGTGTGGCCGTGGTTACTGACTTACGTAGCACCTGCAGCTAGATCATTGCTGACAAGAATTTTGGAGTTCCATTGCAGACAAGAATGCATGGGCGAGCGGGATCAGCCATATCCCTCTTGTTAAATAATTGGACAATTTTCAGATTAATATGCATATTAATTTCATAATATAAATCATGACGATCTCATAAACTAGCATCTATAACCCTAACATACTAGTTAGATTGAACAATATTAATAGCAAGCAACGCCATAATAGCAATCACCATGATCAACACAGCAGGTAAAATGTAACAAGAGATTGAATCACGTGGTGTGTACCTTCCGATTATAGGAGCAGGTGACGTAATTAGTGGTGGTGAAACAGAAGGAGATGTTGGTGACAATGGTAGAATGAAGTCGTCGATGAGTGATTGAGGAAGCGACTATAATAGCGGATGATGAATATGCTGCGACGTAGCGCCGCCTGACTTAGATGGAAGATGACCGGTCGTGGAAGTCGGAACAGTCGCGTGACGAGAGCTTCCCCAAAAAACTTTATTCGTCCTCTCCCGATGCAGGATCATAAAGACAAAGGTTTTGAAGACCTACTCTCCCAACCGCCAGTACACACAGGCGGTTTGGATAGACTACGGAGGCAACCTAATAGCAAGAGAGGAAATACTAATTGATGATATATGGAAATTATTTTCTACTCCTAAGGAGTAGTTATTTCCATATCTACTTCCTCCGTATCGGGATTAGATGATGTTTAGGACAACGACAAGGTCTCCAAAACATGACTTTGACTTCATATTTCTATAAAAATACTTATTGAAAAATTATATATGTTTACTTTTATGAGAGTGCTTTTAAAGGCAAATCTATTTATATAGTTTTTATATTTTCAAACTTAATAATTTAAAAGTTATTCATGATTTATATTCCTAACGTTTGAACAAAATCTTTTTCAAAACATCATCTAATTCTGATATGGAGGAAGTATATCTCTAGAACTAGATCATCTATGGTCCGAAAGAAAATATATATAGACAAAGTATATGGTCATACTAAACCATTTAGAGTACACTGGTACAGAAATGGCCTTTGTTCCCGGTTGGGAAACTCCTTTAGCCCCGGTTTCCCAACCGGGAACAAGCTTCCGGGAGTAAATGTCACCCCTTTTAATCCCAGGTCCAAAACCGAGATTAAAAGTGGACCTTTAGTCCCGGTTTGAAACACAAACCGGGACTAAAAGGTCTGCAGCCCAGACCACGTGTCCTCGGGTCTGTGGAACCTTTTAGTCCCGGTTTGTATCAATAATCGGGACTAAAGCCTTCCTTTTTTTTGTTTTTCGTGTTTTTTTAGTTCATTATTCGTTTTGTTTTTTAATTATGATTTCGATTTAAAATTATCTATACACACACATATTACATATATATATATATACATATATATATATTTTACATATATATATGTAAAATATATATGTATATATATATTATATGTGTGTGTATCGGTTTTGACAAAGGGCACAATACGACATAAGACATATATATATTACAAACTACATATATATATATATATACATATACATATACATATATACTAGAGAGTTTAACACTTTTTTCACTCCAAATTCCTCTCCAAAAGTTTTCACTCCAACATATATATATGCCCTTCAGTCATCTTTATCACCACCGTTGCCCGGCTTCCAAGATTCATTAGGGTCATTGTAAAATTCTCCGGAGGAATTCAAAACTTGATCATTAAGAAACCCTGCTATGATCTCTTGAATTGCCTTGAGCTCGTCTTTTACCAGGACCTTTTTCTTTAAATAATCAGTCTTCAAATAGAGTCAAAGGGAAAGGTATTAATATATATGATTATATATATATATATATATATGTATATATACATTTGTGTGAGTTAATATGAGATCGATTTAACGTACTTTTAGCTTCTCCCGGTCAGTTCTGACTGAGTACAGCCTCATGAACTCGCAGACATAGTATCCACAAGTGTTATTCCCGGGTTGTTGCCGCAGAACCCACTTTACAAGACAAAAAAGATTGTCATCCGATCCGGACAATACATATATATAGATACATATATAACATGAATGGCCTCTAAGTATATATACTTACCATGTGTGGGATTATAGTCAGTGGTGCTTTGCAATGTATGAGGTCGTATTTCTCAATGAATCTTTTCCAAACACTGCCAATCAAAATAAAAATATCCAATGATCGATGTGAATATTTTCCAAACACTGCAATTGAAGAAGGTAAGGAGAAATAAATTATCTCTGAAAAATATCTATCATATCTTGGATTTGGTCCAGTCTCTTTCTCATAGAATCTAAGATCTCCATGTGGCTTTGTTGAAGATCGATGACGATCAATATCCAATGATCGTTAAAGATGTAGGGGAAGAGTATATGTTTCTTACCGCATTGCTTTGTTAAGAACTTCATGAGATTCTTCTCTGTGTCTTCTTTCCATGTTGGGTTGGGTGTAGGGTGTTTGAATACAATATGTGGATCAATGAAACCAACTTTATTAGACCCTCTCTGTTTGCACATTTGCATCTCATAGCTGCATATATATAGAGAGAGAGTAAGGATATATATATATATAGAGAGAGAAAGATTTGAATTGCAGAAAGAAAGTACACTTACAGACAATAGCAGCTCATTATTGTTTTGTCGAGGGAGTCCATGTGGCATAGTTGGTGTAATTCAGCAAAGTCAACAAACATAATATCATCGCCACGGAACCAATGTTGGTTTCTAATTCGGACAGAAATCCAAGACTCACCTCGTGTACATGCCCAAAGGTACCACTTGTTTAGCAAGTACATTTGCGTACCTAGTTGACTGAGGGTTTTTGGATTCCATAGACTCCGACCATGTTGATATTTCCTCCACTCGTCAACTACTTGCTCTTTCTCCACTTGCTCCCATCCAACCATTTGGGCAAGGTTCATACTAGTTTCCGTCATGAAAGCTTCAAACTCGTTCAAATTGACCTCACCAGGTACCTGGATGTGGTCCATAAATGAGCCATATTGATTCAGTATCTGATCACTAACAATTAGCGGGGGGCTTGCTTGCTTGTCTTGTTTGCCGAGTTGCGGAACATCTTTCCCTGCCTTCTTCTGTTTGTCAATAGACTTCGTGAGAGAGCGGTCATAGTCCGATAGTGACAGGGGCTGTTTAGCTTCTCTCAACTTCTTCTCGTGCTCCATCCTTTTTTGCCTTAAAGCATCGCGAGGCAGATAGTAGTACGGTTGCACTTTCTTTTTCTTCATCTCTTCTGTCTCCTTTGTTTTTCTTGTGAAAAAATCTGCGACTTGTTTTTTCACCGCAATATCTAACTCCTCTTTAGTCTTTTCACCAGGCAGTTTCTGAGGAATGGGTTGCTTTGTTTGCCTGGTGGCTTTCTTCTTTGCGGGCGGGGTTGGTTGCACTACCTGCGTTGGAGGCCTCTTAGTAGATGGCTTGGTAGGTGGGGGAGGTGTTGGAAGTCGTGGCGGCGATGACGGCTTTGCTGTTGGTGGAGGTAATGGCGCCCTGCCTGGTGTAAACACATCTTCGTACTCGCAGCTCAGAGCACTTTGATGGTCTGGGGAACGGATTATTGGACTTGGCCTTTGCTTCTGTTCTTCAGGACGAGGCGGCGGTGGCGCCCCTGGAATAATAATGTATCGCTTGCGCCATACAATGAATGTCTTCTCAGCTTCTCCTAGTGTCTTCTCCCCATCACCTCCTTCAATTTCAAGAGGCACATTACCAAAACCTTTGGTAACTCTATCTACCGAGACACTAGCATATCCAGGTGGTATTATTCTCCCATGGATAGTGGGTGTCTTGGTCGGGTCTACCGGGTTTACAATACCGGTAGCAACCATGACTATGGAGTTCCCCTGTGCAATGTGCAGCTCACACGGTGTAAGTGGATTAGTGATATCATCCACGGGGAAGCGCAACGCTCCGTCATCTTCCTGATTTGGCACCTCAGTAGAAGCACAACTGCTTTTTGCAAGATTTTCTGGTTGGCTAACTCCTTCTGATGTATGTCTACTCAATGCTAATTCCAATTGCCTTACTATTTCCTCTTGCATTCTTGCTTCAAGTTGTTTCTCACGTTCATGAGACTGACGTAGCGCTTCACGTGACTCGAGAACATATTCTTCTAACTTGCGCATCCGCTCTGCCTCCTCTTTCTTCCTTTTTCGATGGCTTCTGTAGCTATCTTTGTCCTCAGGGAAACCATGTTCCCAAGTCACACCCGGTCCCAAGCCTCTGGTTCGACCAGGGTGCTCAGCGGTACCAATGGCATATGTCAGTTCGTCCTTCTCTCTATTCGGCCTGAATACCTTTTTCTCTTTAGCGTGCATAATATATTGCAATCTTTCTGCTGCGTCTACAAGTTTCTGGCCATGAACTACCTTCCCGGTCTGCAGGTCAAGACTTCCCCCATGACCAAAAAACCATTGTTTCGCACGTACAGGCCATGCAGCTGATTCTGGTATGAGCCCCTTGGCTAAAATATCAGCTTCCAATTTTTCCCACTTGGGAATGGCAGAAGGGTAACCACCTGATCCCAAGTGATGGTGGTATTCCTTTTTGCGAGCATTCTCAGTGTTTCTTCTGACCCATGTCTCACCCTCTTCCGATAACTTGTACTGTACAAATTCATCCCAGTAGGGCCTACACTTTGTGATCGGACCAGTGGCTCGATCAAAATCTGGCGTCTTGTTCTCCTTCACATATGTCTTGTAGAGACTTTTCTTCCAACTCTGAAACTGTGTGGCCATCTTCTTCATTGCCCAGCGCCTAACTAGCGACTTCAAGTCTTCGTTGTTGAACTCTGGATAATTATCCGTTTCTAGCGTGAAATGTTGAAGAATATCATTCCACACTAGATTCTTGTCAACATCAGAAACAAAGCTGACATCAGGAGCACTAGGCTTTGCCTTCCATTCTCGTGCACTGATCGGGATCCTGTCTCTTACAAGGTATCCACAATGGTTCACGAATTTCTTTGCATGTGGTCCTAATGGTTCGCCCGTATCTGTGTTGAACTCTGTGATCACAAAGCGACCCTCTAATGGCTTCTTCGGGCCCCGGACTCCTTTGTTCTTGCCCGTAGATGTCGTCGTTCCAGATGGCAACAAAATTAAGTTAAGAAATAAATATTTAATAAGTATCGGTGACCACGCATATAATGATTTCGTAACTATGTGTTCGCAATAAATAAATACCTCGCCAGTAGTATTATCTGCAACATTGTCTTGCTGCACATTCCCATCATCCACTAAGTACTGACTCCCGTCGTCTTCTCCCTCCGGCCAGTGTTGACTACCAGTGTTGATAATGTCCATCATTTCTTATTCCATATTGGCTCTATCTCCGGCCATCTAGAGGAGAAAAATTATTAATGTTAATATTGCATGTGGAACAAAAGAGACAGAAAATCTAAACCCTAGCCCTAACACTAATTAAACCGTAGCCCTAAACCCTTACACTAAACCCTAGCATCTTCTTTATAATACAATTAATTAGTGTAAGCTAATAACTAAACCAACTAGCTAGAAAAACTAAACTAAAACTAATTTACTAATTAATTACTAATATATTAACCTAAACTAATCTAAAACTAATTTACTAACTAATTAACTAATTAAACTATCTAAACTAAACTAAATTAATGAACTAACTAAAAATAAAACAAACTAACTAAATGAAAAAAAGCTAGCGTATACCTCGGCTGTAGGGCGCGGCGCGCGCGGTGAGCAGAGGAGAGAGGGCCGGCGGCAGATCGCGCGTGGGGGTCGGCGTCGAGGCCCGCAGAGGGGCAGTCTGCGGCGGCGGCCGGCAACACGGAGGCTGCGTGCGGCGGTCGAGGAGGCGGACGGGCGCGCGGCGGTGGCGGAAGGCGTCGATCCCGCGCGAGGCGGTGGCGGGCCGGGCGTCGAGATCCTGCGCGAGGCGGTGGCGAGCTCGAACAGGTCAGGGCGGCGCGCGGGCGGGCGGGCGTCGCGCCGGCAGGGCACTGGCGACCGGCGTCGGTTGGAGCAGTCCGAGAGGTGGCGGCGGCGTCAAGGGCGAACGGCGTGAAAAGAAGAAGTCCGATGGATCGAGGTTGAAGGCGAGTTCAATATATAGGTCGGGACTTTTAGTCCCGGGTCTAATCCAAAACCGAGACCAAAAACTTTTAGTTCCGGTTCCAACCAGGAACCGGGACTAAAGCTCATACTTTTAGTCCCGATTCTTGGTAGGAACCGGGACTAAAAGTGTGTTTTTTGGCGGGGCTGAAAATTTCGGCCCACCTTTAGTTCCGGTTGCAGCCTACAACCGGGACTAAAAGTGAAATTTTCTGTTCACCTCCCGCCAACTGGATCATTTCTTTTTGTCTTACTTTATAATACTTATAAACCTTACTAATTCAATAGTAAATGGAAATGTTAACAAAAAAAATTTTAAAAAAAAGGTTCCTGCTTTATTTCACTGCATATTACACAGAAGAAAAATCTTTTACCTGTATTTCTTGATTTCTTTACAAATATTAATAGTAATATACGATAATAATCATTAATTCATTAATGCAAAAATGTAGTGCTCAATAAATATAAATAACATGGTTGGTATTTGACAGAAAAGTTGTTTTCAATTTATTTCAATATAAATTCATGGATCTAATGTCTCACAATTATGACATAATAGCTAAATTCGCTCTAAGCAATCACAGTAGTGAACTTTTTTCAAATATATGTCCCTTGATTAGAATCGACGTAGCCATGGGGTGTCTTCATTATTCAATAGGATGCTTGGGTCTTTGTTGACCATGAAGGGTGGGATTCGATCATCCTTCTCATAATCTTCTGATGTGTCTGTCTTATCTTCAATTCCCACTATATTTTTTTTCCTGAAAGAATTATATGACGCTTTGGCTCATTGCTAAATGGGTTCTTATCGTTTTTTCCTCTTTTCGGTTTCGAAGACATGTTATTGACATAGAATACCTGGTTGACATCCTTGGCAAGCACAAATGGTTCGTCTTTGAACCCACTGTTATTGAGGTCCACTATTGTCATTCCATACTGGTTGTCCACTGTTACCCCGCCTCCGGACACCTTTACCCACTGGCACTTGAACAAAGGAACTTTAAAAGTAGGTCCATAGTCTAATTTCCATATCTCCTCTATGCGGCCATAGTATGTTTGCTTAGTCCCGTTCGGGTCTGTGGCATCTATGCAGATACCACTGTTTTGGTTGGTGCTCCTTTTATCTTGGGCTACTGTGTAGAATGTATTTCTATTTATCTCGTACCCTTTGTATGTGAGGATATGCCATGATGGTTTCCTAGCCAACAAACACAGTTGCTCCGGAATACTCTCATCATCCTGACATTATTTTCGTAACCAACCGCTAAAAGATTCTATGTGATGGCGCGAAATCCAAGCTTCAGACTTGCCTGGAAACTGTGATAGTAGGAATTCCTTGTGTTTGTCCATATATGGCTCCACCAAGGTGGAGTTTTGCAGAACTGTGTAGTGTGCTTTATTGAAATAATCGTCACCCTGACCGATATATGTTTTCTTCACTAGTGTCCCCTTTCCACTTAGCCTCCCCTCATGTCGTGATTCTGGAACACCAATTGGGTCTAGATCAGGAATAAAGTCAACACAGAACTCAATGACCTCCTCGGTTCCGTAGCCCTTCGCGATGCTTCCTTCTGGCCGAGCACGGTTGTGAACGTATTTCTTTAGGACTCCCATAAACCTTTCAAATGGGAACATGTTGTGTAGGAACACAGAACCTAGAATAGTAATCTCCTTGACCAGGTGAACTAGGAGGTGCGTCATGATATTGAAGAAGGATGGAGGGAAAACCAACTCGAAGCTGACAAGACACTGAACCACGTCATTATGCAGCTTAGCAAGATCTAGAGGATTGATTGCCTTCTGAGAAATTGAGTTGAGGAATGCACATAGCTTCTTGGTGGCTAGACGTATATTTGGAGGTAGAATTCCTCTTAATGCAACTGGAAGCAATTGTGTCATGAGCACGTGGCAGTCATGGGACTTTAAGTTTTGGAATTTCTTCTCTAGCACGTTTATTATACCTTTTATATTTGAGGAGTATCCAGATGGTACCTTGATGCTGTCTAGGCATTCAAAAAGGCTCTCCTTCTCTTCTTTGCTAAGACTGTAACTAGCAGGTCCTAAGTATTGGCGTCCATCAGCTGTCTTCTCGTTCAAACGCTGCAGGTCCTCTCGTGTTTCAGGTGTGTCCTTGCTCTTCCCGTACACACCCATGAAGCCAAGCAGGTTCACACAAAGATTCTTTGTTAGGTGCATCACGTCAATCGTATTGCGGATCTCTTGGACTTTCCAATATGGTAGCTCCCAAAATATGGACTTCTTCTTCCACATAGGTGCATGACCGCTAGCGTCGTTCGGAAAGGGTTCACTGCCAGGTCCCTTTCCGAAGACTACTTTCACGTCCTTGACCATATCGAGTACGTCCTCACCGGTGCGGTTGATAGGCTTGGACTTGTGGTCCGCCTTACCTTTAAAATGCTTGCCTTTCTTTCTTACAGGGTGATTCGTAGGCAGGAATCGATGATGCCCAAGGTAGACAACCTTTCTACATTTTTTCAAAAATATACCTTTAATGTCCGTGAAATAGTGCACACATGCATTATATCCCTTGTTCGACTGTCCTGAAAGATTACTTAGAGCAGGCCAATCATTGATTATTACGAACAACAATGCACGGAGGTCAAAGTGCTCCTATTTGTGCTCATCCCAAACACGTATACCTGGTTTGTTCCACAAAAGCAGTAGTTCTTCAATTAGTGGCCTCAGGTACACATCGATATCATTGCCAGGCTGCCTTGGTCCTTGGATTAGCACGGGCATCATAATGAACTTTCTCTTTATGCATAACCATAGAGGGAGGTTGTAGATACATAGTGTAACAGGCCAAGTGCTATGACTACTATTCTGCTCCCCGAAAGGATTCATATCATCCGTGCTTAAAGCAAACCTTATGTTTCTTGCGTCCCCTGCAAAATCTGGGAACTCTCGATCGATTGCTCTCCATTGAGACCCATCAGTCGGGTGTCTCAGCATATTGTCTATCTTACGGTCTTCTTTGTGGCACCGCATTAACTTTGCATGCTCTTTGTTTCTGAACAAACGTTTCAAGCGTGGTATTATAGGAGCATACCACATAACCTTGGCGGGGATTTTCTTTCTGGTTCTTTCATCCTCAACATCACCAGAGTCATCTCACCTGATCTTATACCGTGATGCATGGCATACCAGGCAAGAATCCAACTCCTCGTACTCCTCGCCACGGTAGAGGATGCAATCATTAGGATATGCATGTATCTTTGTGATTTCCAATCCCAGAGGGTAGACAACCTGTTTGGCTTCATAGGTAGTGGCTGGTAATTCGTTATCCTTTGGAAGCATCTTATTTATTTTTGTAAGCAACTCCCCAAATCCCTTGTCGGATACACCATTCTTTGCCTTCCATTGCAACAACTCTAGTGTGCTACCCAATTTTTTCTGTCCTGCATCACAAATTGGGTATAGCAACTTCTTGTGATCCTCTAGCATACGCTCGAACTTGATCTTCTCCTTTTCACTTTCGCATTCTCTCTTTGCATCGCAAATAGCCTGAGCAAGATCATCAACGGGATCATCTTGTGCTGGTACCTCTTCTTCAGCTTCCTCCATTGGAATATCATTGTCATAGTCAGCAATAGTGTCACCATCATCCCATTGTTCTTCGTCTTCTTCCATTATAACGCCTCTTTCTCCGTGTTTGGTCCAGCAGATGTAGTTTGGCATAAAACCTGACTTGAACAAGTGAGAATGAAGAATCCTTGAGCAAGAATATTCCTTCAAATTCTTACATACAGCACATGGGTAGCACATGAATCCATCCCGCTTGTTTGACTCAGCCACATTTAAGAAAATATGCACGCCCTCAATGAAATCTTTGGAGCGACGATCAGTGTTGTACATCCAATGCCGACTCATCTACATTACAAGACAAACGAACATATATCACAATACTGGACATTAATTAATTTATGGAAGCCTCGCTGCAATGTAGACAGTCACAACTAGTACTAAACTAATTAAACCTAAAATACAATTCAACAGCCTAAGCATATCACGACCGATCTCAACTAAAACAGACAAATTATTCGTCTGTTCAACATCAATAGTCTTCGTTCACGGGCTTAGTGCCTCATCAGCTAGCTCATCACCCACCGCAGCCGCCTCTGCAAGAGTTCCAAACACGTGTTTGGCATACTCTTCTTCCCAGTACCACCCTGGACATCCACTGCCATCCCACTGAAATTAAGACAAAAATACATAAGTTTAGTAAAAAAAATACATAATTTATTATATATAATCATCAAATGCGATGGAGTAACTCACATTACGATCCGAACACTTGTAGAAGATGCGCCCCTTATTGGGACCCTCCTTCTTCACTCGAAACTCAAGCACATTTTTTTTCTTGCACTCGCCCCACTCAATGAGAGGGAGGTCTGGTCTCAGCCTCTTTTGAACCCGATGATAGGCCGACGACCCGGAAGCATTCGTCATCTACTCTTTACTCTCTAGACTCAAATTTGTACAGCACTTAAATTCCTAATAATGTATTTTAACAAGTGAAACAAAAAATAAAACTCCTAAAATTAAAATCACAAATATATACATACAACATTTGAGTAACAAATGTGAGGTATGCGTACTATAAATCTTTTTTCAACCAAATATACAAAGTATCACTGAGCTTGAAATATAAATTATTGGAGAAATATCAAGTGATTTTGAGCTTGAAATATAAATTATTGGAGAAATATCAAGTGATTTTGACCTTGAAATACAAATTATTGGAGAAATAACCATAGAAATATCCTAGTGATTAAACAAGAGAGAATAAAGATATTAACCTTTGCAACCGTAGAATTGAAGAAGTTGGAGGAGTAACCTAGCCAAAAGCTCCACACTTGAGCTGAGAAGAAGCAAGAACATGCACGAGCAGAGCATGAACAGCATGAATGGCTCGGGGCCTCGGGCTCGGGGGGAAGAAAAGGTTTAAATTGGAAGGGAGGAACATTAGTCCTGATTTAGGCTACAAACCCAGGCTAAAAGTTAAGATTTAGTCCCGGTTCTGCCCATAAACCGTGGTTAAACTTTTAGTCCCGGTTGATGATCAAAACCGGGACTAAAGATAGACTTTTAGTCCCGGTTTTAATCATCAACCGGGACTAAAAGCTCCCTAGCCGTTGCAAGCCGTTGGGAAGGAGGATTTAGTACCGGCTGCTATATCTAGCCGAGATTAAAGGTTTCTTTCTTCCCGGGCGCAAAAAATTCCGATACTAAAGCCAAAATTGGTAGTGGATCAAAAGTCTGCTCTCTACTAGTGGTAGTATGTGGTTATACTTTTTTGTTATCCATATAGTATATGGTTATACTTTTTAATATACTATTGCAGTGGTATTTTAGTAATATATTTAAAAATATGGGCTCTGTTGAAAAAAATTCACATACTAAGATTTAAAGTATCTTAAATTGAGTATATAAGCATATTCAAACTGATAAAATAGTATACACGTATATACAATTTAGTTTATTGAAGATGAAAATAACTACTTCCGCGCGCACACACACACAAGTTATAGTCTAGATCTATACCTGGGGCCGGCCCCGCAGGCAACGTCGACGGGAGCCCGGCGGACGACCGCGGCCAGCTGGGGCACAGCAATGGCCACCACTAGTAGGGCTGCTGCGCGTGTGAACTGTGAAGCGAGGATACATCGTCTTGTTACACTAGTCGATCGATCTCGATGGTGTAATGTGTGCGTTGTTGGAGATGTGTGGCCGTGGTTACTGACTTACGTAGCACCTGCAGCTAGATCATTGCTGACAAGAATTTTGGAGTTCCACTGCAGACAAGAATACATGGGCGAGCGGGATCAGCCATATCTCTCTTGTTAAATAATTGGACAATTTTCAGATTAATATGCATATTAATTTCATAATATAAATCATGACGATCTCATAAACTAGCATCTATAACCCTAACATACTAGTTAGATTGAACAATATTAATAGCAAGCAACGCCATAATAGCAATCACCATGATCAACACAGCATGTAAAATGTAACAAGAGATTGAATCACGTGGTGTGTACCTTCCGATTATAGGAGCAGGTGACGTAATTAGTGGTGGTGAAACAGAAGGAGATGTTGGTGACAATGGTAGAATGAAGTCGTCGATGAGTGATTGAGGAAGCGACTAGAATAGCGGATGATGAATATGCCGCGATGTAGCGCCGCCTGACTTAGATGGAAGATGACCGGTCGTGGAAGTCGGAACAGTCGCGTGACGAGAGCTTCCCAAAAAACTTTATTCGTCCTCTCCCAATGCAGGATCATAAAGACAAAGGTTTTGAAGACCTACTCTCCCAACCGCCAGTACACACAGGCGGTTTGGATAGACTACGGAGGCAACCTAATAGCAAGAGAGGAAATACTAATTGACGATATATTGAAATTATTTCCTATTCCTAGGGAGTAGTTACTTCCATATCTACTCCCTCCGTATCGGGATTAGATGATGTTTAGGACAACGACAAGGTCTTCAAAACATGACTTTGACTTCATATTTCTATAAAAATACTTATTGAAAAATTATATATGTTTACTTTTATGAAAGTGCTTTTAAAGGCAAATCTATTTATATAGTTTTTATATTTTCAAACTTAATAATTTAAAAGTTATTCATGATTTATATTCCCAACGTTTGACCAAAATCTTTTCCAAAACATCATCTAATTCTGATATGGAGGAAGTATATCTCTAGAACTAGATCATCTATGGTCCGAAGAAAATATATGTAGACAAAGTATATGGTCATACGAAACCATTTAGAGTAGTATGTGGTTATACTTTTTTGTTATCCATATAGTATATGGTTATACTTTTTAATATACTATTGCAGTGGTATTTTAGTAATATATTTAAAAATATGAGCTCTGTTGAAAAAATTCACATACTAAGATTTAAAGTATCTTAAATTGACTATATAAACATATTCAAACTGATAAAATAGTATACACGTATACACAATTTAGTTTATTGAAGATGAAAATAACTACTTCCGCGCACACACACAAGTTATGGTCTATATCTATACCTATACTACCTATTACTAAAGAGGGAAAATTTGTTCCAAAATTTTTGGTTCACTTTTTTGGTCTGCCACCGCCCACTCCCAGATGTCGCGCGCCTTCCCCACAACGTAGTATCTCGCCTCGGCTTCCCCACAACGCACTCTTCGCGGACGTTCGTCATCGACCTTCCCCACAACGCGCGCTTCGCCCGCAAATGAGTCCAGCCTCGACACGAAGGCCACCATCGGGGTCGAGTTTCAGACCCGGACGTTCGTCATCGCCTCGCCTTCCCCACAACGCACTCTCCGTATGCTCCCTATAAGTTATGATAATCCAATATGGATTCATTGTTTGTACATTTTGTATGATAGTCAATGGAGCTGACCTCGGGTGATTTTCATTCCTGGCTAGAAAAGCATGGAAGAGCTGTTTTTATTCACGGGCACCTACTCGACGCCAATAATTAAATGACAAACATTTTGGGCATTCTCTTGTTCGGCCCAACTTCAACAAAATGCACACGGACCAACAACCTATTCAGGGGCTGAGAGTTTCTGGCCTAATATAAGTGGATGCCATCACCATCACCTGGCCCATTGTGTTTTTATTTTATAAGCCCTGAATGGGAATTTTTGGCACGACAAGAGACCATGCAGCACCATCGCCGTGCATACTGTAACACCCTATTTTTTGGCATGTTCTAAAATAGATAAAATGGAATTTATTATGCATTTTCATGATCATGAAACATAGAAAAAGTATTTTTATATAAAATTAAAATCAAATATAAGGTATAAACATGTGTTTGATGCACTCATGCCTCTGTTTTTTTATTTCTTTGTGATGTTGGTTTTGTTTCAAAATTTCAAACGGAATAAAATGATTTAAAAAAGGGTTTGAAATTTGTTTAGAAAATAAAAAGGGGAAAAAAAAAGAGAAAACCTTACCTTTCCTTCGTGGCTTCGCCCAAAGGCCTTGTCAGAAACTGAGCATTTCGGTTTGGATCTGGTTCTAACGAAACTAACTAAATTTTCTTAGCAGAGATTAAGAAAAAAAAAAGATGTACATGTTCTAGATCAAATTTAGGCCACACTAACTATATTTTAGATAATAATTGATAAGGGAACAGTAGCAATATTGTAACACAAATACATTGCAATTCAATATGAGACACTACATATAAACCAAACATAGTCTCACAAAATGCAAAATAGCAAACTAAAATTCATGTATTTTGATTTTTTTCGTTTAATTCAGTTATCTTTGAGTAGGAACTGAAATTCTTTGGTTAGTTCAGTTCCTTCCTATCTGGAACCGGTTTCTTTAGTTCTGATTTTTTTCAATTTCGATTCCTTCCGCTGGGTTTTTCGGCTTCAATTAATTAGATGCCCAACCCTGTGTTCAGGAATAACGTGTCGCTGCCCATGCAGAATGCGCAAAGCAAGATCGATAGATGGCATGGCAAGGATGAGGCACCTAAGCCGCGAGTGATGGGATCCAAGGCAATAGTGACGATTAGCACAACACATGTTTAAACACAAATTGTCGTGATATTATTTTGTTCTTAAGAAAAGAAACAAAAAGAACAACATTAGGAGGAGGAAAACAATAGGAGGCACTAAACTCATGTCATGTTCCCTTTTTTAAAAAGCTTGTCAACTACTAAGTTCAACAAGTTTTCGACATATACACAGTTGGCTTTGGTCGTTTGTCCATCTAAAGTCATTCTATATAATTTTACCATTTGGCGTATGTTTTCAGAGGCAGCTTTAGATCTAGCCATCTACAAATAGGGCCGTTTGTAGAGGCAGCCAAAAGTATCCAAAAATATCTATGCGACAAGGTAGGTTGTGCGTTTCGAGTGCTCTTAGGATTGATAAACATCGCACTTAAATGATTATAATCTAATTGCTATTCATATCAATTTCCAGGATTGATTACACGACAAAAAAAGGGAGTTGAGCAAATAGTTATTCCTCGGTTTCATATGATTCTTCCTCGGGTGTGCTTGCCCTGACAACTGACATACACTCATGGTTGGGTCTTATATGTGGTTGAACCGCCCAAGCTGCACTACGCCTTATTTGGCCATCACTGTCTGTTGGAATCCCCCCTTTACTGTCGGTTTTTGAACCGGCAGTATCAACTCGGCAGTGATGTGCCTCCCTCATCACTGCTGGTTCTAGAAAGCCGATAAAATAGCCCAAAAAATAACAAAAATATTTTTTTAAATACCAGGGAGAGGCCCACTAGCCAGTCACAAGTCACATGATTTTTCACACGAAAAACACGCACTTCACGGCCACCGGCACTCAAACCCGCGACCTCCTACTCCACGCGTTCCTCGCCTAACCACTGCACCTGTAAGACATTTGTGTCGAATAGAGATATTCGTCCACCTCATTCTATCATCATCCGGTTTTTGAATTGAGTATTTAGTACCCTAAACGAATTCAAATGAAAAATTTAACTACAAAGTTGCATAACTTTTCGAGATCTGCAACTTTTATATTGGAAGTTTCTCCATCCAAAGTCGTTTACAAAATTTGAATTTCAAATTTGATAAATTCAAACGTATTTTTCGCTAGCAAGATGATTTCAAATGAAAAAGTTATCAACTACAAAGTTTCATAACTTTTCGAGATCTACAACTTTTATTTTGATAGTTTCTCCATCCGAGGTCATTTGAAATCTTCAAATTTTCAAACTTTTTAAAATAATATCAGTGGCGGTTCGTGGCTAGAACCGGCAGTGATGCCTATTTTCAGTGGCGGTTCGTGGGTAGAACCGGCAGTGATGTGAACCGGCAGTGAAGATCCGAATATCACTGCTGGTTCATCTTATCACTGTCGGTTTGTGGCAAGATCGAACCAACAGTGATGTGCCGAGAAGTATTATCACTGCCAGTTTGTAAAAATCCGGCGGTGATAGGCCGACAGTGATGTTCGAATCTGTAGTAGTGTTGGAACCTGATTGTGACATTGGCGTGAAACCCATATTAGTTTAGAAACACTTAATACTCTCAGCTGCTCGTTGGTGGAAAGGTGACGACAAATGCATGTCATGTTAGATTTTTGCACAGTTGCACATCATTCGGTGCTTGGTACGACAAAACCGCCAACAAGGGTGAGGGAATCCTTGCATTTGCTCTTAACTTCTTTTTCCTGGTAACAATCCTCCTCACCCCAAGCTTGACGTGTCACAAGCATGGCAAAAACTAAGGAAAAAACCATGAGTTGAAGGATTACTTTTGTATTTATCATGAATATGTTTATGTTTTTATGTCTACGGTGGTTCCTCTATCGCTCTCTCTTAGGCTACAATGCACTACACACATCTATTTATAGCATAGGAGCGAGTCCCATGACAAGTTAATGCCAAGGAATTCTTTACTGATAGTACCTCTTGGAAAGTCAGGTTCATATAAAAACATAAATGCTTAGAAATCTTTGACAATAAAAGAGAGCCATGGAACAAAAAAAATTAATGTAAAGAATCCATGTGATCGATGAGGAGACTAAGGGTTGGTAGAATACAGGGATATAGTTCATTTACTTTTAATACTTTGGCAGCTCCAACGGCAACAAGTTGTATGCGGTGTGCTGTATGCGGTGTCGGCTTTCAAAAAAAAAAAAGGCTTTCAAAAAAGTTGTATGCGGTGTGCGAAAGGCTATTGGGGTTCTGAACCAAAAAAAAGATACGATGCATTTATTTTTAATACTTCGAGAGGCTCACGTCACGATGCTTAGAGTTGGACCAATCATCACAGATTGTCGTACCAACTAATTCTCCCACTCATGGCTGCACATGCTACTTTGTTCTTGGGCTCCAAAATCATATTGGGCTATACACATCTTCCTCACTAATCTTTTGGTTCTAAATCACAAAATATTCTAACTTTTCATATACATAGCTTTTACTATGAACTTAGATATATATTATATCTGCACACATAGTAAAAGCAACGTATTTTCACTTATCAAAAAGTAAACGCAAAGCAAAGGGTGGGAGCCGGTGGCCAGTACAAACCGTAAAGATAGTTGTGCGGTTGGAACGTCATTGACGATGACGATGGAGATTAGAAGGAATAGATGGTCTCGTGCCGCGCTCAAGTTTAGTTGAGAAGTTCAAGTCCATGACCATAGATACTCTATGCCGATTCTAATGACCGCCCGTGAAGGCGGACCTGACTATACTCTACGCCGACTCTGATGACTGCCGTTTCTCCATCAGTTTCCATGATTGATTACACAACACAAAAAAGGAGCTGAGCAGAGAGTAATTCCTCAGCTTCATATGATTCTTCCTCAGGTGTCGCTTGCCCTGATATACACTCATGGTTGGGCCTTATATGGTGGTGGAACCGTCCAAGCTGAGAAAAAATAGCATTGCATCACATTAGTATCATAGAAATTTGCTCATTTGTTACTTATAAATACTTAACAAATACATAATAGGCCTAAAATATTTATCTCAATAAAATAAATAGCATTTGGTATTTACCTCTGCATTTGCTTCTAACTAGAACCGGATTGTGGCATTGGCGTGAAACCCATATTAGTTTAGAAACACTTAATACTCTCAGCTGCTCGTTGGCGGAAAGGTGACGACAAATGCATGCCATGTTAGATTTTTGCACAGCTGCACAGCATTCGGCGCTTGGTACGACAAAACCGCCAACAAGGGTGAGGGAATCCTTGCAATTGCTCTTAATTTCTTTTTCCTGGTAACAATCCTCCTCACCCCAAGCTTGACGTGTCATAAGCATGGTAAAAACTAAGGAATAAAGCATGAGTCGAAGGATTTCTTTCGTATTCATCATGAATATCTTTATGTTTCTATGTCTAGAATGGTTCCTCTATCACTCTCTCTTAGCCTACAACGCAATATACACATCTATCTACAACTAATAAAATTAAAGAGGAGACAAAATTTTGGTGCGACATCTATTTTGATTTTCTGTCTGCCTCCCACCTGCGTCCTGTCATTCGTCTTGCCCACCCACCCCGTCCGCCGTCCTGCCACCGAAGGAAACACGCCGATGGTCCTTCAATCACGGCCCAATCATCGACCCCGCCCCTGCCGCATCCGCACCCTCCTTCCTCGCGTCCGCTCCACGACGGTCTGCCGCCGCCAGACGCGACCGAACAGGAGCCTCCTGATCCCACCACCCCCGGTGCGCCGCCGTCTTCCCCACCGCGCACGAGGAATTGTTCTGCCTCGACCCCGCCGGACTCGACTCCCGGCCGCTCTGCCGCCGCCGGACGCGACCCCCGGCCGCTCGACACCGCCGGACGCGACCCCGGGCCGCCTCGACGCCGCCGGACGCGACCCCGGCCGCTCGACGCCGCCGGACGCGACCCCCGGCCGCTCGACACCGCCGGACGCGACCCCGGGCCGCCTCGACGCCGCCGGACGCGCCCAGGCCACGCGCCACCAGCGGCGGCGGCTTCTTCTCCGCCGTCAAGAGCGCGGCCACTGGTGGCAGCGGTAGCAACCCGTCCACGCCCACCCTCCGCTGTCGCACCAGGCCGCTGCAGCAGCCGACGGACGCCGCCCCCCGTGACGCTGCCCTCCGCGCTGGCGCCTGCCAGGAAGCACCGCCTGCCGCTGCTCCAGGCGCTGTCGGCGCCGGCCTCGCCCAGATCCCCCTCCAAATTCGCGCTGCTTAACGCCTCGCTCCTCCCTTCCAAGTTCCAAGGTGCTATTCACATTCCTTTCACGTTTCTTTCCTTCCTTTCCTTCTTAACGATTCGTTCTCATACAACTCCTCTGGTTTGGTTCTCCAAAAACGGCCTCATGCTGGGCTCGAGCACCATGGTGAGGATGGATTGACAAGATGAGGTAATGCCCCACTCGGAACTGGTTTTTCTCATTTGTTTCCAGTTTCTGCTTATTACAGAAGAACATGTTTCTAATGAATTTGTTCCCTTTTGAGCATCTCAAAAGCTAAAGCTTTCTGAGTATCAGAAAAGATTGAAGCACTAGATGCCAGGCTTGCTGCTTCAGTGGTATGTTTCTATTGTATTGACTCGTTTGTTTGAATTATTAAAAGTATCATGCTTAGTTAATTGCTTTCGCACCGTATAATTTAAATCAATCTCAGCATATGATATTATATTTTTTTTCTGAACGTTTACCTATTATAGCTTTTAGGTTGGATCATTCTTATTTGTTATCACTATATTCTTGTGGTGCAGGCTGAAAATGGTAAGCCAATTACTGAAAGCAGAGATGAAATCTCTTATGAAGCAAAGGCAGAAAGCCCAATATCCTTGTGATCAGGACTGCGAAGGAGATCAACGTAAGTTAAATTTGGTCCATTTTTCCTATTTTCCTTTCTTATGGTTTACATCTACGGAACCAACGGATGAAATCAAAATAGAGCCCATGCCGAGGTTGGACCAAGCCATCACGAGAGAAAAGAAGACATTAGAGCACCTATAAAATTGGATGTAGAAGCCCAGGCTCACATTGAGAAGCATAGATATGCCATTTTTTTTTTCTTAATCTATGAGAAGTTATCTCAAGATCCAGCTCAATGCCCACATTATTCCACAATTTCTTTATTGCACACAAGCAATCTATTTACAGTGCTTATTCTTTGTCTGGTGTTAGTAAAATTGTTTGTGTTGGAAGCTATAATTTGATTACTACTCTAGGTGGTTATGAATTAGATAACTATTTTATCCAGTTTCAACTCAGTGTACCTATCCAGAACCAGTTGCTATTGTCATGTGGTTTCAGTTTTTTTTATTCTCAGTGATAAGAGCTTTTTTTTTTTCTGAAAGGACTGTTTCTTAAAACTTAGCTTGAACTTGATTAGTTCTAGGAACAAGCAGTTAATCTATTGCATCTGTGTATGTCATGGAAAATGATTTCAGGCCTGTTCTTGTGAAGGTTCAGTATATGCAGCTGAAGCTCCCCATTTCAGACAGTGGCAAGTTTCTGGTTGCTTCACCTAGCAGTTAGCATCTAACTATATTGTTACTCTCTGATAAACCCTTCGTTGACAGAAAGATGCCACCCCGGTGCGCGATTGTACATGCATGTAAAGTGTGTCAGTCTACTTCAGAATATTTCGTCCCATGCATGCTGTGTTTACAGTGCTTATTATTTATTTTTTGGTTTTTGTCTGATCTGAGTATGAACTGGACATATCATATCGTTTATATGTAATACTAAAATAGTAATATTGCTCTGTTTCCTTTGACGACTAATTCTTTGTAGAATCTAATTACTTTGATATGCGACATCCAGAATTGATTGAGCTGTTTCTTAATCCTATGATGGTGTTTGCTTTACTCAGTAAGCCATTTACCAGCTACTAATGTGTTCTATATGGTGCTATGCAGATTCATTAAGGAAAATGAATGTAAATCCTGATTTCAACTTCGATGAATTGACTCGCTCAACAGATGACGAACACAACTAAAGGTGGTTTGTGTAGAAGCTGGTATGCTCGCCCATGGTGAGATGCTACAGAGTTGAGCCTTCCATTCTGCGTGGAACGGACCTAAAGCCACACATATTTATACGGTAGGTTAACATACTTTATTTTAAGACTTGTGAGAGATTTTTCAATATACATTGTTAACATACTAATATTTACATATATACTCCAACCTATGTATATGATGGTATAGAAATGCAGTGGATTTATTAGCGCACAAAAGAAATAGATATCGGAGATATCTTCCTGTAGATGTAAAATATCATCTTAGCCGCATCATGGAAAGGACTATACCTGCAACGCCGCACTCCCATGACTTTATTTTACAAACTTTGTCTTTTTTGATTAAAGACAAATCTCACTTTATCTTAACGTGCGATTCACATGTTTGTTATTTTATCATTCCCATTGCTAATGGTTCGATGTACAAAGGCATAATTATGTCTCACATATTAGCTAATGTTATTTTATCATGCGATCCATGTTTTCACGATAATAATTGATATGTCCTGTAGCAACGCACGTGCACGCTACCTAGTTTATAGCATAGGAGCGAGTCCCATGACAAGTTAATGCCAAGGAATTCTTTACTGATAACTGATAGTACCTCTTGGAAAGTCAGGTTCATAGAAAAACATGAATGCTTAGAAATCTGACAATAAAAGAGAGCCATGGAACAAAAAATTAATGTAAAGAATCCATGTGATCGATGAGGCCTAAGGAGTAGTAGACTACAGGGATATGATTCATTTATTTTTGATACTTTGGCAGCTCCAATAGCAACAATTTGTATACGATGTGGGAAAGGCTATTGCGGTACTACACAAAAAGATACGATGCATTTATTTTTAATACTTTGAGAGGCTCACGTCACCATGATTAGAGTTGGTCCGATCAGCACAGATTGTCGTATCAACTAATTCTCCCACTCATGGCTGCACACGCTACTTTGTTCTTGGGCTCAAAAATCATATTGGGCTATGCAGGTCTTCCTCACTAATCTTTTGGTTCTAAATCACAAAATATTCTAACTTTTCTATATACATACCTTTTATTATAAACTTAGATATATATTGTATCTGTATACATAGTAAAAGCAATGTATTTTCACTTACCACGAAGCATAGGATGGGAGCCACTGGCCAGTACGACGTACTGATAGTTGTGCACCAGGTTGGAACGTCATCAACGACGACGATGGAGATTAGAAGGATTAGATGGTCTCGTGCCACGCTCAAGTTTGGTTGAGAAGATCAAGTCCACGGCCATATATACTCTACACTGACTCTGATGACCTCCAGTGAAGGAGGAGCCTTCACCTGTCTACTCTACGTCGACTCTGATGACTGCGCCCTTGAAGGAGGAACCTTCACCAGATGACACGCTACACTGACTCAAAAGTTGTTAGGTGTGCGTAAGTGTTGTAATGCATTGTAAATGTGCACTTACGCGTTATATAAACTGCGATATCAACTGAATAAATGATAAAGTGAAAGTTGGGGTTTCCCGGACGAACGCATTATTATATATGCTGTGGATTTCCCTTCGAGGGAACCAAGGATTATTTCAGCTGCCTGCATTTTATAACATGGTTCGTTGCTCCACGATTCCTTTAGAAACTATATTATAGCCGAACCCATCATCTAAAGGAAATTCTAGGCCTACCGTTGTGCTATTAATCAATGACTCTAATAAGGCTTCCGTGGATTTAATTTTAGTTTTAAAACATTTGTAATTTTTTGCATGATTTCTTGATTTCTTGAAAATGATCTGTAGAGGTGGTTTTATTTCAAGCCAGATGACTCCTATTTTCATCCACACCTAAAAATTATAATGGATAATATTTCAAAAAATGGTAGGTCAAGCGAAGAAAACGAAATCAGAAGGCATCAAGTGGCCATTTTTCTATATAAATGTTTTTGCAATTACATAACTATTACACATTTAGAGATTGGATTCTCCGGAGGGATATAACATAGAGAAGGTAGCCCATCAAAAATGTAGTTATCAACAAATGTTTAATAAATAAATATATCAATTAACCGATCACTATTTACAAAATCTTTGTCATTAAAATGTAAATTATACAAAATAACCTACCTCAACAATAAATATATTAGGATTAAACTAAATATACTATTTTTATGTATCATTAATAATTTTAAATTGTTTTGAATACTTATAAATAGTAATACTATTAAATAACTTTCATGCACACTAGTCTTGGAGAGAAGACTTTTAAGTAGATTCATTGTATCTTGTCTTAGCGGATACAGATATATTTGGGATAATTCATATTTTGTCAAATACGGATCTGTAATTGGATAGAGAAAAGTATTAAAAAATGATTTTTTTTATATGACGATGGACATCCATATTATAAGTTTTAAGGTATCCATTTTCATTTTCCATGTCAATCGGCAGTGCAACATAATTGCAGTGAGACCCACTAGTACAGAGAAGCTCTGCACTGGCTTTATAGACGTTTTTGACAACCGCCAGTGGTAGAAGCCAGTAGAAATCGGCGATTTTTACTTGCGGTTGCTTGTGAACCGCGAGTGAAAATAATTTTCCAAAAATCGTGTTTTAAAAATACCAAAACAAAAAAATTAAATCGGGAAAGGGACCCACCGGCCAGCGCCCGTCCGTCTCTGTCGAAGTCGCAAAGCGCAAGTCGTGGTATTTTTCGCGCAAAATTCGTACGCTACGCGGCCAGTGGGATTCGAACCCGCGACCTCTCTCTCGCGTACCTCTCCCTACCACTGCACCACACTCTCACTTGTGACTATATCTCACTTCGGCTCCCCACATATTATAACAAAGCGAAAGTAAATTGATTGTTTGAGGCACTAAATGAATTCAAATGAAAAAGTTGTCAACTACAAAGTTGAGTAACTTTTCGAGATCTACAACTTTTATGTAGAGTGTTTCTCCATCCGAAGCTTTTATGAAAAAGTCAAATTTTAAATTTTAAACTTTGACCGTAATTTACATCAACAAGATGATTTCAAATGAAAAAAATTTTCAACTACAAAGTTTCATAACTTTTCGAGATCTATAACTTTTATTTAGACAGTTTTTTCATACGAAGTCATTTGCAAAACTCAAAAAATTAAAATTCAGATTATTTCTACAGGCGGGTCTCGATTTCTAGTGGCGGTTCCTTAAGTGACCCGCCAGTAAAAATAGCCCATTTTTACTGGCGGGTCACTTAAGAAACCGCCACTAAAAATCGATTTCTAGTGACGGTTCGTTAAGTGACCCGCCTGTAAAAATGACGCTGATTTCTAGTGGCGGACGTCAAGCGAAACCGCCAGTAAAAAAAATACATGGCGCCACTATAGAGCTCCTCTGTACTAGTGACCTGAGATATTGGACTGATCGAACTCAAGATTTAAATGGCATTTTCAGTGAGAAGACATGAAACAAAATAAGAATCCTTGCCATTGATATGCATGGGTAGTAGACAACACAAATATCATCCATTTATTGTTAATAGCAAAGATTCCCTTACATTGCAACGAGAGAGAAAAAAAATATTAAAGATGTAACGATGACTATAATCTCCAACTAAAGTCGGCAAAGCATTTACAGTGTCAAGCATTTCTCTGAACATCGTGAGGAGCATGAGCATATCATGTAAAAAAAAACTCAAGTGCACAATCTTTCTGACAGCACGCTCAAACACACATGAGACTGCTTGAATAGATTTAGAACACACTTTATCCATGACAACTTGCAAACCTTCACACTATTCTCCTCTACACATGCTTGGTCTCATGTAGAGAGAGACCCCATGCGGGTTCGTCCCATATAGGAATCGTAACCAGTCGGGCTGGTTGGACGACAACAAACACAACCATTGCGCTACATTCGTGTCCCTGTTAAGGATAGATCTGTTTGCAATCCTTGTAGGAATTAAATAGATATATATTTTTTAGATTGGATTAGACTACAAAATGTTCAAGATTTCAGTTCATCGTTTCATTAATTGAACCATCGACAGATCTAGGTTTTAGTAAAAAATAATTTTTTTTTCTAATCATGACTTCCTCAGCAACTTGACGGTGAAAAATATTTATTTTTTTACAAAGGGTTAAAATGTTTCAAAGACCTGTAATGTTATATTAATCCGTCTTGTTCAATCTTCAATGAATAAAATTGTGAGGCCCATAATAGAAGATAGCGACAAAAGATTAGTCCCGTATGGAGAATTACAAAAGATTTAACTTAAGTAATAGACTATTATGCATATTTGTTGTCAATTTAAGGGAGTTGAATGAAAGCCACGGACTCTCATAGAGTGGTGCAATTTTAATAAGGTTTTTGCTTCCCTAATTAATTGACTGAGAATTTGATTGACGTTCAGTAGTAGGGAAAAAAGTTTTCTACATGCTCTATGCTCGGTGCTCCCTACTCGCAAGGCCCTTCACTCCATTTTTTGCGCGCTCGTGTTTGAACATGCGACGGAAGAACGTGCCGTTCCTATAAATCATATTTTACATATGATAGGTTTGGACTAAAAAATAGTAACTATTTTTTGAGGAGACCTCAATCAGACATCCACACACATATCTGCCATTGTATTTTTCCATGTGAAAATGCGCACTTCCAGCCACCTGCTCTCGAAACCCCCGCGCGACCTTCGGCCTCGTGCGTTTCTCCCCCAACTACTCCAGCCGTAGGTCGCTTGTAATCTTCTTTCCTTTTAGGATAGTTGTCCTTAGTTTTGAAATGAGTATTTAAGGCTTTGTTCGCTTCAGCTGAAAAGCTGATCTGATTTGGCCTGAAACTGATTTGCTGTGAGAAGAAATACTTTTCTAGAGCTGAAAAATATGTGCTGTTTAGTTGAAGCGAACAGAACCTAAGACTCTAAACTAATCCATCCAAATGTAAAGGTTGTCAGCTAATAAGTTTTTATGACTTTTCGACATCTACAACTTTGTTTTTCTGTCAATATTCCATTCGGCTTCGTTTTAAAAAATTGAAATCTCAATGAAAAAAATTCATGCGTAATTTTTTGTTGATAGATGGTTTCAAAGGAACAGGTTATCAACCACAAAGTTGTTTAACTTTTCGAGATCTATAGCTTCTGTTTTGGTCATTTTTCCATTCGAGACCATCTGAAATGTTCACATGTAATTTTCTTGGTTAGATGATTTCAGATGAAAAAGTTATTAGCTATAAAGTTATATAACATTCAAGATCTACAACTTGTGTTTTAGTGGTTTTTCTATGTGAGGTCGTTGAAAATTTAGAACTTCAATGGTGAAAAATTAATACATAATTTTTGTTGGTGTTGATGATAGTTATTGTATGATTTTACCTGTCAACTAAACATGAAAAAGGATATAAAAACAAACACCACCATAATAATGATAATAATGATAAACAACAACAACAATAATAATGCCTGTATCTATCGTGTCAGCCTATACCTATATCTACCAGTCCATTAGTACTCTTGAACCCAGTGGCGGATCCAGCATGAAAGTTTAGCGGGGGCTCAAATTCAGCCTCATACCATCATCTTCAACCTCAAGCCCCTGCTAACCTTCTTCCATGACTAAAATTTCAACGAGGGATGAGGGAGGGCTCCATGGGCGCTGCCGTAGTAGGGGGGCTCGAGCCCCCCAGCCCCGATGGTAGATCTGCCCCTACCTGAACCTGAGTCAGCCTGCCAGTTCGAACTCAGGGCCATGTATCGTCAGGAGCATTGAGGAACTGATTGACCTCCTCCATCACATAGGAGTAGTCATCGAAATCGAGATATTGGTCAAGCGGATCAGGTACAATGGCATCCTCTGCTTCCTGCGGCAGAGGCGCAATGTCGGGGGGCTCCGGCTGAAGATAAGCTACATGCGGAATCTCCTGGTGCTGGTCACGAAGGATTCCAGCATCACGGACATATGCTTCGAAAGCATTATGCATGGCAATAGTTGCGAGTATATGATTCATACATGCGTCGAGGACCGCACGTGCAGCGACACCCAGGCTGTCTGGCTCTGGCACTGCGACGCCGCCGGGCGGGATGGCTGGCACGGCGAAGCCAGCGGCACCGCTGGCATCGCGACGTCGCCGGGGGGATGGCTGGCACGGTAAAGCCGGCGACGCCGCCGAGCGCGCTTGCCGACGATGCGCCGACGCCCAGGAGGGCTGACACCACGAACCCAGCGATGCCTCCGAGCGCGCTCCCTGGCACCGCGATGCTGTCGGGCGGGATGGCTGGCACGGCGAAGCCATTGACGCCTCCGAGCGCGCTGTCTGGCACCGCGACGCCGCCGAGCGTGCTCGCCGACGCCGCGCCGATGCCCGGGAGGGCTGGCACCACGAACCCGGCGATGCCTCCGAGCACGCTCCCTGGCACCGCAACACCGCCGGGCGGGATGGCTGGCACGGTGAAGCCGGCGACGTCGCCGAGCGCGCTGTCTGGCACCACGACGCTGCCGGGCAGGATGGCTGGCACGGCGAAGCCGGCGACGCCGCCGAGCGCGCTCGCCGACGCCCGGGAGGGCTGGCACCGCGAACCCGGCGATGCCTCCGAGCGCGCTCCTGGCACCGCGATGCCATCGAGCGCGCTCGTAGACGCCGCGCCGACGCCCGGGCTGTTTGGCACCGCGAAGCGGGCAACGCCTCCGAGCGCGGTCGCTGGCACTGCGCCGCCGCCGAGCTCGGCGTCGCCGCCGCCGTGACACCGTGGCTGCCCGCCGTCGCAGCTGAGATGCGTGGGTAGCCGTGGCAGGGTCAGGGCGTGGCCGTTGGCCGTGTCAGCCAAGGCGGTGGTGTGGAG